>JBBBDQ010000813.1:760000-1372500 GCA_037127315.1 Ascarosepion bandense
TCTGCTTGAAAACAGAGGGATAAAACAATGCTTTTCAAAAACACTACAAAATGAAAATAGAAATATTTTTGTATTACAAACTAAAAATTGTGTTAAAAAAGCAGAAAAAACTCCTGGGTATAGGAAAGAGGAAAGCTTTTTAAACAAATAAAACGAAACATTATATAAAATATATACAATTGATTTACCAATAGATGTAAAATGACAGAAAGGAAATAGCAGTGTATAAGAAAGGTGAGGATAAGAACTATTAAGAGGAAAGATCAAGTAAAATAAAATAAATTGTTTTGATAAAAGCAAACAAAAAAGAATACACGAATAAATAAAAAAATAAACGAGAACTAAAATCAAAAATATAAAACAGAATTTAAAGAAGAAAATATATAGAAAAATTAAAGGAGTTTGAAAACTAAGAAATAAACATATGTGAAGATAGTGAACAATGAAAGTGAAAGTGAAAGTGAAAGTCAATTAAAGCCAATGTGTGTAAAGGGATCAGCTGAAAACAAAGAAACATATATACAGAGAGAAAAAACACACGTAGAAGAACGAACAAATGATATTCATAAGATAGAAGGGTAAAAAGAAATACTTTGTTTTCTCTCATTTATTTAAAAAAAGAGCAAAGGATTTGCATTTAAATTAGAAACAGACGAATACGCAATAGAAAATCAAAGAGAGTAAAGATAAATCGAAAAGAAAATCAGTTTCAAGAAACCAAGAAAAATGTCATCTGGCAAAAAATATAAACTCTGAATAAAAGATAAAGTAAGACAAACAGTAAATAAAAGTTGATCACGAAAGGTCTTTAAAGGAAATACATTAAGGTCACCCACTTTTTTTTAGGATTGCTGGTGTTTGTAGGTCAGTAGGCTTCGTGAAACTGATTTGTGTGTAACAAAATTTGAGAAACAAGGAGAAAAATACGAACAGTCTCTTTGTGTTTAGCAAAATCAGTTTCAATGAAGAAAGGGATTTTCCTTTTTTTGTACAATTTTGATCATTTTTCTTTAAATTGCAATTTTCTAGAGGTTTATCTCATTTCACCAAATATTCAGGCTGGTAAGTATAAATAAATATACTGTTTAATAACAAAAACAGAACATATGTGTATCCATTAAAAATAATGTTTAAAAAGATAATATATAGGATCATATATATATATATATATATATATATATATTAGTCATCCACATACAAGCCCGTTTCGCTGTATCACAATTCATTAGTGTGGCTAGACTATATATATATATATATATATATATATATATATATGATTTTACATCTATGGCATGACACGGCGTTATCTGCTCAATGCAATCATCAGGTACTTATACTTAAAGCTCTATTATATGATATAAAACACTATTCTATTAACACCATAATTATAAATATTATATAAAACACTGTTTTATTAACACCATAATATGGGCTTGCATATATATATATATATATATATATATATATATACACAGGGTGTACATAAAGTTCGTGTGCACTTTAAAAGTTTATAAGTGTATTTGTATTTGCGATAGAAATAATTTGTAAAAAAGATTAGAAAGAAGTAAATCTTTATTTTTAAGCTTTTATTGAAATTTTATTTAAATTTCCACATGTTATCCATCATTAGCAATACAAAGGGTAATACAATTTTGCAGTTCACAGAAGACATTTGCCAACTGATTTACAGTAATGCCTGAAATCACATTAGCGTTCAAATCTTCTAATGAACTAGGTTTGGTTGCATACAGAATTGTTTTCACATATCCATAAAAAAATCTAATGGAGTCAAATCTGGAGAACGTGGAGGCCAATAAAATGGTCCACGTCTTTCGATCCATCTGTTTGGAAATTCCTGATTTAGAAACGGTCTAACACGCAGAGCAAAGTGAATCAATGTTCAAGTGTTTCAAGCTTATAGATTCTTTTTAACACAAATACAAATAAAGTTATAAATTTTTAAAGTGCACACGGCTTTGTGAAGACTCTCTCTCTCTCTCTCTCTCTCTCTATATATATATATATATATATATATATATACGTGTGTGTGTGTTTATATTTTCCGTTTTTAAACGAGTTATTTCGCTACCCATGTTTCTACCATGAGTGATGTCTTCAGGCGATTTTTAATAACTGATTTTACCGTTTACCGTTTTTCCTTTAAGAATGCTCTTGTAACGGTGTTTTGTTTTAACGGTCACGTGGCAGCAAACTTATAAATGCGAAATTTTTAAATTAAAACGGATTATAGCGTTTTCATCTATGGGTGTATGAACTTAAGAGGTATTTCATAGTGTGGATGCATTTAATCATAATTTCCGTTTTTTCATTTAACAGTTCGTCTTTATTTGAGAAAATCATTTCCTTCTTGGCAGAGTTCACATATTTTTCCACCGTTGTGATTCTTGGCTGTTTTTACAATGCTCCACGTTATGTCTGGGTCTTTTCCATACTTTGATTTCAATTTCCACAAGTGACCAGTCAATGTTTTCGTATTGTTTTTTAATTTTTCTACTTTAAATGTAGATCTGTGATTAAACCACCTGGTCTTAAAGGTATATTTGGTTGAGCCCAAATATATTTTGTTTTGGCCATCTGGGTCCTGTACCT
The DNA here is from genome assembly GCA_037127315.1 of Ascarosepion bandense. Taxonomy (NCBI): domain Eukaryota; kingdom Metazoa; phylum Mollusca; class Cephalopoda; order Sepiida; family Sepiidae; genus Ascarosepion; species Ascarosepion bandense. The sequence continues at coordinate 762,611 of JBBBDQ010000813.1, forward strand.
CTGCTTTATATATATATATATATATATATATATATATATATATATATATAGTACTGTGCAAAAGTATTAAGACAAGAACTATTTTATCTTTTATGAGGCATATTAACAGAAAACAAAAAATTAATGATATTAATTTTATTTGATTTACTCAACAAATTCTTTAACAAGAAAAAATAATTGTTACAAATAAATTTAATATTTTTGCTTTGCTCACAGCCTTCATTTTGTCATGGATTGACATCACAAGCTTCTTCAATGTATCTAATTGTATCTTCTGCCAGGAAGCTTGTATTTGTTCCCAAAGTGTGCTAGCAAAGTAACATTAGATTTATCAATTTTTTTATCAAAAATATCACATAGATGTTCAGTAGGATTGAGATCGGGGATTTCAAATTCCAAAGCCTTCCTTCCTCGTACTTTTAGTTAAATAATTCTTACAAAGGCTTGGCTTTTCACCCTGTACTTGAATTTTAGTGAGTTTTTGGGGAAAATCACCCCTGTTCTAATACTTTTGCACACTACCGGTAATGTGTAAAAGTTTTAGGACGGGGCTGATTTTAAATTTTATTTTGATGCCTCATAAAAGATAAAATATTTCTTGTCCTAATACATTTGCAAAGTACTGAATATATATATATATATATATATATATATATATATATATATATATATATATATATATATCGTAATCCTGTGTGTGTAAGACGCAGAATTTTGAGGTGAGAAGTCTTGTCCAAATCTTGTTCTGTCTTATGCTTTAGTTTAGAAGTTAATCCTATCTTTTCAGGACTCAAAATAGACAAGGTTGAGACAAGCTGGATTTATGTAATTACTTGAGAGATTATACTAGCTTATTCAGAATTGCAGCAAAGGAAAATGAATATTTCATCATGTTATAATAAAAAGCAACAATTAGAGTATATTTTGACATGTTGGGAAACTCATTTTATTTTAGATATTAGCCTTTTTCGAGATTTACGCATAACATACTGAGATATATCAAACATGCTCATCATGAATTGTCTGAGTAAAATCAAAGGCCGATGTAGAGTATCGTATACATCTTGGTAATTTTTTCTCGAAAATAAGAAGAATTTTATTCTTGAAAATAAGTTTCATTCTCTGGAATGTCTAGAATATAACGTTTTTTCCTCTAGTATGTCTGAGGAATAAAGCTTTTACTTCTGGAATGTCTAGCTTTTTTTCACTTCGTCTTATACTCCCTATACATCTGTTTACAAAAGATTACGGTATATATATATATATATATATATATATATATATATATATATATATATATACCAGCATGCAGTGTGGGTATAGAAAAATCCAAAGGAATATCCTGTACATACAGTGGTAGGATAAGTCTCTAAGAGAGCTTTAAACATATGTTCATATAAATAGATATAGAGCAAATATAAGAAAAATTAAGGCAGAAACATTATTTCATGGTGAATCGGAATCCTTTGACGGAAGCTGATAATGGTTCACCTGAAATAAAACATAACCCCGATTCACCATGAATAAACGTGTCTGCCTTAATTTTTCTTATATATATATGTATATATTTATACAAAAGGTTACATTATATATATATATATATAATGTCACTTTGTAATATATATATATATATGTATATATACATATATGTATATATAAATATGTTTGTGTGTGTGTGTGTGTGTGTGTGTAAGACCTTGAAAATATTCTCGCTGATTTTTCATTAAAAGTAAAAACAAAATAGGGAGTAACATATAACTGAAAAAAATAGTAAGAAACAAGTCACCGAATGTATTGTCCATAGCTCGCCACTAATTTTTTCTATCTTTCTGGCAGCTTCTGAATTCCACGTAGGAATAAGCAACACATCTTTTTGGGATAAGCACGAGTCGATCAAATCTTTTGTTACCCTCATAAGAATGAGAGTGTTACTCAGCCAAGCCATGAACAATCGATCGGCACAAGTGATGATCGGACGGGGCAGTATCTGGTAAATACGGCAGGTGAGATAGGTTTTTCCAATAAGACATTTTCTTGCAGGGTTTAACCTGTTTGCAACATGTAGCCTAGCGTTGTCACGTTTCAAATCAGTTTGTCGTGTCTCTGTTCGTATAGCAGGCATTTCTCTTCAATGCTTAACTCAAATGCATTAACTGAAGACGAAACCGGTCGATAGCTTCGGTCAGTTTGAGCAGCTCATAATAAACTACACCAGCTGATCCCAACAAAAGCATAGCAGACGTTTCGAATTATAGATATCTGGCTTTGTCGCCTATGTTGTTGCATGGCCGAGATTACCCCACAATCTTCTATGTTTAGGGTTATCGTAATGTATCCACTTTTTATCGCCGGATACAACAGAAAAAAACCTTCCTTTTCTGTCGTTAATCCACCTGTTCACACGTGACAAGACGCCGTTCGACGTCTCTCGGTTTCAACTCGTACGTCACCTAACGTTCTTGCTTTCGAATGTTCTGAAACCTTTGTGCGATCAACTTATATAGGTTTTTCAATTTCAGCTTGCGCCTGACATAGGTCTTCATGAAGTAATGCCTCCAATTCTTCGTCTTCTAACCTTTTCGATGCTCAAGAGCGTTCTTTAACTTCAACATCAAAATCATTTTTAAGCGTCTAAACTAATCTCTGTATGTTGTTTCCAACAGAACATGATCGCCGTAAGCAAAAGCAAGAATTCTGTTTGCTTCAATTGCAGATTGCTTTTGAATAAAGTAGGGCAGTAAAATTCCTCGCAAATACACTTAAATACACGGAATCTGACATGTTTAACGCTGTGAAAAACAAAGTTGTTTACACTTTGGCAAAATGACATAGTAATTCCTTATAGATGTGTTACTATCTGAAACTACAGACACACAGTTTTAGGAACGCCATCTATTGAAGAACAGCGAGAACTTATTCAGTCTGTTAATATATAGGGTGTTTCAAAAATAAATGTCATAACTTAAAGACAAAAATAATGAAAACAAAACAAAACAATGAATACATGTCCGGAAACGCTTGGTTTCCGAGTTATATGATTTTTAAACATGTACTTGCCAGATACCTTTATCTCCCACAAGTTGCACCTAATTCGCTCAGCAGTGAACCAGACAACTAGTCAGATCGTTTTTTGTCGCTAACCGGACAAGAATTCCCCAATGAAGTGTTGCTGGACTACTGATAGTAATGCATGTTGAACAGAAATATACTCAAATCAGAGGAGGGCAGATATGCACTTTTTGTATGGCTCGCCAAACGGTAATGCTGTACAAGCCCGTCTTCTCTACTAGGTAAGGTTCACACACCGACAATGTCCCGATAGGAAACAATTTGTGAATATCTATCGCCACCTCTGTGAACATTGAAACTCCGAACCTGGTTCTGGTAGCAGAGAACAACAAAAGTCTACGGCGCTTAAGGAAGAAGAGCAGATACTGGATATTATGCATGATACTCCTGAAATCAGCATCCGACAGTTGGCAAGGCAAGTGGCTATTCCCCATTCGAATATCTGGAGAGTATTTTGAGAACAAAATTTGTACCTATATCATATACAACGGGCACAGACATTGTCATCAAATTAGCTTGTACGAGTTGTGTTCTGTTGATGGTTTTTACAGTAATGCAATGCAATTCTAGATTTTCATGCCTTCGTTATCTTCACAAATGAAGCAGTTTACACGGGATGGAATAGTCAACTTTCACAATCAGCATGTATCGACAAAGTAAAATCTGCATGCATTTGTTTTCTCACGTCACCACTGTGGTTCTCAGTCAACATCTGAACTGGTGCTGTTGATAAGTTATTAGAACTTCATGTACTTCCGACCAGGACTACGGGTGATTCGTACAAGCGCTTTTTTGAAAACAAAACACCTGATTCCCTGAGCGATGTTCCACTGATCACACGTTGAAAAGTTCAATTCATGCATGATGGTACTCCCGCACATTTCAGTCACACAGCCCGCAGGTACCTAGATCGAGAGTTTACTAATCGGGGGATCAGAAGAATTTGACCAGTTTCATGGCATCCACGCTCTCTCAACGTAAACCTTTAGATTTAAACCTGTGGGGTATTTAAAAATATTGTTGTATTCGTCTCCGGTTGATGATGTGGACATTCTACGCAACTGAATTGTAGCAGCTTGCGACACAATTCAAAACATGCCAGAAATTTCGGAACGTGTTCGCAATTCCATGAAATGTCGATGTGACGCCTGCATTAGGGCAGAAGTTTAACATATTGGACACTTGCTATAGGGCACTCTTAAACACTGTAAGTGTCGATTGTGGAAAATAAAGCCATTCTGGTTAACACATATTTTAAAAGACTATGACGCAAAAAGCCATGCGTTTCCGAACAGAGGTTCATAGAATTTTTCGAGTATTTAGACATAAGGAACACTGTCCTGAAGTTATATCATCCATTTCTTAAACACACACACACGCACACACATATACACACACACTATATATATATATATATGATTAAAAAAAGGCAAGAGGATAATAATATTTTGTTCTAGTCGATACACTTTGTCCACTGTCGGATTTTATTAAGGCAAAAAACGAAATGAATTTATTTGAAAATAAAGTATCGGTAAACAAAAATGTTTTGGTTACTAAAAAAAACTCTCATAAATATTCATAGGTCAACTGAAAAATATTAACCATTTAAAAAATCTCTTTTTCTCTCTTTTTTAATCATGCTGTTCTTCTACTCAGATTATATCTGAGATTATTTACACACACAAGCATATATATATATTTGTGTGTGTGTGTGTGCGTGTGTGTGTTGTTTACATTTCTATTCTTTATATGGTAATTGATTAAAATAAAGATAGATCTTTGTGGATATACACTCTGCTTGCAAAGAAATTAACACTGTCTAATGAGGCTCAATTTTACGATTCAACCGATCATCAGACCATTGAATGATTCGATATATAAGCTATATATTTTCTTAGTATTTTTTACTTTTGTACTAGTTTTAGTTCTGTTTTTTCATTTACAATAATGTTTAGCAAGTTTAGGTGAATTAGTTTTATTGAATCGATTGGGCAATTATGTGAACGTATTTTCTGACACCAGGTTGGTTCATATGTTAGTTTGAGGTATCTGAGATTCATGCACATACACATACCCATACGCGCACACACACACACACACACACACACACACACACACACACACACACACACACACACACACACACACACTCTCTCTCTCTCTCTCACTCTCCCTGTCTCTTTCACACAAACACATAAACACACACACGCGCAAGGACATTTTTTGGAACTAGACTAGATACATCAAAGATAATAACATATCGTGAAAAGCAATAAAAAGAAAAGAAAAAAGAAAAAAAATTAAGTTAAAAGTAGGTTGACACTTTGACCGTCAGAAAGAAAAAAAAAGTAAGTATATATCCTCCAAAAAATAGAAACTACCGCCAAATTTCAAAGTGAATCTTTATTCTGATTAGTTTAAAAACACACGCATAAATTTTATATCTTCCCACACACATAAATAGCTATCCGATGTTTTTTGTATTTAAATGTAAATCATTTTCAAAACCAACATCCAACATTGTCTGATGATGAGATTCTATCTCGATACTTAGAAATTTCCGTGGCGCAAAGTAGTTTTAAAACATAATCATATATTATATTATGCTCTACTAATATTTATTGTATTGAGCACTGTTTATACAAACACAAATGCCTGAGCACTTAAAATCGTAAAACTTTGGGTCGTCTTTACCTGAATATATATATATATATATATATATCCGTGTGAGTACAGAACGAAGAAAGAATTTTTTCCCGTCCAAAACATTAATTTAAAGCAGTGTCCATTCCTCATGATGAGACGTTGGATACCCAACGTCAAAACAACCATATGATTGTAGAGGACATATATAGAAAAATTATGTACATGTTCTAAAACATAACTTATAATATATATATATATATATATATATATATATATATATATATAGACAGAGAGAAATAAAGGAAAAGTGTTTTAAAATATATAGATCTCATGTCTATATTTAATTTTTATATTAATGGAGATGATTGAATATTCTGGAATTAATTATTTAATGTATTATTATATATGTTTTGATTATCTGAACTATATGCTATATTGTTTGTGTTAAGAATATATATATATATATATATATATATATATATATATATATACGTCTGTGCGTGTTTAGGTTATAATAAATATCGATTGTGCAGCATATATATATACGTCTGTGTGTGTTTAGGTTATAATAAATATCGATTGTGCAATATATATATATATATATGTATATATATATATATATATATATATATATATACGTCTGTGTGTGTTTAGGTTATAATAAATATCGATTGTGCAGTATATATATATATATATATATATATATATATATATACGTCTGTGTGTGTTTAGGTTATAATAAATATCGATTGTGCAGTATATATATATATATATATATATATATATATATATATATATGTATATACATATATACGTCTGTGTGTGTTTAGGTTATAATAAATATCGATTGTGCAATATATATATATATATATATATATATATATATATATATATGTTGCCTTACATATAATTTCATCCGCTTGAGATTTTACTTATTTTGTATTGCTGTCAACTGGAATTGAAAAATAATTCAATGTTCTTTTTACCATTTGGTCGACTTGAATGTATAAGTATTGATCCAACATCACGGAGTTAATACTTTATAGAAGCGAATTAAGTTGTAATTACAGCTGTAGTACTTTTGGCTTATATCTTCACCAGCTTTGAACTTCTAGATATCGTAATATTATCCATTCTCTATTTGCAAAAATCTCAAGCCCTGTCTATTTTAACGGATGCTGTTGGTGAGCCCCAATTTTCATGTCTTCTCACAGATCCCTAATTAGATTTATGCTTTATCTTTGACTGGGTCATTCTAGCACATTAATATGTTTTTGATCCAAACTTTCCATTTGAGCACTGGCTATGTTTTGAATGCTTTCCCCGATGGAAGGTGAACGTCCACTCCAGCCTCTAGTCTTTTTCAAACTATAATAGGTTTTCATAGAGGATTGGCTCCATTCATCTTCACATCAACTCTGACCAGCTTCCCCGTCCCTGCTGAAGAAATCCGAATGAATGATGTTATCATAACTATGATTCACGATGTGTAATGTTCCTCAGGGTGTTGTGAAATATTATGATTTCACCAAACGTAATGTTTTGAATTAAGGACAAAAATTTAAATTTATTTTTCCTCTGCTCAGATCGCTTTCTTCCACGTGAATATCTCTTATAGTTTGTGACAAAATGTATTTTTCTGGCTTTCTTTCGGCAATGATTTTTTATTCTTGCCACACTTTGCTAACGGCTAGATTTTTTGAGTCCAAACTAATTGATCCTCCAAACTCAACTGTTGACGTTGTCATCTCCTCGCTAGTTACAAAGGGTCTCTTGCTTGCTTATTTTCTTGATTAACCCTCTAGGGCCATTCGTATCATATTTGATACAGTATTTCCCTATAAGGAAACATTTGGTATTTCCCTATAAGGAAACATTTGGTATTCATTGACTGAGCAGTCAGTACTGCTTTCATTTCAAATTTATAAAATATTTCTCTTAAAAAATTTTTCAGGAAAATATTTCTTTCAAGGCTTGTTTTCATACTGTATCAAATATGATACGAATGGCCCTAGAGTGTTAATAATCTGTTTGCCTAATCTGTCAGTTTAGGTGGTAGCCTTTTTTAGTTGCTTTGTGGTAGTACGATACTCTTTTCATGATGAAAGATTTACCTGAGATGATAAAGACGTTAAATAGTTTGTATAAACTAACCCTGTTTCATACTTCACTATGATTGGGGAGCTCCATGTCTTTCATAATGCTCTCTGTTCAATAATGTCTTCTAACAAAATTCTGAGGCCTTCACATAACAGGCCTGTTCAACTTAAGATTACAGAATCAAGCATTATTTCTTTTTTATATTCTTTTCTTTATTAAAGAAAACCCAAATAACAAAAAAAAAAGAAAACACAACCAAAAAAACGTCATAATAAGGAGGACTCAATTTAGTAATTATGATGATCTCAGAAGGCATTTGCACTGGAATTTACTTTCGGGTTTTAATCTAAAGAATATGAAAATAGATGTATTCAGCATTTTCAAATTATTATTTGTATAAAGAATTACTAAATAAATATGTCATACCTTCCCACTTTAAAATGATATAAAATTATAAAAATCCATTATTTAACATCCCAATAACATACATTAAAATTGGAGCCAAAACGTGACAAAATATGGAAACGTTTAAGTGGTGGTTGTGGGGAGTATTTATAAAATGCATTGTATATTGTTGAAACTTTGCAATGCCCATGATGAAGAAATAATTTACTTTAATTTTGTTAATTAATTCTCGTTTCTGAATTCTATGTTTATCGGTTTCTCCCTTATACATTGATTGCAATCTCTTCTTGATTTCTTTTTATTATATTCTATTCTACTAGAGTTTTCTTTTAGTCACTGGTTTCTGTATCTGTTTTGACAACGTTCAAATGTATTCTTTTTTGAAAATGTCTTTATTTTTATATTTGCTTTTTGTTGGAAGTCCTCTTTTGTAGTTTCTAATTTTAAGAACTCTGGGGATCTTTCTGATTCCTTTAATTATCGCGCTATTAAGCTCTTACGTCTTTTTGACAAGATATTCGAGGCTATTATTAATTCCGAAATAGTTAGTACTTTCACATCTCACAACGTTCTCACTGACACACACTATGTTTTCCGCTTCGTCAGGTCTACCGCTGGTATGCTAACAACCATCACTGAATATATATATACCAGACTCTTGATAAGTACGGCGAAACTCGAGCTGTTGTTCTTGATATATCGAAAGAGCTGCGGTATTTCTGGACGATCTTTTGATTTATGGCATTCACTTATGCGCAAATACCATTGAGAAAGGTATTAGTCCATCTCTTCCCTCCAGTTATGGGTTAAATAGTAGGACATTGAGTTCTATAGCCTTGACTGGCAACCAGTCTACCGCAGAAAGAAATGGCAACTTACTGCAGGATAATCTTCTGCCCAGTCAGTCGTGTCTCTTTAGAGACATGATCACCCAAAGCGTGTATTACCTATGGCACTTAACTGACTTACTGTTTGAATTAATCCATTCATTCCTATCAAATTGGGAAATGAAGGTTGTTTTGAACGGGAAAATTCAAGAGCGTTTCATATAAAAGCGAGCGTCCGTCAACACTTTATACCAGGTCCTATACTTTCTCTGAACTTTATGATCGTCTTGTTGTAATCAGTTCTCAAGTAGTCATCCATGCAGCTGTCACCAATATTTACATAGTAAACCTCGCTACAGCTTTAGGGAAGGACCTCCAATCTGTGACGGATTAGGGTAAGAAATGGCTCGTAAATTTTAATGGTTCCAAAAAGAAGATATTCTCCCTTAACCACCATTGAGAAACTTTTCTACCTTCCATCAGTATGGATGACACTAGTCTCCTAGAAAGCAACACACTGTGCGTCCTTGGCCTCACCCTCTCAACCGACCTTCAGTGGAACGACAACATTGAATTAATAGTTACACCTACTGCTAAGAAGTTTGAATCACTGTGTCGGGGCAAGAAGATTTTCTCCTCAGAATGTATCTTGCGCATTTATAAATCTACTATTCGTTTGTGCATTGAATACTGTTACAATCACTTCCCAAATAGGCATCTATGCAGCTGACACCGCCATTAACTCCCGACTGAGTAAGAAATCTGCCATGGCTGACAAAGTAAACCTGGCTGCTGCCTATCGAAAGGACCTCCAATCTGTGGTTGAATGAGGTCAGAAATGGCTTGTAAATTTTAATGGCTCCAAAACGAAACTGCTTTACTTTAACCACCATAGAGATACTTTCCTGCCTATCATCCGAATGGATGACGCTAGTCTCTTACAGAGCAACACTCTTCGCCTCCTTGGCCTTAAACTAGCTAATGATCTCTCTCCGGCGGGACGTGCCTCTTCTATAAATACTTTCACGGCTTCTGCTCCGATGAACTTAGATCACTGGTACCCACTAATATGAATTTACACGAGCTACTAGATTAGCTACTAGGTCCCACCATTTTACAGTGAAACCGATAAAATATAACCGCAATTTCTACTTTATCAGCTTCTTTTCACGCACTTCCCGCCTGTGGAATTCCCTTCCATATACTTGCTTCTCCGACAGCTACAATCTCCAGGAATTTAAATGTAAGTTCAATAGACATCTCCTATCACACTAACTCGCATTCATTCACACAAGCTCTTTTTCCATCTACTCTACCCAAACCCTCGGTACCCTCATCCGTCTTTACCCCACTCCTGAGATTTCCTATAACTAACCCCACTTTCTCGTCACTTTTTTCTATTTAACCCCCTGCGCAACAGTGGTAGTAGAATGCCTTGCTTGGGGTGAGATGATTAAAAAAAAGCTCAAATTATAGCGCGTTCGTTACATTTACTTACATTCAAATTTCCTTTGAGTAAGATATGAACGCATTTCTTTTTTCACCCTCCATCTACAGATTAAATGGCAAGAGAAACTAGGTTTTATAGACTTGGTTGATAACCGTTCTAGAAATAATGACTCGATAAATTCCGTTATCTCCCAGAAAGGCTGGGCCAATCGTAGTGATGCATCAGCCCAGCAAAATGCCCGTTGAAAGAAATTATTCAGTCGTATGAATTGTACAATCTCTAGAAGATGCTCGTACTTTCCCCAAGAGAGGAACTTCTTTTTTCTCCGATATTTTTAAACAGCTTCCCCGAAAGTTACCAGACTAAAAACATCATTTCTCTTTTGATTTTTGAAATTAATCAGCGACGAGATTGGTTTGTACTTACATGGGGGACCATTTGGAAACCACGGATATGTTAAGCCAATTGCTACAATCCTAAATATATAACGGATTTACATAATCTTCAAAATATGCATCAGTCAGTCATTTAAATGCCTTACATGTTAGGAGCTTGGTTGATAATGCCTCTTTTGATTCATGGCTGACATTGCAAAGTTTTCCTCAGAATGTTGTCATTTCTTTCTACAGTAGACCAGTTGTCTTGCTGTTCAACCCTGAGTTTGGGAGAGGAGAGATGGCTTCATACCTTTCCCAAAATTATTTGTGCGTAAGTGAATTTAACTAACTTGATTGTTATTTGAACAGTCAGATAAGCCGTAAAAATCAATTCGTAGAACAGTAGTATTTTTTCTCGATTTTAGATAAATCAAACATGTTTTAATGATATATATATATATATATATATATATATATATATATATATATATATATTTTAAGTACAGTTTCGTCATTCCATGGTATTCTACAACTTTGTTAAGGTTCCGTTAAAAAATAGAAAGAAAAATTGTAACTGTTAGAAATGGTGAATAGAACCTTTTATATTTGTGCTTAGAAGCAGACAACCTTAACTATGAGGAGAAAAACAAGATCGATAAATTTTCTTTTATGATTTAGTGGCCTGTTGCTCTGAATTCGAAGCCTTGTTCTTGCCAAAGTTGAAGCCATTCTAACTCAAAGAACACCTATTTAATTTGATGCTTTCTTCTCCACTCGTAGTTATATGGCCCCAATTAATCTCCCGACAGGCATTTTCTTAATGCTACAGTAACCCTATAGGAAATGAGAATAGTTATTATCAAATTTACAAATTTGCTGCTCACTATTCTCTGAATGAGATATTTATTCACCCTATACGAACGAACTCGTCTCAGGGTCTGTCCTGCCTGGTTAAGAATAATTTTTCCGACTCAATGAAAAGTTCTACTATTTTGATTCTTCGGAAACAACATCACGGTAACCATCTAGTTTGAAAGTCTATGGGGCCTAGTATTGAGTAAAAGATCTTGGTATTTAGGTGAAAAAATCTTATATGTGTTCTTTTCGATTGTAACCAATCTTGGTTCTCCACAACTTCTTATACATACGTAGTTCGGTCAAAGTTTGACTGTTTGTGACCATGCTACCCAAAGGTCTGCTATTCATTCTCCTAAGTTCGTCAGGTAAGCAGCCTGTCGCCTTCCTTTATCTTGCGTTTGACATGTCATGTGATTGTCAAAATCCCCGAACCCTCATTATGCCAATTTACTAAACCTAGCTCAGATACGGCACAGTGCCACAAGTATAAAAATTAGTGAGGATCGAACTCACTACTCGGTCGTAATTGATCGATCGAGACAAGTTGGTAATCATTTCGCCATGTCGCAGTTCCTCTCCAAGTCCTCATTATGCGTCCAAATAATTTAAGTTTTTGCTTTCTGATTCTGAGAATAAGTGATTTTTTTTGTTTCCCTTCAAAGCAAAAACAAACGAAGAAAAAAGATATTTGGCGAGGTCCTGGTATTTTATTATTTTAATACAGGAAGTCAGTCAATTAAGTGCCATACGTTATACACGCTTTGTGCGATCATGTCTCTTTCGAGACATGACTGACTGGGCAGAAAATTATCCCACAGTAGGTTGCCATTGCTTTCTGCTGTAGACTGGTTGCCAGCCAATACTATAGAATCCAATCTGTCATATTATTTAACCTATAAATGGAGAGAAGAGACGGATTAATACCTTTCCAAAGGGTATTTGTGCGTAAATGAATGCAAGGAATTCAACTCGAATTCGAACTCGGCTCCCTGATTCGTCGTTCCGAGTCGATATCCACTGCACCACAACGCACAGAAAGGCACTCTTCTATTTGTTTTTAACTATCACATTTACAAATATTCTTCGATTTTTGTCATCTTTCTTCTGTTCTCTTCCTCTACTCGACTTCTAATCTCATTTACTGTTTCCTTTTCTATTTGTCTTCTTTCGCCCACATCTTTCTCCCCTTCTAGGTTTCCTTCTTTCGTTCACACATTTCTACCGTCTTTACATTCACATATTTTTCCTATTTTCAACATCTTTCTCTCTTTTTTTCGTTTGGATGTTTCTCCTATTCTTCATTCACTTTTTTCGTTCACATATTCCTCTCTTTCTTTTGTCCACGTCTTTCTTTCCTTCTTTCTCCCGTTCTTTCCTTCACTTCTTTCGTTCATGTGGTTCTCGTCTTTTTTCGTTTGCATCTTTCTCTCCTTCGTTCCTTCCCAGTTTCCTCTTTTTTCTTTCACATTTTTTTGTCCGTTTTTCGTTCGCACTTTTCTTCCTTTCTTTAACCTCTTTCTTCGTTTGTATCTTTCTCCCCTTCTTTCTCCCCTTCTTTATTTCACATCTTTGTTTACTTCTTTCAATCACATATTTTCTCCTTCTTTATTTTATATAATTACTCACCGTTATTCGTTCGGATTTTTCCCCTTCTTTCCTTCTTATCTTTTCTCTTTATAATTTTTGCATCTTTCTCTTCTTTTTTCATTCGCATCATTCTCTCCTCCTTTCCCCTCTTTCTTTTTTTTCACTACTTTCTCTCTCTGTCTCTCTTTCTTTCGTTCACATTTTTCTTTCCTTTTTTTTCCATTTTTTCTTTCGCATTTTTCTCTCCTTTTTTCATTCGCGTCTTTCTCCCCTTCTTTCTTCTCTTTAGTCATTTGCATCTTCTCCCTTACTCTCGTTTTTATCGATTCTTTCTTTCTTTCTTTCGTTCTTTCTTTCTTTCGTTCTTTCTTTCTTTCTTTCTTTTATTCACATCTTTCTGTCCTTCACCATCCTCTTATTTTTTCGACGATGTTTAACATTTTTTTCTGGACTTCAAGTTCTTATTCTATCTTTTTTGCATTTCAACTATTTTCTTCCTCCTCCTAAGCTGATTATTTTCCGTGCACTTGACAACAGAGGCAGCAGTTATTGCTGGAAATGTCAAATCTCGTTACGTTTCTCCGAATAGCGTCATATCAAGAATACTTCCTTTTTTATTTTTTGAGGTGTTCTTGTGTTCTCATTAGGGAACTATTCTTCCACATAGCTCTTCCATTATTGTTTATTTGTTTTTAAGCATAAAATATATTTCACAAATTACAGTGAAATAAACACTATATTTAAGCGGTATACAAGGGTAAATCAAAAAGCAAAGGCAATTTCTATACAACAGCTTCAATTTCCACTGATGAATTGCAACAAAAAAAGTGCTTTACGATACACGTTTATACTCTTCTAGTGTTGTTCAACAAACCTCTTCATCTTTCTGGAAAAGAAACGTTCAGTTGCTCACGAAGCAACATTTGCACTCCTTGGTTGTTTGGGAACCCAACGCCCACAAACTTTTCGGTAAGTCATCATGCATCGTGACTTGTACAGTTCAATAGCCACGGTCGCTGACAATTCTGCTCATAATATTTTTTCGGTATTCCCGAGTCAAGGTAATCTAACCCTCGATAGATTCTTCTGTGAGCGATATTGATGGGCAACAAGATCGTACTTCGTCTGTTATTTTTGTTCTTTCCCCTTTAAAGCGCTTAATACACGCATACAACTTTGGTTGTATCATGGTGCCTGTGCCGTACTGCACCAACATCGGGCAATGAATTTCCGTAGGTTTTTACTCCCTCTGCCCACAGAATTTGCATTGCAAGGCGTGCATCCTCTATAGTGTTTTCGTTCAATTGAACGTTCATACGTCTGACTGTGTTGCTTTCTATCACTCGGCTGAATGATAGAATGCAGCGCGGGATTTCTTGATCAGTTTCGTATAAATACACTTTTAAAAATGAGAATGCATTGCATCTCTTTCAGTGTGTTATGGGATAATAGTAAGGCATACTGTGATAAAGTGGGACTGACTCTTTTCTTTACTCTACCCACAGAATTCAAGCTCAGGGCTGACTGGGCTTTTTAACCGGACGTACGTGACGCTAGCAATTCTACCTGGCAAAGAATTTACTTTCAACAGAAACAATAGCAGAGACACCTACCTCATTGAAAATTTAGCATTGTAATTGTCGGGAGATATTCTTCTTTATGTGTCATGTCTTTTCACGGCGTAAGCAATCATGATCCTCCACATCTTCCTATTCCCTGTCACTTTTAACACTTTTCGTCTTGGTATATCTCCCAAACGTTTCTACGCCCACCAATTATGCCCTGCTTTGCTTTCTTCTATCTGTCCCGTCAGTATTTGATTTTCCAAGCTCTCCTTCCTCATTATCTGTCCTAGAAACTTCAGCTGTCTCTTCCTCTTGCCAAATATGTTTCCTTTTATTTTGTACACCTTTCAAACCCTTTTCGATGCTGATATGCTCGGTCAATGGTATCCACATAATACTTTCTCTTGCTTCGACTGAGTGAATATACTTTGCTATTAGCGAAAATGTGTCTGACGTTTAAGGTTTAAATAGTTAACCAGACTGGAATCATCAGCTTTGATTGTCAACCATTCTAGAATGGCAATAATAAAAGTAAATCCTTTGTGCATGGGGCTAGTAATATCTCTCCGTAAGAATTATTTCTTAGGGAAAATACTTCAGCAGCTCATGGTATTATGGGTCTGGCAACAGAGATTCTACGATGTTAACAGTATTTCTGTCAATTACTTTAAAACATAGCCATGCTAAAAATAAAAACAAACAAATAAGATAATTTTTTCATCTAAAGCAAGGTAATAATGCCACTAAGATAGGAAATGTAAAAGAGAATGAGAAAACTTTATCAGAAGAAAAGAAAAATAAAAGACAGAAGATGCTAATTGACGTTGCAGGTAAAAAATTTAAGTTTTTAAATGGCAGGGAAGCCAGAGATATGAAGATAGTTCCACAAGTGTTAAGTACGAGAAAATAATATATTAAAATAAAACTTACGATTAAATCAAGCTTGACATTCTTATCCGGTCTTTTGAACAGGAGTATCGATTAATTTATCGGTTCCTTTTTCAGCATTGAATTTTTGGTTCCTTCTAAAGTTTCATTCGACTGTATATTTCTAACGTCTTCGACTAAAGTTTCAAACTTAATTTACTATTTATTTTTTACTTCAATAACAATGTTAGCCTCTCTCCGTTTCACAATTCTCCTCGATAATTTAAACAGGAGTAGAATTTTATCCCTTATTTCTAAAGACTTCTTATTCTATTTCACTCCCAATAACCCATCCGTCATAGTAGATTTATCGCCTTGCTATGGGTGAATTAGTTTTAAAAACTCTTTCAGAAAAGACATCTTGCTCTTCCGTGCCAGTAATAGATAATTTAAGAATTATATATACTATATATATATTATATATACTATTTTTTTGGTTTTGTCGGTAGATGGCATTAGGTGCGTTTAGTTTTAACTTCTTCGAAATGTAAGATTTCATTTTGTAACATTTGTAAGCCAGCATTTAAAAAAAAATGTAAATTAAGTTACATCGATGTTGATGATTCCAGAATTGAAAATGGAGGAACATAGGCAACATATTATTTATGAGGATGTGGGTTGTGGTGCGGATGTTCATTGTGGTGCAGAGAATATCGGTTTGGAACGAGAAATCGAGGAGCCTTATTCGAATTCCAGTTGAATTCTCTGCATTAACTTAAGCGGAAATACCATTGTGAAAGGCATTAATCCGTATATTTTTACAGTTATAGATTAGATAACAGAGCAGATTGGGTTTTATAGCCTTGGTCGGCAACCAGTCTACTGCAGAAACCAATGGCAACCTACTGCGGGATAATCTTCTGCCAAGTCAGTTCTGTCTCTTTCGAGACATGATCGAGCAAGCGTGTATCACGTATGGCACTTAACTAACTGATTGATTATTTCTGAAATCAAGACCTGCGTAATTATTTTTTTTTATTAATTGGTTTGCCGATGCACAGAATTTACTGAACGATTCTCTACAATGGATGAGACGCATTCTGATTGAAATGATTATATCAAGATGTTAAATAACGGCTAAAATACTTATATCACGCTAAAAAAACATACACAAAACAGCTTGAAAATTCATTCCATGTTTATTATTTTATTATGGCTTTGATACGGTAGGGAATGTTGGACAATATCATCGAAGATGAAGGAAAAACTTGAAGCAGCGGAAATGTGGTTCTACAGAACGATGCTGCGGATATCAAGGATCGAGTATGTGAGCCACGATGAGGTTTTATAAATGCCGGTCGGGTTTCAATCCTGGGTTAAAAGCAATCGGAGTCTAATCGTACTGATGAGCTGTGATACAGCGAAACATATCTGTCTGCGGATTTTATTTTGCATTTGAAAAGGTTAAAGTCTATATAAAGTACAAATTTCGATTTTTAATATATTTTCTCGTTATTATTCTATTTGGCAAAATTACAAATTATTCGTAGACACGATAGTATTTTTTCTTTTTTTAGGTCTCCATTTGGCCAGCACTATATCGGAATAAATCTTTGGCGTTAATTATGAGGAAAAATTGAAAATTCTCACATAAATAAAGAAAAATCTCTCGAATAAGATTCAAACATATTCAATTCTGTTTTTATAAGTCTTTTAGATGTAAAAGTCAAGCGAGTATTTTGATCTTCTACAATAAATTTCTGTCCTGGCTCTTACAAGATTTCAGAATTCCTGGCAGATCCTTTATTATCACTGTGTGTGATAGCTTCTAGCAAAAGTGATGGAAAAGAAAAATTCTAAAGTAATTGTGTTAGATATAAAAAAATAAAAAAAGATCCAGCACACCTCAATTGTGTGCATATGTATTCATCAACAACAAATTCTGATGAAGTCCTGAAAAACGAAACGCATCAGAAATAAATTTTATACAATCTTTCATAAAATTTCTTCAATATTATTTTTTAATACATTAAAATATATATCCTTATTCGTATATATATATATATATATATATATATATATATATATATATATATTATTCTAATAAAGAAAATCGTCTGTCGATTGATACGTATATACATAATTTCGTTACAATTTTGAACGGAAATATATTTCGTTTTGTCATTCACACACACTAACGTTACCGATATATAGACACACTTAATTTGTCTATGGTTTAAATATGCTTGACACATGCATTATTTTAGTGTACATACACTTTCATGTGAAATATCCATCCATTGCTTTATTACACATGACACGTATATGACCAATGAAATCAAACCTCAATCAACATAGATATTATAGATATTAAAATTATCTTTAAAATTTAATCATTCGACTTTAAAAATTCTCTGAAGAAGCTTGTTAAAGTAAAACATCTTAGATTAAAGAGACCTTTCTCCTATCTATTCTTATTCTATTCATTTTCTCGGATTTTCGATATATATATATATATTCTAGTGTAAACTATCGATAAGCGATTCGAAATCTTTTTGTCTTTTGAATTCATGGTAATAAATCAATAAAATATCGTAACAATTATCCTGTTTGCAGGCTGAAACAATGCGCCGTTTTGATATGAGATAAACTCATAATAATTTGAAACTATTTCCTGACAACCAGGTGGAGTGCTGTTGAAAGAACAAATAACCTGCACTCCGTAGCGAAACCCACGCAGCAAGACAGGCATTTTATTAATGCGCATATTTTGCATCGTCATTGAATTTCTGCAGCTTTCCACCTTTATTGCACTGCCCACTGCTGCGAGTTCGTGAGTCGACAACATTTGCTGAAGTTCGCTTCAGATAACTTGGCGGGAGATTCCCTTTGCCTTTCATGAATCCGCCTGCCAAACGAAAAATATTAATGAAGGTGAAAGAAAACAATATGAAATGTAGATTCAGTGTACTTTGCAATGAGAACTAGAAAAATAGATCTGGCTGGCAATAAAGACAAAAGAGTGGGAGAATCGAAGAACGGTCTTTTTCGATGGTGAACAGAACAATGCAAACAATTTCAAGAGTGTCTATGGCATCAAACTAGCCTTGCTGATTGCTAGTCAATTGAATGAATAGGTAGATCGCATTGACCTTTCTTGGTCAATTTGTATAAGCCGTTGTATTTGTATGTATGGTTCTTTACACACGTACGCATACACTCTGGAAATATAACAAGAATAAATGAAAGACTTTTAGTGAAAAAAGAGCAGGCTGGAAAAGATTTTTCTCGAATAATCAAATATGAAAAAGAAAGAAATATGAGATAGTGTGAAAGCAAAGAAGAAAGAAAGATGGAGGAAATAATAAAAAATGAAAAAGAAGAGATTTAAAAAAAAAGAGAAAAACGGTAAAATTATGAAAAATGAAAACAAAACCCAAAAGAAGAATAAATAAAAAACATAAAAGTGAAAGCGAGGCTAAAACGAAAGAAAGATGGGGGAAATTATAAAGAATGAAAAAGAAGAGAAGATTTTTTAAAAAAAAGAGAAAACGGTAAAATTATGAAAAATAAAAATAAAACGTAAACGAAGAATAAATAAAAACATAAAGATGAAAGCGAGGCTAAAAAACTAAGACGAGTGAAAAGTGAAAAGATGGTGGCAAAAAAACGTAATAAAACAATAAGAGAGCTAACCAAGCATAAAAAATAACTGAAGAAAGAGTTAGATAGTTAATAAGTAATAAAAGAAAGTAATGAAACAAAAAATAGCACAAAAAAAGAATGAAAAAATGAATTAAAGGATCTAAACAATAAAAAACAAAGTGGGTAGAAAGTAAAAAATTAAATAATGTCTACGTAAGGGTTTTGCGTGAAAAAAGAAAGAAGATTAATGAGTAGATGAAAAGTGAATGTAGAAAATAAAAAGAATGGACAAAGAAAAGAAATACATAAATCAGAAATCAAAAACACTATAAAAGAAATAAATGCAACAAAAGCTGATATGCAACTAAAAGTTAGAAAGATGAAAAGAATGGAAATAAAAAGAATGATTATTCTATACACTCGATGATAAGTCGATTTCATAAACTATTTTGGCATGAATTTTATCACTTCAAATAAAATAAAAGTGTATAGCGTAACCGGTCACCAAACAAAAATGATTTTTAACCTCTTCAAAAATTACCTGTGTATATTTACACTATGATTATTTTTACATTCACCTTTCCGCCAATTAAGTACCATACGTAATACGTGCTTTGGTGATCATATCTCGAAAGAAACATGACGACTAGGTAAAAGACTTTTCCGTGGTAGGTTACATTACATTCTTCGGTAGACGCGTTGCCAACCAAGGCTACAGAACCCAATCTGCTCCGTTATTTAACCCACAGCTGTAGAGAGAAGAGATGGATTAATACCTTTCCCAAGTGTATTTGCGCGTTAACGAATGAAGTGAATTCAACTGGAATTCGAATTCGAGCCGCTATCCACTTCGGCATAACATATATCCATTCACCTTTAAAATGAATTATTACTTTTTGTTTTTCGTCTTTTTAGTTAAAGGATTTTAACTATTAAGCATTTACTAATAATCAAATGAGTAAATAGATGTGCCTATTGCCTGGTTTGCACTCTCCCCCGTTTCTGAACAAGAGTAGAATGTGATCCCTTGTTTCCTGTTTAGGATTGGTTTTTCAACTTCCTACTAAAGCCTAGGATGTGCGTTGTAGTGCAGTTGATATCGACTCGGAACGACAAATCATCGAGGAGCAGAGTTCGAATTTCAGTTGCATTGCTTGCATTCACTTACACACGAAATGTATTAATCCGTATCTTCCCTCCAGTTATGGGTTAAATAATAGCACAGATTGGGTTCTATAGCTTTGGATGGCAACCAGTCTACCGCAGAAAGCAATAGCAACCTACTGCGGGATTATCTTCTTTCTAGTCAGTCATGTCTCTTCCGAGACGTGTGTATCACGTATAGCACTTAACTGACTGATTAAAGCCAAACTAGTTTAGCGAGCTTTTTTCTCTGAAGCTAGTGTGTGCTACTTCTTTGGGATCTAGTTTCTACACGTTTACTGTTGAAATAGTTAAATGTAATAGCATCTTCTATTTCAACATAATTTTTCTTGCACTTCCCGCCTGTGGGACTCTCTTCCGTTTAATTGCTTCCCTGGTAGCTACAATCTTCTAAAATTTAAATGCAATATCAATCGCCATCTTCTATCTTTTTGAATCCTGTTCATCTTCTTTTTTCCTTTTCTCAATCGTCTCTATACGTTTCTCTCACTTTCACTCTAAGTAACCTCTGTGTACTAGTGACATTTCCGCTTTGCTTGGGGTGAAATTATTGAAAAACAAAATAATTTATCCTTTTTCCCTATAACACGGTCGTGGGTATTTATTAACAATACTATTGCCACGACCGTGTTCCAGGGTTAAAGCGGTTACAAACAGACAAGATGCTACTCTAGTGAAAGAACAACAACACGTGCATAGAAGAAAAGAGAGGTTTATTGTAAAGATAAAACACTACGGCAAGACAAGGAATCTGGTAGCTGGATAGTAATTGCCGAAGTAAGTCACAGGCATCTCTTGTGCTCTCTATATATAGCTACTAATATAGTAAGTCCGCATAGGTAGTGTAGAACATTCTATTACAACACAAAAAAAAAAACATCAAAAGATACAAGAAACTGATATGAACACCACCCAGACCCGGTTACAGAGATGGGACGTGTAACAATTTTATGAAACCTTATTATACACATAGACAGAACAATCAAAGCTAATCAACCAGACATCGTGGTCAGAGACCAGAAAACAAAATGTGCATTCATATGAATATGGCAGTCCCTGTAGAGTGTAATGCATCTTTGAAAATCTTCAAAAAAGTATCAAAATACAATGATCTTGAAATGGGAATCTAAAAATTTTAGTACATGAGGACATCCATAATTGCAATCTAGGATTGATTGGGAAAAGGTTCTAATAGGCACACCGAAGTGATTCCTGGTCGCCCATACCTCTTGATTTTGCTGATAACCATGCATTCTGTCATATTTGTAGTTTATATTTAGTCTTTTTTTCTCGCTGTCCTTCGTTACCTTCTCTAGGAAGTTTTGTAGTTTACTTTCCTTGTCTGCTACCAACAATGTATCATTTCATATCTTATGTTATTAAGATTGTAGCCACCAGTAATAAATCGTTATAGGATATCTAATTCTCTCAGAACTGTCTCGCTGTATAGACTGAATAACTCCGGAGAGAAGTCACATCCTTGTCTAACACCCATTTCTATTTTTGTACATCTTCTTAACTAATTTTCTATCTATATGCATGCGGTTTATTGTCAATATAGGTCATTGATTAATTTACTACCTTTCCCAAAAATGTCAAGTTTGCTGAGTAGTTCCTAGAGATATTTTATCGAATGTCTTTGCGTAATCTATAAAACACATGTACACGTCCTTTTACAATTGTACTACACTTTCTTGTAACATTCTGAGCATTCTTGCGTTCCTTGTTCCGGTGTATTTGAAGAACCTCCAGTTTGATTCTACTATGCAATCTATTCATCAGAATTCGGATAAGTTTTTTTATATGGTTTATTAAGAAGATTGTTCGACTGAGTTCCTATTTGTTTGAGCATTATTCCCTAGGCAATACTATAAAAATATATCTGCTTATGTCTTTCATTCTATCAACACTGTTATAGATTTTATTTATTATTTCTATGACTATCCAGAAATGATCTAAGGCTGCCAGCATCTCTATTGCAATTACCTCTGACCTATCCGCTTTGGTTTTGTTCAATTTATCCAGTGCATCTTCCATTTTGGTTTATCAGTATTTCTAGTTCATCTTTGTATTGTCAGTTGTTCTTTTATTTATTAATTTATTTATTTTTAATAATTTTACCCCAAGTAAGGCAGTTTTACTGACACTGGTGAGGAGGGGGTTACATAGGGGGGAATGATGAGAAAGAGGGACAGGTTATAGGGGGTTTCAGGAAGAAGGTAATAGAAAGATAAGAATACAGGTTTGATTGGTTGTAGTGGATGATGAAAAGCGCTTGGGAGAAAGTCAGTGAGATATGACTATTGACATTACATTTAAATTCTTGGCGATTGTAGATGTCGGGGAAGCAAGTATACGGAAAGGAATTCCACAGGCGAGAAGTGCGAGAAACGAAGCTGATAGAGTAGAAATTACGGATACATTTTATCTTTTTCACTGTCCGTGGGAGCGTTGTCCTGTATATTCGTTTCATCTTTGAAGCATTTTTGTTTCTCTATTATTGCTTTGTTTATGGATTTTATACAGCATATGAATGGTTTCATATATATATATATATATATATATATATATGAGAGTGAACTTAGGTTGCCTTTATTTCGATTCTACAAAAGTGCTGAGTGGAAAATAACATGGCAACATCCCTCACCTCAGGTCTCTGGATATAACCAGAAATTATAAATTTATACAAAAGAAATAAAAGGAAATAATACAAAAAAAACAATGACAATTATAATGATATTAACGACATTATTTCACTTTCGTTTAACATCTCAAATTTACATCAGTTAGCCTTCGCCGAATTCTTCTGTTATTTTTTTCATAACGTCCAGACATTCTCGAATATTTCTTAATTGTTTAAATTTAAATATGCGTATATATACACCACATATGATACTAAAATTGCCTTCTTTCTTTACCCATGCGCTGATAGCTTAGAGGTAGGTACTCTGACTTACACCAAATCAGTCGAGTTCGGATCCCGGCTGAAAGCAAGTAAATGTCTAGCCAAACTCATGAGCTGTACTACTGCGAAATAGGCTTGTATGTGGATAACTATATATATATATATATATATATATATATATATATATTAATCATTTCACCCCGAGCAAGGCGGAAAACGCCACTGATGTGCAGGGGGCTACATAAATGTAAAAAGATTAATTAGAAAAGAGTGAGGAGTACAAACTAGTTAGAAAGGAGCAATAGAAAGCTGAGAAAGCAGGTGCGATGACAGATACATAGGTGGAGAGAAAGGGAAGGTTATATGGGGTGGGTAGAGAGCTAGAGTCCAGTGGTTAGTAGATGAGTATTGACTTTGCATTTAAATTTCTGGAGGTTGTAGGCGTCAGGAAAGCAAGAATACGCGAGCGAGTTCCACAGGCGGGAAGTGCGAGAGAAGAAGTTGCAGGAGTAGAATTGTCGTCTGCATTTGGCTAACCTGACTGTGAATGGGTGGGACCCAGTTGCCAGTCTCGTTGCACGAGTAAACACCTGTTGAGTGGCTGCAGTCGAGCTGCCAGATCAGTACCTATCACATTACAGACTCTCCTTTGGAGCCTGTCAAGAACACTGAGGAGAATGGCAGGGACGCCTGATCATAAATGGCAGCAGTACTCCATGCACGGACGGATGGTTGACTTGTATATATGCAGGATGGATTCAGGTGGAAAAAACATCCTGAATCGACATAGTGACCCAACCTTCTTAGTAGATTTTGCTATGGATTCAATATAGTGGTTCCATTTGAGGTCTGAGGACAGGGTAAGTCCGAGGAGGCGTAGTGTATTACTCTCCGGGAGAATCGCTTGGTCCATGCTTATGGGAGGCAGGAGAGGTTGCCTGTAATGGTTGACAGACAACAGCCTGGCCTTAGATGAATTGAAGTTGACAAGCCACTTCCTGCCCCAGTGCACCACAGAGTCTAGATCCCGCTCAAGGTCAGCAGCGAGATTATGTCTGTCCGCCACGACAGGTTTCTTACTGGTGCGGGAGTATATTGTAGTGTCATCTGCGTAGATGCCTACTTGGGACTTGATCTCATCTGCGAGGTCGTTGATGAAAATAAGGAAGAGCGTCGGGCCCAGGATAAAGCCCTGTGTGACACCAGCATTCGTGCTGTAGGACGAAGAGGCACGCCCATTCAGAACGACCTTCATTTTGCGGTTATTTAAGAAAGATTGGATTAAGTCAAGCAGGCGACCGGTAATACCATAACCGCGTAGTTTGCATAGGAGGCCAGAGTGCCAAACCCTGTCGAAAGCCTTGGAGATGTCCAGAGCAACCGCGCGCGCCTCGTCAGACTCATCAAGGGTCTGTAGCATGTACTCCGTTACGGTTGTTAGCAGATCGGCCGTGGACCTGGCAAAGCGGAATCCATATTGCCTGTGAGATGATGAACTATTTCAGCATATCGGTAAAATGACTGATAGGGCGATAGTTGGATGGGTCCGAGGGTTCACCACAATTCTTAAATACAGGAACGACTGAAGAGAACTTCCAGCATGCAGGAAAGCAGGAAGCAGAAAGGCAGTAGTTAAATAGTTTAGAGAGGACAGCGGAAAGTTCAGGAGCACACCTCTTAAGGACTATCACCGGGATTCTATTGTCTCCACACGCCTTATGGGGGTCGAGTTTTGAAATTACTCTGGATACTACTGTCGGGCTAATATATACGTCGTGCAGTTTGGCCTCAGTTCTAATAGGGAAGTCGAGTGGGTGTACTCCGGACGAGTCGAATGTGGAGTTGGTTGAGAATCTGTGGGCAAAGCACTCAGCTTTGTCCGCAGATGAAGTGAGAACCTCAAATCCATGGATTAAAGGAGGTATTGAGGATTTCCTATTGTTGAGCACTCGTTTACAAATCCTCCAATAGTCCTTGGAGCCGAACTTGCGGTCAGCTATGTGCTGTCGCATTCTCTCAGCAAACAACTGTCTGGCGTCATTTAGGGTTCTCTTGCACTCATTGCCAGCAGATGTGAACAGGCGCCTATTGTGATCAGTTGACTGTCTCCGGAATAGACGGAAGTAATGGTTCCTGTGGGCAATGGCGGCTGAGCAGGCCGGAGAGAACCACGGAGAGGAATGAGGTTTTAGGCAATACTTCCTGGTGGGTATGAAGGCATGAATGCCAGCTTTCACCCATGACGAGACCTCAGAGGCACAGTCATCAAATGATAGGTCGAACACTTTTCCCCAAGGGACGTCGCAGAGGAAATCGCGAAAAGCATCCCAGTCAGCTTTTGGTAGAGGTAGGAGGTCCTATAGGTAGGGGGCTCCTGGGGGGAGTGAGATTGGAAAGAAATACTGAGAGAGACTATAGCGTGGTCGGAGTTACCGAGAGGGCAAAGCTGCGAGACTTGACAGGCGTCAGGCGCAGAGGTGAAACATATATATAGCAGTGAGGAATCACCCAAGGGAGTGCTTGGGAAGCGAGTGGGGAAGTCCACTACTTGCGTAAGGGATTTGGGAAATAGCAAAGTTCATGGCGTGAATGCCCGCTGGATCAGTAACGGCGTTTTCAAGCCACTCACAGTGATGGGCATTGAGGTCTCCAAATACAAATATGTAGGCGAATGGGTGATAGGAAATAGCCTTATCTATGTCGTCAGCAATGCTATCTAGTAGGGAGCAGTCAGAAGAGGAGGGAGAACGGTATAGAAAGAATAGGTAACTAACCGAACTGAGGAGAGACAGGCGGAGACATATGTATTGGTGGTCAGTAGATTCGAGTGAAGTCACCCTAGCTATGGGGAGGTGTTCGCTGACATAGACACCCAGTACATGCATGTGGACAGTGGAATCCTTCCTTAAAAGGGGAAGATAACCAGGGATGAAGAGGTCAGAGGTGGGAATAGCTGAGTTGAGGTTAGTTTCGCAGAGCGCATGGATGTCAGGGGACTTATATATATATATATATATATCATTCTTTTACTGTGAAGGGTACTATTCTCATTTCCTTTTTCCCAATTTTTATTTTATTTCACTCCATGTATCTTATTGCTTCTTAGTTTCATGAGCGCCAGGATTGGGCTTTTATATATATATATATATATATATATATATATGCTATTAATCTGTTAACGTGAATCTAGATAGATAGATATAACGTTAAATTAGACGAGATTGATAATTGAGTACTGTTATAGATAGATAGATTGATATGAACACACTTAAATCCATAGA
Organism: Ascarosepion bandense; assembly: GCA_037127315.1. NCBI lineage: Eukaryota > Metazoa > Mollusca > Cephalopoda > Sepiida > Sepiidae > Ascarosepion > Ascarosepion bandense. Next base: position 789,357 of record JBBBDQ010000813.1, read on the forward strand.
AATTAATTGTGTTTGATAGATATGAACAGATTTAAAAAGATGTATAGATAAAGATATGCTTCGTTTGACATTAAAATATGATCAGATACATATATATATATATCCGAAAGACACATATATAGATATAGATAGGTAAACAATAGATAGAAAAAAATGAATAGATTTAGATGTTAATAGACTAAGATAGATAGATATGATTAGTCTTAAATATACAGATATGAAAAACTGACGTAGATAGATATATACATACGAACTTACTAAAATAGATTGGGATGAAATGACTTATATAGGTAGATTTTGACTATATAGATATAAAAATAGAGAAAATGAGAGAGACAGAGAGATAGAGAGAGAGAAAAGAGAGAGAGAGGATGAGTGTCATTGTTGATGACAGACGAATCCATACGATAAATTTCTATTAGCGTGTAAAAATGCATGAACGCAATGCTTTTATTGCAAGTAATATTTTGCCAGCCTCGGTTACTCAATTTCATTTTGGGCAACCCAGCAAATATTTGCACAGCATTCCATGACACATACTTTTCATAGCCGTCCAATCAGATGTTCTATTTACGAATTTGAAAAGTACTCGAGCTTTCCCGTGCCATGATCCCCGCTCTCTAAGATTCCCTACCCCATTTCCCCAGTGTTTGCTCATTCAGTAAAAAATCAATTCCATGTGTCTCATAAAAAGAAAGAAGATCTCTCATTCGGTTTTTATGCGCGTCTTTGTTTGTGATTAATATTAAATCGTGCATGATACAATAAAGGCAAAGCATGCCGGCGAAACAAACAAAAACGTGGTGACGGTGGAGGGTGTCTTGCGATATCTGGGTCAGTAGGTCCCTGGCAAAGCTTTTCTTGATCTTCCAATGCAAACGTGACTCTTTATCCAACGGTTTATTTCCGTACACACGATAATATTGCGAGGATTTGCTGCCTACAATTATTTATTTCCAGATTAACAATCGTACATGTAATCACTTATTTCAAACAAACGCACACACACGCACACACACACATACACGCACGAGCTGACATATATCTATGTATTTATCAATATCTCTCTTTATCTATTTATTAGCCTGTGTCTATAGCACGATTCAGAGTATCATGCACTACGCAATCATCATATGCTTATTATTAACAGTTCATTATAAGCATAGGATGATTGAATAGGGCTTGAAATGCTGTAGATGTAAGATAATGTTTATTTATTAATATATATGATTATCTTACATCTACATCATTTTATAGCTGTTATATTACATCGTGCAACATTTTATTACCACATGAAATATATTTACATATCTGCGTGTACTAGCGTGTATAACCCTATGTATATTTATTGATATCCATATATATATATATATATATATATATATATATATATATATATGTATATAAATGTATATAAATGTGAACTTGTCATTATACTCGTTTTGAAAAACCCTCCGAGTACATACTCGGAAAGAAAAAATGGTAATAAAAAAGAACGAGCTAAGCATCCGAACATCAGTCAAAGTACGTAGCCCAAAGAAAAAAAAACCAAGACGATTAACAAAAAAAAGCGCTCAATACGCAAGTAGAGCAAATTTTCCCTGAAGATCGAATTTGGTGAAACCTTGGTAGGTTCGTTGGCTCTCTAGGCTATATATATATATATATATATATATATATGTTGATTATAAATATAAAGAAATATAGTTTTAAAATGTACTATATTTATAGGATAAAGTGCTAAATATTAGAGATAGAGCATCTGTAAATATAAAAGTGAACATTGAAGTCAACACTCAGAGGTGAAAGAGTGTTTAATGCTAGGCGCAGTAATCTGAGTTTTGCTTTGGCTATTTATATTTACAGGTCAGTGGTGCATTATGGGTAATCCTTCTAACAGTTATTTTATTTCTTTATTTGGATAAATTTATTTTACTTGTTTTTATTTTTGTATTTATTCTTTTCAGGTTTCGATATTTATTTTTTATATTTATTTGGATTTGTCATTTATTTTTCTATTTATTTATTTTTTTTAATTTTTTTTAAATTTTATCTATTCTAATAATTTTTATGGCGGCACGGGTTTGTTAATTTGCATATTATTTACTTAAAATAAATTATTCGTTCTTAATTATTATTTATTTTTTCTTTTCTTTTCATATTTCGATTTTTATGCAACAGTAAAAATGAGATGTGTTCAGATCGTTTATTTAGTAGTTGTTTTTTTTTTTTTTTTTTTTTTTTTGGCCTGGGAAGATAATAACTTTTTATTACCTCCAAGCAAAGTTTACAGGTTCTGGATTGATTGTTGTAGGCTGATTCTCATTTTCGTATCGTATTTTCCATGATATTTTTGGTGTGAGTTGGCTTTTGTTTTTAATTTTCCAAATATACTTAGAAAGCATTGTGCTGTTCGCATTTTTTATTTTTGTGAAAGATGTTTTGTGTGTGTAGTTTCTTTTTTCCGGGGTCTTTCTGTAACTCCAGTGTATATTTTCCTCATTAATTGGTGATTTTACCGTCGCTTTGCATACGTTGTATTCTAAACAATTACAGTTTAATGAAAATTCATTCGTCATTCGGCAGTTAAATGTTCGTTTAATTTGTTTTTACGCTTTTACTAGGTAACTCCACCTTTCAGTATAAATTTTCAATACCTCATTCTAAAATGAAATTTTTAAAATGAAAAACATTCTTAAATATTTCATTCTAGATTTAATTAAAAGCTTAATGGTTCAAATTTATTATTTCCATTAAGTACAAAATTCTGGTGTATAGAAAGTATGTAGATTTGAAGTCACATTTAATTTCGATTTCTTAAATTTTCTTAAAAACGGCCATTTTCTTAATTTTAAGAAATTTGTAAATAAACAAAAATTTATCAGTTTTAAAAATACTTCAAAAGATTTCTGACACTTTATTTTAGTAAAATTAGAAAATTGAAAGTTAAATTATTCTGATTTTAAAAAATACTACTTACTTATAGCATAATAAGTAATATACAACAAATTATTAACGATTGGTCGTAACCGTTTCATAATAATGGCAATTTCAGTCTACCATACAGGAAAATGAGGTAAAAATATAATAAATTAAAAATTATTTTAAAAATAAATAGCGTAACTACGTTTATTAATCTTTGTAATTCTGGACTCGTAAATTTCGTTTCCAATTAATTATTACATCACATCCCATAATCACCCCAATACAGAATTTTACACGATTTTAAACTATTATAAATTATTATAATTAAAATGTAAAATAAATGTAAAGATTCTTGTAAAAATTCATTATTCATCAGAAAATTTTTATTTCTTCAGACAATAATGTCCTTAATATTACATATTTACAAAAACAACTGAAAGCTTTTCTAATTAAGTAATGTCATAGTTTCATTGGATTCATTATTTTTTAATTCAGAGCAGATTTCCAGTTAAATGGTACAAATTTGAAAGAAAAAGTACGTGATTTGCAATCTCCAATGACTCCTACTTTTAACAAAAAAAATGATTTTCATAAATCTGAAAGGTTCTGTGCGAAGTGGGGGGTAACACATTTAAAAAATTACCAATATTTTCTAAAAAAGATTTACAAAATAATTTCATTCGTTCGTGAATAAGTTCTGAAAATTTCATTAAAATCGGACAATTATTTAATTTGTACAAGAATTTTCAAATTAATGTGTTTTCAGCAAAAAAAAAAAGCGCAAAAGAATCAATGTTAAACTTTGTAGAAAGCGATGACGTAAACAAAACAAGCATTCTAACCAAAATTTCGAACGTGTTAGAAAGGATTAAAAAAATTCAAAAAATAATTAAAAATTTCTTTGATCTTTCCTTTTAATAATAATATCAACATTTTGACGATAAAACTTCATTTTCGTTAAATCTTTGGTTTGGCGTTTTACATTACGCTATGCTGTTTTTCCCGTGAATTACTAGAGGTACCTAGCTTTTACTATACGGTGGGATTAGCCATATAATATTTTTCTTTCTGTTGGGATATTTTTGTGCTCTGTGGTTAGCATGTGAGTGTTATCGGGAATTCACTATCTTTTAGTGTTGTTCCATAGTCTTTCCAAGCTTCGTCAAATATGGTTTGATTGGAAGAGTTGTCGAAAAGCCTGAGTTCAATTGATTTTGGTATCTGCTTGATTATAGATAGCGGGTGATTGGAAAAAGTGTGTTTATACACTTTTTTGGGGTCTTCTTTATGGTTTATACGTGCCTTTACTTAAGTTGAAGGTAACAACAAGAAAATTTACCTCGTTTAGGTTAGTTTTATGTTTATGTAGAACCGTTATTTTTGAAAATCTTTATTATTGCTTTTTAATTTTTGCCTGTGTGCTGTTTGTTATAGTTTCTTAGGATTAAGAGACCGTCGTCCCACTAGAGACTTGTATCATTTCTAACTATTATTTTATCTATTATTTTGTGTATTTCTTAGAAACTAGAAAAGCAATTATAAAGCTTTTCAAAAATATATCAATAAATAAACAACCCCCGCCAAAATTAGCGTTAAAAAGATTACCCACAAGTCACCATTGACCCGTATATATAAATAACTTTGGAATAAACACAACACATATGGCCTGATGATTACACACAGTATGAAACAGTCTGTCGCTTCTGAGTGTTGACTTCAATGTTCCTATATATATATATATATATATATATACACACACACACACACACATATATATATATATATATATATATATATATATGAAAAAGTACGAGAAGCCGTGAACATTTGGTTTAAAGTATAGATTTATTGTTGGTATTGTTAATTAATTTTACTAGCTTTTTGCATGATATATTAAATTTTTTTTTTTTTTTTTAATCATTTCACCCCGAGCAAGGCGGAAACGCCACTGATGTGCAGGGGATTACATAAATGTAGAAAGATTAATTAGAAAAGAGTGAGGAGTACAAGCTAGTTAGAAAGGAACAATAGAAAGCTGAGAAAGCAGGTGCAATGACAGATACATGGGCGGAGAGAACGTGAAGATTATACAGGGGAGGGGAGAGAGCTAGAGTCCAGTGGTTTAGTAGGTGAGTATTAACTTTGCTTTTAAATTTCTGGAGGTCGTAGCCGTCAGGAAAGCAAGAATACGGGAGTGAGTTCCACAGGCGAGAAGTGCGAGAGAGGAAGCTGCAGGAGTAGAATTGTCGTCTGCGTTTGGCTAACCTGACTGTGAATGGGTGGGACCCAGTTGCCAGTCTGTTTGCACGGGTAAACACCTGTTGAGGAGGCATCAGTGACTTAAGCTCATCCGAGCAGAAGCCATGAAAGTATTGATAGAAGAGACAGAGGGAGGCCACATTTCGACGATGGGAAAGTGGCTGCAGACGAGTCGCCAGATCAGTACCTATCACATTACAGACTCTCCTTTGGAGCTTGTCAAGAACACTGAGGAGAACGGCAGGGGCACCTGACCATAAATGGCAGCAGTACTCCATGCACGGACGGATGGTTGACTTGTATATATGCAGGATGGATTCAGGTGGAAAAAACATCCTGGGTATGTCTATAATATTATTTTACGCGTCGATCACGATATGTAAAGTCACAAGTTATTCGCCTGAGAAAAGCCAACTTTAGATTCAAACATGTGTAGCGACACAAATACCATTATGAAAAGTTAATATAACATACAACAAGCAAATAATATGAAAAAAATAATAACAATAAAACAGCATCTTAAACAAAGCGCTCACGGCTTCTCGCACTTTTTTCTTCTATACCAATTTCACTCGTTTTATATATATATATATATATATATATATATATATATATATTGTAATGTTGTTATTACAATGGTTTATAAAAGCATAATATCACTACACAAAAAGTTTCATTTTCCAGAACAATACTGTTCTTCTTCAGGCAATATGTTAAAATAAATAGTGAAAATGATTTATTCTTAAAATATAAGATGAATTCATGGTTATTTAGAAAATTAGTGAGTGGTAGTTGGAGAAAATGTTTTAGGTGTGTCAATATTGTTCAATCAAAAAATAGAATTAAGTAACCATGGAGATTTACTATTTATGAAAAGGGGCAGGATGGCTTGGATCTAGACATGTAACATTTTTATTTTGTCTGGATAAAATACATAGTAGGACCTTTTTTTAAATGGTTAGACAATAATTATTAACAGGAGGTTGGGTTTTAAGGGGGTTTTAACAATAGATTTTTTTTACAACTATCTATTATTAAAGGGGCTAGAATGATTAGGTTAGAATTAGGATAAAATAATTATGGTATACTTAGTTATATTGTATAAAGAACAACAATTAATTACTGTATTTTAATAAAATAATTTTCAATTTTTTAAATTATGTTGGAGTATAAGTTATAAATGGAACATTGTAATTAAATAAATTTAATTAAATTTTAAAGAAAATTATTTTGTCTGAGTAAGTTACATGCCAAGGATCACGGTGTAAAGCTGGCTGATGCTCTCTAATCATTGATTAACTAGGACAGAAAATGGCCTGTAAATTTTAATGCCACTAAAACACACCGATTTCTTTTTACCACCATAGACGTATTCTCCTGCCATCCATCAGAATGGATGAAGCTAGTCTCCGGGAGAACAACACACTGTTCCTCATTGTCTTCATTTTTTAACCAAACCAAAGTAGAATGACTATATTGAATCGCGAGCTGCATTGTTAGATTGGGTCGCTGTGTCAAGCTAAAAGTTTTTCTAGTCAGAATCAATGTTTCACATCCATAAATCTACCATTGGTACATACATTGAATACTGTTGCCATAATTGATCGAATTCTCCTGCTACTCATCTCGAGGTTGTCATTAAAATGCAACAAAAGATCTACAATATAATCAATCCTGACTTGGTATCACGATTTCAGTTACTTTCTCACCGACGTGATGTGGTTTTCCTGTGTCTTTATTTTCATGACAAATACTATGTCGAGCTTTTTTGTCCTAGTGCCCTAACCTAACCCTAACCCTAACCCTGCCCATACCACATGTATTTAACTATGCTATTAGATCAGCATCTAGGTCCCACCCTTTTATCGTTGAAATAGTTAAATGTAAGCGCCTCTTCTGCTCTGACAATTTATTTTCTCGCACTTTCCACCTGTGAACCTCACTTCCGTTTACTTGCTTCTCTTAAAGATACAATCTCCAAAAATTTAAATGCAACGTCAGTTGCCATCTTATGTCTACTTGAACACTGTCCAGCTTTTATTCTTTCTTTTATTCTTTCTTGAAGACACCCTGTATCCAGTTTTTTCTTTCGCTGTAACTTCCTGCGCAATAGTGGCGGTGCCATCATGCATGAGGTGAAATGATTAAAAGTTAAATCACTAATTTATTAAAAAAAGAATATATATCTATCTAAATTTATTTATCAATGGAACTTTGTCTCTGTGTGTATATGTGTGTGTGTGTGTGTGTGTGTCCGTTACCTAAAGACTCCGAAACGGCTGAAACGATTTTCTTGAAAATTTACATAGTTGTACAATAAGCGCCTGCGAGTGTTCTTAGCTAGGTTTTGTGTCGAGGTACCCCCGATAACTAACGAAAATTGATAATCGAAGAAACCGGGTTATAGAAGGAGCGGACCGATTTTAATCAAATTTGATACACCCATAGACAACGACATAAGAAACGATATTCAGAACTTTCAAAATTGCAGTTCTTACAATAGTGCAGAAAATCGATAATATATATATATATATATATATATATATATATATATATATATAAAGGCAAGATGTTTGTGTGTGTGTCTGTTTATCTGCCTGTATGTCTATTTTTTCATCCCTTTTATTTTAGTTTTTGCTTCTGTTTTGGCTCTAAGTAGGTATAATTGTAATTCTTAGTCTCAACCATGATACCATTTACTCAGAGGACTTATTTAGCCTTCGAAATACAGTTTACGACGAAAAAAATCTTATTTGATATCGATACAAGGAAATCAAAATTTGACTTACATCCATTCAATTTTCTTTCAGTCTAAGGTTTCGCAATAACTGGAAACAACTATTGCTTTTTAGTCTTTCGTGCCAACATCCAAAGAGTCTGAGCTCCAGGACCATGGATTAGTTTTAAATATTTGCTCGATACAAAACATGTTTGTAAGATTAGAAAGGATCCTGTATATATTGTCAAAAACCTGTTCAGAAAATTACCGAAAATTGTTTTTCTAAAATAAATCTGTTTACATAGAAAGTTAGGCATACACTATGAACATATGTTCCACAAAATCTATGCATGAACCTCCCACATAACTAATCATGGCAGACAATCAAATATAATAAGATTTAATCGGTAAAATCAAATAATCAGACAGACACGTACGTATATCAAAGTATTTCTTCCATTTTTCCACTGACTGTTAGCAAAATTTGCCTTCAGACAGTCTTCCAAATTTCTAGCTAGTTTACAATAATATATAAACGCATAAAAAATACCGTAGCCCTTATTTCAAAGTTCAACTGTCCGCTTAGGCCAAAGAGCTCATAAAAAAGAACAAATCTACATATCTGTAAAACAATCATTCTCCCATCCAATAAATAGATAAATAAATAAGCATCAAATTTTATACAATAAAATTTCAAAACCACTTATTTTAGTAGTATAACAAAATGTCCTTAAAATGGCGAGTATTGCAGCCGAAATTAAGATGAAAAAAGCAGACATTTATATGCATACAATAAAAGCATAAAAAGTAGCGTACCAGTTATATATATATATATATATATATATATATATATATATATATATATCTGATATATATAGTGATAACTCTTTGGATTTGGATAACTCTTTGGATTCTTCTATATCCACACTGCACGCTGATATACCTGATATATGTAAATATATATATATATATATACATATATATATATATATATATATATATATATATATGCGTGTGTGTGATCGTATATATATATATATATATATATATTAATGCAGGTTTCATTGAATAATATAGACAAGTTTTGTCTATTAATTTTGTGTAGGATCCGTTCATACCGTCTGATATACTTGATGGTGATGAGTTTATATTATATTAGTGAATGCCCCCACTATTACAGAATAGCCATTATAAAAAATCTATTCAAAAAGTCAATTCATCTACAAATCAGATCTTCTACAGTGAACTAAAAAACATAAAACAGACACTCATCAATAATAATTTTCCCAACTACATAGTTGATGAACAAATACATTACTTTCTTAAAAAGCTTAACATGGAAAAAACAACACATGATACTAACCCAACCAATCCTAAACATATCACTCTCTTATACGTAGCCAGATGCACTCCAACTACCAACTAGATGAAAACATCCTAAAAAAACTCATAAATACTAATATTTCTCCGACAGACTCTAACAAAAGAATTAAGTTCATTATATATTACACTAAATCCACTACATCTAATTCATTTGTCCGCAACGACTCTTCCCCCACCGTTAGTGATTTGCAAAAGACCAATGTAGTATATAAATTCATATGTCCATTTAGAGAATGTATCTCTAACAACCTCAATAATATCTACATCGGCCACACCACAAATTCGCTCTCACGGCGTCTGACGTTGCACTTAAATAAAAATTCAAATATATTCCGTCATTTAGAACAACACGGTTATCAACGCACACTTCTGAGAAAAACGCTTGTTGATAACACGTACATACTCAAACAAGAAAATAATAAGCAGAAACTAAAAATCCTCGAAGCACTCTACATTAAACAGTTTAAACCTGGTTTGAATACAATCAATTTCGATATTTCCAACAACGTACTCAAATGTCTGTAATCAGACCAGGGACCACAACACCACTATTTTGTCACTGTCTTCGGCCATCCGCCACGGTAGGGATGGACTTATATTTTCAATTCAATTATCTTTATTGTTAATAGCTTAAATGTTCTATGTTTACTGTGTGTTATTATTTACTCTTTGATAATGGCTTATGTGAGCCGAAAGCTTAGACCCGATAAAAAATTCAACAAATACTGTGATTTTTTGTTGTCTTTTAACGACATCACCATCAAGTATATCAGACGGTATGAACGGATCCTACACAAAATTAATAGACAAAACTTGTCTATATTATTCAATGAAACCTGCATTAATGAAAAAATGCTGCCAAAATACACACACAATATATATATATATATATATATATATATATATATGTTTATATATATATATGTGTGTGTGTATATATATATATGTATGTATATATATGTGTATGTATATATATATAAAGAGAGAGAGCGTGAGATGGGTACATTGTCGCTATTTTTAATTTCGTGCAGTCGTATAGTCTGTTTTTGATTTCGTCGACTTGACAGCATGGTATGCACAGTTCGGCCCCCTTCTGTCAGAAAAAGATATCTATGATGCATTCCACTCTGACAAAAATATGGGAACATCATGTTGTACTCTTTGATATTCACGCCAAAAGCTCCAAGATTTGAATGATATATTCCTTCAACATTATGGATTACTTGTGGTGATCACTAGTAATCCTGACGTTAGGCTTCTATTTATCATCTCACAGAGATTAAAACTAATCATGGAGGCCTACATCAAGCATCTTGAGGAGGTAGGGTAGTGCTGCGCTTGTTTAAGACGCTGGCTACTGAAAGAACCTATCGTCCTAAAAGAGTAATCTACAGCATGCTACACAACAAAACCCAGTCATTGCTGTCAGACAAATTCTCTAACAACATCACCACTTACATCTTGCCACTTAACTTCCCAGACTGCAAACCAATTGATTATTCTGTGTAAAGTGCAGTAGAGTGGGAGACCAGAAAATATTTATAGCACTAAAGACGAACTGAAGTTAAGGATTATTGATGTATTAACCAAATTAAACAAGGAGACCGTCCAGAAAAGTTGCAGGAGAATTGGAAATTTTCTAGAGGACGTTGTTGAATTCAGTGGTGATTTTATTTTAATCTTCAAGATATTTTTACGTAATTTTGACAAATGTATCTGCGGAAATGAGATGTTAATATATTTTTATTTTTTAAAATTTTGATGACATTTTATCGATCGCACACCCACATCTATTGAACAGGTGAAGATGCTCATCCCTTGTTTCCTGTTTAGGATGCGGTTTCCGGTTTTCTCTTTTCCAATCTTTTCACTGTTTTCCTTATTTTTTTTTTTTCAATTGGAGTAGATAGACTAAACTATCGCCCGGTTCACACTCTACCCACATCTATTGAACAGGTGAAGAGGCTCATCCCTTGTTTCCTGTTTAGGATGCGGTTTCCGGTTTTCTCTTTTCCAATCTTTTCACTGTTTTCCTTATTTTTTTTTTTCAATTGGAGTAGATAGACTAAACTATCGCCCGGTTCACACTCCACCCACATCTATTGAACAGGTGAAGAGGCTCATCCCTTGTTTCCTGTTTAGGATGCGGTTTCCGGTTTTCTCTTTTCTAATCTTTCCACTCTTTTCCTTTATTATTCTTTTTTTTCAATTGGAGTAGATAGACTAAACTATCGCCCGGTTCACACTCCACCCACATCTATTGAACAGGTGAAGAGGCTCATCCCTTGTTTCCTGTTTAGGATGTGGTTTCCGGCTTTCTCTTTTCCATTCTTTTTACCCTTACGTAACCCCCTGCACATCAGTGGCGTTACCGCCTTGCTCGGGGTGATATGATTAAAAAAAAAAAAAAATATGTATACTGGATGTATCAAAAATATTTTTACAGATCTGCGGGCGAGTTCCTCACACCAAAGCAAAGTCAAATGTCAATATAAATATAAGTCCGGATTGCCTTACTTTTACAATTATTAGGTTTAAAGAAAGTTTCTGATAGATGGCGCTGTGTTGCCATGGAGATTACGTTACATTTGTCATTCGTGTACATGTGTGGCTATCGAGACTTCATCATTTTCTGTGCTTAGTAGTGAATTGGTTGAGAATTATTCTGTTTAACAATGGCAGGTTATTCATATCGAGAACCAGCAGATATTATTTCAACAGACAACCGTGTGAATGGTAATGGATGCGAGGCTGTATCAGATTGCAGTTCTAGACCCAAGGCAGCCGAGTCAACCAAAATTTGCTGCTGTTTATGAGCGTGTTGTTGAGACAGGATCCGTGGCCACAAATTTTGTAAAAGTATAGAAGAAGTACAAATGAGTTGGCAGTCTACTGTTTGTAGTGATTTACATTTTTAAGAGTACTCAATACTTAGTAGACCATTATATATGATAATATGTTTATTATAAGTTTGTAATAATAACATAGTTTACGGCAACACAAGCGCCTTTGTGTTTTGGTACTATCTTATAAACACCTCGTTAGGTAGAGTACGTAAACACAACGGCTTTATTATAAACGTATAATAAGTATATTACCTCATATATATATATTAGGTACCTCCACTTTTCACGGGAAAAACAGCATAGCGTAATGCAAAACGCCATAAACTTAACGAAAAGAAAGTTTTATCGTCAAAATGTTTATCTTATTATTAAGATGAAAGACCAAATTATTTTTTAATTATTTTTGAATTTTTTTTAATCCTTCTAACACGTTCGAAATTTTGGTTAAAATCTTGTTTTGTTTTACGTCATCGACTACTCCAAAAATTAACATTGTTTTTTTTGGCGCGTTTTTTCCGTAGAAAACACATTAATTTGGAAATTCTTGTAAAAATCAAATAATTGTCCGATTTTAATTAAATTTTCAGGACTTATTCAGAAATGAATGAAATTATTTGTAATTTTCTTTTTTGTGTTTTAAATATTGGTAGGACAATTTTTTTTCAAATGTGTTACCCCCCACTTACTTAATTTCATGAAATTTCGCACAAAACTTTTTTGTACCGTGAATATTTTATTTTTTTAGAAGTAGGAGTCGGTGATTTACAAATTGGGGCTCAAAGAACTTCAAATTTGCTCTGAATTGAAAAATAATAAATCCAATAAAATTATGACATTATTAATTAATTAAAAAGCTCCTAATTGCTTTTGCAAATAAATAATATTAAGGACATTATTGTCTGAAAAAATTTAAAAAAATTGATAAATAATGAATTTTTACAAGAATTTTTTATCAATTTTTTAAAATTTTAATTATAATATTTTAAAAAAATTAATAGTTTAAAATCGTGTAAATTTCTGTATTTGTTTGTTCCGCGGAGATTATATAATAATTAAGTGAAAAAAAATTTACGAATCCAAAATTGCAAAGATTATTATTTGTTAGGTGGGCTCAAAGATTTTTCAAATAATTTTTTTTTGTATTTTCTAGGTTCCTTATTTTCATATGCGGTACACTATAAATGCTATTATTACGTAAAATGTCACGTGATCTAAGAGCTTTGTCCCTTTCTTCTAATTATGTAGCATTTTTGTTTCTTATCTCGTTTGCATACCAACTGGTTGTATTTTTGCTCACCTTTCGTGTAAAATTTAAAATGTAAAGTTAATTTTTCTTTTTTTCATTTACTACTTCACTAAATATTTTCTTTTATGTATTTACATAAGTGTGGGTCATACCGTAACCCTCGAAATAATAACAAACGAACAATAATTGTTACAATAGTAATAGCGAGGATCGTCGTTATATACTCAAATTGAATTTTTTTTAAAAATTAAAAAAGTTTGTCGTTCGCATTTTTTTTCACTTTCTTCAGTTAATTTTTAATGACATTTATTTTGTTAAAGAAAGAAGTTTAAAAATGTATTTTTTATTTTAATGACAGTTATAATTTTAATAAAGAAAGGACATTTAAATTTATTTTGAAAATAATGTTTAATTAATTTAAGTTATTATTAAACTTTATTTCCTGCATATTTGAAATTAGGTTTTTCATTTTCTATTAATTTTTTTTTAGTAGTTTGACTTTTCAACTGCGTTCACAATTTTTCTAGAAATAGAAAAACGTATTTTCTTAGTTTCACTTTCAGTTTCATGACACTGACAGTTATTTTAATTGTGATAAAAAAGAAACATTTAAATTAATTTTGAAAATCATGTTTAATTAATTGGAATTATTTTAAAACTTTATTTCCTGCTTATTTGAAATTAGCCTAGGTTTTTTATTTTCTATTAATTTTTTTTTGTTGAATAGTTCTACTTTTCTTTTCAACTGTGTTCATTTTTTTCCGAAATAGAAAACTAGTTTTTTATTTTACTTAATGTTAATTAAAGTTTATTAATGATTACTGATTAAATAGTAATTTATTTATGAAAAAAATTCCAAATCAAGGTGTTAATTTTTTGGCTTGTTTATGTTATTTTCAGTTTTTGATAATTATAGATGTCTATGACCATTTGTCATTTCTGGTCATCCGTAGCAGCTGTCAACACTATGTCTGTTAACACTTTGTCAAATATTCGATCTGATAAACACGATCAAGCGTTAATAATTCGTTGTATATTATTTTTTATGCTATAAATAGGTAATATTTGTTACAAATCAGATAAATTAAACTTTCAATTTTCAAATTTGACTAAAATAAAGTGTCAGAAATCTTTTGAAATCTTTTTAAATATTGATGATTTGTGTTTGTTTACAATTTTTTTAATTTTAAGGAAATGGCCACTTTTAAGAAAATTTAAAGAAATTGAAATTAAATGTGACATTCAAATTTAATAATTTCTATATGAAATACACCAGAACTTTTTAATTAATGGAAATAATAAATTTAATCATTAAGCTTTTATTTAAATTTAAAATGAAATCTTTAAGAATGTTTTTTATTTTCATTTTAAAGTTAGGTATCGAAAATCTTTGCCGAAAAAGTGGAGGTACCTAATATATATATATATATATATAATTCAGTAATGGATTAGAGCACTCTGGCTATTAGGCGTGTAAAATGATAATATACACGCTAAAAAGTCTGCCTTCTTCTACCGAGCGCCCATAGCTCAGAGGTATAATCGCCGATTGACGCCAATTCGGTCACGTTTCAATCCTGGGTTAAAAGCGAGCGAAGTCTAACCGTACTGATGAGCTGTAATACAGCGAAACAGATCTGTCTGCTGATGACTAGATAGATAGATAGATAGATAGATAGATAATGCTCTCAAATTTCCCGGCATTTTTGACACCAGGGTTACACTCGTGTGCATATATATATATATATATATATATATATATATATATATATATATATATATATATATGCTGGTGTCATTAAAAATGAGAGATATTGTTTGATGGTCAAGGTCTTTATCTAATTTTTCATGTGAATTATCTATCAGACTTTGTTTGCCATTTTTAATGAAACTTGCGTAAAAGAGAGATTGCTGGCCAAATATAATATAATATAATATAATTGATGTTCGAGGCTACTCGAGTTAGATGATAACAGAATAATTGGGAGAGTTTATGTAGATATGTTACGAAGATGGGGTTAACAGTAAAGTTGAACAGGTTAAGATTGTAGTGATTAGAGAAACATCCTCATGGCCGTCGGTTCCTCAAAGCAGCTGTTAATGGAAAGAAGTTGCTTGAGGGGAGCTTTCATCTCACCAGTGGAATACAAAGGGAATGATATATATATATATATATATATATATATATATATATATCATTCCCTTCGATTGCAAAGCAGTAAATCATGCCGTTTCAAAATTTTTGACGGAATGAATTGCAAAATATATTGTGCAGCCGACATAATCAAAACAACGCGCATGCGCGAAACTAAAAATCTAAAATACCGACAATTTAGCCATTTCACTATATATATATTACTATTATAGCATACTATATTAATCTGTCTCTTCCCTCCAATTATGGGTTAAATAATATGACATATTGGCTTCTATAGCCTTGGCTGGCAACCAGTCTATCGCAGAATATAATGGCAACCTAGTGCAGGATAATCTTCCGCCCAGTCAGTCATGTCTCTTAACTGAGTGATTGATGTGTGTGTGTGTGTGTGTGTATATATGTATATATCAGCATGCAGTAAGGGTATAGAAGAATCCAAAGGAGTATCCTGTACATACAGTGGTAGGATAGCTCTCTAAGAGAGCTCTAAACATATATGCATATGAATACATATAGAGCAAATATATATATATATATATATATATATATATGTATATATATATAAAGACATTTGAAAGTAAAGCACACAAGACAACTGAAAATATTTTGTACTAAATAATTATTAAGTTACAATACGAGGTCTGACTGGAAAGTATTCAATTACTTTTTTAAATTTCGAGGGACAATTTGCTGAACCTTGATATAACCTGGAAAGTAATCAAGACAAATCTGACTTTGTATGTGTAAACAGATACTTCTGTGTTTATACATTTTACACTGACTGCACATCGAATTTATGGATTCTGTGACCGTCGCATTCATTCTGGCAATTCGCCTGTCAGTTCATCATAGTCATCGCAAGGTGTTTTGGAAAAACATTGCTTCACCCTTTTACCTCAGCTTTTTCATGAAATTTTTCGCTTCGCCCAGAATTGAAATGTAGGAGAAGTTTCGGAACGTGAGCAAGATTCAGAATCAACTAGCAGTATAGCCCGGCGTTGCTCGGGTGTAATGAAAGCTTTAAAACTAATCCATGATCCTGGAGCTCAGACTCATTGGACGTTGGCACGAAAGACTAAAAAGCAATAGTTGTTTCCAGTTCTAGCAAAACCATAGACTGAAAGAAAAATGAATGGATGTAAGTCAAATTTTGATTTCCTGGTATCGATATCAAATAAGTTTTTTTCGTCGTAAACTGAATTTCGAAAGGCTTTATAAGTCCTCTGAGTAAATGGTATCATGGCTGAGACTAAGAACTACAATTATATCTATTTAGAACCAAACCCGAAGCAAAAACTAAAATAAAACTGCTGAAAGAATACAGACAAACAAGCAGATAAACAGACACACACACAAACATCTTGCCTTTTATATATATATATATTATCGATTTTCTGCACTATTGTAAGAACTGCAACCTTGAAACTTCTGAATATAGTTTCATATGTCTTTGTCTATGAGTGTATCAAATTTGATTAAAATCGGATCACTCCTTTTATAACCCGATTTTTCGATTATCGATTTTCGATATTTATCGGGGGTACCTCGACGCAAAACCTAGCTAAGAACACTCGCAGACGTTTATAGTACAACTGTGCAAATTTTCACGAAAATCGGTCCAGCCGTTTCGGAGTCTATAGGTAACGGACACACGCACACACACACACAGACGCACACACACACACACACACACATACAAAGTTCCATTTATAAATAAGTTTAGATATATCTGATGTTGGCATCAAAAGAAAAATTTTCAGACTGATTGAAATTTGAAAGAGACGATAGTATAGATTTGTGAAGTTCCAAGATTAGTACGTAGGGTGAATTGTAATAGTCTGACTGTTTCCAGGTTTCTTAGAATTGTTATTTTAACGACATATCCCCGTTTGCTAGGCGATTTAAAAGCGGATACAAGGTATGATAGAGGGAATGTTATGTGAATGAATAAAAGGATAAACAGATACAGAAATTGGGTTAAAACTAGAGTCAATAAATTAGAAACAGCTGTGGTTTCTGTAGAGTAACTAGATCTAGACATTACACTAAGGTAATAAGATGTAGACATTACACTTAGGGAAAAAAGATGGAACTTCACAGTAAGATAAATCTATGTACAATGATTCGGTTTAAAATCGAATCAAAATTTTCAATAGACAAGATATTCATCGTCCGATTTATATTTGAGAAAATCAGTAGATATTTTTACGGTTTATACTTTGCCGAATATATAACACTTACTGTGATTGTAATCGTCCGAATCTTGCTGAAACAGGCCAGTGATAGGACAAGAACAGTGCGGGTTTATCAAAGACACTGGAACAAGGAACGCCATATTTATTATTAAGCTGGTCTCCTTTCGGAGACCAGCTTAATATAAATATATATACAAGTCTTTCTTCATATAAATGAAGAAAGACTATGTTTTATCAATTATACAAAGGCTTTATACAAAATACGCGACAAGGAATTGATGGAGATTCTCGGCAGCTTCGACATATTTGAGAAAGCCATAAGAATAATCAAGAATCTTTACTAGCAGTAAACCGCCTGCATACGGACAGGTAACGAATTTAGCAGGTATACAAAGATAGAAAGGGGCGTGAGACAGGTTTTTTTTTCACCGGATCTATTCAGCTTGTACAGCGAGACTATTCTGAGAACCCTAGAAGATGCCAAGATTCGTGCTCGGAGGCCGAAATTGAACAACATAAGGTGCGCAGGTTGTACAGTGCTGGTAGCAGGCATGGAAAGAAAACTACAAGACCTTCTACAGAAGGTAGCTGACGAGAGGGACAAGAAAAACTACAAATAAACTGCAAGAAAACCGACTGTATGGTCATTTTCAAAAACTCCAGCCCAAAATGGCAAATACAGGTGGGGGATACTAAAATGAAGCAGTTACAAAAATTTAAATATCTCGGAAGTGTTCTAAAAGAAGACGGAAGTGCGACACAGAGATCTGAAGGCCTATTGGCTTGGCAAAGACGCGTTCGAGAAGCTGAGTAGAGTATTAAGAGACTAGAAAGAAAGAAAAGAGTACTGGGTTGTTATGTGATGCACGTTCTTCCATATGGCAGTGTATATTGGACAATATCATATAGATGAAGGAAAGACTGGTTCTACAGAAGATATCACGTAGCAATGATGAGGTTTTTGGAAAGGATGGAAACGAAAAAGAAATTAATATTGAGTATTAGGAAAAGACAGCTAAAGTTCCAGGGACGGGAAGGAAGGCTTGGCGAACCTGATAATAACATGCCAGATAGAGAGAAAAAGAGACTGCAGAAAGCAGCGGATAAGGGCCTGAGCAGGTGAATGACAGAACGGGGGTTGCATGGTGTAACAGGGGAAAGCGTGCTAAGAGAACAGGGATGGGGAGAAGTGAAGAGCCATGATCTTCTGCGTCCTGAAAGGACACGAAACATAGAAGAAGAATTATTCTATTCTAAAAGTATCCTCACGCAAGATAGTCTCTTTTTAATTAGGGTTATTTAATTGGTTGTCGGCGGGTGCTGACCAGTATTTCACATTCTGCGCCAACTGGGCAATTTCCTTGGAATGCTCGTATTATGAATGTGTAGTCAAACTTTTATTAGACACCTGTCCAGAAGAAGGAAAAAAAGGACATTATTTTCGGAAATTTACGATAGTGTGTTTTTATTTTTAAACATAAATTAACATTGGAGAGTTAATTATTCTGAAATCTAGCACTTTAAAGTTTTCCACATCTTCTTACTCGGTTTATAATTCAGGTGATCACAAAGATTTGGTTTGGTTGGGCTTGTTTTGTTTTACGGCATAAAAACTTCAATTGGTTATTCAATGCCGACAAGAATTTTACAAGAGATTCATGTGAAAGAATATGTATTCTTTGTAAGAAATCGGTTTGTAGATAAGGTTTCACTGACGTATTCTTGTAAAGAGAGTTTTGTCGAGAGTAAGATCTATTGCTGGCAGATTATTCTTCTTTTTCCAAAAATATATTGTTATTAGTACATGTTTTTTTTTTCAAAAATATATTGTTGCTGATAGATTTTCCTTCTAAAATGTATTACTGATAATATTTTTTCTTTCAAAAATATATTTCTAGTAATATTTTTTTCAAAAATACATAGCTGCTAATATTTTTCTTTAAAAATATATTGCTGCTAATATTTTACTTTAAAAATATATTGCTGGTAATATTTTTTTCTTCAAAGATGTATTTCTGGCAATATTTTTTTCTTATTTTTGAAGAAAGAAATTTGCTGGTCATATTTTCTTCAAAAAAAGTATTGCTGGAATTTCTTCTATAAAAGTCAATTTTTAGATTTTCATAGTGATTAGACTCCACTTTCGGGGTTAGCTATTTGCCTATAGCGGGAAATCTAATAGGTGCTACAACCACAGATCAGTGTAGAACTAGTAACAACTTCAAGTAAATGGCTGTTCCACTCTCATTAAATTCTCTCAATCAGAGGCATGGATGCCGGATACAATTTTTCGCCATACCCAGGATCAAGAAGAGCAGATTTGATAGTTTAGGGATTAATTATTTGCCCATAGCTGGGACCCTAACTGGTGTTACCACCCTAGTTCAAGGTGAACCTGGGAGTAATAGCAATTAAGATGTGCTTCTACGCAACAGATTCCCGGCAGGATGTTTTCCCAATCACTAAAATTCTTGATCACTTTCAGTTTTCTGGAATAGTTTAATGAGATAAGCTTATTAGAAAATTATCTTATTTTCAAATTGTCTTACACACACACACACACACACACACACACACACACACACACACACACACACACACACACACACACACACATATTTAATTTAATACGTTTATTTCAAATAAGAAATGGTTAGTATAATGACATTTGATGTAATAAAAACCTATGATTAAAAATGAATCAATTAACTCTTTAGAAAATGCTTTGTTTACGTTCTGTACAGAAAACTGAGAATATATATGCCGATAAGAAAAATAATCTGAGTTAATCTGATGTCGATTCCTTAAAAAGAGTAAAAAGAGTATTACTTCTTGTGAAATTCTTCTTGGTTGAACAGCAAAGTATCTCGGGTCCAAAATATCAACCTCCATTCCATACCGCTATAAAGAAAAACGCAAGTTTGATTCAAGATGAAGGGCTCATTTTCTTTGTTTACATTTTGGAAGGCGCTGGTGCACAGTTGTGTAATACACACTGTTTAATAAATAAATAAATAAATAAAAATGCCACGTCTGGAAGAATCCACGAATAATATCGTTTCTGGTACTGAAAATGTCGGATTAGAAATAAATCCATATATATTAAAATATATATATATTTCCAAACTTGTCAGCTTGCTTTTCATATTTTTTTTTTTTAAATTTCGTTTTCGCTTCCATCTCAGCAAATCGCAAACGTCGTTGCTGCCATGACACATTCATTTCGTACAGGCCAATGTAATATATCTGTGTTAGCTAAGCGTTACATACACTGATTCCTGTTGACAGTAGAATCAGTAATTAATGTGAAATTTTTGGAAGATATTCTTTTCTTTTCTACGGATATCACGCATTCTTTTATTTTTGTTTGCCTGTTCTTTTTCCTTTTTTGTTGTTTTCTGATATATATATATATATATATATATATATATTACCCATCCTTTTTTCCCCGGCAGCGAGCATATTAAAAACTATCCATCAAGAGTTGTTGGCTCGATGGGACACCACATATAATACAGAGAGATACACATACAGAGATACGCATACAAAGGCACACACATATTCGATAGAAATCCACTTGCACACACACACACACACACACACACACACACACACACACACACACACACACACACACACACACACACACACACACACACCAAAAGCCTTTCCAGAAGTCTTTCATCCGTACATATCGTCGCGCGTAATCAAATTCACTAACGGACGCGTGGTTTAATATTTCGAACGTACGTTTCTTGTTCATAACTGGGTTTTTCTTTTCTATGCGTTGTGTCTTTTCAGGACTTTGGCGATCATAGCTCTCCACAACTTCCTTTTCTTTGTAACGCTTAGTAAATATTTGTTTATACTTCTGAGATGAGGTAGTATTTGCATTATTTACACTGTTCGGACTGCTGTCCTCATCTTTATTGTCATGTTTATGACGTTTCGGTTGTACACTTCGGCCTTCTTCAGGTACTAGCAATTTTGAACTCAACCCTTTATTTCGAAATAAAGGTTTCTGTTCAAAATTTCTAGCTCTTAGTAGATGTTGACTTTTTGCTATTTCACCTAAATCCTGTTCGACCAACGATTTACATAACTTCCCTGGGCATCCCGACGTGGTGTAATGATTAGCAAGCTCGATAGAACCTATTACAACTGAGTTGTGAGTTCGATACTCACTGGGTACCCCATATCTTTTGGCCTTTGTGCCACATCTAAGCGGGTTAAATCAATTTACATAACTTCGTTTAGCACCTTTTCCTCAGTATCTCTTGCCTTCATTACGTCCTATAAGTGTCTGATTTTCTAAGCACTCTTTTCTCAATATGATGTCAAGTATAAGTCCTCCTTTTTGTTTCCATCTTTTTTAAAAACATGTTCAGGTCATAGTATTCTAAACATCCTTCTGTAAAACCACATTTCTATTGTCTCAGGTCTTTTATTCACCTGTGAAGAGACTGCCCAACACTCACTGCGATATTGGAGAACTTGTATTAGAGTTCATTTTCTCTTTTCTTTTTGTTGTGGTACATTGGATATCGATCCGGAATGATAAATCGGTTCAAATTACAGTCGAAATCGTTGCATTCACTTACACGCAAATACCCTTTGGTATGGGTTAAATAACAGGACAGATTGGGTTCTACAGCTTTGGTTGGCAAACAGTATACCGCAGAAAGATATGGCAACCTATTGCGGGAAAATCATCTGTCCATTCAGTCATGTCTCGAAACAGACATGATCGCCGAGGCGTGTAACATGTATTGCAGTTAACTGACTGACTCTTTTTGATTTTGATGGTCGGTTTATTTGTCAAGGAAGTGATCTATAGTATAGGCCTGGGGAAAAGATATCAGTATGTGGGAAATATGTCAAAACATGAACCCGGACCTACCCAAGGCTTGTGAGTAAATCTGGTTCAGCAAAACTGTTCGGAATCCATCAATGTTTATGATAGTCACCCTGAGGATTTGAATTGATCACGCTCTGTTATACTTTCTAAAACCTAAAATCTAGGTAAAGTTCACTCAGCATAATCGGTCTATGAGTGTTGAAGAAATAGAAATGTGCTAGTGTCTGCTAACAGGAATTTGCTACATATCTAAATGTAACTAAGCATGCACATGTAACAACGACTAACAAGACCCTCCCTAGCAGGTACCAGCAAAATCGAACCACCATCTATTATTCCTAACAAAAATCGCTAAAAGCAGAAAATACGACAAAACTAAACAATAGTCAGTTATCTTATATTCGGACAACATAAAACATTTGCGTATATTGGTTTTCTCAAACTTTCTGCAACTTTTTACCAATTTATGATAACGAAGAATCCACTCATCAGAAATAAAGTGCCATAGAATTATCCTAAGGATAAGGAAAAGGATATAGACCAAAACACAGGTGACCATGTTAAAAACAATCAAAACAATGAAGTAGCCAATTAGAAGAAATTATAACCACAGATAAGAAAAAGTTGGAACGTTATAACCACTTTATTAGAACCAAAAATCTTTTTCACTGCCATAATAGAAGATACGACCTTAGGCGAAAGAAGAAGAGTTTGAGTTTGAGTTTTGTTTCACGGCATATCAACCTCTGTTGGGTTATTTAATGCCAAAAAAGGTGGGGTTTTAAGATATTTTTTTAATGTTTGTTTTTAGTGAGAATGTTAATTTAGTTAGATTGGGATGAAAAATTGTTTTTATTTTTTTTAATATTTATTTTAATTTTAAGTCTTCTAGTTTTGTATACAAAATTATATTGCTGGTAATTTTTTTCATTCGAAAAACGTATTATGGCAACAATTTTTTCCTTCGAAAAAAGTATTATGGCAATAATTTTTTCCTTCAAAAAACGTATTATAGCCACAAATTTTTTCTTTAAAAACATATTATGGCATTATTTTTTTCTTCAGAAATGTATTGTTGGTAATATTTTTCCTTTAATATATCTATATTTTTCTTTAAAAGTATTTTTATATTTTCATAGTGTTTGAACCCAGTTTGGGGATAAACTATTTACCCATTTTCTAACAGATTCTACGATTCCAGGTCAGGGTGGACCTGAGAACAACAGCAATTAAGAGGTGGTTCCATGCTCTTCACGACCTCCCAATTAGAGGCCTTGCCTCCGGATGCAGTTTACCGTGAAAGATCATTCACAGACTCAGACATTGGCATACAATAGAGATCAGGTTTTCAGCTGCGCACCGACCCTATGACCACAAACATGCGACTGATAATGAGGAGAATAAAAGTTTGAGGAAAAGAAATCTATGCATAACGGATTCCATTCTGAAAATCTCTAACTCTGTCTATGCAACTTTATTCAGTATTTTCATTATTAAATACATTGAATAAATTAAGAAAAGTGACTTATTTGCTTACCCGATTCTAGATCTTCGCATAAAAGCTGTCACCAGTACAAGTTTTTAAATAATTCAAATTCAATTTATAATTTGGTCTAACAAAGAGCTGCCTCTGTTGAGCTTTTTTTTGTACGTTGAACTCTTAAGCTGGGCAACCGGATAAGTCACTTCAACTTTTCTTACCTTATTTATGACTAGATTAAGACTAGTCCTAAGATTAGTTTCAGAAAAAATGTGTGAAAAAAAAACACCTTTGCTTCGTACCGGAAACACCGTATTCATTAAGTGAAACGTCAAAATAGACATTTTTAAACGAGATTTTATATATCTAAAACACATGCCCACACACATATTCACACCGAGAGGGGACGTTTTATTACCGCCGACACATCACCGGCCAACCTGTGTAGGCTGTCATAGTGTGCAAATCTTTAAGATCGTCTTTGAGTTGAAAATATTTAGATAGTTTGACTGTCTTAGTGATCTATTACTTACAACAGCATATTTGGCTGACAGTTGATGGATTTCTAAAGTTTTCATTACACCGAAAATTGAAATTATTAGTCTACAAAAAATAAAAAAATAAATAAAAACATAAAAACATTCACTCGAAGGCCATTCATTTGTATTTGATAAATTTAGTAAAAGAGCAAAATAAAATGTTCGCCTCGTGACCAAAACTCCCAGTGTTATGCAAGGATTCGTACGAAGTTCGAATTGATAATCAAGAAGTAAAGAAGCTTTACCACAATTCGTCAGTGGCTAATGTAAAAGTGGCTAAAGTGCACACAACATTTAAAACATTGTGCCGAAGACACTGTTAAGAAGTCGAGTAATAAGTGAAGTATTAGCAAATGTATCTAAGATTACACCGGGATCATTTTCAATAAATGACATGTGTTATAAAATGATGCTGAATAAACTGCTTTCTTTCGGTTTTGAAAAATTCTGTTTTAAAAATGAATCATCAAAAGATGACTAAATAATTTCATAGTTTGCATATCATTTAATCTGCGGGTTGAGTCGGCGGCGGCGTTGAGATGTCGACATTGAATCGGTGGCGTTGAGTTGGCAGTAATGAGTCGTCCTGCAACGCGCGTGCGCGCAAGCACACACACACATATTGGAAGAAAACTTGCAGAGTTTCGTTTTTTTCAATTCACCATAGGGGTTGAGACAGTAATCATGGCAATTTTGCCCAAAGCTCAATATACCCGGGTCCGACAACTACCCTATTCACAGCCCAGATCTTGCTCCTTGAAAATTATTCCGGTTCAAAACCGAATCACACTTGAAAGGAACCAGAAATCAAGACGCCGTCGAAATCCAAGGGAATGCTACAAGGCAAATGCTTGCTATCCTCAAAAACTGACCTTCCAGGAATGCATACATCAATGAAAACGATTCTGAAAAAGTGTGTGACTTCAGAAATGATTACATCGAAGAAGATTAAATGCCAAATAGATATGCATTGTAGTGTATATATATATATATATATGGGCGATCCATAAACTATAAATATATATATATATATATATTACAGAAAAGTTGATGGACACGTAGATTAAAAACCCACTGACCTAGCATTTTATAAAGAGTGCTCGTTACAATGTAGAGCTTAATATTGTAATTTTGTTATTACAAAAGTTTATAAAAGCATAGTATCCTACACAAAAAGATTCATGTTTCAGGACAAAACTGTTCCTCTTCAGGTGATATGTTAGAATAAATGGTGAAAACGGTTTGTTTTTGAAAATACAAGATGTATTTCTGGTTATTTAGAAAAATAGGATGTGGTAGTTGGAGAAAATGCATTTAGGTGTGTCAAAACAGTTCACTCAGCCTTTAGAATTATTATATGGTTACATAATTTTTATTATATGGTTACATAATTTTTATTATATGGTTACATAATTTTTTATTCGAAATTACAACAGAAAATTTCCTAGGTCCTCAATGACATGTCAGATGCCATATAACCTGTATTTTTAGCATTTATTTACGAAAATATCTTAAATTCTGCATTAAATGTTATAATTTTACGCATATTAATTGATAGTATTAATAGGTAGAATCATAATTATAATTATATTATGATTAAAGAAGTGACCGAAATCACTTGAGACAATCAACAATAAGAAGTGCTCGATAACGGGATAAAAACAGAATGTTAATCACAACTTATAGCCCTGGCGCGCGAGAACAACATAACGCTTTCTTCACGAAACTTTGAAGTCAGTATGAGTCTGCTCAATTAAAAAGGCAAACATATATATATATATATATGTGTGTGTGTGTGTGTGTGTGTGTGTGTGTGAATGTGTAGGCACGCGGTAAAAATGCTTTTACACATGTTTGTGAACTTGAGCCACTCTTACATTTGCATTGTATTAATCTCTTTAGTTTTGGCGTCCCTTACACCCGAATTTCTCATTCTTTCTATCTCTCTCTCCCTCCCTCTCTCTCTCTCTCTCTCTATATATATATATATATATATATATATAATATATAAATATAATATGCGTGTGTGTGTATGTGTGTGCATGCGTATCTATGTGCACGCGGTAAAAATGCATTTACTTTTAGCTTTGAACCACTCTTACATTTACATTGTATTTTTCTATTTAGTTTTGTTGTCCCTTACATATGTCTCTCTCTCTCTCTCTCTCTCTCTCTATATATATATATATATATATATATATGTGTGTGTGTGAGTTTGTGGCATGTGTGTGTATGCATGTATGTATGGATGTATTTATAAATGCACCTACAATTTTATTAATCTACTACCACACATACATATGCGTATTAGTACATAATGTTATATATATATATATATATATATATATATATATTACTTTTTTATTTTTTTCGTGTCTCCTTCGATTGCAAGGAAAGAAGCAGGTTTGTAAATCGGAGCTCAACATTAAGTCTCCCCTTAGCAAAAATTTGACAACTAGTTTCAGGCAATGGAAATCAGCCGTCACATAGGACCTTAGCTACGTTCGAAGACAGGACGCTTTTTGTCATGAGCCCTGGGGCCTAAAAAGCGATACCGAACGCAGGCCAGTTATCCTGGGACAGGAATGGAAGCCTGCTACCGACTCGTTATTTTCGAAATATTGTTTCGCGGTCGACCGGTGAGGTTAACATTGACGAAGATTTGCCGGGAGGCGAACATGGATTTTTCCATGCCCATTCCGTTAACAAAGCAGAAGTTGGGTGAACTTTTACATAATTTAATGATGTAGTGTGGCACAAGATCACCACCAGCGCGCCAACGCTGAGAAACGAACCCAAAGAGTCTACCTTTCTAAGCTTGAATCAATAGAAAATCGATAAAAGTGATTATCTTCTAAGCTGTAACTACGCGTGAAACGATAAAGATTTTGTTTTATTAATGAATGCTTAGTAAATAGTAGAACATTTGGGTACGATCCTCACTGTGCGCCACATACTTTTAGCCTTGTGTAGGGTTAGCAAAAGTTTTCATCATAACGAAAATTGAAATTATTAGTCAATGAGGAAAATAAAAAAATGCACTCCATTTGAACAAGGCGGAAATTTTATGGAAACTCGGAATTACAAACAATACAACATACGCAGATGATACTGTTTGTATCGTTGATAAAGAAAACGCACCCGGAAAGAATAAAGGACTAACTATTATTTGTAAGAAGATAGAATATATGATTGACAACGAAAGAAACATCTCAAGCTGGGCAAGTAAAAATTAGGCAAATACATAACTTTAACTCGGCAAAATGACACAGAAATCCGAATGTGTAAGGGAATAGAGAATATTGTTTTCCTGAAAAAAGTAAAATATTAAGCGATAGAAAAATTCTCTCACCACTCACCTCCTTCCTTTTCACCAATCACACTGAGCGATAACTTCAAAGACAATCCTACCCAAAAATAAACGCTCATACATACATACATACGTTCCTGCTTACGTGCACATAAACTTACTCTTGCATGGACTACTACGAACTTTTAATACCATTAACTTTTTAATACTGTTCTCATGAACGTTTAACTTCTCGACCAATTCATGTTATTCTTTCCCATTAATAAATTTCTATTCAAACATGCAAAAGGGATACTTTTATTCTTCCACATGTTCCAGTCTCCACCCTACTGATAATAGCGAATAATCCTAAGTTGTAAGGAGTTCGGTTATGTATGACACAAGGCCAATTCAAATAAA
Organism: Ascarosepion bandense; assembly: GCA_037127315.1. Lineage (NCBI taxonomy): Eukaryota > Metazoa > Mollusca > Cephalopoda > Sepiida > Sepiidae > Ascarosepion > Ascarosepion bandense. Next base: position 817,674 of record JBBBDQ010000813.1, read on the forward strand.
ACATTAACCATCTTCCTACTACTTCATACACTCTCTATACTCGTTTTTCTTCTTTTTCTTTCTCTTTCTCTTTCTCTCGGCAGTTTCTTTCCACGGGTTACTGCGTTGTGGAACCGACTGCCAAGAGGTTGCTTCCCTAATCAATACAATCTTAATCTTTTCAACTTTAGTATTAACTGTTATCTTCCACACAAAGCCACATAAGTTGTGTCTCTTTTTTTGTAACCTTTTACTTTGAATGGTTCTAGGGCCTTGTACACGGTAAACAGCACTGTAAAAAAATCTATGGATGCCTCTTATTCGTACACTTACTTTTATTTTCTCTAATTTTTTTTCAGTATATTTTCTATTATACATATTGTATCTGTTTCTGTTTTAAAATATGAACGACGGCAAACCATCTATTTATTTATTTACCATGAAGCCATGCGAAACAATTTTCCAGCCAGAGAGGTTATTTTTTTATTTGCCATCAAGTCATGTGACACAAGTTTTCAGCCATAGAGGTTATGTTTTACAATGACACACCCACATAGTGTCTTCACAACTTACCAAACACCCGTATAATTGTTTATAAAAAAAACATTGTAATGTAGTGTAGGGAATTCTATAAATATATATTGTATTATGTATATTTAAATTTATTTAATAATCTTGTTATAATATCTTATGAATGTTTATTATTTTTCACACGTATAATAGTTGGAGCATAATATGCAAGTGTTTGTTTATATAAGCGGAATGATATAAGAAGTACTGAATTTGCTACTAAAAACCTCGTCAAAATAAATTTTAAAAAAAAACGCACGTGAACTTCTATGTGCCGTGTCCCTTCAGATAGTAGGTGATTAAAGCTTTCCACAATTTTCTGTCATTCGTAGCTCCTAATAAATGTTGTATTTTTCTTATTTCTCCTAAACCTTGTTTCATCATCCATTTACTCAGTTATGTGTTATTTTTTTTTTAATCACATCACCCCGAGCAAGGCGGTAACGACACTGATGTGCAGGGGGCTACATAAAAGAGAAAAATTGGAAAAAAGAAAGCCGGGAACCACATCCTAAACAGGGAACAAGGGATGAGCCTCTACACCTGTTCAATAGACATGGGTGGAGTATGAACCGGGTGATAGTTTAGTCTATCTACTCCAATTGAAAAAAAAGAAAAAGAAAACAGTGAAAAAATTTGGAAAAAAAAGCCAGAAACCACATCCTAAACAGGGAACAAGGGATGAGCCTCTACACCTGTTCAATAGACATGGGTGGAGTGTGAACCGGGTGACTGTTCATCTTGCCTTCAAACTCTCCTGTAAATATCAAATTTCTTTCCTCACCATGCGTTCCTAGAAATTTCAATTGTCTCTTCCTGGTGTTAATTATGAGTGTCCTTCTCACTTCAATTTTATCTAAAACTTCGTCGTTGCAAACGTATACAATCCATTGTATCGTTATCTTCCTTCTGAAGAACTATATTTCTATTGCTTTAAGTCCCTTCTTCATCTTTGAGGAAATTTTCTCACATTCACTTTCATATAGGAGGACGGATATCACGTAACAGTTCAATACACTTTTCATTGTTTCTAGCGAAATTTTTTCTCTATCTTAATACACTGCTTAGTTTCTGGAATGCCACGTTGGCTATTCAGTGCGTCTTTAGATTTCAATGTCGTACTTTATGTCCTCTGTTAAAATACTTCCCAATGCTTGAGTAATTTTAACGAGATGTAGCACAGAACTCGGGAGGAGTCCCAAGTACAATATGTTTCAAAATTATTTGGGATATCATATATTGCTTTAGCTGTATCTCAGGAACACACATACAAACATACGAGATCAAATTTTTAAAGTTACACTGCCGGCCATAATTATTAGGCATCCCCAGTGTTTAAAAAATTATGTATTTCATCCTATTTTTATTATTTATTGCGAAGTGGTTAATTCTAATTTTTTTTTTTGTTAATACTGCACCATAACATATGCATTAAATGAATTTATAAGTATTTAATAAGAGCATTTTCTAGTTTGAAAGCATACAGAAAAATGAAGAAAATTTAAGGTGATTTGGACGAGTTCATCTTTGCTTCCTTGCCTTGGAAAATTTTGCAAAGTAATAATAACAAAAGAAACCATTCTATTTTCATTTAGAATTATCCACTTAAAATTAGTACGAAATACATCATTCCTTTAAAAAAAAAACTAGAGTGGTCTAATAATTATGGCCAGTATTGTATATAGATTTTTTTTAATCGTTTCCCCCCAAGCAAAGCAGTATTGACACTGATGAGCAGGGTGTTGCATAAGAGGAAAGTGAAGAGAAAGAGGAACAGGTCACAGAGGGTTGTCAGAGAATGGGTAAGAGAAGGATGGGAACACTGGTGTGAAGAGAGCTACGTGAAAGTATAATAAAAAAAAAGAAAAAGAACTAAATGCAAGGGGGTGATGGAGAAAATATGGGAGTCAAGGACATAAGAGATGGCGAATGATGTTGCATTTCAACTATTGTAGATTGTAGCTACCAGGGAAGCAATTATACGGAAGGGAGTTCCACAGAGGAGAAGTGGGAGAAAATTAGTTGATTGAGTAGAAGTAGCGGTTACATTTGATTGGTTTCACTCTAAAAGGGTGGGACCTAGTTGCCAGTCTAGTAGCTCGAGTAAACTCATATAAAGGGGTCACCAGGGAGCTAAACTTATCGGATCAGAAGCCGCGAAAGTGTTTGTAGAAGAGACAGAGGGAAGCCACATTACGTTAGTGAGAAAGTGACTAGAGTCGAACAAATAAGTCGTGATTGACCACATGGAAAATTCTCCTCTGGATTTTGTCGAGAGCCAAGAGATGAATAACAGAGGCGTCCGACAAGATATAACAACCGTATTAAATGGACGAATGGGTGGTAGATTTGTATATGTGCAGAACAACGTCCTGGTTCTGCAAAGTGAACCGGCTTTCCTAGTAGCAGATTTAGCTATTGATTCAATGAAGTCGTTCCACTTGAGCTCGGCTGAGAGAGTTAGGTCGAGGAGGCGCAGTGCATTGCTTTCAAGGAGACTAGACTGATCCATGCTAATGGGGGGTAGGAGCGACTGTCTTTAGTGATTAAAGTATAGCAGCCTTGTTTTGGGAGTATTAAAATTAATACATATAGCAAGAATTGTGGACAGAGTCTTTCTCTTCATATTTTCCTCGCGTAAATTCCAAGGATGAAAGAGGAGCCTTTAAACAATAAAGAATTTTGAAATTTTCTCATTTACTTTACTTTGTTAAACCACTCGTCCAATAATTTTTTTAAAAAGAATTATTTGATTTGCTCTAAGTGCGTCTAATTACTTTAACCAAAGGACACGAAATTATTTTTTTCTGAAACCGGATTGAAGATATCACGTTTTTAGTTTGCTTTGATCCACAAACACCGCTGTAAAACCTTTAAATCCCAATTGGCGGGCAAACAATTAATTTCTTTGAAATATTTTTTGCTTGTTTGTTAGACTGAAGGAGTCCTTCGCGAAATTCGCCACCGTTCAAGAACGGTATGCATAATATTCCTACGAAGTAGAAACACTTTAACCTCAGGTGGCGCTTGCACAAAACACACAAGTAATATATATATATATATATATATATACGTATTATCTTACATCTCTTTATCAAGAGTTAAAGTAAAATTAAATTATAAAATATTAACTTAACATTTAACTCACCATCGAGTGACTTTAATATAATATTAGAACGACAATGAAAAAAAAATTAAAACAAAAAAACATCGTGCATGAGTTAAATTAAAAATATAAAAAGGCAAAAATTTACCAGTCGTGCACTGCATATATTAATATATATTGATTTATCTTAAGCTATAGATAAAGATACTCCAGTATATGTATAGATATTTATCAATATATCTTATTGATTTTCAGCAACTATCCTTCCATTCTGTTCATATCTATCTATCTATCTATCTATCTATCTATCTATCTATCTATCTATCTATCTATCTACATTACCGGCCATAATTATTAGGCCACCCCAGTGTTTAAAATAATGATGTATTTCATACTATTTTTTAGTATTTATTTCCAAGTGAATAATTGTAAATGAAAATAGAATGGTTCGTTTGTTAATACTACACAATAACATGCGCATCAAATGAATTTATAAATATTTAATAATTACCTATATTGCAGTTTCATCAATGAAAGAATGAAAGAAATTAGGGTAATTGAGGTGAGTTTATTTTTGCATCCTCACCTTGTAATATTTTGCAAAGTAATAATAACAAAACAACCATTCTATTTTCATTTGGCAATCTGAAATACATCATTTCTTAAAAAACAAAAAAACACTGTGGTTCCCTAATAATTATGGCCGGTAGTGTATAGTTATATATACAATTTGTAAACAAGTTATTACGCGACCTAGGTGTCTATCATGTGGTGTCTTCAGGCGATTTGCAATAATATATAATATTAATACATGTAGTATTTGCAATTACATATATATATATAAAACTAATATAAACATGTATATATATAAAACTAATATATATATATATATATATATATATATATATATATATATATAAAACTAATTTCTGGTAAAACAGTGACCTACTCTAATTACCAGTTTTATGCGCAGTGAACAGTTGTCAGGTTGCACCTTTCATAGTGAGACTATTTGTTGCCACCACGGACAATAATTTTTACCAAATTAAATTATATATATATATATATATATATATATATATGTATATGAATGAGACATATATATCTGTGTTTATATATATATATATATATATATATATATATATGCATTCGTTCATATATCTATATGTATAAATAATTGCGTATATATTTATTTACACACATATCTTATATATATATATATATATATATATATATATAAAAGACATATATGTATGTGTGTAAATAAATATATACACAATTATGAATACAATATAAAATAAACACAGTAGATATGTGTGTGTGTGTGTGTGTGTGTGTGTGTGTGTGTGTGTGTGTGTGTGTGTGTGTGTGTGTGTGTGTGATGGTGTATTTGGACTGCATTACCCCGTACAAGTTTTGTTAAATACGACTGACTATAAATAATGCAAATGAACATTTCATTTAAGTTTCTTGTTTGTACAAATGTTTTCTTTTCTGGACACAATCTACATATCGTCTGTTCAAATGTTCTGCTTATCCGAGCGCTTTTGGTTAATCTTTTAGAAATTAGCACGGATAATTTTTGTGTTTCATTTTTTATTTTTGTACTGAATGTCTATATTTTTATGTATGTATCTCAAGTATATATATATATATATATATATATATATATATACAGAGAGAGAGAGAGAGAGAAAAGAGAGACACAGAGAGAAAGAAAGAGTGATAAAAAGAGAAAGTGATAGACAAGGGAGAGAGAGTGAGATAAAGAGAAGGAAAAGAGAGAGAGAGAAAGAAAAAGAGAAAGAAAAACAGAGAGATTACAAAAGAGATTAGGTACATCTGAACTGAACCATTATGATACACCTTCAAGAAATACTCAGGGATTACTGAAAAAATAAGAAATTAAACCTGAATAAATTAAGACAAACCAAACCAAACTACACCCTTGTGCAAATTAATTGAAACACCTGCTTTCGTTTCCTTTCTATTATCATAGGGTCAGTTTTAGACCCAATAGACTGTCAGGTTTAATCGATTTGTTTTCTCAGATCAGGTCATTTGCAGTGTTGTGCAGTAATTTTTTTTTCATCATTTCACCCCAAGCAAAGCATTCGACTGCCACTATTGCGCAGGGGGTTACATACGGGAAAGTGATGAGAAAAAGGGGTTAGATATAGGAAATGTTAGAAGGAGGGGGATAGACGGGTAAGGATACCGAGGATGAGTGTTGGGTAGATGGGAAGAGTGTTTGAGAGAATGGATGCGAGTTAGTGTGTTAGGAGGTGTCTGTTGACCTTACATTTAAACTCCTGGAGATTGTAGCTGTAGGGGAAGCAAGTATGTGGAAGGGAATTCCACAGGCGGGAAGTGCGAGAAAAAAAGCTGTTGGAGTAGAAATTGCGGTTACATTTTATCGGTTTCAGTGAAAAAGTGTGGGACGTAGTTGCTAATCTAGTATCTCGTGCAAATTCGTACCTCGGGGACACCAGTGATCTAAGTTCATCGGAGCAGAAGCCGTGAAAGTATTTATAGAAGAGGCACAGGGAAGTTACGTCACGCCGGTAAGAGAGTGACTGCAGCCGGTCTGCCAAGTCGGTATCGATCACATTACAGATTCTCCGTTATGATTATATTAGTTTGGTCTTGAATCACAGCCAGGCACTTTTATCTCGTCTGTCGATTAGTTGTTTTACTCTAATTGCTTGCACGTTAATGGACGTTACTCAAATGAAGCGTAGGAATATTGTACACCGGTAAATATAATGTTGGTGTCAGCCTTTCAACTGTCAGTTGCGTCAGCAAAGCGAAGAAAAAAACTGGTTCTATCAGTCCCAAATACGAAGAAAAATGCGGTTGAAAGAGAAAAACAACGCCAACAGAAGACGTATACCTCATCAGGGGAAGTGTGAAAATTATAGGAAGACATTATTCGTTTTCTTTCAGTTAATTTGCACAGAAGTGTAGTTACCTGCATTAATGAAATCGGTCTGTTTGAAATCGGTACCATACGTTCATTTTCAGAGTCCTAATATAAAAGTTTGAATTTAAATGTTAATTATCAGTCGAGGTAAATCATACTACTGTCTTGATTGGCATAACACGTCGTTATAACCTTTAATCTATTAGACTGTTAAACGTGTTTCCGGATAAGGAGAAATAAACTGGAAAAGACATTCTGAGCAACTGTTTCCATACATATTAAACTTAGTCGGAACTTTATATCAAAGAATCAATCAATCAATCAATCAATCTATCTATCTATCTAATTAACTATTTATCTCGCTATATGTGGCTTGAGAAATTAAGATAGATATACCAGAAATATTTTATTATCTAAGTCTGTACATAATTATCTGTCTATCTTTGTTGCTAGTTTTTTTCATTTGTCACTTGAAAAACTCACCTATGAATGCAAAAATATCTCAATGTATTTATATCTATCTATCTATCTATCTATCTATCTATCTATCTATCTATCTATCTATCTATCTATTTCGGTCTGTACATATCTATCTACCTATCTCTTGAGAAATTAATCTATATATGCAAAAATTGGGAAAAATGTTTAGAGAGAAAGATAGATGGGTATATGAAAATAAACACGTTCTCGATTCTTATCAGTCGATCGAATGTAATTTTAAAATTGATCTCATTAGAAATGTAATGAGAAAATAATTATATTTCCGAACGACCCTTCCTTTGATTTCAGTCGTTCATCTGTCTCTTTTGCTACTTGTCTTGCTTTGTTGAATATCTCTTTGTAATGACATTATTCAATCGAACGAAATATTTGTGCGCTGAGGTCGGCAGAACGTTACAGACCATGCAGCTCTTTAACGTGGTTATTTCATACGTGAAATTATTACATTTCTGATAAGATTGTCCGCCATTGCTTCATGATTCAGACATGGGTAAATAGATTAGAACGTCAAACGAAATGTAAGTACAGAGAGCAATGCGGACATAAGCATATAGATAGTTATCTATGAAAGCTTTTACAAGTATATCAATGCAATAAATATTCGTGAATGATGTCGAGAATAGGTGGATATTTGGTATTCCTCCGAACGAGTACAACAGGCAAGGGCACAGGAAGTGTATTTGTCTAAATTCCGGCCAAGATTGTCCACTATATGATCTTTTCCAAGTGGTAATGTTAATTGAAGTGTTCTAACAGGAGATGGAAAGTGCGACACGGAGATCCGAAGGCGAATTGACATGGTAAAGGACGCCTTCCAGAAGATGAGCAAAATACTAACACACAGGAAAATCTCAATAGAAACGAAGAAAAGAGTGCTAGACTGCTACGTGATGTCAGTTCTTCAATACGGCTGTGAATGCTGGACAATATCATCGAAAATGAGGACAAAACTGGAAGCGGCCGAAATGTGGTTCTACAGAAGGATGCTACGGATATCGTGGACTGAGCATGCAAGCAACGACGAAGTGTTAGAAAGAATGGCAACAAAAAGGAAATTGATGCTGAGCATCAGGAAGAGACAACTGAAGTTCCTGGGACATGCAATGAGGAAGGAGAGCCAGGAGAACCTGATACTGACTGGACAGATAGAAGGAAGGAGAGACAGAGGAAGGCAGCGGATAACATATTTGCAGGGTCTGATCAGGTGGATGACGGAACGGGGGTTGCCAGGAGCAACAGGAGCAAACATACTAAGAGCCACAAGGGATAGGGAAACGTGGAGATCCATGATCGCCTACGTCCTGAAGGGACAGGGCACATAGAAGAAGAAGAATGTTAATTGAGAGATAATAAAAATTGAGAGTTTATGGATCGCCCACATATATATATATAAAATAAGTTTTCAATGTTCAAAATTGTAGTTGTATGATCATTTAAACATGAAATCACTAAGAGAGATTTCACATATCGTCAGCAACATACACTTTTTCAAAAAATTAAAAAAAATTAAAAACAGACGGTTAAGAACTAAGAAATTTACGTCACAAAAAAAATGTTGATTTGCAATTAACGTCTATTTTTAAGATTTTACTTTTTGATAGAGATGTAAGGGAAAAATTTGAAATTTTGGCTTCGTCTAGCTTTACAGGAGGAAAGGGTTAACAGATGGAATAGTAAGTGTTGTTAAAATGAGAATTTGGTTAAACAAAACAGAAAGGAATAGGGTGGAGGGGTAAGAAACTATAAAGAAAAGGAAAGAAAAGAAAAGAAAAACTTTCTATAATTTTTAATTATATATATATATATATATATATATATATATATATATAGATATAGATATATATATATCAGAGCCAGTTTACCGACAAACTACCCCTGACGAGTGAGAGCATCATAACCTGTTCCGTTAAAGTGACAAGTTTTGTGCTCATCAGCTCTGTATCTCCAACCCGATCTTACCAAATTACATTTTGTTAGTAAAACCACAGAAAAAACGATAACCTTGACACTAAACATTATCATCATTATATATATATATATATATATATATATATATATTTAAATCATTTCACCCCAAGCAATGCATTTTACTGTCACTGTTGCACAGGGAGTTACATAGGGGAAAGTGATGGGAAAGAGGGGCTAGTTATAGGGGTAGAGTGGATGGAGAAAAGAGCTTGAGAGAATGAATGCGAGTTAATGAGATAGGAGATGTCTATTGACCTTTCATTTAAATTCCTGGAGATTATAGCTGTCGGGGAAGGAAGTATATGGAAGGGAATTTCACTGGCGGGAAGTGCAAGAAAAGAAGCTGTTAGAGTAGAAATTGCGGTTATAGTTTATCGGTTTAACTGTAAAAAGGTGAGACCTAGTTGCTAATCTAGTAGCTTGTGTAAATTCATATCTAGCGTGCACCAGTGAGCTAAGTTCATTGGAGCAGAAGCCGTGAAAGTATTTGTAGAAGAGGCACAAGGAAGCCATGTCTCGCCGGTGAGAGTGCGACTGCAGCCGCGCTGCCAAATCGGTATCAATCACATTACAGATTCTCCGGTGGATTTTGTCAAGAACTCCGAGGTGAATAACAGGGGCACCCGACCAGATGTGGCAGCAGTATTCAAGACACGATTATATATATATCATTAGGGAACGAGTTATTTCGGCAAACTGGGTTTCAAATTTTCGGTATCTTCAGGCGCTTTATCATAGCTTTTTTTCTAACGTTTTGAAACGTACACCAGGGATATTTTTATGAACGTGTGCCTAGAAGTTTTAAACAACCGAAATTTCAAAATTAAGTAGTATTTACTTGAGGACCTTAAAAACTTTCATCAAGGTTTCTATGATCCTAAGATGTAATTTTTGGTGTGATTACATCTGGACATATTTTATGATCTTTCATTTCGTAATTTTTGTTGTTGTTGTGGAAACAATGTTATAGCTCTACAATATATATGTATTGGGCAATTTTTAATACTACTGTGTCTAATTTAATTATAAACAAAAACTCATTAACGATAATTATATATATATATATTAGTCATCCTCATACAAGCCTGTTTCGCTGAATCACAGCTCATCAGAGTGACTAGACGCATCCACTTGCTTCTGGTCGGGATCGAAACTCAACCGATTTGGTGTCAGTCGGAGTCGCTACTTCCTAAGCCATCGACGCATGGAATCAAAGAAAGGAAATTTTAACGTGTTGTGTATAAGCTGTCTATACATACGCCAGTCATCGAGAGAACTCAATTCATTTCTGAAGAGTCACTATATACGAATTTCCTCAAGCCACAAGATTAGCAACTAGATCCCATCTTTTTACTGTGAAGCCAATAAATTGTAAACGCAAATTCTACTCCAGCAGCTTCTTTTCTCGAACTTTCCACCTTTGGAATTTTCTTCCGCATACTTGCTTTCCTGACAGTTACAATCTCCAAGAATTTAAATGTAAAGTCAATAGTCATCTCCTGTCACACAAACTTACATCCTCTCTCTGCAACCTCTCACTGTTTATAACATTCCTCCTATGTAACCCCCTCCACAACAGTGGCAGTAAAATGCCTTGCTATGGGGCGACACGATTAAAATATATATATATATATATATAGTGTGTCTGTGTGTGTGTGATAGGAAAATTTTCGCCATTTTTAAAAGAAATTACTAAAAAATACCTCAAAATGGAATATTTTGTATTTTATAAGTAAGAGATAAAAATCTAGTAGCTAAATTGTATTTGATTTTACTTTGACAAAATAAATAAATAATCACTTAACTATAGAAAATTATCAAGCACTTAACTATAGCAAATTATCATACAAGAGTATAATATTTTGTTTCCGTCAATAAAACCACCACCTGCCTTAAGTAGTACTGCTTTACAAATTCTTGGAATTCTTTCCAACAGTTTTAGAAAAAAGGCACACGGCAGATTTATCCTAGCATTCTTCACTGATTAAAAAATCTTCCACTCACGCTTTCGGCATTCTTTTCGAACGTTCCTTTGCAATTCATCCCATATTGATTCAATGAGATAGATTTAATGATGTTGATGAGACCAAGTCATAAATTCTAAACTTTTATTCACTTTTCTTCTTTCTTTTACTCGAGTTTATTTTGATATAATTTAGAAAATTGTTGTCTTTTTGGAAGATTATTTTAATTATGCGTAAATCAGATGGGAAAGTATATCTTGCCAACTGGAATCTTTTTTTTATTATTTCCTTGATGTAGAATCTAAATAAAATCTCGAGTCCTTTTAGTAATCTCAAAAAGTTTGATGATGTAAGGAAAATGAATTTCCATACAAAATATTCATCATTTAGTACAAACGAAGCCAAATTTTAACGTTTTGGTATTAAGGAGAGGTCTGGAAAAAGACGGAAAAATAAAAGCATATATACTGACATTTAGCACCTTTTTATATAATTTTTAAGTACACATTAATCTTAAAAATGTTGGAAAATATTCTCTGTAATATATTTTTAAGAATGTTGACTTTAAATTTAATATAGTCATTGCTCTTATTTTCTGATAATGTCTCGTATGGTCGACCATACTTTAAAAACTGATTCATTTCATATTTCATATATATATATAAATACATATATAAAAAATTAAAAAATTAAAATACTTGTAAAAATCCATTATTTATCAAAATTGTTTTTTTAAGACAGTAGTGTCCTTAACAAATCTTATTTATGAAAGCAATTAAAATCTTTTCTAATAAAATATTGTCAATTGTATTGCAATTTTTGTTCATGATTCGGAGCAAATTTTCTGGAAATGAGTAGCAGTTGATAATTTACATTCTCTGAGTAGTCCTGCTTCTAATTCACTAAACAACAGAACTAATAATAGATTCAAAAAGTTTATAAAATGTCTGGCCTTGATGAAAGTGTTGACGCGAAATTCTGGAATCGGTTAGCCAGATAGATCATTTGAACAGAAAATGGAGCATAAACTTCAGCAAGATTTTAGAACGTTCATTAATCATCACAATTTAATAATAGACAATCTTTTTTTTTTAAAATACAAAAACAAATTTTAAATTGTGAACATGAAAGGGCGACTAGCGGCGGCTCTGGAAAAAGAGTTCGTTTGTGTCTGGCGTGCAGAGCAGTAATCTGTTCCAAAGAAAGAAAATAATAATAATACTCACCGCTGTCTTAATAATCCACCTTCAGCTCATTCTAAAGGAAAAAAGAGAGGAGGCCCTCGAGTGGAATTTTTATAGACTGAGGAAATGGATTATGGGTAGAGAAATGGATTATAAAACTGACCGACCAAGTTCACTCGAAAAGGAGTGGCGTCAATTTCTTGGCAAGAAGCTGACGCAGAGAGACGCAGTGAAAAGGTGGAAGGAGGAAAGTGGAGTAGGAAGAGGAAGAGGCGTAGCAAGAAGCCAGCTGGGAGAGCGTTGAATTGAAATCCAACGGTCTGCGGTTCGATCCCTGGTTCTGCACTCACTAGAAGAAAGTGTGCAACAAAATCTTTTATAAATATTGTTAAGGAAAGAAAATTATTCTGTTGCTATTACTGACCAGGGCTTACGGCTATAGGTTGAAACACTGCTTCTCGTAAGATCATCGAAGTAAAGCCGAGTATGGACAGTACCGAGACGAGTGACCGCTTGGAAATTCTAGGTGCAGTAATCTTGGATATGCAGATGGTGTAATGGCTAACAGCTCGAAATCGGAAATTGGTGAACCCTGCTCCATTTCCAGTGGGGTTCGTTATATTCATTTACGCATAAATACATTTCGGAAAATTAGGAAACAGCATCTTCTCACACCTTCACTTATGGATTAAAGTAAAATAGTAGAACTTGTATAAAAACATCCTTATCACGAGAATAGTCTTATAATCTAAAAACTATTTTCTAGCTTTATATAATCTGCAAAAGTTGATAAACCGTAAAAAACATATTTATCAATAAAAATTGATCAGTGCAAAATTTGTCAGCTATAGCATTTTGCAATGTTTTTATAACGCTGAGAGAACCCTTTTTATGTTTCCGTAAAATTTATGTAACAAAATAATATGCTAATTTAAAAGATATACGTATGATATACATATACACATATATATACGATTCTGTAAAAAGGGTTGGCTTTGATAAACAAACATATCAAACCTAATAATAACTATGTTTCACAATTCCAATTTTATTGCTCTTTCTAGTATCATGGCGGCCACCTTCATAACATTTAAGGAACCATACACCCATCATGGGATGTGTGTTGTGGGGCAGTGGATAACGACTCGGAACGAGAAATCGGTGAGTCGAGTTCGAATTCCAGTTGAATTCATTACATTCACTTACGCTCAAATAACCTTGAGAAAGGTATTAATCCGCCTTTTCCATCCAGTTAAATAACAGGACAGATTGGGTTCTATAGTCTTGGTCACTAACCAGTCTACCGCAGAAAGCAATGGCAACCTACTGCGGGATAATCTTCTGCCTAGTCAGTCATGTCTCTTTCAAGACATAATCGACCGAGCGTGTATCACATATGGCACTTAACTGACTGACCCTCATCGATAATGGAAAGAGGGATACAAGTTTGTGAAATAGTTAAACGTATTTTCTAGAAAAAAAATGTTTATTGTTTTTTATTTAATTTTTTATTTTGTTTGCCGTATTTAAGCTGTACAAAACACACGCTAAAGAAGGTAATGCGTCGATTAAATACTGAGATAATTGTTTCAATCATTTCATATCAAGAAAGTCAATAAATCAACTAAAATCTAAGGTGGAAAAAATATAAGATAAATAAAAATATTATTGATAAGAGAGAATAATAAAAGAATTAATTAAGAAGACAGAAGATAAAAATTGGCATTGCATTTCAAATTTTGAAAATCAAAATTAACTGCAAAAAGAAAAAAATAAATAATCCGGAAGAGAATTTCACTATCAAAGAAAGTAAATGCTAGCGTTAAACATGACCTTCAAATTTGTTATCCACTGTTTTGCCTGTCTCTTTTTCCCACTGTCTGGCCTGTTAGTATCAGGTTCTCCAAGCCCTCCTTTCTCATTGCATGTCCCAGGAACTTTAGCTGTCTCTTCTTAATGCCCAGTATTAATTTTCTTTTCGTTTCCATCCTTTCCAAAACCTCATCATTGCTCACATGCTCGATCCATGACATTCGCAGCAACCTTCTGTAGAACCACATTTAAGTTGTTTCAAATTTTTCCTTCATCTTTGATGAGATTGTCCAGCATTCATTGTCATATTGAAGAACTGACATCATATAACAATCCAGTTTCTAGCAAAATTTTTCTCTTTTAATACTCTACTCAACTTCTGGAACTGTCCTTTGCCATGCCAATTCGCATTCGATCTCTGTGTCGCACTTTCCATCTTCTGTTAGAACACTTCTTAGGTATTTAAATTTTTGTACCTGCTTGATTTAAGTATCCCCTACCTGTATTAGCCATTTTGGGCTGCCCTTTTTGCTGATGACCATGCATTCGGTTTTCTTGCAGTTTATTTGTAATCAGTTTTTTGTGACTCTCTTCAGCTACCTTCTATAGGAAGGTATTGTAGTTTCCTTTCCGTGTCTGCTATCAGCACTGTATCATATGCATATCCTTCTGTTGTTCTGTTGGCCTTCCGATGACAAATCCTGGCATAACTTCTAGAGTCCTCAGAATAGACGCGCTGTATAAGTTAAATAGATCTGGTGAAAATACTTATCCTTGTCTTACGCCCCTTTCTATCTTTGTATATCTGCTGAATTCGTTAACTGTCCGATTGATTACACTTTCCACTTCGCTTAAATTCGTAAAGTTTAGAAACCAACGAGGAAAGTTTACCAGAACAATTACTATGAAATTATTTACAGTAAAGAAATTACGGTGGTGAGAATGTGACTGAAGCCGAGATGCCGTGTGAAACCTAGCAACAGTGCATATTCTTTAAAAAGATTTGGTTTGCTTATGTGCGTTGTAGTGCGGTTGTTTGTTGTGGTGCAGTGGATATCGACTCGGAATGAGAAATCGGGAGCCGAGTTCAAATTTCAGTTGAATTCCTTGCATTCACTTACGCACAAATACCCTTTGGAAACGTATCAATCCGTCTCTTCCCTCTAATTATAAGTTAAATAAGAGAACAGATTGGGTCCTATACCCTTTGATGGTAACCAGTCTACCACAGAAAGCAATGGCAACCTACTGCTGGATAATCTTCTGCCCAATAAGTCATGTCTCTTTTGAGACATGATCGTCCAAAGCGTGTATCACGTATTGCACTTACCTGAGTGAATATATTTAAAGTTCGTTTACAAATAAACGAAAACAGTAAATAACGTTTACCATTTAATCGGTTCTACAAGGCAGCGATTGCAGGACAATAACATCACAGATGATGAAGGGACTTGAAGTAACAAAAATGTTGGATCTACAGAAAGATGTTAAGAATACCATGGTCCGAAAATGTGAGCAATGATTAAATTTTAAGTGAAAATGGAAACAAAAAAGACACATAACATATGTAAGAGATGACTTGAATTAACAAAAATGTGGTTCTGCAGAAGGATGCTGAGAATACCATGAAACGCTCATGTGAGCAATGATGAAGTTTTAGAGAAAATGGAAACAAATATAGAGTTATACTTAGAATCAGAAAAAGTCAATTGAAAATTCTAAATCCCGGAATAGAAAAATGGGCTCGGAATATTTGGCACTTGTAGGACATATTAAAAGCAAGAGATACCAAATAAAACAATGAATAACGTGCGTAACGTTCATGCGTAAATGGTTAGCAAAGAAGAAGTAGGAGGGATAAAGCTACTAAAAGCTAAAACGAGAGAAAGTTACTGATAGCCATTATTTGCTCGCATCCTAAATGGACAAGGCACAAAGGAAAGGAAGAACTCGAGCAAATAAGTTATACGACGACAAGTGTATTTGCGTTCTGTTTGAGCTTGATACTCTTTAAGGATGTGCGTTGTGGTGCAGTGGATATCAGCTCGGATCGAGAAATCGGAGAGCCGAGTTCAAATTCCAGCTGAATTCATTGCATTCACTTACGCGCAAATACCCTTAGGAAAGGTATTAATCCGTCTCTTCCTTCCAGTTATGGGTTAAATAACATCACAGATTGGGTTCTATAGTCTTGGTCGGCAACCAGTCTACCGCAGAAAGCAATGGCAACCTACTGCAGGATAATCTTCTGCCCAATCAGTCATATCTCTTTAGAGACATGATCGCCCAAGCGTGTTTCACGTATGGCACTTAACTGACTGACTCTTTAAGGCTATGTCCCTTGGGAGAAACCTATTTTAATATATTTAAAATGACATATTTTCTGAAAATAAATAAATACGTAGATGTTCAAGAAGAATTAATGAGCAGAATGATGCAAAACTAAAGTTTAATATTGTTAAAGCTTTACCTTCGAATTAAGGCGAAGGTGAGTGGGAACTCAAATTTCGCCTAAATCTGTTCCGGTCATTTTCTCACTAATGCTCTTGCAAAAGGTATTAAACATTTCTTCCTTCCATACCACTATTACAATTTAAACAGTAGTGTAAACTATGCTGTCAATGTTAGACAGCGTATTTTACATTGCTTTTCTCCCTGATACATTTAGTATGCCTTGTGAGTTTTAAATTTTCAAAACCCTCATTATATTTCTCATAAATTTGAACTGTTTTTTTATTATAAGTGTTCTTTTAGTAGCCTTTTCAAGAATGTACTCCTTGCATGCACATAGGGAAATGTAAACTCTATTTTATATATTACACTTGAAGTGTACTGAAAAGATAAGATTTGAAATAATACCATGAAATCGTGTATGCCAGACCATATATGAGGGTAAAAAACACGTTCTTTTTGAGAATTATATTAATATTGTAACTGAGGAAATATACTTCAGATCGCCAATACGTGAAAATACATATTATCAAAATTGATAATGTAATCATGTTTCTCAGAGATTCAGCTTTTTTAAAATTATAAATTTCCCTCAATGCAAAGCTCGAGGGCAACTCAAATGAGGTGGATACATTCCGAATTGTAATGTTGAATGAGGTGTGAGATATTAATGGAAAAATTGATAGAAAATAAAGATTATTAAGATAAGGCGTAAAAATGATGTTTTATACTTGACCGAAGAGGTCAAGATTTGGCTGTTTATTGAGACACTCACGAATGAATGCTTTCCCCAAATTGGATGTTCACTGTGGAAAAAAACTGAGTGCAAATTACTTCTTACATTTAGATAACAAAGGAAATGTGGCTTAGTTTTCTCCGTGGAAATGACATGTCGTGTCCCAGATGCAAATTGGTAGTGTTAAAGAATACAGTTGATATGAGCATTTTCCAGTGAAACAGTGACGGAGAAGCAAAAAGGTTGCCACGTTGTATCTGTTGGTAAGTGACTGCAGAAAGGAAAATAATTCATCAGCCACAAGAGCACTTAATGAAAGATTTAGAAGGCTGTGAAGGCTAGAAAGTAAACATTGAGCAGCTCCAGCACAGTTAAGTTAGATATACACTTTTCAAAAAAAACTAATCTGACTTCTTAAGAAAACAACGACATTGTTTTTTTTAAATCATTTACCCCATTGTGGTGCAGTGGATATCAATTCGGGATGACAAATCGGAGTGCAGAGCTCGAATTCCAGTTGAATTCAATGCATTCATTTACGCACAAATACCCTTGAGAACGGTATTAATCCGTCTCTTCCATCTAGTTATGGGTCAAATAATAGGACATAATCTTGGTCGGCAACAAGTCTACAGCAGAGAGCAATGACAACTTATTGCGGGATAATCTTCTGCACAGTCAGTCTTGTCACTTTCGAGATATGGTCGCCCAAAGCGTGTATCACGGTATGGCACTTAACTGACTGACCCCATACATGGTGGTAATGTTATTAAGACTTAAGAGGCTACTGAGAGTGAAAAGAGAATGAAAATACTTTAAAAATAACAGAAAAACTAATACTAAGCAAGATCAATGGATAAATCTCTCCTCCCGTTCAAAAGACCTGGGAAAAGAGTGGACTGGACTATAAGTGAATCTATATTTTCTTATTAAGTAAAAAAATAGTAGAAACAATTTGAGAGTTTAGTCAGAGACGTTCAAAGTATAGATTTAAAGTAGGCTTTAGAAGGGATCAGAGAAGAACAATACAGGAAACACGGGATAAACCTCTCTTCCTGTTCAGAAGACCGGGAATGAGTGTGAATTCGAGGATGAAATTGCAACAATGAACATCGTAAATGTAGTAAAACTGCATTTGTCACTACCTCTGTTGCTATTCGAACCCAAGTTAAAATCAGTGGATTCAAATGTTTATTTCTAAGTTTGATTTTTGTTGAATCATGCGAGATTTAGTAAACAACGTGATTTAATAACGTTTAGTCTGATCCTCTTTATGAATATAAAAAAGGACGTATTGACAGCCAATAGCATATATCGTCGGAAGAAGGATTAAACCCATCCTATTTAGATACTTGCCCCGAATCCACTTTCTCTAGTATCTTACATTATATATATATATATATATATATATAAAGAAATTTGATGTCTATATATATATATAGTCATCCGCCGACATATATTTTTCGCTGTATCATAGTTAATCAGTACGGTTAGACATCCAATTTCTTTTTTACCCAGGATTGAAACCCGAATTGACGTCAGTCGGCGATTATAACCTCTGAGCTATGGACGCTCAGTAGAAGGAAACAGACTGTTAGCGTGTGATATATCATGTATACACACGCAGTAGCTGAGAGTGTTCTAATTCGTTACTGAATGAACGATTTGTAGATGCTAGGGTAGCTACAGTTTTTTCAAAGTCTACCATTCTTCCAGAGTGCTCAATCATGATGTGAGAGCGTAATGGCATTAAAGACAAATAGGTTTTGCTAGAATCAGTCATACCAAATTTTAAAACAAAAACACCAGTCGACCTGTTTCGTCCCATCTCATCATAACTGTAAAACGATGAAAAGTTATGAAAAGAAAATCTGTTATGGGTTAATTGAATAAAAATACTTTAAAAATAACAAGAAAATCAATACTAAGCAAGAAATAATGGACAAACCTCTCCTCCATTTCAAAAGTTTGTTCTGCTGGGTCTGTAGCATCTTTAGATGCTAGAGACCCAGCACAGCAAGCATTTGAACGGGAGCAGTAAAAAATGAAAATATGTTTTTAGTAAAATCAAAAAAATTTTAATAAAAATCAAAATATTTTTTTAGTAAAGATCAAAATATTTTTTTCAAAAAAATTACAATATTTTTTAAATAAAAATCAAAATATTTTCCCCTTCCGTTCATTCGTTTCCCCCATAACACATTTTCTTTTCATAATTTGTCTCCCCGTTTTACAGTTCTGATGAGAGGGGATGAAACCGGTCGACTGGTGTTTTTTGTTTTAAAATTTTAAAATTTGGCATGGCCGATTATAGTAAAAAGCTTTTTGTCTTAACGCCATAATAGAATTTTGTATCATATATATATATATATATATATATATATATATATATATACACACACACACACAACACACACACACACACACACACACATATATATATATATATATATATATATATTCCAATGACCTCCCATAATTAATACTTCTCGCTTTCACTCTCGCGTGGTCATGTGTTACGTCATGATCTGTGCTGCGATTTTTTGCTTCCAGCGTCTCGAATGCACGAGTTTGTCATTGCTTGTAAATCTTCAATGTAAACAAAAACAGACTATCATTATTCTTTGTCCGTGAACTGTTTAATATATTGTAATGTATTTGGCATCTTTGATAATTGCCTATTTAAGCCGAAAGCTTAGATAAGATTAAAAAATATGAATCAATATTGTGATTTTCTTTCTTCGTTTAATGATAATACTTTTAAGCTTATCAGACTATCTAAAAAGATTTTGCACAAAACAAACAGACAAAACGTGTATATATTATTTAATGAAACATGCATATATGTATATATAAATGAATTGCAAGCATAAGACTCAACACTACATATATAGAAATATACTGTGGGAACACAATTTCGTAACGTTTTTTAATAGGTGGCGTTTGGCTTCCTAATTTCATTCCACACACTATTGAAAATTAGGAAATATATCTTATAATTATTATTTTATGTGCCTTGTCTATTCGGGACGTAAGCGATCATAGCCTCCTACATATTCCTGTCCCTTGTAGATCTTAATACATTATGCCTTTATACTTTATGCTCAAACCTATCAAGTATCTGCATTCTTCTGTACCTCTTTCCCTTAATCCATCCCGTGAGTATCAAATTTTCCAAAACTTCCGTCCAAAAATTTCAACTGCCTCTTCCTGATGTCAAGTATAAGTTTCCTTTTTGTCTCTATTCTCTACAAATCCTTGCTGTTGCTCACACGTTCAGCCCATGGTATCCTCCCCATCTTTTTATAGAATCACTTTTCTGTTTCTCCAATTTTCTTCTTCGTCATTGAGGAGTATTTGCTGCCATACAAGATACAGATAGCACGTGACATTTCAGTACTCTTTTCTTTGATTCAAAAGAAATTTTCCTGCCTCTTAATATTTTGCTTAGCTTTTGGAATGCCTGTTTGGTTATCTCGACATGTCTTCAGATCTCAGAGTCGCAGCTACCGTCCTCTGCTAGAAACACATACAAGATATTTAAATTTCTGTACCTGTTTTATATTAGTATTACCGACATGTTATTGGAATTTTATGCTGATAACAATATAATTATCTGTCTTCTTGTAATTTATGCTTACTATTTTATTCTCGATTCCCTTGTCTACCGCATGTAGTAGCTTTTGTACTTACCTTTCTGTCTCTGTTATCAGCCCTGTGTCATCTGCATATCTTATATTTTTAAGTTTGTGGTTGATAATATTAATTCCTGGTAGGACGTCTAATTCTCTCAGAATTGCTTCGCTGTATAGATTGAATAGAATCGATGAATTCTACAATATATTTGATATAGTAATATATACAATAATACGTAAACCGCATTTATAGAAATAAACAGTTTTAAATTTGTTTTTAATTATTAATATTAATGTAAGCCTTGTCCTTGCATGGTGGTAGCCAATTGCACAATAACGGTAACATACTTTGTGACTTTGAGTTTTACACCGTTTTCTAAATGTTCAGGTGTTAGAAAACTTCGTTGTGTTTTTTGTTTTTTAATAGTTTCACCCCAAGCAGGGCGATACCGCCACTGATGCGCAGAGGACTACATAAGAGAGTAAAAGTGTAGGCAGGAGGAGAGTGAAGAGAAAGACGAACCAGTTACAGGGGATGTCAGAGAAAGGGCAAGAGAAGGATGTGAACACAAGAGTGAAGAGTGATGCATAGGTAGAGAGAAAGGACAATATACACGGCCTGATGTAGAAAATAATGGAGTCAAGTGGATAAGAGATGGGAATTGACATTGCATTTAAATTCCTGGAGGATGTAGCCGTCAGGAAAGCAAGCACCACAGGCAGGAAGTGCGAGAAAAGAGGCTGAAGGAGAAGAATTTTTGAATGTAGGATTAACAATGCTTCCATGTGAGAGATAATTTGCTGACAGTTGAACCAAAAGCTGAATGAAGAGCAAAAGTAATTTTCTTCAAACAAATAAAATATCCCTGGAGGGAAGACCAACAGTTGAAAATAGCAGCAGACCTTTCTAAATTTTTGTTTTCCAGGAACTACCATAGTCAAATAAATTATGCTATTGGAAATTCTTGGCATGCCACGAGTGGCACGCATGCTATAGGTTGTCGATCCCTGATTTAGAGTACTGTTCGTAAGTGTTCTGCTAGATTGGTATTAAGACTTTTGAAATGGAAGGCCGGCAACCTTTTCTCATCCCTGATGATGACGAAACTCAAACGCCGATTAAAAATATCCCAGTAATATATACATGAGTCATCCTAGAGATATTACATTTATCTTACATGAACCCTATTACACATTTGAATACGCATCAATTTGTTAATTCGTTCGATGTTTGGACGCCTTACGACTTAATTTAATTATATAAGACTGGTTGCCAGCCAAGGCTATAGAACCCAATCTGTCCTGTTATTTAACCCATAACTGGAGGGAAGAAACGAATTAATATCTTTCGCAAGGGTATTTGATCGTAAGTGAATGAAAGGAATTCAACTGTAATTTGAACTCGGCTCCCCGAGTTCTTGTTCCGAGCCGATATCCAATACACCACAACATACACACATCTGCGATACCCTGCTCATAATAAAACAAAAACAACTCATATATGAAAACAACCCTCAGAAGCAATGAAAAGTGGATTGTTTAAAACAATGTTGCGCAATAAACGTCTGCAACCTGAGAAAGAGATTCAGTGCAGCTGGAGGAATTTTAAGGGCATTGTGCATTACGATCTCCTTCCTCAAAATAAGACGTTGCATTCCGAAAAATAGAATCGTTTCTAACTGGAATGATTACAAACAGAAATCGATGACTGGCGTCAAGAATAATTCGACTGGAATCGTTTTGTCCTCCATAAGGTCTACGGAAATAGATTGATCTTGGCTGGAGTTCTCTTCATGAGAAAAAAAATCAATTCGCTAGAAGACTGTCAAAATCTCAGTTCATTCCATTACCTAGAAAGATGCCAAAAGTTGAGAGAACGGAATCATAGAGCTGCATCAAATATGGAGATATATAGTGATATAAAACAGCACCTATATTGTTTAAGAAATCGTCGGACAAATATCAAGGCATTGTCTCTTATATTTATATTTGTTCGGACCTAATATATATATATATATATATATATGAATTATGCTTAATTAAAAACGATTGATAACATTCTACGGTCAAGATTTTTCTTTAATGTTTCTTGAGTTCTTATAATTTTCTGTTTTCCTGGATGTAAATTATGTAGAAATTGTCCAAAAGTTTTGCATGTCTAAGAGCTTTTGTAATATACTACCTTGAACGGCAAAGATATGATTGACAAATATATCCGGCCGTGGATAGTGTCGGCGAGGCAACAAAGACAGAAACACAGTCGTCAATGGGTTTGAAAGGCGATAACCCACGAAGATGATTGACATCTGGTCGTAGATTACGACAACCAGAAAAGGCAAAAATGCGTAGAAATTTTGAAGTTAAATATGTCTGGGATGTTTGGTTAAAGAGAGAAATCCCTTATGGTTGAAGAAGCATACACTGACTAACGACTTCCGACGGCTTCCTTGTATGTGCGCGATTTCTCTATGGCTACCACACACAACCATTACCGACGAAGAATAAAAATATAAAATTATATTGTTATGTATACGTGTTCTTCGTTGTCTGTCTGGACGATCGTAGATCCAGCGGAGTAATATACAACACATTTGGAACTAATTTTAGCTTTTATCATGAAAGGCATGATTTTTATTTTTATCTAATATATATATATATATATATATATATATATATATATATATATATATATATAAAGACGTTCACATAGTTGGGAGATCACTTGAGATATGAACCTGTCAGTCGAACTTGCGACACCTAACAACATGGTTATTTACGTAGAGTCGAAAATTGTGTTATATATGGCTTGACTTAACTTCGATTAGACTGTGAAATCATTCCCAGTCGAGTGGTCTAAGACGCATCAGATCAATTAGTGGTTTCTCCTATGTTGTTAGGTGTCACTGATTCGAATCCTGCCAAATGACACACACCTTTGTAACATCAAAAAACAGTAAGACCTACAAATATTGTAATAAATTCTACAAAAGTCGAGTTATTTTTTTATTTTCAAAAACTTGGTGAATTTACAACTCAGTCTGTGGATAATGATTTTTTAATCATTTCACCCTGAGCAAGGCGGAAACGCCACTGATGTGCAGGGGGCTACATAAATGTAAAAAGATTAATTAGAAAAGAGTGAGGAGTACAAACTAGTTAGAAAGGAACAATAGAAAGCTGAGAAAGCAGGTGCGATGACAGATACATAGGTGGAGAGAAAGGGAAGGTTATACAGGGGTGGGGAGAGAGCTAGAGTCCAGTGGTAAGTAGATGAGTATTGACTTTGCATTTAAATTTCTGGAGGTTGTAGCCGTCAGGAAAGCAAGAATACGGGAGCGAGTTCCACAGGCGAGAAGTGCGAGAGAAGAAGCTGCAGGAGTAGAATTGTCGTCTGCATTTGGCTAACCTGACTGTGAATGGGTGGGACCCAGTTGCCAGTCCGGTTGCATGAGTAAACACCTGTGAGAAGGCATCATGACTTAAGTTCGTCTGAGCAGAAGCCATGAAATATTTATAGAACAGACAAAGGGAGGCCACATTTCGACGATGGGGAAGTGGCTGCAGTCGAACCGCCAGATCAGTACCTATCACATTACAGACTCTCCTTTGGAGCCTGTCAAGAACACTGAGGAGAACGGCAGGGGCACCTGACCATAAATAGCAGCAGTACTCCACGCACGGACGGATGGCTGACTTGTATATATGCAGGATGGATTCAGGTGGAAAAAACATCCTGGATCGACATAGTGACCCAACCTTCTTAGCAGTAGATTTTGCTATGGATTCAATATAGTGGTTCCATTTGAGATCTGAGGACAGTGTAAGTCCGAGGAGACGTAGTGTATTACTCTCAGGGAGAATCGCTTGGTCCATGCTTATGGGAGGCAGGTGAGGTTGCCTGTAATGGTTGACAGAAAACAGCTTGGTCTTAGATGAATTGAAGTTGACAAGCCACTTCTTGCCCCAGTTCACCACAGAGTGTAGATCCCGCTCGAGGTCAGCAGCGAGATTATGTCTGTCCGCCACGACAGGTTTCTTACTGGTGCGGGAGTATATTGTAGTGTCATCTGCGTAGATGCCTACATAGGAATTGATCTCATCTGGGAGGTCGTTGATGAAAATAAGGAAGAGCGTCGGGCCCAGGATAGAGCCCTGTGGGACACCAGCTGTAGGACGAAGAGATATCATTCCTCAATGTTTTAATCGAATTGGTTGCTTTGCGTAAAAGTCTAACCAAAATATGATCTAAATGAGTCCATCGCGTTGAGGGCAAACTTGCAAACATCATGAAATATTTCTATTTACTCGGGCACATTTTTCATTTGGGTATTTCCCTGATTTTTTGCTGTGATTTCTGCCTTCAGTTCTCCAATTATTTGGGTGTTGTTCTGGTACGCATTATTCTTGAGTTAACAACAAAAATAAAAATCTGGAGGCCAAATACTGATGAGTGTGGTTCCCAATCAACGTCACACATCCTCCTAATCAGTCTCTCCTAATATCGCTCTCTCAACCAGGCTAGCAAATAATTTGATGAGCCCCGTTCTACCTGAACCACTGTTCATCACGATCCATTCTTCTGCATTGTTCCAGTGATTATCAGTTTTATTAAAAAATGCAGCTTCTGTTTTTATCATCCTATGTATATATATATATATATATATATATAATGAATTATTCTGAACATTATTTTTACCGATACTCGTATTTAAGTAGATATTCTGTTTTTAATTAAACAGTATTTTATATTTATATCTACCGGCCTGAATATTTGACGATAAATTTTATTGCGAAAATGTGTGCTATCCAGCAGGATTCGAACCTGCGACCCCTATTTGCATAGGGGAAGCTACCATTTGTTCTGGTACTGTCTTAACCACTCGACCATGAATAGCCTCTTGATCAGTTGAGGTTTTTATCATGCTTATATAACACAATTTTCGATCTACCGTAAACAAACTATATCTGCTCTGAATGTATCGTAATGTCAACAAGTATAAACATGTTACGGAAATTAACGAATTTTAACGAATCTTGGTTATAAGCAACCGACAATTTGTAATGGATTATTTTGAACATTATTTTTACCGATACTCGTATTTATACTCGTATATATATATATAGCCATCCGCAGATAGTCTTTTTACACTGTATCACAGGTCAACAATACGGTTAGATATCAGATTGCTGCTAGCCAGGATTAAATTTATATGAAACTAACCTTATCAACATGTTTTACGCCTTTCATTGAATAATAAACATTTCCTGACTTCATCGAATATTAAGCGTACCATACTGGAATAATTCCAGTTTCAAATTATATGCCGATAAATTATCAGCATCTAGTAAGAACACAGAATTTAAAAAAAAAAAAACTCTACTCAACATCGAAACTAAAAAAAATTCACAATGACGTGTAAAATCCTGTTTTGTTTTTTTTTTCAAATAGAAAAAGGATTGACCATGTGCTTAAAGAAAAATCGAAACCGGATGTCGCGAGTAGAGGTTAAATTGATATTATGACCAATGGAAGCAATTTGCAAGAACATAAATAAGTCGTGATCCAGTGCGAAATTCTAAAGGACTATAAATGCTTCGATCAGCGTCAGTCAGACACTCAGATGGGAACAGTGAGAGACGCAACTAAAATGTCACGGGAGAAAATTCAAACACGTTGCACATTGACCTCTTTCTTTCTCGTGTGCTTATTCATTTTACTTCTTCTTCTTCTTCATCCAAAGACATTCCTATCAAACAAACGTTCATACATACATGCGTACGTACGCATAAGCTCTTTCCAACAAATTACTACAACGACCATTTCTTCAACACTTTACTCATTACTTGTTTCTCATCGAACATTTTTCTCCTCACAAATGTGTTATAGTATCCAGTTCTGTTAACAAAATTCCACTTAATTTTCAACAACCTGATGATATCTTTAAATGCGGAGATTGTTGGCTATGTTTGGAAGTGGCCTTGTACCATGCATGGCTGACGCACCCTATATCTACACCGAATTCAAGTAGAGATGCCGCGTTCCTTAAAATTCCAAGAAATTATCGAATATCTAGCCTAACTGAGAACCATTAATATTACTTTATGTATGTTACTGTGTGATTATTCTAGTTTTTCTAACTTTCATTCAGATCATAATGTATATTCATAAACGTGTGTGTTTTTGCACTTGTCTGTATGTGTGCAGGTGTGTGTTTAGTAAATATGTTTGGTGGTTTTTCGCCGGTTGAATTAGGAACATTTAAAAATAAAAACGTATGAGATAAATACAAAACATAGATTAGCTTTATTCTATCCTGGTAATATAAATCTATTATACATAATAAAAAAATAATAAGCTTGAAACTCTCATGGAATTCACTCGTGGATTTGAAGGAAACACATCTCTACCTTTCCTTGACATGTTATTAATACGTAGCAATAACAAATTAGATTTTAGAATTTATCATAAACACAGTAATAAAAATGATCTAATTAATCTCTATTCCAAAAAACAATCAAAAAAATTAATCAGGATGAGTCATACGATTCTGTCTCAGAGCCCTTAGAATACCATGGTGACGAAGATAAATTAATTCAGAAAACGTTTGCATTTCTTTACTACTAACATCATTTCCTTCTCAACACTAGAAAATGTGTTTCCGAAATCCACAAATATAGAAACCTACCTACGACATAGGGATGTGCGTTGTGGCGCAGTGGATATCGGCTCGGAACGAGCGCCGAGTTCGAATTCCAGTTGAATTCCTTGCATTCACTTCCGCATAAATACCCTTGGGAAAGGTATTAATCCATCTATTCTTTCCAGTTATGGGTTAAATAACAGGACAGATTGGGTTCTATAGCCTTGGTCGGCAACCAGTCTACCACAGAAAGCAATGGCAACCTACTGCGGGATAATCTTCTGCCCAGTCAGTCATGTCTCTTTCGAGACATGATCGCCCAAGCGTGTTCACGTATGGCACTTAACTAACTGACTGACCTACGACATATATCACTTCTAAGTACAATACAGCATTCATATTTCTGCCTGAACACTCTGTCTACAATATATGTAAATTATATTGTTAATGTAACGTATGATTATCTGAAACAAATGGTCTGTATTTAAAAAAAAAATCTAAATCAATATGCGTAAAACCACAAAATATAATGTATACTCGACCGAAAAACACACACGCACTTACAAATATACATTATCATCTGAAAACCACATAGAAAAATTAAAATTGTTACGAACTTGCGTACACAAAGCACTATTTACGGTTTTAAATGAAACTTGAAATCCGTTAATTTTTTGGAATGGACGCGACGTCTCTTCTTGAATTTGAAAAGCCATAGATTATACTAACATTTATTTTACAAATCAAATACACATGAAACATGATTAACCACAGAAAATTAAACAATACAAAAGTAAATAGACTCTTATTTACATATTCTTTGTCACCATATCTCATACTCTGAAGCTTTTATAAAAGTGAAACGTGTTAGATTACCAATAATTTAATATTTATCCTTCATTTTATTATCCTGTCAAATTCCGATGCATATTTAATCTCACTCATTAATTGTAAACTGATACTTAAGAGTATAGAGGAAAAATCAAATCCTTACAACGGTGGCAAAATATGTAGACTGTGTTAGGAAGAAAATTTAGCGATTATGTTATTCTCAAACAAAAATTAATTATTGAATGAAAGAACAGAAATTATGACTAACTGTAACCATACCATAAAGTACCTATTAGGTTCATACAACCATAGATGAAAATGTAATAATTTCTTCTAATTTTATAAAAATTGCGTGTTCAAAAATTCCCCGTTACGTGAACGTTCAAAATAAAATTCACCGTTACGTGAGTGTTCGTAAAAAAAAGAAAAAAAAAAGGTGTAATCAATTATTGCAAATCGCCTGAAGACACCACATAGTAGAAACCTAGATCGCGTAATAACTCGTTTATAAATGAAGAATATATATATATATATATATATATATATCGCTCTTTCAGTAATGAATTAGAGCGCTCTAGCTATTGGGCGTGTATAATGATAATATACACGTTAAAAAGTCTGCCTTATTCTAACGAGCGCCCATAGCCCAGAGGTAGAATCGCCGAATGACGCCAATTCGGTCGGGTTTCAATCCTGGGTTAAAAGAAATCGGAGTCTAACCATACTGATGAGCTGTGATACAGCGAAACAGATCTGTCTGCGGATGACTATATATATATATATATAAGTTTGTGCATTTTTATAAATGAGAATGATTTTTCTTGTACTCGATATTGTGATGTTCTTGCATAAAGTCCCGGAGGTGAAGTACAAGCAAAAGCAACGATTTCTAATTCTAATTTTCAAAGGTTTTCTGCACTTAAAGAATAAAAACAACAAAATTTTCTAACCCATTTCGATCCAATTTTAGCTTCTATTTCAGCACTGAACAGATTTAGCGAGTGAGAAGGAGGGAAATATCCCAATTGAAAATGGATGAAAATGAGCGCAAAAAACGGGGTAGAATACGAGAGAGAAAAAATGGAAAGGTGAGGTCAGGAAATGTACATGAAGATATAAATAATCGTAGATCTTCATGTAAAACGAAATAAAGAATTCAGATGTCGTATCACGAGAAAGAAAGACAGTAACTGAGAAAGAGCGCGAGTGAGAACGGATAAAATTGATATTCAAAAAGCAAACAAAATGGTGAAGAATCTCTAGAATGTCGTATAAAACGCTAAAATATGAGAAAGAAATCAAAACGGAAACAATGAAAATTGTGTATAGGGAAAAGTAAGTAAGGAAAAAAGTTAGAACAATGAAGAGAAATTCAGCGATAGAATTAAAATGAAAACGTGAGAAGCAAAAGAAGAGAGAGCGAGAGAGAGAGAGAGAGAGAGAGAGAGAGAGAGAGAGAGCGATAAGTATTAATGAATCAGGAATACATTCAGGCCTGACAATGCGGTGAAAGAGAAACAGGGAGGCAGCGAGGTTTCAAAATCTCGTTAATACGCCAATGAATTTAAATTAAAATTCTACTCCTCCGTCCCTAGCCCAGTTACCAACCCACTGGAGAGAAAACAAGCAAGAAACATAGAAAAACAATGATATCTTGAAAAAAATATAAGAAAAATGAATCCTAAGAAAAAGAGAATGTATTTTCCAGTATCCTGAAAACACTTGACTCTAATTCTCCGTATTTCCAATCCCTTCAATGCACCCCCCAACAAATCCTATCGATAGAGGCACACATTGCTACCTTCACTATATCCAGGACCCATCATCGCCACTACCAACGGCTTTGTGGCATTCTCTTCGCTTCCCTTACCACTCCCACCACCAATCCCAGTTTGATGCCGCCATGTTGATTGGATTACCGAGGAAGGTCAAGTTTAGGTGAAAAGTTTGCCGACAAGCCAATTTGTTTTGAGAATAATTAATCAACTCTATTTACTGCTCGCTATTCTAGCTGTCAGCGCGGTAGGAGTTGTGCGCATGCGTCAACATCACTTATATTTTAGAAATCTTTACGGTTTTCTTTTGAAAGATTCGTTCTTTCATTTATAGTTTCTATTTGCTTATTAATACTTCCGTGCAATAATTTTATAGACACGAACTCACACACGCGTACGCTCACAGACTTTCACACAGAGATGTACAGATATACATTATATATACATACGTATATATATATATATATATATATATATATATATATATATAATCATCCGAGTGAGTACAGGACGAAGAAATAATTTTTTTTAACGTCCGAAACATTAATTTAAAACAGTACTCGATATATAATATATATATAGAGCTGTGAATATTTATTTATTTATTTATTTTTTAATCATTTCACCCCAAGCAAGGCATTCCACTGCCACTATTGCGCTTGGGACTACATGGGGGAAGGTAAATAGAAAGGGTGTTTAGATATAGGAAATGTTAGGACATGTACATAATGTTTTTTACATGTGTCCTCTACAATCATATGGTTGTTTCGACATTGGGTCTCCAACGTCTCTTCAGGAGGAATGAACAAGAATGGAAATCCTCGCTATCTATATTTGGTTCATTGTCAGTGTGAGGTTGGTTGGGGTTATTGATAATAATAACAATGAACCAAATATAGATAGTGAGGATTTCCATTAATTGTACAAAACTTTATTATGGCGTTAAAAATAAAAATTGTTAATATAATCGTCCATGCCAAATTTTAAATTAAAACACCAGTCGACCAGTCTCGTCCCCTCTCATGAGACCTATAAAACTGGTAAAAAATTATGAAAAAAGAACATGGCTGAAATTAATGAGACCCATGATTATACTCTGACCTCTGAATTTCGAATTCAGAAACGTCTTGTCAAATAGGTAAAACGCGGTGTTCTTTTCTCTAAAATGTCCGTGAAATTAAGACCGTCTGGCTTCATTCGTCCCCGTCTTTATGGATTACCCAAGATTCAGAAAAAGAGTATGTCGTTGAGACCCATAATTTCTATGATAGAGTAGTCTCAATATAAAGTTACTAAGTGGCTAGCTATAATTTTGCAACAAGTTTTAGAGCATTATAATTCATTCTGTATCAAAGATTCCTTTTCCTTTGCACAATTTATTCAGAATTGCGATGCCAATGATGGATTTATGTGTTCTTTTGACATATTCAGCATTTTCACCTGCGTTCCTTTGTCAGAGACTCTCGATATTTGTAGTGATTTGCTTTATAGTAACATTTGACTTCCCCGGCAATAGCGGAAGATGTTTTCCTTGCACTTATGAAATTGCCACCATGTCTGTCGATTTAATTTTTGACATTATCATCTATCGTCAGATTGCGCCCTGTTTTGGCTTATATATTTTTGGAATCTCATGAAAAGAGACTGCTTTTAAATTATTTCAGGTCCATGGTCTACTTCCGTTATGTTCATGACACTTTTTGTGTTTTTAACAATGAGTCGGAGGTCGACCAATTACTCTCCTTACTCAGTGGTGTTCATCTTTCCCTTAAATTTACGGTAGATAAGGAGGTCAGTTGGTTCTTGCCCTTCTTCGATGTTCTGGTTCATAGAATACCTTCCTCTTTTATTACTTTTGTGTATAGGAAGCCTACCTTTATAGGTCTCTGTACCCGATGGGATTCTTTTTCTTCTCACGACAAAATATTAATTTGATGGAGACTTTTACCCATAGGGCGTTAATGATTTGTTCAAATGACACCCAAATGATGAAATTAGTTGTATAACTAGTATATCTGTAAACAATGGTTATCCGTCGGACATTGTTCAATTGGTTATTCATGGGAAGATTGCTGAATTTCACAAAATTAAAGCAGTAAGAGTTGAAAAATGTCCAGCCTATCTCCGAATACTGTGGTTGGGTAGTGTTAGTACGACTTAAACCAAGCGTATTTCATAAAGTTCACGTGAGTGTTATTATGCAGCCAATGTATTGTTTTTGTTTTTTTTTCAAACGTAGATTTGTCCTATCTATGCGTAAGGACATTCTATCCCAGCCACCATATTAACTGTGTTATTTATCATTTTAAATACATTGGGATGCCTACCTCAATAGCAAATGCCAAACGCAAAACCTACAAAATTCACAATGATAAAATAAAATACCTCATCTTACCTACCAGTTTTTTAACACGAATAATAATAATAATAATAATAATAATAATAATAATAATAATAATAATAATAATAATCTACACAGACAGAAAAATTGAAGCAAACAGGCCAGACATTATTGTTAAAAACCAGAAGGAGAAAACTTGTCTATTCATTGATATGGCTTGTCCAGCGGATTGTAACGTAGCAATCAAGGAATTTGAAAAACTGTCAAAATATAAAGACCTGGAAATTGAAATAGAAAAAATGTGGAAATTGAAAACAAGAGTTGTGCCAGTGATAGTAGGTGCACTTGGAATGATAAAAAATGGAACAAAACAACACATTGAAAGAATCCCTGGAAACCCCAGCTTAAGAGATATACAAAAAATTGTCTTATTAAGTACAGCCCACACACTAAGGAAAACTTTATCTATGTAATGCTGGGGATGATAGGGAAGATAGAAAAACATGAAATGGAGCCATAACAACACGCCACTACCTGCCTTAGGTCTCCCCGCAGACTTGGTTGGTAGTGAGACCAAAGCAGAAATCGAAATATGATGAAAAATGACATAATAATAATAATAAATATTTCAAATTTAACTTAAGACTCATCAACTCCACCACTAAAACAATAAGAGTTATCCACGCTTGGAAAGAACTGCAAAGTAATTCTTGTGTCTTCAAAATTAATAGCGACTTCTTGTAAGCGGGTAAGCCGACTACTAAATTTTATCACACCACGTGGCACAATCACAAAAAGGCACACGCCATAGGCACACATACACTTACATAAATGCTTCCTTCATTTTTTCTGAGGTCTACTTGGGTTGCCTTCTAAATTTGTAACTTTTCACTAAAATGGTTTACTCTTGCAGTCAACAAACAAAAAAAAAACCCTGGAAAATTTTATTAGCTATATGCTTGCAGGTTATGCTCTCTGAGCGTGACAGATATATATATATATGTATATATATATATATATATATATATATATATATATATATATATATTATGGACTCTTCTGTCGATTTGGACGTATGAGTGTCTAACTCAGTTAGACTGCCACACAAAGAATTGTTTAGAGTGGTGAAGGCTTGGGTAGCACCATACACACTTCTTGGAACTGCTGATAACAAACAATCGTGCAGAAGTTCGCCACAGATCGCATGAACAGCAGATCTCAGTTATTTAACCCATAACTGAGGGAAGGGACGGATTAATATCTTTCCCAAGAATACCAGTGCGTAAGTGAATGCAGAGTGTTCGACTGGAATTGGAACTCAGCTCACAGATTTCCCTTTCCAAGCCGACATCCACCGCACCACAACGCACATTCTTCAATAAACACTTACAGCACCTGGTATTCCCAAGCGGTCACCATCTAAGTACTGTTCAGGCTCAACGTTGCTTAACTTCGGTGATCGAGCGGGAACCGGTGTATTCAACGTGATATATATATATATATATATATCGGAGTCTAACCGTACTGATGAGCCGTGATACAGCGAAACAGATCTGTCTGTGGATGACTATATATAAATATAAATAAGTACACAACAGTCTTAGAGATATTCTACCCATTAATTTAATTTTAATTTAACTTTTCAGGTTTTTCTTTCATGTATCATCTTTAACTTTTACTTTAAAAATAGCATCTCATTATTGGAATCTATAACAACTATGAACAAAGCGAGAGCCACAAATTAAAATCCAGGAACAGTCAATTCATTATATGCATCTGATGGTTGCGTAGTGCATGAAATACCGAGACGTACTATAGACGTAGGATAAAATGTACATTTGTTAAGCAAGTTTCTCCTAAGGCATGCAGTCACGTGACAACATTTCTGTCGTGTTAACTCGACCCATACCGGACTCTCACTCTAAGCCCTCACTCTCGAGCTACATCAACACAACTGTCCATTGTGTCATGTTACCATCGGGTCTCTCTGGTCTGCACACACTGTCTTTTAATCTTTCCCAGTCTCTGTCTTCTTCGCCGGGTTTCTACGGTCTGTACACAGTTTTCTGATCTTCACCAGTTTCTGTCTTGACGGCGTTGTCTCCGGTTAGATTTTCGGTCTTTGTTCCTTCACGTTTGTCGACTTTTTCTCTTCATGTTGAATCTCTCTCTCTCTCTCTCTCTCTCTCTCTCTCTCTCTCTCTCTCTCTCTCTCTCTCTTGCAGAAGATAATCGTTCCGGATCCGGGAGGCGACGAACGCCAGGGAAACCCGCACTAAATCCCTTAGTGTGGCCGGTCGAACTAGCTCTCTTGCATATATTGTGCTTCGCATCTAGCATTTTAAAATAATTAATCAGGGTCTTTCCTTTTGGTCATCTGATCTACCTCGTCAACTTATCTCCTATGTGAGTACCGCTTATTACTGCTTGAGGGAGTGTAACGTGTTTCCGAATTTCTCGAAATCCCACCGGGGTTTTTTCTCATTGGTCGTCTGATCAACCCCGTCTCCTTCTTTTCTGTGTGAATGCCTCTTACTACTGACTGAGGGGCGTGGTCCAGCCCAAACGGCCAAATCCAATTATCGCTCCAAAATTTATTTCCTATCGAACATATGATGTGTGGTCGTTTTTCCCATCGGTGTTTTATTATTTCAATCTTTTTTCCAACAAGTGACAAAAAGAGGACAACCATTTATTTGAGACGTTTTTAATTTTCTTGGCTTTTCAGCTTCGTATACAACCGTCGTAAGAAAAAATACAAAATAGCATATGTTTGTCTTTTAATTATCAGCGTCGAAATATTCCTAAAAAAACTTTCTGACCATAGATGGCTTGTCTTTAAGGGTTACAAAAACTTTTCAACAATTTCCGTGCAAGGGAAAAGTTTTTTTTTTTTAATCAAATCATAGATGTCATTTTATCAAGTGTCGTTAAATTTTCACAATAGCTGAGAAACTCACTTTTTCGCAGCAATGGCTTTTCTGAATTTGGGGATAAGAAATCATACATAATTTTTATCTTTCTGACCGAATTTTCTGGCCAACATTCAAGAGTTGTAAAAGATTTATCACGAGTAGTTGTTCGTTTTTGGTGGCCTTAAATTTATTTATCTATTTTTCTTGGGTGATTCTTTTAGGATATCCTTCATCTAGCTTCTAGCAGAAGGAGAAGACCTAAAAACAGAAAATATTCCATTACTGTTCCCTCTCTTCCTCATTCCCCTTTTCAGTACCAGAAAGTGTTACATTTCTCTCTCTCTCTCTCTCTCTCTCTCTCTCTCTCTCTCTGTGTGTATGTGTGTGTGTGTGTGTGTGTGTCTCAGCGCGTGTGCGTGTGTTTTCTAAGAGATACATTAGTCGGAATTTCGAAGAGAGAATACATATTGTACTCTTCCGTAGCAGGAGAAATTGTCGATTCCCTGTCCAGTTCCAGTACGTACCCGATTCCTAGTAGTGCCTGCTAACAAGTAATTAGAACATACATTAAATGGATTACTGCTGTTATATATTTGGACCCAATTCTCACTTTCCAGTCTCCATAGAGTTCAAAAAGTGTCTCCGGATCCACTCTGCAACCTCTCTCTCACGAATGGGATGTATCAATCTTCTTACTACTTGCTACTTCCATGGAAAGTGCAAGGACGAACTACATTACTTTGTTCCAGCAGTTCTAACGTTCAAAGCTAAGACCCGCCATTTCAATCACGTAGTAGCAAACCACTAACATTCTCTCCGTATTCCAATGGTGAGAAGTAAGTTCTTCTAAAGCAGCCAAACCTCAAAGTGATGGGCCCCCGATTACTACAGCCTGGACCTGTTCTAGACTAGAGTTAACCGCTAACTTCCTTACCTATCGGCGGAAATTGTGCTTCTTTCTCAATAACCTGCTTCATCGACTGACCCTGGACCTTGTACAAGGTGAATAACACTGTAAAAAAATGAAACAAATCTTACCATTTTTTTTGTTTGGGTCGTAAACTAAAACCGCGTAACACTTATATATGCACATACAAAGTTATTAAATATAATTCCTTCTTTCTAAATAATTATGAATTATTCATTTATGAATTATTGTCTCAGTGTTTTGTGTTTGATCTTTAATTTATGAAAAAATAATCTGCTTATATCTGTTTTTTCAGACTGATAATTTTGCTTGACATTTGGAAGCCTTGCAAACATGGCAGAAGTTCTTACCTTGCAGGAGCCTTCCCAGCTAGCGGCACGTTATAAAGTTTGGAAACATACTGTTTGTGTGCAAAGGTGGTGGAGGACAATTAGAGATTTACCTGCTCAAGTTAAACCTGTACATCTTTACAGGATCCCAGTTTCTTGTGCTAAAGCAAAAAAAAAAAAAGTTCAAATCATCCAGTTTCCGAAATTAACTCTCCTAAACAAACGAAACGAATTGTCACTTGTCAACACAGCCTTTTATTTGACTTAAAGGTATAGTTAATTACATTTTTCACTATAAATATAACTACTAAACATTCTTGGCCTATCAATATCTCCCACCCACCTCCAACCTCTAATCTATTCCCATTTACATCACTATGACTTTAGGGAGCGCTCAAATTATTCTATCCACTCTCCAACCCCATGTCATTATACATCGTCAAATTAAATTTCCTTGGCTATATCTAGCTGGACCCACTAGAATAAGGGAACAACAGGTTAAAACTTTTTTATATATAGTGTCTTAAATCTTGCAATCGTATCTTCTCTGATGAGCTGCGTAATATAGCACCGAAGCACGAAAGCATTGTGTAACGACGTTTTTTACTATAAACTCCAATAATATGAATGTTATTATATATATATATATATATATATATATATATATATATATAAGTATTGTTGGAATAATATTCCTTGTCAAAAGAAACACTATTTTTAAGAAAGTGATCAATACAAAAGTAGAGCTAATAATATTATTTATTCATAAATTATAACATGGATATGTTACAATATCACTACAAAAGTAGCCATTTTGACAAGACACAAAAGTGTGGAAACAAAATGGCTACTTTTTTAGTGATATTGTAAGATATCCATGTTATAATTTATGAATAAATAATATATATATATATATATATATATATATATATATATATATATATATTATTGTTTTAATAGAAATATAGAAAAACCTTATAATTTTACCTGAAAGTAGTACTGGGTACTGTTTATGTGGATTTGTAGGGAAGATAACATTTAAAGATAGATTTTAAAAGGTTAAGAATATATTGATCTGAAAGTTTCATTTAGTGAGGTGGTTTCACAGAACAGGAGTTAGCAGGAAGATTTTCTCATCAATGGAATACGAAGGAAGTGAGGCTGGTTCGCTACAATGAGCATAGCATAGAAGAATCTAGATGTGAAATTTAGATCTGATGAAACTAATAAATGTAGCTCGTCTGACCATTTTACAAGGATGTAGCAATAGAGCTGTGGAAGGCTTTCCACATCTTCTGTGATATTAGGGTTGCAGTGTAAAAAGTAATTTCTCACCTACAAGAACACTGCGTAGAATTTAGACTCTATCCAGATTAGAGAATAAGGACTGGAGAGCTCCTTCCCAATTATGAAAGCTCTGTTTGCTTTTAGCCTTGATCTGACCCTTGTAAAATTGTCGAGTCAAACATACTTGAGAAAACGAATCCGATCCGCATCTTCAATTGCTAGACCTGTCTAAAAATAATCGAAGCACTTATCATAAAAAAAATAAACCCTAGCAACATCAAATAAGAACACGGTCACAATGGACTTGCTCTATTTGAGAAAAAATATATTTACCTATACATTTCAGCAATTTATACACCGATTAAAACAGCACAATTTTGAATAGCATAATCCTTGAAGATTAGCCGAATGCAAATGGGTAATATTTACCTAATCCTTAACATTTACAGTATTTACATTGTACGCGCTGTCTTAGATGAATATTTTTATAAGTAATTTTGATTTGGAAAATATATGAATCATGGGTTGAATTGCAAGAGTTTGTCCTATAGCCTTGGTTGGTAAACATTCTAACATAAAAATATACGGAAACCGACCCCGGAAAAAGATTTATGCGTTAAAAGTCTCATTGCTCTACAAAAAATCTCTCTTAGTTGTGCGATTTTTTGCTATTTTGCAATAGAAAAATTATCAAGCATGAAAGGAAGACGATAATAAGCAATAAATAAATAGACAAACGGCAAAATATTTATGATAAAAAGATATTGCTAAAAATATATGAATCTCATAAACAGTGTAATAGCTGAAAAAAGTCATATCTGTGTGCAATGGAGTCTGTTCGAAATTATATCACTTTTAGCCTCCCAGCTCAGGATATTCATCATTGTAAATCCTAGACATTCTCCAATCAGAAACAGACGTAGAAATTACTCAACCGGACGTTTGTACTTCTTTATTTCTTCTTCTCTGATCCTGAACCCCACAAATGGTAATTACAACTGACACGTCTACTCCAAGACAAGGTGAAATCGTTTACATTTTTTGGCACCAGCTGTGGATCGATGCATAACGAAATATTCTTCTGTTGTGTCAGTTCGTTTTGTGACCTTGATCCAGATTGAGGTAAGTTTACCGAATATCGATTTACTCTCTAATTCGTTTGAGAAACAAAGAGTTTCTATGCAAAGAGAGAACTACACAGAAAGAATTGTGACAAGAATGAATTTTCTCATCAGAACTATTTAGTCTGCGAAATAATTCCAAAAAAAGTCAAATAACTACAAGTCATTATTATTGGCTGATCTAAAACTTTGCATGAGACACAACCAAATTGATACTGAGTTGATATATTCAGATGGTCAATTACGAAAGTTCTATTTTATTTGCAATAAACTGACGAATCCTTAATTGGCAGGTAATTGAGTCCATGTTGACATAAGGGATAGCTGAGATGCAAGATTAATTCTTCTTGGTTATACCTCCGCCTTAATACGAAGGTATTGTATTCGGTCGCCTTTGTCTGTTTTCTTGATTATCTTTTTATGTCTGTCTGTCCGCGGTTAAGATCTCAAGACCCGCTCGATGGATTTGAATGAAACTTTCGGAATGATTGGCCTCATGACTGGCACGAACTGATTAGAAATTAGGTTTGATTCAGTTCGGGATAAAGTTTCCGTGTCATTTTTCCGGTTTTATTACTAAAAATGTATTTTTTACCTTTCAAATACCACATACTGAATTTCTTCCCTAGATCCGTATAAATACTTAATTACTTTCCTTGTTTCATTTTAAGTATGAAATTAATTTTCAGAGCAAGTAAGTTCATTTTTGTATTTTTACTCTTAAGAGCGGTTAACGTCTTTGCAGTTATTCCTTCTCATTTTCATAATCATCTCTTGCTAATTGCTGAGATTATGACGGTATTGCTTTGGCGAAGGCTTGCGATCTTTTTTCTTTCTAGTTATTATTATTATTATTATTATTATTATTATTATTATTATTATTATATGATTCTAGTTGTTCCTTCCTGAGTTAGTTACTGGGTTCGTCCGTCCGTTACGCCACTTACTTCCTATAAGAGCTTTTCCTTCCCCTCTGTTATTTTAAATGTTACTCTCCTCAGCCTTTCTCTCGCCTTTGCCAAACGGAAGGGTAGTAAAGAGTGAGAGAGTAGGAGGAGAAAGTCTCGAGCATTACCGTAGCAGCAGCAGCAGCAGCTTAAGCTGTGTGTATATGTGTGCGTACTGTCAGTCAATTAAGTGCCATATGTGATACACACGTTTATCTGCCTGTATGTCCTTTATACAAATCCACAATTTTTATCCGATTCTCACCAAACTTCAAAATTTGACTTACATCCATTCAGTTTTCTTTCAGTCTAAGGTTTCGCCTTAACTGGAAACAACTATTGATTTTTAGTCTTTCGCGCCAACATCCAAAGAATCTGAGCTCCAGGACCATGGATTAGTTTTAAAGCTTTCATTACACCCGAACAACGCCGGACTATACTGCTAGTGAAATTATAGATTCATGTGATACATATTTGAGGTTTCCATTTCACGAGTGTTGTATTTTGATAGTTTTTTGAAAATCTTCAAAGATACATTACAATTTGCTGAGACTGCCATGACAATAACAGCACATTCTGAATGTATTGTAGAGTGGATATGTGGATAGGTGTAATAGATATCAACTACGAATGCGAAATCGGAGAGCCGAGTTCGAATTTCAGTCAACCTCGTTCCATTCACTTCCGTACAAATACTCTCGGGAAAGGACTTAATCCATTTTTCTCCCTCCAGGTATGAGTTAAATAGCAGAACAGATTGGGTTCTATAGCACTGGTTGCCAAATAGCTTATCGCAGAACGTAATTCACCCTATGATAGGAAAAAGCTTCTGCTTAGTCAATCATGTCTCAAGACAGTTTGTTTTATGGCATATCAACCTCAATGGGTCGTTTAATGCCGACGAAAATTTTACTATAGGTTTGTATGAATAGAATATACTTTCTTTGTAAATGGGTTTCGTTGAGAGTCAGATGTATTGCTTGTAATATTTTTTTCTTTCACATATTTTTGTTAGTAACATTTTTCCTTCAAATACATATTTTTATTGATAACATTTTTCCTTCAAAAACGTTTTGTTGGTAATATTTTTCATTCAAAAATGTTTTGCTGGTAATATTGTTAATTGAAAGAAGTTTTGTTGGTAAATACTTTATTAACATTTTGACCGGTTTGGGGGTTAATTATCTACCCATAGCTGAGACCCTAACAGGTGCTACCACTCCGGGTCAGGGTGGACCTAGGGGCAACAGCAATTAAAAGGTGGTTCCATGCACATCACGACCTCCCAATCAAAGGCCTTGCTGCTGGATGCAGTTTGCGGTCATACCCAGGACCTCATGTCTCAAAAAAGACATGATAGCTCAAAGCGAGTTTTATGTATGGCAATTAATTGACTGACTCTATTGTAAAGTCATATAAAATTGATACAGGTCCTATGCCTGTGTAACCGGGTCTGGGTGGTGTTCATACCAATCTCTTGCGGTTTCTTTCCCGTAAAAGTTCCATATTTTCCCGTGTAGATATTAATCCAATCTATCATGACGTGTTTTATATTCAGTGGGTGCTAACCCTGTGCAACCTGATAAAATATGGTCAATCGTTTCTGGATATTTATCACAGATTGTTATTATTATTATGATGACCGCCCAAGCCACTGACTGTTGCTACTCTACAACTTTCTGTCCTTTGTAGCTCTGATCAATACTTGTCTTTTTGCTATCTTTCCTAATTCCAACCACTTACACAAGCTAGTTAGTCAGATACTTCTCCCTCAGTCCCTTTTGCTTTCAACATGTCCTGTGAGTGATCAGTCAGTTTAGTGCCATGCGCGATATACGCTTTGGGCGATCATGTCTCGAAAGAGGCATGACTGACTGGGCAGAAGATTATCCCGCAGTAGGTTGCCATTGCTTTCTGCGGTAGACTGGTTGCCGACCAAGGCTATAGAACCCAGTCTGTCCTGCTATTTAACCCATAACTGGAGGGAAGAGACGGATAAATACCTTTCCCAAGGGTATTTGCGCGTAAGTGAATGCAAGGAATTCAACTGGAATTCGAACTCGGTTCCCCGATTTCTCGTTCCGA
Source organism: Ascarosepion bandense (assembly GCA_037127315.1). NCBI lineage: Eukaryota > Metazoa > Mollusca > Cephalopoda > Sepiida > Sepiidae > Ascarosepion > Ascarosepion bandense. The sequence goes on from JBBBDQ010000813.1 coordinate 859,703, forward strand.
GCCGATATGCTTTCTAAATCTTCTCTCGTCATTATGTACTCTTAAAATTCAATCTGTATTTTTATGATTCTAATTATAAGTGTCTATTTTGATTGCATTTTCTCTAAAGCTTCGCCATTGTTGACATGTTCTGTCCGCGGTATTTTCAGTATAATCGAATTTCTGTTGAATCAAGTTTCCAAGTGGTGGGGGTTACCGAGCATTTCCTGTCATTCAAGAGAACCGATAATACATAATATCCCAGAACAGTCTTCTTTATTTCTAATAAAAAAGATTCCCTTTTCTTAATACTTTGCTTTGCTTTTGTGAATACTTCTTTTACTTTTCCTATGTCTCGCATTTTGACAAAATTTGTTAAGGCAATTATTTTTTATTTTCGTTTTTTTTTTTTAAATTGGTTTCACCTTAAATAATGCATTAAAGACACAAGGTGTCTTCAACAAGAATTAGGAAAAGAAACATTACTAATGAGTGGGAAAATAAAAGGTTTAATTATGTGGAAAGAAGACAGCGATTGACATTTCATTAAAGTTTTTGCTGATTAAAGTTGGCTGGAAACCCTGGAGCTGGAAGGGAGTTCCGCAAGAAATGAAACTGTTAGCATAGAAATTAAGGGTACGTCTAATCAGCTCAACTTTAAATTGATGAGATATCGACGCTATATATATATATATATATATATATATATATATATATATATATGTGTGTGTGTGTGTGTGTGTGTGTGTGTGTGTGTGTGTGTGTGTGTGTGTTTCAAATCCAAAAGGATGATTAGAGAAGTAAATCCCAAAAACCCGATCCTAATTAATGATAATTTCATTAATATGTGGAGGGTTCGATGCAAATATTATATTTTATTTAAACAGCCAAATATAAAAAATAAAACTAAAATTTCGATATTTAAATCCGTCGAATAGCCATTACTACGAGGAAATCCTAGCTTCTTCAGTAACGGCGAAACGAAGCTTTGTTCGTTTCGCTGTTGCTCAAGAAGCGAGGATCACGTCGTAGAAATGGCTATTCAACGGATTTAAATATCGAAATTTTTGTTTTATTATATATATATATATATATATATATATATATATGATGACACTGTTGTTTTCATTTTTGTTAAATTTAGACAACTCATCCATCGCAGCCTGTATATGGTGTTAGACTGAATTAACTCCCCTCTTTGTCGTTGTTTAAACATCCATTTAAGCAAAACTCTTTAGTAGATTACAGCTTCATTTGCCTTCATTACATTTTCTTTATCATTTCACCCCAAGCAAGGCGGAAATACCACTGATGAGCGGGGTGCTACATAGCTGTAAGAAAATTAATTAGAAGAGAGTGAGGAGTACAAACAAGTTAGAAAGGAGCAATAGAAAGCTGAGAATGCAGATACATAGGTGGAAAGAAAGGGAAGGATATACGGGGGTGGGGAGAGAGCTAGAGTCCAGTGGTTAATAAACGAGTATTGACATTGCATTGAAATTTCTGGAGGTTGTAGCCATCAGCAAAGCAAGAATATGGGAGCGAGTTCCACAGGCGGGAAGTGCGAGAGAAGAAGCTGCAGGAGTAGAATTGTCGTCTGTATTTGGCTAACCTGACTGTGAATGGGTGGGACCCAGTTGCTAGTCTGGTTGCACGAGTAAACACCTGTTGAGGAGGCACCAGTAACTTAAGTTCGTCCGAGCAGAAGTTATGTGAGTTTTAAATTCTCTCTTTCCTTTTTATGTGTTTCATTATGTTGAATCTATCTTAACCTCAGTCACTTTCTCACCGACGTGACGTAACTTCCCACGGTCTTCTAAATAAACATTTTCATGACTACTGCTCTGATTAGTTGTTTTTTCCTTGGTAACCCATCTACGTGAATTTAAGCGTGCTATTAGATTGGTTACGAGGCCATACTTTTTACCGCTGAAATAGTTAAAATGTAACCGCACTTTTACTCTAAGTTTCTTTTCTCGCACTTCCCGCATCGAGAATTTCCTTCCACTGTCTTGCTTTCTTGATAGATACAATCTGCAAAATTTTAATATAACCTCTTGAATCGAATTTATCTTTTATACTTTCTTCAGTACCCAGTCTTTTCTCTTACTATAACCCCCTGCACACTAGCGGTGTTTACGCCTTGCTTGGGGTGAAATGATTTTTTTAAAATTAGAAAAAAAAATTAAAAATACTAGTAATATATTTTTATAAATGAATTTAATACAGGCAAGAAAATTAAATGACCCATAAAGTGTTGATATGTCAGTAAACAAAAAAACAAACAAGCAGATGAAATGAAAAAAATGATTAAATCAAGTTGGTCTTCGAAAAGATATAAAGCCTCTGCAAAATAATGTCAATATTGAAACAGTAGATATACAACCAATGGAAGAAACATAGATTCGATCATAGAATATCAAAGACAACATTTATCATGTAAAACAAAAATAACAACAACAATAATAATAATAATAATAATAATAATAATAATAATAATAATAATAATAAAGAAAAAGAAACTTGCCTATTAATTGATAAGGCTTGTCCAGCGGATGGTAACATAACAACCAAGGAATTCGAAAAACTGTAAAAATATAAATACCTGGAAATTGAAATAGAAAAAATGTGGAAATTGAAAACAAGAATCGTGCCAGTGATAGTAGGTGCACTTGAAATGATAAAAAATGGAACGAAAAATCACACTGAAATAATCCCTGGAAACCCAGCTTAAGAGATATTCAAAAAATTGTCTTGTTAAGTACAGACCACACACTAAGGAGAACTTTGTCTATGTAACGCTAGGGATGTTAGGGAGATATGAAAAAAAAACATGAAATGGAGCCATGACAACACACACGACCTGCCTTAGGTCTCCCCGCAGACTTGGTTGATTGTGAGACCAAAGCAGAAATCGGAATATGATGAAAACTGACATAATAATAAAAAGGGGAAAAGCATGACATTAAGGAAATAATATAATTATTTTTATCATTAATGAATTTATTTCAAGCTTAAAAAGCCATGAATGAGAAGCTTTTTATGCAAAACAAAAACACGTGATTACAAGAAATTGAATTATTTGCACCTTTTTTGTACAGATATTTTTTAATGCGTTTGTTTGGTTCAGACAACAAATATCCTAAAATAAATAAATGCGTGATCATTAGTTTTTATTATTTTTTTTTTTTACTGTTGATTCTTCTCTGCATAATGATAGACATGGATAATATTCACGATTGAATTAAGTGTCTCAACAAAAGCGATTACCTGTTGTATAAATCAAGTGCAAACTTTTAGAATTAGACGATGGACGTACAACCTGTTTACAAAACGAGACAGACAAACAGGCAAAGAGACAGAGAAGGAAAAAGTGAGAGAGAGAGAAAGAATTCCTTCTTGGTAATAAAATACTTATACAAATTGAAGCTTAAAAAAATTATAATTCATTATTAATTATATTGAATTAGAATAATAACTTAATATATTTATGATTGTTTAAAAAATTATGATCATGTATTATTTATAATAATGCAAGACAATATATATATATATATATATATATATATATAATCATGTCACACCAAGCAAGGCAGTAACGCCAATGATGTGCAGGGGGCTACATAAGAGTAAAAGCACTACATAGAAGAGAGTAAAGAGAAGGACAACCCATTTAGAAATGAGCAAGAGAAGGAAGGGAATACAAGTGTGATGACAGTTGGAAAGGTGGAGAGAAAGGAAAGGATATATAGGGTAGTGAGGAAAGAACTATGGTCAAGTGTTTAAGAGATGAGTATTGACCTTGCATTTGAGTTCCTGGAGGTTGTAGCTGTCAGGAAAACAAGAATAAGGATGCGTGTTCCACAGGCGGGAAATGCGAAGAAAGAAGCTGCAAGAATAGAATTGTCGTCTGCATTTGTTTGATCTCACTGTGAATGGTTGCGACCCAGTTGCCAGTCTGGTTGCACGAGTAAACACCTGTTGCAGAGGCATCAGTGACTTAAGTTCGTTGGAGCAGAAGCCATGGAAGTATATATAGAAGAGACAAAGAGAAGCCACATCCCGTTGGTGGGAAAGTGGCTGTAGTCAAGCCGCCAAGTAAGTACTTATCACATTACTGATTCTTCTTTCGAGCCTTTCAAGAACGAGATGAATAGCGAGGACATCTGACCATATATGGCAGCAGTACTCTATGCACGGATGAATGATTGATTTGTATATATGCAGGATGGTTTCAGGCGGGAAAAACATCCTGGCCCGACATACTGATCTAATCTTCCTAGCAGTGGTTTTAGCCATTGACTCAATGTAGTGGTTCCACTTGAGATCATAAGAGAGGGTAAGGCCGAGGAGGCGCAGTGTATTGCTCTCGGGGAGACTCGCTTGGTCCATGCTTATGGGAGGCAGGAGAGGTTGCCTGTGATGATGGACAGACAGCAGCTTGGTCTTAGATGCATTGCAATTTACAAGCCCCTTCTCACCCCAATTCACCACAGAATGTAGAGCCCTCTCAAGATCAGCAGCGAGATGTATATAAATATTCATATATATATATAGTGTCAGGTTGTGATGTGTTTAGTGCCAAAATTGTTGTTTTTGCAGTAGCTTATTAATTGAAAGACATTTTTGTAAGCAGGTTTTTTGTCATAAACTGCTCGATATCAAGATAGACTATTAATGGAATTGATGTGGAGAAGTTTGTCAAGTAAGAGAGGACAGTTATACTGGCTTTGCAGTTTAGTGAAGGCATTATTCTGATCTCTTCACCCTTCAAGGCTTTTCTTATCTGCTTTACACGCTAAAAAGTCTGCCTTCTTCTACCGAACGCCCATAGCCTAGAGGTAGAATTGACGACTGACGCCAATTCGGTCGAGTTTCAATCCTGGGTTAAAAAGAAATCGGAGTCTAACCATACTGATGAGTTGTGACACCAGCGTCTATTGCAATTCATCTGCTTTCTTAGAGAAACATGACGTGGAAGTTTAATATTAAGTTTAGTTTTAAAGATAATGGGATGTATCTACGGTATAAACTTAAATGGTAAATCATACTTTTTAATACTAATTAAAATACAAGTACTAGTAGTATAATACTGAAAATACAGTTATAATAATTAAAAAATAAATCTACATACAAGCCTGTTACGCTGTATCACAGCTCATCAGTGTGGCTAGATATCCACTTGCTTCTGGCCGGGATCAAAACCCGACCAATTTGGTGTCAGTCGGAGTCGCTAACCTCTAAGCCATAGACGTATGGAATCAGATAAGAGAAAATGTTTTGCCTTGTATATAAGCGGGATATACACATGCCAATCACCGAAAGAACTCAATTCATTGCTGAAGAGTAAAGCATAAATAGCAGAAGTGGTAAATGCTACCGCAGTACATTTTTTCCGTATATCGTATCCACCTCGAACGATACAAATGAGATAACAATATACATGTTAAAAACAATATTGGGGAAAATGTACGACAGTGTAATTTTTTTTTCTTTTGGAGCGTTAAGTCCTTTTGGACATTATCAGTCTACGAACAAGACCTAGTGAGAGTTTTATTGGCTTGGATTAATTTTTGCTTTTAATCTAGCTGATTTCGTTTATTTACTTTTAGTTTTTTTTTCCATCACTCTTGCAATTAGATATTCCACACTTTGATAATAGAAGATCTGCCGACAATGGGGAAATATCATAAGAGCAAGGGAGCAAATTGCGATGAAAATACTTTCGAAATATTTTTTCTCATAGTGAGCTGTTATATATATATATCTATATCCACACTGATTAGCTGTGATACAGGGTAACAAGCCTGTATGCGGATGATATTTATATGCACACACATACACATACACATAATCGCCGACTGATGCCAATTCGGTCGGGGTTTCAATCCTGAGTTAAAAGCAATCGGAGTCTAAACGTACTGATGAGCTGTGATACAGTGAAACAGATCTGTCTGCGGATGATTATTTACGCTCTCGCACCCTGATTGAGCACTCTGGAAGAATGGTAGACTTTGAAAAGCAGTAGCTAGTCTGGCATCTACGCATCGTTCATTCAGCAATGAATTAGAACACTCCCAGCTATTGGGCGTGTATAATGATAATATACACGCTAAAAAGTCTGCCCCCTTCTACCGAGCGCCCGTAGCTCAGAGGTAGACTCGCCGACTAACGCCAATCCGGTCGGTTTTAAATCCTGGGTAAAAAGCAATCGGATGTCTAACCGTACTGATCAGCTGTGATACAGCAAAACAGATATGTCTGCGGATGACTATATATATATATTAATAATATTATACATTATTTAATAAAGCTAAATATTATTATCAATTATTTGCCATTTTTCAAAATATGATTGACCAAGCAGAAAATTTTCCCGCAGTATTTTTTTCATTATCTTCTGTGGTTGACCGGTTGCCAGCCAAGGCTGTAGATCCCAATCTGTTTCACTTTTCAACCCGGATTTAGAAGACATGGATTAAATCCTTTCACAAGGATATTTGTGCGTAAATGAATTCGATTACAATTCGAGCTTTGCGCTCCGATTTTGCGTTCTGAGCCGATATCCATTACACTACAACGCATGTTTTTTATTATTATTTTTACAATAACCCCACCACTCACACACATCCACACAAAAAAAAATTATGATCAAATTTTGCCCACATCAAAATATACATCTTGATTACTGCAGCACCCATTTTCGGCTTTAGTTGCAATATTTCTCAATGTATGAATTTGATAATTGATTTCATTCTTTTTTCAGTGAATCTAAGATGTCTTTTTTTCTCTCTTCTGTCAAGTTCCTCCCATGCTAATTCTGGAAGTAGCTTTAATATTTGAACTGAACTGTATGTATATATGGGCGCGTGTGTGCGTGCGTGTATCCTGACAAATGTATCAATGTTGGTTGCTTATTCCTAATGTTATTACGATATTATTAGCATACATAATAAAGTATTACACTGTCTATACATCCTTGACCATTCTTTCTCCTATTTTCCTTCTTTACGGTTTTCTTCCTTTCGGTTCTTCTTCCTTTACATTTTGTATTTTTACTCCCTACTTTGTTTTATCATTATTCTCTCTTTCGATTTTTACTTTTTTATTCTTATTTCTTTTTTTCTTTTGTTCTGTTGTCTCATTCTCTTCCTTTAGTCTTCTTTCGTTTTTACTTCTTTTGCTTCTTCTTTTTGCTTCTTCTTTCCTTTCTTTTTTCTATGTCTTTCTAGTTACCTCTCTTTACCGAAGTTCTCGTTCTCTTTTTTTTTCTATCTTACTCTCTTCTTTGTCCTCCCATTTTTCATTCTTATACCGTTTTTATATTACAATATACACCCCTTTTGCTGCTGACTATCTCCTTTTCTTCTTTCTCCTCTTTGTCTTCTTATTCTTTCTTCCAAGTCTGCCAGTTTATCTGTAAAGTCATCAATACGTTTCCACTCACATCAGTCTCGTGATCAATGACTAAGTACTGATCGATTAGCCTCATGGTCATTGGTCACTGTCGGTTTTCTTTGAAGTCAATTAAATAAGCATTAAGCAGTCGCGAACTAATTACTGGTTCATTTCAGTGGACAAAACGATTGATGTTTGATCAATGGTAACAGTTCGATTTTGAGGCTTTGTGCCTTGTGTTTGGTTCAATGATTTGATTTTGACGCCACGGTCTGATGAAACGTCCCGTGAAGAATGTGCGGTTGGCTATTTTGTGAGTGAAGTTTTAATATCAATTGATTCAACTTTGATAACTCCCGACCCAGTTTCAAGACCCAAAGAACACGAAGACTGCATCATATGACTTTATTTTCATTCTAGGGTTTAAAATGAAGTTAAATCTTTTGTTTAGGATAACCTGCCACTACTACAAAGTATTGCCAAAAATTGCTCAGCATCTATGAAAATTGAATTAATGAAGTAATCATTCTGGACAGGGTAGCTGAAGCAGTTGCATATTTTCTACAGTTGCTAGAAATCTATGTTCGAGCTCACGTGACGGCGAATATTCCAGATGCTGATTGAAGATTAGTGTAACACATAGTCGAATGCTTTTAGGTGCTATACGTGATACACGCTGAGGTAAACATGTCTCTTTCGAGATATGACTGACTGGGTAGAAGATTATCCCGCCGTAGGTTGCCATTACTTTCTACGGGAGACTGGTTGCGACCAAGGCAACCCAATCTGTTCTGTTATTTAACGCATAACTGGAGGGAATAGACGGATTAATACCTTTCCCAAGGGTATTTGTGCGTAAGTGAATGCAAGGAATTGAACTGGAATTCGAACTCGTCTCCACGATTTTTCGTTCCAAGCCAATATCCATTACGCAAGTGTCAGGGTTGACCAAAAATGAAGCCTTATAGATATCTGAGCTGAAGCTCAATATTTTCCACAGTTGTTAGAAATCCATGTTATTGCCCGTGTGACTACGAATATCTGCCCTTGAGCTGCAGAATCTTTGTTTTTCATACTGGATAGAGTTTCAAATCAATTACGCGATCCTGTTGTAGATCTATTCTTCACTCTGTAGACTCCCTCTCTCTCAGATGTAACATTGCAAGATCGTTGCAATTCTCTCACTTTTTCCACAGTAACTACTCAGATGAATTCTATTCTTTAGCTAAACCAGGTTAGACCGTTACTATCGGGAGGTGCTATTAGATGTCCAGGAATTCGACTCGTTCTTATTTCTTCATTGTTTCAAATTTGAGAAATAAGTTACTATTCAGAAATCTTTTTTTCCAAGAAGCGCCACTCAGTAGAAAAGGCTGCCTTATTGTTGCTTCCTTCAACGATACGAAGTTGACCTCTCCATATCTGAGATTACCTCTTTATCGTCTTAATATTCACTTCGTATTACCCCCGCCGCGCTCATGTTTATTACAAACCTTCTTAATCACTTCCATTTCAGTAGTAATGTTCAGCAGACACATGTTCAGCAGACACATTCGCACCGCGGTGACGTGGCTTTCCACTTTAATAATTTCGTTCAAACTTTTCTCAAGAACTTTCCTCCTCAAAGCCTCGACCGATTGAATTCAAGGGTTCTACTGGATTTAGCAGCTAGGTCTTCTCCTTCTTTTTCTTTTACCGTCTCTCTTCAGGATGTAGACTATCATGGACGTCCACTTGGCTCTGTCTCTTATCGCTCTCAATATTTTTCCTCTAGGTATCTCTCCTAAACCCCGTTCTGCCATCCATTTTCTCTGGCCTATCAATTAGGTCTTGCGCTTTCTCCTGTCTCTCTTTACTTCTATCCGTCCTGTGAGTATTAAATTCTCCAGGCCTTCCTTCCTCCAATACCTCATCGTTGCTCACATGCTCAGTCCATGGCATCCTCAACATCCTTCTGTAAAACCGCATTTATGTTGACTGAAGCCTCTCCTTCATCCTTGATGAGAACCTCCAACATTCACTTTCATACAGAAAGACAGATATCACATAGAAATTCAGGACTTTTTTCTTTGTTTCTAATGAGATTTTCCTGACTCTCAGTACTCTGGTTAGCTTTTGAAATACCTATTTGGCCATGGCAATGCGTCTTTGTATCTCAATGTCGCACTTTCTATCCTCTGTCACAACACTTCCCAGGTATTAAAATTTCTTTACTTGTTTGATTTTAGCTTCTTTGACTTGTAGTTGGCATTTTAGTGTCTTCTTTTTGCTGATGGACATACATTCAGTTTTCTGTTCAATCCTTTTTCTCGCTTTCTCTTGCTATTTCTGTAGGAGGTCCTGCACTTTCTTTCCGTGTCTTCTATCAGCACCGTGTCATCCGCATATCTTACATTGTTGAGATTGTGGCCGCCAATGACGAATCCTGGCAAGGATTTTGTTTCTCTCAATATTGTTTTGGTGTATGAGTTGAATAGATCCGGTTAGAAAACATATCCTTGTCTTACGCCCTTTTCTGTATTTGTATTCCTGCTGAATGAACTTCCTATCTGTACGCAAGCGGTTTCCTGACAATATAGATTCATGATTATCGTAAATTATTTCCTGAAATTGTCGCGATTGTCAAGCATCTCTATCAAGTCTTTGTGGCGTACTTTGTCAAAAGCATTTGCGTAGTCTATAAAGCACAGATAAAGGTCCTTCTACATTTGTATTTCTTATTCAGATAGCATTCTGAGCATGAATATTACATTCCTCGTTCCGGTATCTTTAACGAAGCTACCCTATTCTTGTCCTACCATTGGGCTGTTTCTACTGCGCGCTATGTTCTTCAGAATCCGGATGATGTGTTTTGTTATGTGGCTTATTAAACTGATTGTTTGGTGGAGTTCACAGTCCTTTGCACCTTGCTTCTTAGGTAGTGCTATGAAAATTGATCTGGTTAGGTCCTCTGGTATAATACCGATGATTTAGATTTCGTTCATTATTATTTTTGTGAGCCTGTCTACACCTAAAAACTTTCTAAGGATATCAACATCACGATTACAATCCCGTCAGGTCCTGCTGCTTTGTTTCTGTTCACTTTGCTCATTGCCGATCCGTTTTTAATATTTCTGGTCCATCCGTATTTTTGTGTATTGTTGGTTACTCTCTCTCTCTCTCTCTCTCTTTCTTGTCGTGAAAGAAATAACCAATATACTCATCCCATCTATGAAATATTTTTTCTTTTTCTAGTATGAGTGATTCTTTTCTTATCTTTCTGACCTTCCAATTTCTTGCTTACATTCAACCTACAATCTCCAGACATGCATATGCCTACCTATCACCACATTCTGTCTTTTTCATTGTCTTTTTCTTTAGTTCTTACAACTAAAGTATACATAGAAGCATTTACACATTTCCATTTGAACATTTCCAGAATAGATGAATAATATATATATATATATATATATATATGTGTGTGTGTGTGTGTGTGTGTGTGTGTGTGTGTGTGTGTGTGTGTGTGTGTGTGTAGTTGTCATTCCGTAAAACGGTGAGGATAATCCAACAAGATTTCCTTAATATATATTAGTAGGTAAATCCATTCCGGCAGAAATTTTATGCCAGATGAAGGAAATATTGTAAAAGCGCCTGATGATATGAGCTAGTTAAGCTCATTGAAATGAACTATAGTTTATATATAATATGACGTGTTGCGTTTTCCTTTATAAACTATATATATATATATATATATATATATATATATATATATATATATATATTTGTGTGTCTATGTGTGTGTGTATTGTAGTTTTACAGAGGAAAGCGACGGAAAACATATTTAAAAGGCCTGAGCAGGTGGATAACAGAACGGGGGCTGAGAGACGCTACAGGAAAAAGCGTGCTAAGAGCCACCAGGGATAGGGAGATGTGGAAGGCCATGATCACCTACGTCCTGAAGGGACAATGTACATAAAAGAAGATAAAAGCTTTTTATCACTACACAAAAATTTGAATATTTTAGTTGTTCTTTAGGTTATATGTTGAAATAAATGGTGAAAATGATCTATTTTGAAATATAAGAGGAAGTTTTGGTTATTTAGAAAATTAGGGCGTTGTAGTTAGAAAAAGGCTTCAGGTGTGTCAATATTGTTCAATCAAAAATGAGAATTAAGTAACCATGAAGTTTTAACATTTGGGTCGTGAAGAGAAGCAGGATGGCCCGGTGTCTAAACATGTCAATTTTTAATTTTGTCTGGGTAAGATTCGAAGCGGGACCATAGATTTTTTAAATAGGTAGACAATACTTTTATCAGCAGGTTTGATTTTCGGTTGTTTATTTTTTATTAAAAATTAAATTCTTTTTATCATTTTACTTTAATCACTACTACCCCATGAGGAAAGGGGTTGGAATGTTTACAATATTAAGCTCTACTCTGTATCGAGCACGCTTTATAAAAGTAAATACTTGAACAGAGGGTTTTAATCTACATGTTCGTTCACTTTCTCATAATATATATATATATATATATATATATATATATAGTCATCCGCAGACAGATCTGTTTCGCCGTATCACTGCTCATCAGTACGGTTAGACTCCGATTGCATTTTTTACCCAGGATTGAAACCCGACCGAAATGACGTCAGTCGGCGACGCTACCCCTGGGCTATGGGCGTTCGGTGGAAGTAAGCAAACTTTTTAGCGCATATCATTATACGCGCCCAATATATAGATGTTATTTGAGGCGGTGGAATTATGAACTCGATTAGATCGAGAAGTCTTACCAAAAAAAAAAAGATGTGCTTTTGGCAGCAATTGAACATGTATCCCTTTCTTCCATTAGGCAAACTACTCTTACATTTGTAGCGTGTTATTTTCTAACTACAGAAGACCATCTTGCTAAAAATCAAAGTTTAAATATTCGAAAAAAAAAACAGTAATATTACTGCATTCACTCTTCGAGTACGAAGATGAAGCTAGTAGATATAGATTCGAAGATTTTCCAATGAAAGGTTTGTATTTTCCGTAAATAATTAACTTAGATTTATTTTTACTACGACCTTCTCCCGTGGCCAAATTAGTAATGGTACTTTTTGGACATAGTGGCCTTAAGGTAGAGCCATTGACAGACAATATGGAATAATACCAATATTGTTATTTTCGATGTTAGGTCTCTAGGAATGCTGAACCATCTTTTAACGAATTTTGTTTTAGCCGGTGCTAAAATACAGTCATGATTCATTTGATCTTCATGCCGACATAATTTTATTTGTTACGAAATAGTAGAACATTTATCCGAATGAAACTACCTCATTTATTTGGTAATGAATACATTATTCTTCCTATATTACGAGTTTATTATTTTCGGTAAGCTGTATCTTAATTTGTATCCCAGGAGACTTTAATTAATGCCCGCCAAGTATTGTTGTATAAAGCAGAATAAAAGACAAGGACATAAAACTCTCTCTTCCTTTACATTCTCTCATCATTCACAGAAGGCCGTTGTGACAAGACGTGTTTCATTTCTTTTTCAAGAGAATTTTTTAGTTCCCAGGCATAAAACAAAATTAAAAATTTCCGCATTTCTCTTCTTTTTATGCGCATGCCTAATCACATCAGCGTAAGCATTATTTTATCTGAAGTCGTAAAAGACAAAATGCGTCAGACGAAAATATTACTTAGTCATAGATTTTCCTAAAACTGTTAAAAATAAGAAAGAATCAAAGAGAATAAGAACTACCAAAAACTGTTAGCCATATATAAAAGCATGCGGCTTAAATGTTTTGGACGCGTCACGAGAAAATTGTTTTGGAGAATTTAACACTCACAAGACACAGAGATGTTAAGAGAAGTAGATAAAAGATGAAAATAGACTATTTGCTAGAAAAAAGCAAATTATTAGCGGAAAATGTAAAAGAGAGATACATAAGGAGGAAAGGTTTACGGGATGTCATGTTCCCAGGATACAGCTGTATTTAGTTGGAGCTAATGAATTACGGAACAAGTGGCGGAGATTCACCTGGTGAAGAAAGGAAACAGTTACAGGACGCATCGCAACTGAACAAATTAAAAGCAACAAATAACTTGAAAACTTTGGACAAATGAATGGAGGAATATGTACCAGAAAGGCACAAAAATTGCCAAGAGCAAACACAGATAGAAATCTAAGAAGAACCATGTCCACTCATTTTTAAAGAAATGAGAGAAAAACAGTTCCAAGTCTATAGAAATGTATAGTGTGATTAAATAAAACATATTGCAAAGGGACAGCAACACATATCTTCCTGGCGTTAATTTAAACAAGCATTCCTTGCATTCACTTGCGCACAAATACCCTTGAGTCAGTTAAGTGCCATACGTGATACGCACTTTGGGCGATCATGTCTCGAAAGAGACATGACTGACTGGGCAGAAGATTTTTCCGCAGTAGGTTACCATTGCTTTCTGCGGTAGAGTGGTTGCCAGCCAAGGATATAGAAATCAATCCGTCCTATTAATTAACCCATAAATGGAGGGAAGAGATGGAATAATACTTTTCCCAAGGGTATTTGGGAGATTCAACTGGAATTCGAACTCGGCCCCTCGATTTGTCGTTTCGATCCACTGCACTACAACGTACATGAAAATAAATTTAGAACGGGCTCGTCCGGCATGAGCTCGTTCTTGCTTTGTACACTTGGGAAAGGTATTACTCCGTCTCATCTCTCCAGTTATGGGTTAAATAACAGGAGAGATTGGCTTCTATAGCCTTGGCTGGCAACTAGTCTACCGCAGAAAGCAATTTTCAACCTACTGCGAAATAATCTTCTGTCCAGTCAGTCATGTATCGAAAGAGACATGATCGCCCAAAGCGTATATCACGTATGGCACTTAAATGACTGTGGTGTAATAGATATCTGCTCCGAATGAGAAATCGGAGTGCCAAGTTCGAAATCCAATCGAATTCTTTTCTTTCACTTACGCGCAAATATCTTTGGAAAAGGTATTAATCCATCACTTCTCTCTCCAGCTATGGGTTGAATAGCAGGACAGACTGGGTTCTATGTCCTTGGTTAGAAACCAGTCCACCTCTGAAAGTAATGGCAACCTACTGCGAGAAAATCTTCAGCCTAGTCAATCATGTCTCGAAAGCGACATGATCGCCAAAGCGTGTATGGCAAATAACTGGCTAATTTTAAACTGTAATTTTATTAAGTGAAATTTCAACTTTTTATTTGAAATCAAGAAAATTCAAATTTTAACTAAAACAAAAAGTTTCGATTTAAACTAACACCAGAAATACAGGGTATTTGGGCTGTCTAAAGTTTTTATCATTTTCATTTATTTTTGTCGTTTGGTTTTGAAGATTTGTAAACAGTTTTCGAGGTGTCAAATTAACTGACAAGGACAAGCGGAAGCCACTTGAATACTGGAAAAGATTAACGTGCATTTTAATGATTCGTGTCGGGCATCAAAATTCTGCAATCATGACAGATACTAATGCTCTTTGAACACCGTGAAAACAATAAAACGTGATATGGAGAGCTGTAACGGAAATTACGAGGCCGTGGCTTGTAAAGTTGGACACAGCAGACGTTCTGACCACCGTACACCAGAATTCATCTAACAACTGCAGGTGAAAGTGATAAAAGACCAATGCTGGTTCTGGTGTGGAAAAATGAGTGTTGCCATTTCCACCATGAACCTGACCTTCAGTGAGGGCCTCCGCTACAAGAGATATAAAAATAATCTTCTTTTTTAAAATTCCTAAGGAAATTGTCCGACAAAAGAAAAAAAAACCTGAAGAAGGTGAAACATCCTGTTGAAACTGCAACAATTTGGTTCTTCTCCAATGAAAATAAGTTTTGGCAGAATTAGCTGTACAACAGCTTGCCTATAATCTATGTGAGCTTTCTTGTGTCATTGAAAGCATGTTTCCCCAAAATATGATGGTTTGGGGGTTTCCAGTGAGAATGATGTCGTGCCACAATACATGTTTGAACAGGGTCTGAAACTCAATTCAGGTAGCTAAGTGAAGTTGCTGGACAACGTGGGGAAGCCTTGGTTGAAAATGGTGGCTGCTGAAAGACAATATTTGTGGGAGCAAGATTCAGCTGCCTTCCACACTTCCAGGAATGAGTAAAAAGAATTTGTCAGATAATTTTACAACTTACCAGCCACAACGTCTGACCCACAAACTTCCCTGATCATAATCCCATGGACGTGTAGAGCACTAATCAAACTTCCTGTACCACCACGACCCAACTGATTGACAGAATTAATGAAGTATTTGAGGTTCATCTAAAGGAAACCGTGAAGATTCCGTAGTCAGATCGATGTAGTGGTAGATCCTGAGGGTAATTCTTTGAGTGAACTGTCTTTTGAATATTATAACCTGTACAACAGTTTTCCATTCTCCCAAAAATTGATTTTTTGGCTTAGTTATTTATTTTTTCCATTAAAATAAATCAAATTTAGTCCGAACACCCTGTATATTACACCATCTACATTTCTTTATCGTTGCTTTCTATTAAAAACGCCAACTCCTTTCAGAATCGTAGTAGCGGCATGCACAGCAAAATGGTGAATGATTCACTCTGATTTATCTTAAAAAATATTCATTAAAAAGTTTTATCTTGATGCCAAAAGTTATTATGTTTTTTCAACTTTTAAATTTTAATCTTGAAATCGAATGTTGAAATGTAAGGAAACAATTTAAATTTGCATATCTCGTATAAATAACATAGGTTATCTTTTAAATTGGTTTCTTAAACATTCTTAAATGTCTGAATGCTAAATATGCATGTAGTCAATGTATATATAGATTTTGTGAGATTTCTTTTCTAACAAAAGTGGTATTTTCACTCTATGTAATAAACTTATTTATAAATGGAACTTTGTCTGTGTGTGCGTGTGTCTGTGTGTGTGTGCCCGTTACCTATAGACTCCAAAACGGCTGAACCGATTTTCTTGAAAATTTACACAGTTGTACTGTAAGCGTCTGCAAGTGTTCTTAGCTAGGTTTTGTGTTGAGGTACCCCCGATAAATATCGAAAATCGATAATCGAAAAAACCGGGTCATCGAAAAGTGGTCCTATTTTAATCAAATTTGATACACTCATAGACAAAGACATAAGAAACGATATTCAGAAGTTTCAAGGTTGCAGTTCTTACAATAGTGCAGAAAATTTGATATCAATACCAGGAAATCAAAATTTGATTTACATCCATTCATTTTTCTTTCAGTCTACGGTTTCGCTTTAACTGGAAAAAACTATTGCTTTTTAGTCTTTCATGCCAATGTCCAAAGATTCTGAGCTCCAGGAACATGGATTAGTTTTAAAGCTTTCATTACACCCGAGCAACGCCGGGCTATATTGCTAGTAAATATATATATATATATATATATATATATATAAAAAAGGCAAGATGTTTGTATGTGTGTCTGTTTATCTGTCCGTATGTCTGTATTTTTTCAGCCTTTTTATTCTAGCTTTTGCTTCAAGTTTGGCTCTAAGTAGGTATAATTGTAGTTCTTAGTCTCAGCCATGATACCATTTACTCAGAGGACTTATTTAGCCTTCAAAATTCAGTTTATGACGAAAAAAACTTATTTGATATCGATACCAGGAAATCAAAATTTGACTTACATCGATTCATTTTTCTTTCAGTCTACGGTTTTGCTTTAACTGGAAACAACTATTGCTTTTTAGTCTTTCGTGCCAACGTCCAACGAGTTTGAGCTCCAGGAACATGGATTAGTTTTAAAGCTTTCATTACACCCGAGTAACGCCGGGCTATAGTGCTAGTTCTTTTATATGCTGGGTCTTGTCAGGATGAGGGCAATCGGATCTGTAAACAATTTCCTGCCATTTGTTGATATTAATAATCCTTTTTTTTTTGTCACTCCTAAACATTGTTCTGTTATCCATTTACTCATGTTAAGTGGGTTATGCGTTGTTTATCTCTATCCACCTTGGCTTCAATCTGTCCTGCGTGTATTAAGTTTTTCAAGGAAACTGTCCTCATTATGTTCCATGAAAATTCCAGCTGTTTTTTCCGGATGTTAAGCATATATTTCTTCTTTATTTCCACTTTCTCTCAAACTGCTTACATAGTAAATTAATGGTATGCTCATCATCCATCTGTAGAGCCACATTTCTCTTGTTTGAAGTATTTTCTTCATCTGTGACAAGATTATCTAGTATTCACTGGCATAACCGGCTCCTATACTTTTATTTGTTTCTCACGAAATTGTTCTCTTTCTTAATACACTGCCTAGATATTCGAATCTCTCTCTCTCTCTCTATATATATATATATATATATATATAAGCAAGTAGCTAACCTAGAGCCAACGAACCTACCTAGGTTTCACCTAATGGATCATCAGGGCAAGTTGAAACCTAGGTAGGTCCGTTGGCTCAAGGTTATCTACTTACTTATTTATTTGGTCTGCTTCTGTATTGAGCGCTTTACGTGTTAGGTTCCGCGTCTTGGGTTTTTTTTTTCGAGTAGTACTTTGACTAATGTTCAAGTGCTTAGTCCGTTTCTTTTTTGTTTCCATTTTTTCCCTCCGCGTTTATACTCGGTGTTTTTTTTTAGACATGTTTAAAGATAAATTTACAGTTATATATATATATATATATATATATAACTGTAAATAACTGTAAATACATATATATATATATATATATATATATATATATATATATATATATATGTATGTATTTGTCTTTCTTTAATCCGAAGTGTAAGAGTAGGAAGGTAAATTCCAAAGAACCTGATCCTAATCAATATTAAAAATTTTTAACATTAAAAAGTGATGCAGGCAGAGAGCTCAATGTATTAAGAATACAGAGCCAATATAAATTAGAGAAAAGTTTCAAAATTCAAAGGTGTCGGATGTACATTTTGACATAGGATCTCTAATAGAGACTCTACGTCACGTCAGCGACATTGTTTTTCCAAATGTCGAAGGCCTCCACACTCTGGGTTAGAGTGTGGAGGGGTTTTAGGTTAACAACGGTCACATAACTGTTTTTATATTATTTTAAATAGATGCACATACCTGAGTTGATACACTGTTTTTGATTAAACATGACATGTATAGATATAAATCTACCGGCTTGAATATTTTTTGAGAAAGTTTGTTATAAAAATGTATATGTCATTTGACAGGGTTCAAACTTCCGAACTCTAACAGCATAGGGTAAGCATCAGTTGATTGCTGCGTCTTAACCGCTCGACCACGAAAGACTTCACTATTTAATTAAATATGTCGGTTGTTAAACTATTTCGTAAATATCCGGAACTTTTCGCAACATTGGCTATATAGATTTGTTTGCATTACAATAGGCTTTCAGAGCAGAGGTAAATATTTACGAGAAATCGAAAATGTGTGTTAAGAAAGATTAATTCGGCTTCCTTTAAACTATGAAATCCTTTGTTGGTTGTTAATCCATTTCGTAAAACTCTGGTAATTTCTGTAATATATATTATATCAAATAAATTTAAAATTCTACATACGTTGTATAGCTTTTTCAGCAAGAAAAATCTCGCTTCTTCAGTAACGATCAAAAACAAAATTGTCTTTTATTTTAAATATGGTACAAAAATTCGCATAACGGAAGGAGCCTAACAACACATCCATACACAAAAAATTTACATAAAAAGATGGGGAATTAAAATATAAAAAAGAAATTGTCGTCCAGACATAAAAAAAAGAGAAAAAGATTCAATACTCCATATAAGAAGAAGACATTTAGATTACGTCCATATTAAAGAATCAAAAGCAAAATTTAACCGTGTCACAGAAATACAAGTGGTGGTGGGTGAAAAGATAAACAAAAAGAGAAATGGGGTAGTCAGAGAGAAGAGATAACAAATATAGAAATAAATATATATATATTATCTTACGTCTATGGCACTACTCAAAGTTTCAAGCCTTATGCAATCATCAGGTGCATATTTCAAACTGACAGTTTAATAGAATATTATTAAACTGTCAGACTGATGATTGCAAAACGCATAAACTCCATGTCGTGCCATAGACGTATGGTAATATATATATATATATATATAATACTGCTCTGTTCCAACATTGCATTTTTAAATTTTTTAACCTCAATAATAATACTATACATATGTTCACCCTCATACGTATATTTATAAATTGATACCACTAAATATATATATATATATATATACATATGCAATCTCCAGAAATGTAAATGTAAGGTTAATAAAGATCTCCTATCTCACTAACTCGCATTCATTCTCTCAAGCTCATTATTCATTTAATCCACCCCCATCCTTGGTATTCTCATCCTTCTATTACCCTTCTTCTGACATTTCCTATAACTAACCCCTCTTTTTCACCAACTTCCCTATGTAACGCCCTGCGCAACAGTGGCAATAGAATGCGTTGAGATGATTTTAAAAAACTGTATTGTTCGGAAACATGCAAATTTTTGTGTAGTGATATTAGGTTTTATAAACGATTGTAATAAAACAATTACAATATATATATATATATATATATATATATATATATATATATAGAGAGAGAGAGAGAGAGAGAGAGAGAGAGAGGAATTATACAAGGAAGAATGGGGTAAAGTAACGGTGGAACAATGTGAAAACTTGTGGCCAACTACAGAAAGCGATTGGAAGCAGTGAAACAAAACAGAGGGTACGCAACAAAATATTAAACTGATGTATCCAATACTTTTGTATAGGGTAATTTTGAACTTTGATAAAAAAATGGAATTAACCATGGGTTTTTAATTTTCCTTCCACACGCAACTAAAACAACTTTACAAGATATTACTTAACAAATATCAGGTAAAATGGTGAACATAAACTAGAGTTATAACAGAAAATAACATGTATCCAATACTTATGCGTCACTATATATATATATATATATATATATATATATATATATATATATATATATATATATATACAATTTTATGGCATGTATATTGTTTATTGGCACGACTATTTACATATGTTGGCCACTTGTGCATTATTTGTAACAAGTTCTATTGTTAACGGTTATTGCTTAGTTTCGATCTCAAATTATTCTAAATGCTATAGAGTAGAAATACTTGTGGATCCGAATGCGGTAATTTGTATCTATTTTATAGTGTTGTTGGCTAACAATTTAATCATTGTTTATTATTGATTACAGGGGTGGGTCAGCGCCGTCAAAATAATTATATCGATATGGTGTCTAAAATAACGGCAGTATATATATTGGGATACCTACTATTGAATATCTTGCAAGAAGACATACGGAAAAATCAAGATAATTTAAATACGTGAGCGTGTCACTCCAGTTGGCCTAAAACTGACCGTATCCTAAAAGAAAGGAAACTAAAGCATTTATCTCAATCAGTTTACACAAGGGTATATGTCATTCTTTTTAAATGAATTCGACGAAAAAGCAAAAAAATCTTATAAACAAGAAAACTAGCTTCTTACTGATTAAAAGTAAGAAATATATCTATATTTTTAATTTTATCTGAGAAAAAGTTGCATTGTCAAAATAAAATATGCTATTTTCTCGAATTTATATAAATGGAGAACTCGTTTTTATCAATTTTGATGAGTTTTTTTCTAGGAATATTCTTATATTGTCTCTTCTCGCATCACTCCTTTTTCATGGCACAAATATTAATTAAGCAGCATCGATTGTAATAAGATTGAAGCTATAAAACTTAATCTGAATAACGAAATTTTATTGGCTTCCGGCGGAATGAGGACTTTTTATAGGCTTCCAGCTTATAGCTAAATGAACCATTGTGTAATTGGGGTAACCGTTTCAAATATTAATGAAAAAGATACGTAATCACACGTATGAAAGACATGCAGACGCATAGTTAAACACACACACCCACATATATTTTTGCACACACACAGACACACACACACACACACACACACACACACATATATATATATATATATATGTTGTCGTACATTGAGAAGTGGTGTTAATAGTACACATTGCAATAAATTGAAATATTTAAATTTAGATTTACATTATATTCTTATCTACTTGTATTCTTAGAATATTTAAATTTTTAATCTTGTTTTTTAAATAAGCAGTGACTTAACTATATAATTCCCATGAACACCGTGTGAACTTAAATTCAAATCTATTAAACTGTCAGTTTAAAATATATACCAGATGATTGCGCAACACATGAAACTCAGATTCGTGCCATTGACTTAGGATTGCATATATATATATATATATATATATATATATATATATATCCAGATAAAAAGAACCAACACGTATAGAATACACAGTTCTCCGACATTTAGTTTTTTAAAAATGTACATTGTAGAGTGTAATAGGATTAGAATTTTTCTGTCTTCCCACCTCCACTTTAATAAGCAAACGTATTGTTTTTTTTCATTCAAATGTATATCATTTTCACCAAAGTTATTGAGCATGGTCTGATAACAAGATAAAAGCTTTATATTTGAAAGCATAGAAATTTCCGAGTCGCAGTTTAAATCAAGTTAATTTTAAAAACAAATTTAATCATATGTGTGTGTATATATATATGTGTGTGTGTGTGTGTGTGTGTGTGTGTGTGTGTGTGTGTGTTTGTCTATATATATATATATATATATATATTTACTACCAGTCATAATTATTAGGCCACCCCAGTTTTTTTTTAAATTATGTTTTTATACTATTTAATATTTATTGCCAAGTAGATAATTCTAAAAGAAAATAGTATTATTTTTTTGTTATTATTACTTTGCAAAATCTTACAAGGCAGACGGGAAGCCTTTGCTTCGGCCAGCCAATAAGAAGAAGAGACTGACATGGAGAAGAGAGCACAAAAAACTGGACACCACAACAGTTTATTTGATGCACATGTTATTATACAGTATCAAAAAAAGAATCATTCTATTTTCATTTCGAGTGAGGTACCTGGCAATAAATTCTAAAAATAGCATGAAATACATAATTTCTTTTTTAAAAACTGGGGTGGCCTAATAATTATGGTCGGTAGTATATATATATATATATATATATATATATATATATATATATATAACGGCAGCGTGAGGTCTACCTGACTAGTGGAAAAAGAAAAACATAGAACTAAAAGTAACGGAATTTTCTCTTCCATTATTTATTTTTTAAAATATCTGATGAAGCTTAAGTAAAATCGAAACATGTCTAATTTGTAAATGTTTTCTATTTCCCCCTTATCTTATCAATCATTCTCCTAAATCCAGGAGAATATTGGTAAATAATCCCAATGAATCCTAGTAATATAGGTCAAATATTAAAAAATGATCTAACAGAGAACTCGATGTAAATTTATTTTTCTAGAGCTGATATTCATTTACTTCATATGTAAATCCAGGAGAGACATGAATTGTTTAACCCCAGTCGAACGTAAAATGAAGAGATTAAGCAAAGGAAGGGATGAAGAACGTTGGCCACGAAATAGTCAAGAAGAGGAAAGGAGGATAATAGTAGTACACTTTATTTGCTAGTAGAGGGTAGCAGTTTTCCCTTGAGGTCATAGGTAACCGGTAGGAATAAACTTAAGGCTATCGAAATTTAAATTCTCACCAATATAAAAAAATAGACTAAAAATATAATGATTAAATTAAAAGAAAGGGAATAATTAAAACTTTTTAAAATTAAATATACTCCGATGATGACACTTACTAATTAATTCGTTACGTTGGGTAAGAAGTAAATTTTGACATTGATATTTTAATACCCTAATATTTTCTACTAAGCACCGATTACATTTATTGCTCAAACTATTGGAAGTACATGCTGAGCTTAATTAATCTCCATTCTATCTGTAGGTTTAGGCCTCCTTCCTTCAGTCTGCAGTATATTTAGGAATGGGTTGTCTGAAATTTTAATTTAAAATTAGTAAAATGCATGTATGATAATGAAATCTTTGTTTTCAAACCCTCGCTAAAATTCAGACGTACACTTTATAATTTCCTTTGTTCTTTGGGGCAGATGTTAGCTTGGTAGATCACATTGATAGTTCTACATTTATCTTCAACCGGACAAGTTTTTTGGATCTGAAATTACAGGAGGGTACAATACCGGGTTTATTATTAGCTTCATAGTGATTCCTTAAAACTTTGCTTTTATGAGAACTGATATTACTAGTATTACTGCATTACTAGTGCAGGAATAGTTAATCTTGATCATTTTCAGTTGGGTATTTTATTTAGGGGGTTATTTTGGTAATCGCGTTTACTTATAAATTTAAGAAAAAAAATGTCTCATGTTAATAACTGATAGTCTACCAAAAAGAGTTTTGAACCATTTAATCTTCCTTTTCCTATGTTGTCTTATAGTCTTTAGCAATGCAGATTTGCTATCGGGTGCTAAATAGGCTAATTTATCTTTATGGCCGCTACTCTGCGGAGCTTTTTGCTAGAGTTTTTTTTTTGTTTTCTCTAAAGATCTTAAGCTTAGAAAAGAATTGGCTAATTCTGGTATTAATAGTCCTAGATATATGTTTTACGATGGCCTTAGGGATGTTAAAATAAATGTTGATGTAGCTAGAGTTTTCTTGTCTTGATGCTACAATTTGAAATAATTGTTATCGAGGTTGAGGGTAATTCTGGCTAATTCTGGTATTAATAGTCCTAATAGGGTAATTCTGGCTAATTCTGGTATTAATAGTCCTAGATATATGTTTTACAATGGCCTTAGGGATGTTAAAATAAATGTTGATGTAGCTAGAGTTTTCTTGTCTTGATGCTACAATTTGAAAGAAATGTTATCGAGGTTGAGGGTAATCACAATTTTAAGTTGAAAGAAATCTCTATTTTAAATCCTAGCACATTAAAGGCCCTAAAGATTTTTTTGTAAATTTCATAGGCAAGTAACCATTAATATTAGGGATGCACATTAGTTAGGGAATTTCATTAGGAAAATTTGAAAAAAGTTCATTAGTTTGTTTATGTGCACGTTCATATTTCCCATTAGACATATTTTAAACTTTTTATCTGGCTTGGAGAAGCAGAATGTCATTATTTTGTTGTTCTACGGTAGTCTTCAATCTGCATTATATGTGTAAAGAGTTTTTTTTTGCTTCAAAATGCTACACAGCATTTCCGTTGTGTTTGTATCTTAAAATAGATAATTTTAAATATCTTTAAACAAATTGAGTAGTTTATCTCAAATAGATAAAATGCTAAGTCATCTCGAAAATCGACCAGCTTCAAACACGATTTTATCGTGTTAAATCTTGCGGAGGAAAGTACCTTCTAACTGCAAACGTCTCATATGTGTTTTAGATACGGAAATATTTTTAGCACCTCTTTTAATATCTACAAAATTTGAAAGAAATAATTTAAATCTTCTTGTTTGAAATACGTTTAATTACTAAATATTGACGTATATACTCGAGTATAATACGAGTAAGTGTTCTGAGAGAAGATGGAAAGTGCAACACTGAGATCAGAAGAGGCAAATATATAGCCAATGACGCATTCCAAATGCCAAACAGAGTATTGAGAGACAGGAAAATTTTGTTAGAAACAAAGGAAAAAGTACTGGACTGTTATATAATATCGATCCTCCTATAAGGCTAGATAATCTCATCAAAGATGAAGGAAAGACTTGAAGCAACAGAAATGTGGTTCTACAGAAGGATGCTGAGGATACAATAAACCTAACATGTGAACAACGATGAGGTTTTGAAGAAGATACAAACGAAAAGGAAACTTCTACTTAGCGCTAGAAAGAATCTGCTGGGCATTTGGGATACGTAATGAGGAAGGAGGGCTTGGAGAATCTAATACTCAGAGAACGAATAGAGGGAAAAAGAGACAAGGGAAAGCAGCGACTGACATACTTGACGAGGTTGAGAAAGTGAATGACGGAGTGGAGTTTGGAAAATAATAAATGTGAAGAGCAACAAGGGGTAGGGGCAAGTCGAAGTCTATGATCGCCTAAGTCCTGAAAGTCACGGCATATAAAAGAAAAATAGATTATATATTATAATCAATTTTTTATATATTATTTACAACTTATTGCACAGCAAATACGGGGTTGCACTATACACAGGTAATTTCTTTGAAGAGGTTTAAAATCAAGCATTTCCAATGACTAGATGCACTATCAAATTAGAGATCGCACTATAGAGGAAATAAATAGGAGAACAGGATGTGATAGCAAAATTGACGTCTAAAAATGAAAATTACAATGACACCTCATCTCAGATATATTTACCAACTTTACACAAAATATCTTGAAATATTAAATATTAAATTTATTCAATAAAATCGCCATATGCTTCAACCACTACATCCAGACGACTTTGGAATTTCTTGCAATTCTACTGGACGGTCGCCATGTTTAAGTAGCTGATTGCTGCCATAATCATTGATTTCCGTTCATTTTTTGTGTTACAAGGAGTTTTTTGTCGTCTCTCCCTCAACTGTGCCCCACACATAATAATCAAGAGAGTTACGGATTTACACTCTTGGGAGTTAGCCGGATAAAAAGGGTGATGAGATCACTGAAGTTGTCACAGCCATGACTGGGTTCCCCTGGTTGTGTGGTATAGTGCCGAGTCCTGTTGTCACTCACAGGATCTTTCAGACTTCACCGTCTTTACCCAGGGCTGCACTACCTTCTCAAGGTATTTGATGTACCCCTCTGTGTTGAGTCTGAGGCCCTCAGCAAAAAGTTATGGAGTTCTTTTCTCATTAGAACGACTAGAGAGAGATTTCCGAGCAGTTGTACTAGCGTAATCACCATTAGACACATCCAAGACTTTCTGAATCCTTCGCATTGTCTTAGTATTGACGTCAAAAGACTTCAAATTTCTGGTGGAATCAATTGCGTCATGGTGTTCTTTTTCGCATAGATGGTGCCCAACTAATTCGATTGTATTGTCTAGTCGACAAAATCGAAAACAGAAACGCGCGTGCGAAAATTTAAATTATAAAATCGTGACAATTTATCCTTTGCAACCCGTGCATATATATATATTTTGTGTGTAAGTCTGTTTTAGAATTTCTTCACGTGTAGTGCAAAGTCAAGAGATGTTAAAATGAAGTGGATTCAACCGTTTTCTTTGAAATCTTTATTATGTATGTTAGTCTGTTTTAGTATAATTTCCATAAGTAAAGGTGAGATTGGAAAAAATCCGGGGCGTAAATTGATGTTTTGGTAGTACTGGACAGCGGCGTTCTCGAGAACTTTTCTTCTAAATAAATTGTTTAATCTTTTTATTAGTGTGGCATTTTTAAAACCGAAATTGCATTAGTGATTCACAGAAATAAATTCAAACACAATTTCGATGAAGAATGTACCCATGAACTCTCCTCTGTCCTTTCTAAGCTCTACAACTTCTGCCTCTCTGCTTCCTGCTTTCCTGCCTGTTGGAAATCTTCCTCTGTAGTTCCTATATTCAAAAATTCTGGAGAACCCTCGGACCCCGCAAATTACCGCCTTATCAGCCTTCTTCCGATCTTTGGCAAAGTGTTCGAGTCCATTATCAACGCCGAGCTCGTTCAGCACCTCACAGAACAGACTCCTCTCGGACAAGCAGTATGGTTTCCGCTTCACCAGGTCTACTGCCGATATGCTAACGACCATCACCGAGTATATATACCAGGCACTCGACAGGAATGGCGAAGCCCGAACTGTCGCCTTAGATATCTCTAATACGTTCGACAGAGTTTGGTATGCTGGCCTTCTATGCAAACTGCGGAGCTATGGTATAGCTGGACAATTGTTTGAACTAATCCAGTCATTCCTATCTAACCGCACATTGAAAGTGGTATTAAACGGACATGCCGCCCAGAGCTACCATACGAACGCGAGTGTCCCTCAAGGCTCTATCCTAGGTCCTACGCTCTTTCTGATCTACATTAATGATCTCCCCGATACCATAATATCCCAAGTAGGTATGTACGCCGATGACACCACAGTTTACTCTCGCCTCGATCAAAAATCTGGTGTGGGCGACAAAGCTAACCTTGCAGCCGAGCTTGGAAAGGAGCTCCAATGAGTAGTGGACTGGGGTAAGAAATGGCTCGTACATTTTAATGCTTCTAAAACGAAGCTACTATCAATTAACCATCATAGACAACCGCACCTACCTCCCATTAGCATGGACCAGGCTTGCCTCCCAGAGAGTAAAACGCTACGCCTCCTTGGTCTCACACTTTCAGCGGACCTCAAGTGGAATGACTATATCGAATCCATTGCTAAATCCGCTGCTATGTCGGTTCTCAATCCAGGGCCCGAAGGTTTTTTTCCGTCTGAATTTATCCTTCACATTTATAAATCTACCATCCGCCCGTGCATTGAATACTGTTGCCATATCGGACGGGTGCCCCTGCTATTCTCCTTGGGCTTCTCGACAAGGTACAGCGGAGGGTCTGTAATGTGATCGATACTGACTTGGCAGACCGCCTGCAGTCTCTCTCTCACCGGCGCTCGTGGCTTCCCTGTGTCTCTTCTATAAATACATCCATGGCTTCTGCTCCGATGAACTTAGATCACTGGTGCCCCCTAGGTTCGAATTTGAACGAGATACTAGATTAGCAACTAGATCCCACCCTTTTACAGTGAATCCGATAAAATGCAACCGCAACTGCTACTCCAACAGTTTCTTTTCTCGTAGTTCCCGACTGTGGAATTCCCTTCTACATGACTGCTTCCCCGACGGCTACAATCTCCAGGAGTTTAAATGTAAGGACAATAGACACCTCCTAAAAAATAACTCGCTTCCATTCTTTCAAACACTTTTCCCATCCTCTAAACTATCTATCACCTCCCTTCTGACATTTCCTATATCTCACCACTCCTCCTCTTTACCGTCCCCTATATAGCCCCAAGCGCAATAGTGGCAGTGGAATGCCTTGCTTGGAGTGAAACGATTAAAAAAAAAAGAAGATAATTTGCATGTTTTTATAAACCCATAAAAACATCCGACTTGTTTTCTTTATTATAATACTCTGTTAATTTTTAATCTCCTGTGGAATTTGACTCACCAAGTACCAAGGATTCTAATATATATATATATATATATATATATATATATATATATATATATATATATATTCAGATAAAATTTAGAGGGGAAATAGCTATTTTCAACATGTAGGTTAAGACATGCATTGTCAATCCCATTTAATCAATGAGTGAGGAAAATTTCTATTGCCGGAGGAAAGAAAGAAGTGGGAGAATGTTGGCAATTATAGGGTTAAACTAGAGGATTCTTCGTAGTAATTTTTCTTATGGTAGTGTGAGGCATGTGGCTTGACCATTGGGTTAGTAGTGGTAGGTAGGAGGGAAAAGGTTACAGCTTCGCTAAATTAAAAAAATAATTGTAATTAAAAGGAAGAATGGGGTAATTATTGCAATTTAAAGTTATTCCTGTAACGACACATAATAATGATTTTTCTGCGTTTATTCGGAAGTACATTCTGATATTAAAAATTCAATACCATAATATTTTCTGTTAAACATAGATTACAACTATCCCTTAAGCTATTAGAAGTGCTTGCCTTGCCTATCAGTTTCCACTTTATCTGTGGATTTAGATTATTTTATTTCAATTCCCAGTATTTTTGGGAAAGGTCTGTTTCATGCCTTACCTTAGGTTTAGTGAAGGAGTGCCTGTGTGTATAAAATCTTTGTTTCCAAATTCCCGCTGAAATTCCGATATAAACGTTATTTTTCTCCATATTTTTCTTTGGGTAGATGATAGCTTGATAGATCACATTTGCAGATCTACATTTACCTTCAACTGGACAGTTTTGTCTAGATCTACAATTACAGTTGGTATAATCGTATTTTCTGTATTTGATTCATTAACTTCAAGATTTAATCATTGTGAGTGCTAATAATGTTATGCATATTATTAGTACACGGAATACTAATCTTGATTGTTTTTCTATTGAATATTTTACTCAGGGTTTTTTTTTTTAAAACTGTTTACTTATTAATTTAAGAAAGATCTTACCAATGTTAATAGTTTATAGTCCATAGAACAGGGAGTTGACTCATATAATTTTCCTTTTCCCATGTTTACCTGTAGCATTTTGCGATTCCGGATTACTAGTGGGTGTTAAATGAGTTAATTTATCTTTACATCCGCTACTCTCGAGGGCCTTTTCATATATTTTTTTTTATTCCTAAAGATTCTAAGGTTAGAGGATAATCGGCTAATTCTAATATTAACCATCCTCGGTATTTACTTTATAGTAGAGTCAGACTGGTTGGAATTAATGCTGATTATTTATGATAAATTTTTGTTACGTAAATCCTGCCGAATGACACACATTTTCGGAACAAAAATTTATCTTAAATAATCAGGCCGGTAGAAATAAATATATATATATATACTTTTTGATTACAAACAGAATATCTATTTAAATACAAGCATCAATTAAAAATAATGTCCAAACAAATAATTTCATATATATATATTTGTGTGTGTGCATGTGTGACGCAGATGTAACAGTAACGAGAAGACAAACCTTGATCCAAAGCTAGAATGCAGAATCATACTACAATGATGCAGTTTTTTTACGGGTACTTTGCTAATAATAATAATAATAATAATAATAATAATAATAATAGCGTTAGATTCTCAAAAGTGATAATGAAGCAACATCGACTAAGGCTAAGAAAATGCTGCGTAAGATAAGAAGAAAAAATCCTTTAAGGAAAGAAATGAGTAAGTCATGGACATATCAGCATCCAGAATATTATCTTTAAATTTATCTCTTTTTTTCGACTCTTTTTTTAAAATTTTATTTAAAAAAAAAAACTACTTTGGTATATGCTTCCACGTGCATGCATTTGTTACTTTCTGTTTATATTTGCATGTGTGTGGCCGTGGATATTGGGGAGCGGAGAGCGAAAGTATTAAAAAAGCCCCAAAACAAAAATTAAAAAAAAATACATCAGTGAGATAATATACAAAGAAGGGAATAAGTGAATGCAGAAAGGGTTGAGATTTGCACTGATATTGAATGCAAAAAGAAAAAAAAAGACAATATTAAAAAAATAAAAATTAAGAAAAAAAAAACTCTCCCCAAATCTTTCTCTACTTCTCTAAATTTCTCTCTCTCTCTCTCTCTCTCTCTCTCTCTCTCTCTCTCTCGCTCTCTCGAAGTTGCAACGAAATTTCTGTTCAACTTTTCCCTGCGGTATGAGAAATGCTAACTTCTGGAAGATAATGCAAAAAGAAATACATGATTAAAAATTCAGCAAAGACGAAGTAACAAACCAAAGGGAAGATACGTATTCAACACGCACTAGGGCACCTTATACATTCCCAATATGTACGTAGTAACCTTGACAACAATTGACGCATTTTTAAAAAGGGTGCTGGTCTTATTTAAGATGTTTTTTAAACAGATCTACTTGCATATTCATATATTTATAAGAGCTTATTCTTAGAAATAAGATTCTCCATTGTTATTTAAAGAGCCCTGTCTCTATTTCCCCCGTTACTCTCTCTCTCTCTCTCTCTCTCTCTCTCTCTTTCTTTCTTTCTCACCTAAAATATGCAACAACATATATTGCTGATATAAATAGCATGTTTAGGTTATACTATAATTTTCAAAAGAATATTGGTCTTTTATCAAAGTGTCATATGTAAATTTATAACGTAAATTCACTGTCGCTTTCAAGTTCAGCTATACTTTGTCATTACGGATGTAACAAAAAGACAATTGCAAAATTTGGAAAACCTTTCTATCAAAACAAAATATGTCACTCAGTAAAATTTGTTTCTCATAGTAAACATAAAATGCTCTTTGAACTGTAGCAAAATTATTAGAGACGATTCGTATTGACTTGAATGTAACCTTTTATAAATTCTGTATTTACCGGAACCTCCCCAGAAAGGCGAGATGTGACACAAGGCCTATTTTACCGTTGGGCTTTCCGAGAGCATACGCTCGGGCAAAAATTCTCTGCAGACCTCGCATATGCGGTGTTGAGATTTTGTTTATTTACCCCAGACAAAGCATAGTGTTTTTGATGAACTCTGAATACAAGCAATTTCTCGTGAATATAGTTAAATGTAACCGTCTCTTCTACTCTAGTAAGTTCTTTTCTCGCACTTCCCGTTTGTGGAACTCACTGACATTCACTTTTTTCCCTGACAGCTACATTCTCCAAAAGTTTAAATGCAACTTCATTTGCTATCTTTTATCTATTTGATACCCAGCCATCTCTTTTTTTTTACTTTGAAATCCGATGTATATTTTTCTTTCTCTGTAACTCCTTGCGCACCAGTGGTATTTCTGCCTTACTTAGGGGGAAATGTTTATTACAATATAGATAATATATAACAATGGTTTCTTTCTCTAATTCATATTACCTACGTTCTAATTTAGACAGGGTTCTGGTGGTGGTATGGACATCCCTAACTGTTTTGAAGAGGTGACTATGACGCATTCTGAGGTGTCTATCTGTACTACTACTTTCGTTATACTCCTATTTAAGATATTAAACGCTTTCTACGCTATGGGAGATAACGGAAAATTTCATACAATTGTCAGATGGTGCATATTTTCTGAACACTACAGTGTTCAATGAGCATACGGTGCAAACATTTTTAATTGTAAACGTAAATTCTACTCCATCAGCTTATTTTCTCGCACTTCCCGCCTGTGGAATTCCCTTCGATTTACTTACTTTCCCGACAGCTATAATCTCCAAGAATTTATCTCACTAATCTTCATCCTCTCTCTCATGCTTCTTTCTCCGTCCACTCCACTCTCATCAGTATTCTCATCCTTCTCTTGCGCACTTCCTGCCACCCCTATAACCTGTCACTCTTTCTCATAATTTTCCTCCTGCGTTACCCCTGCAAAAGAGTAGCAATAAAATACCTTGCTTGGGGCGATATGATTACAAAAAAATAAAAAAATTCATGGAGTAGAGCAGATAAATGCTTTGGTACCGGTAGGCTGAGTAATGGATTCGGATGGTCTTGGTTTGGTTTTGCATTGTTTTTACTGACTATGCATTCAAGAAGTTTTATATTTTTATACCTAATAAGTATCTGACAAGATTAAGTGTCAGTTTGTAACTTTAAACAACTTCCATGAATAATTTAAGATTTCTGTCATATTCCACTCGATTTTTTCCCGAAAATGGTCACATTATCGATATAAGCTTAAGAGCCTTGCAGATTCTCTTACGATATTATCTGATCTATAACCCGTTGAAAGCTAGCTACCCCGTCAGTTACGCCAAACGGTATTCTCCGAAATTGATAGAGTTTGCCGCTAGCCTCGAAAGGCCGTATATGGTTTATCGCTTGGCCATATAGCGACCTGATGATAAGCAGTTTTGAGTTGAAGTTAATGCACTTGTATCGTACCTTTCAGCATTTTGTTTTGCTAAATCTAGTAATCTTGCCTTGCCGTAAGCCTACTGTAAACTTAAGGTGCTATTTTCGAGTATTCTTTGTCGGATATCCATGAACTGAAAACCGTTTATGAAGGCATCTCGTATCAATTCGATGTTGTTCCGCTAATACAGAAGAAAATGAATAGTCCTTAGTTTTACTAAGCCTTGGTAGAATCCGTCAGTTGAATCTGAGGGCAGTTGACGCCTCGTTGCTAGTAAGTGTCATTTCTCTTTTTTATATATAGTTCCTGTCCAGGGTTGTTAAAGCGTTTTTTGTCTGAAGATGCGTCTGTGAAATACTCGAAAATTTGTAATGAGATATATTTCGTCAAATTGTGCTGCTTATTAGAGCTTTCGTTACAGTAGGTGCTTGAGAAGTGTATGAAAGTTCTTATCTAGTGACGACATCCTTATTCGGCATTAGACGCGTTGGAGTTAATAATAATTTTCTTTGAACAGAGTAGGTTATCCTTTATCAATAGGATTAACAATGAGATTTCATTAAATTGTAGTAAAATCTTTAGAGACAGTTTGTATTAGATTAAATGTTTTAATGAAAACTAAATGCAGAGTTCTCCTGAATATATGCATTCAAGACAAATTAATTGGGTAAATGGATCATACCACAAAGGTTTATTTTTGACGATGTAAGTTAATATCTGCTTCACATCGATAACTTGTTTACCCATGTTGTTTAAAATTATAAAATTTTGACAACGTAATCTTGCAATTTTTTTTTATCTTGTTTCTATTAAATAGAACAAGAATTGTCGAAGGTACTCGGAGTATCTAATCTAAACTTATTTATAAATGGAACTTTGTCTGTGTGTGTGTGTCTGTGTATGTGTGTGTCCGTTACCTATAAACCCCGAAACGGCTGAACTGATTTTCTTGAAAATTTACACAGTTGTACTATAAGCGTCTGCGAGTGTTCTTAGCTAGGTTTTGCGTCGAGGTAGCCCCGATAAATATCGAAAATCGATAATCGAAAAAATCGGGTTATAGAAGGAGTGGTCCGATTTTAATCAAATTTGATACACTCATAGACAAATACATAAGAAATGATATTCAGAAGTTTCAAGGTTGCAGTTCTTACAATAGTGCAGAAAATCGATAATATATATATATATTTATATATATATATATATATATATATATATATATATATAATGCAAGATGGTTGTGTGTGTGTGTGTGTGTGTGTGTGTGTTTATCTGTCTGTATGTCCTTTATACACATCCACAATTTTTATCTGATTCTCACCAAACTTCACACAAATATTCTTTAAGCTGAATCTGAGCTCCAGGACTATGGATTAATTTTAAAACTTTCATTACACCCGGGCAACGCCTGGTTATACTGCTAGTAACACATAATTTCGACATCCTTTACAAGTTTCCTTTTCACAGCAAATGTCTACTTTGATATTCGGAGAAAACTTTCCAGAAAACATTACAGTCATACTCTAACTTTAAAATGAATTCAATGAATAACTTCTGATTATGTGTGTAACATTTTCCAAAGTACATATTACAGAAATAAATCTAGCTTCAAAAAATATTTACCGTTGAAAAATAATTCTGCTGTAATTTGGCTACATTTTTTTAACTAAAGGTTTCTCAATACAAGGCCCAAGAGCCACTCAGGTTAAGCTATAAAAACAAAGGCGTGTGACGTGCGAAAAAAGTATAGTAGGAAGTTTTGGTTACGAGTATATGGCGGTTAGATAATGATTGGTGCTAGACTAGAATAAGTTAAGATTGTTGTGTTCGGTGAAGTATACACACTGAAGTTTATTCCACAAAGCACCCTTTCCTTAGAACACTCTTTTTACCAAAAGAATGCGTATGGAGAGATGGGGGTAATTCAAGCGTGTGGGTGTTGCAAGGTGGTTCTTGGTTGCAATGGTGCTTGTCTGAAGATTTGACACGGATGTAGCAATAGAAAGCGATAGGATTGTAACATTGCATCTGCGGGAAAAAGGGAATGTTCAGCAGGAAGTAATTTAAACTCCACCACACAAGGCCGCGTAAAAGATTCTGAAATCAATCAAGCACGAAAAGTGAAGATTGGGCAGCTCCGTCCCAGATACGACAGCAATGTTGGTTTGATTTGACTCTTGTAAAAATACCGGATGGCAAATGAAGTTAACTACCTACTGTGTCGATGATTTTCCATCACATGTGAGTACGGCCAATCATATTACTGTGAGGGAACCAAGGTGTATGCATATTCATTACATCACACACACACACACACACGTATATATATATATATATATATATATATATATATATATAATGAATATGCATACACCTTGTGTGTGTGTGATGTAAGGAATATGTGATGTAATGAATATGCATGCATCTTGGTTCCCCCTCACAGTAATATGATTGGCAGGTGTCAGCCATAAATACAGGCTTAGGAGAAGACGGGTATAGTTCTACGTCTATTGGTCTACGTCGATTGACTATATCTACGTCTCAGCTTACTGCATACGACGAGTAACGGTCCATACGTTTACTTGTTAGATTGTCCTACCCGGTTACATTTGCCAAAACCGCTTTGAATGTTATATATATATATATATATATATATATATATATATATAAGATTTTTTTTTCGTACAACAAAATACCAATACATGCTTAAGGAAGAGGACCATTTCTTCTTTTCTGACCATTACTTATTTTTCACCCCTTAATTTTAAATTTTCTTCCGACATAAACCCATGACTACCTCTGTCGCACGAAAGGCTTGCCTCGAGTTTTTCATATTTTTAAGCGAATTTTTTTATCTTTTTGAAACTTGTTTTCTGTTTCAATTGTTTTCAAGCGATATCATTAAACTATTGTTGTGCATTCCGGATGAGGAACCACACAAAATAATGAATAACAAAACAGATATTTGAGATAGAAAAATAGGTTATATTAAACGTAAAGATACAAATTGGAACATAGGTTAGTAATCCAGGAATATGATTAGTAAGAAATATATATATACAAGTCTTTGAAGTGATGCCGTGCTGGAATTAGTATATCCGTGTAATATTTTTATGGCTGAGTGGATCTCAGAACTACTATGCCTACTGACGCGGTATTCTCTGTGTAACGTCGGTATCTCTCGGTAATTTACGGATCAGTCCGGCAAGTCTCCGATAACTGACGTATCGCACTATGGCAGGATTATATGTATACTCACGTCGAGTCCATTATCATGGAAAAAGGGGAAGTCCCACAACAATTATGTATTTTTATAGTTTGACATTTCTCACTATGGTCCACCTACTTAAGTGTATATATATATTAATCCTGTCACGGAGACAGACAGACAGAGAGAGAGAGAGAGAGAGAGAGAGAGAGAGAGAGAGAAAGAGAGAGATATATACAGCGAAACAGCATCGAATCAGTTAATTCTCTTTACTGCTAGTTATTAAAATTTAATATCAATTATGAAAGCTCTTGCCGCGTGTTTGCTCTTTAACTACCTCATTATTTGTTTATTTTGTAACAATTACGTCGTCGAGTAGTGAAGAATATATATATATTCTCTTATAAAGACCGTTATGTATTTATTTATATTCCACCCTCATCTATGGAACAGGTGAAGAGGCTCATTCCTTGTTTCCTGTTTAGGATGCGGTTTTCGGTTTTTCTCTTTTCTAATCTTCTCACTTTGTTTTTTTTTTTTTCAATTGGGGTAGATAGACTAAACTATCGCCCGGTTCACACTCCACCCACATCTATTGAACAGGTGAAGAGGCTCATCCTTTGTTTCCCGTTTTGGATGCTGTTTCCGGTTTTCTCTTTTCTAATCTTTTCACTCTTATGTAGCCCCCTGCACATCAGTGGCGTTACCGCCTTGCTTGGGGTGATATGATTAAAAAATATATATATATTTCTTCCCCTTGACGCTCAAGGGGTTATAATCTCTGAGAAAACAGCTAATAATCCTCTTAAATATTTTGCCGTCATTTTTGGCGGCCATTGTATTCCATAATTCATGAGAACACATAATATCTATATCTATATTTATATTTATGTGTGTGTGTGTGTGTTTAGTAATAGAAATACATGCTGATAAATAAGGAACAGTTTTGTAAGCTGACTACGAATCATAAATAGATTAATGGTTGACACTACAAACGTTCTCATAAAATGAAGCTTGAATAAAACGTTCAAATATGTATTTTTCGATTGTGCTGTGAACACGTTTTATGAAACGTTGTCAGGAATTCTAGACATATGGCGAAGTTTATGATGAGTAGTGGGAGGAGCATGATTTCCATGCTGGCACGTCTGCTTGTCTTCGCAGAAAGATGTCAAAATAATTTGAAAAAACAAAACAAACAAAACAAAAACAAACAAACAAACAGATAGAAAAGCCTTGAAGTTAAATCCATGGGTATCGAATATGAAAGGAATAAAATGCTGAAAGTTTTGAGAAAGGCAGGGAAAATAAAAATGAAAAAGAAGACACGAGAGACTGATGAAATATGGGAGAAAGAAAGATACCGGGAACGCCATAAAAACAAATATTTTTTTAAAATGAAACTGAAAATTAAAGGAAATGTTGTAGTCAAAAAGAAATATACCCTGATTAGTTGGGAAATGTGAGTACCTTTGAATTTCTTTTATTTAATAAGATTTTATCATAAAATTCGAAAGAATGAAAGTATGAATGATATATATTGATATGAAGAAAAGTGTCTATATATTAAGTGAAGGACATATATGGTGCGATGGATGAATCCATGTTAAAATGAAAATAATAATGACATGGAATTTTAACAGATACATTTACTAAAATTGCCCAGAAATATCTGAAACTCTGTGGAAAGATGAATACATGTATCATGTTGCCATCACATGTAATCATTCTAAACACCTTCGTAATCACCATTCGACTCATTCAAGTCTTTCTGGATCCTCTGCACTGTCCCCAGATTGACACCCAAACAATCTGAAATGTTTGTATTGGTACTTCCAGGACGAATGCCAAGCAGTACAGCATACCGTTTCCTAATTTCTAGCAGAGCCGATTTTCTCACCGACAGTTCCTAACTGACCCTACTATACTGTGCAGTCGACAAAATAAAAAACAAACTACCCACATACGCAAAGTTAAAAAAATGCAAGATGTACATCGTTCAGTAAATGAAAAATAGATGTTAAAGAGCCTAAAATCAAATAAAAAGAAGGAGAAATATGTGGAAACAGTCAAATAAAGCAAAACAAAAAATAAGTTAAAGAAATAAAAGGAAAAAAGGAAAAAATGAAAGAAAAAAATGAAGAAAAACAGAAAGAAAAAATATTGAATTAAACAATGAAAGAAAATGTTCAAAAGTTAACGAAATATAAATGGTAAAATAAAAAATAGCAAAGAAAGAATGAAAAAAGAAATAAAGAAAAATAAAGAGAATGATAAGGAGAGAATGAAAGAAATTAATAAAAGACAGAAAATTGAAATTAAAAAAAGAATTAAAAAGCAAAATAAGAGATAAAAAACGAAAAGAACACAAATTGCATAATGAAAAATAAAGGCTAAATTAATTAAAACAGAAAAGGAGAATGAAAGAAAGAAATAGACAATAATGAATGGAAGAAAGAAAATTAAAGAAATAAATAAAAAGCAAATAAACAAACAACAAAAAGGTACAAAGGCTTAAAGAAAGACTAAAGCAGTAATAAAAAAGAAAGGGAAAAAAAGGAATTTAAAACAAAAATAGAGAGCAAAAGAAAAATAGAACGTGGAAATACTGGTAGAAAGAAAATGTAAACAAATAAAAAAGTTCGTGTGAAAAAAAACAAATGAAGGAAATGTAAAAGATGAAAAACAGACAACACAAAGAAAAAGGGAAAGAAAGAAAAGATCACGAAAGAAATGAAAGAAATAGAATTTAAAGAAAAAAGGAAAACAGTTTAAGGAAAAATATAAAGAAATGAAGAAAAAGAAAAGAACGAAAAGATCGCAAAAGAAAAAAAATGAAAGGAATATGAAAGAATGAATAATGGAAGGAAGAAAAATTGAGAAAAAGAAATAAAGAAAATACGAAAGAATGAATAAAGACGGGAATAAAAATAGAAAAAAGAAATAAACAAATTATCATAGAATGAATAAAGAAAAGAAGAAAATAAAGAAAAAGAAGTAAAGAAAATATGAAAGAATTGATAAAGGAGAGAAAAAATAAAAAAAGAAGTAAAGAAAATATGAAAGAATTGATAAAGGAGGGAAGAAAATTAAAGAAAAAATATAAAAAAAGTAAAAAAAGGTAGATAATAAAAGATAAAGAATTAAATTAACAAATAAGAAAGAAAAGATTGAGAAAGTAAAAAAGAAAGAAAGAAAAGGTACAAACGATAAAAACATAAAATGAAAAAAGATAAAATAAGCAGAAATAAAGGAATGAAAAAAAGAAAGTAAAATTACAAAAGAAAGAAAAAAGGAAAGAAAGAAAATGTTAACGAAGAACCAAAGAGAATGACATAAAGAAAAAAGGATGGAAAAAAAGAAAATACAAAATAAAATGTTCATAAAAATTTAAACACAAAAAAACAAAAATAAATAGTTTAAAAGATAAAAGTAAACGTGAATAAGGGAAGAAAGACGAGTAATAAATAACTAGCAACATTTGCTGAATATAAATCGTGACAACGAGAAAAGAAGAAAAAGAAACAACAAACAGAAACGAAACGTCAATGCTGTTAATATTATTACTTACGCAACACACAACAAAGCCCGGCGATGGGCTTACTTTCAAGAAGCTTAGCGAAACAGTTCAGAAAAAAAAAATACTGGCAGGTTTCTGGGTGGATTGGAATAGAATATCAAAAAAGAAACTAAAAGAATTCACAAATCAAGAGCAATTCGTTGTTTGCAAAACAAATTTAAAACCTCAAAATCACAAGAATATTAAATAGTTGCGCACGTGTCACTAAAGCAACATTTTTGCAACATTAATGGGGTTTAAATAATTCGTTATGTGCAACTTGGAATCCATTTTCCTTTACAAGGAGCAATTTATCTGTATATTTAGGTAGCAAATGTTCTTTAAGGCAAATGTTATTTATTAAAGGCAAAAAGACATTTTGTGTCGATTATTTCTATCGATCGACTTTTCCAAATTACGAATAATCCTTCTCAGATAAGGAGGAAATTCTGTCAGAAATTGCCCAGATTTGATTTCGGAAGTTCGTAATTATTCCATACAAGTAATATAATAAATTAATATAATTTGAAAATATTTCATTTATTATATAGATATGATTATTATATTTATATAATATATAAATATTATATAATATTATATAATATATAAATGTATTGTTTATTATTATTTCTTTCAGCTTTTTCCACAGTTACCAGGTGTTTTTGTATTTATTTGTTTCTGTACAACAAAGCTGAATATTGTTTGTCTTATTTTAACTTTTAATTTTTGCTTACCTATAGTAATATTTATAGACTTTGCATTTACTACTTCTGTAGAACTTTTAATCAACTGCTAGTTTATTTGTTTCTACTGCCAAGAAGGCAGTATAAGTTATTTTATTGACTGTTAAATAATGTGTTCATAATTTCCGATCAGTTTAGGATTAAATCCCGATTTACTTTTTTCATTTTTTCTTCATCCATTTTCAAAAATTAACATTTATTCTCGATATTTGTGTTTGTATATTTATGTACTATTTCGTATTTTATCTTTCTTTTCTATTTTTTCTGTTTACCTAAAGCGTTTTAATATATTTACAAAACCGTTGATATACATTTTCCGTTTCATTTTAAAAAACCGTTAATATACATTTTCCGTTTCATTTTAAAGAAATGTTTATTCCGGGAAAATATTTATACCAAATGGAACAAATATAGTGTGGTCTGGGGAAATTAGCTAATTTAGCTCATAGAAATGACTTATAATTTATAACCAATCTAAATGATGTGATGAGTTTGACTTTATAAATATAACATACATTATATATGTTCCAAAAATTGTCATAGCCGAAAGAGATAGTAGGGAAGGCATCTCATTATCTATAAGATGCTTCCCTGTTATGAATCTCAAGTAGCCTTTGATAACTAAATCCAGCTCCAAGCTATGGGTAAAAGCAGAAACCTGGCGCCTCATAACCAGCTGCGCGCGTAGGTGACGCTCGGTAGCTCAGGAATGCAGTCCATTTAGGGAAAGGAAAACCATGATTTTAATCTTCCGCTGCCCTGCGGTCATATCTAAACACTGAAACGGCTATGGAAGGAAATCCATATAGAAAACCCGGAACAGAGCAACCCAGGCAATCAGTCAACAGTGAAAACTTTCTGATAAATCGTGCAGCCAAGCTGTCTCGATAGATAGTACTCTGTATTCCTTTAGATTTTGTCGATACAACCAATAGTTGGAGGTGAGGTTATACAATCTGGGCAGCGAATGACCTCCATATGCCATCAGCCAGGCTTGTGCACTGGAGATATCACTGCGGTCTCATTAATAAAAGACTGAAGCCTGATCAAATTGATTACGCTCTCACATCCTGATTGAGCACTCTGGAAGAATGGTTGACTTTGAAAAACAGCAGCAACTCTAGCATCTACGCATCGTTCATTCAGCAATTGGGCAGAATAATCAATATTTGCTTTTGTTATTGTTCTTTCTCAGCATTGTGTGATTGACGGTCACAATCTTAGCAAAATTACATATGCAGAAGACTCAGTGTTGAAATGAGACACAGAAAGTAATCTACAGGAATCGTACAAAAGTTAGTAAAGAAAAGGACGAAGAAAGGACTAAATACCATGAATGACAGAATATATGATTCTCAGCAAAAGAGACAACCGAACATGCCAATTACAAAGTGGAGATACCAAGACTGAAAAAGTACAAAAATTTAAGTATCTAAACATGATTTTC
Source organism: Ascarosepion bandense (assembly GCA_037127315.1). Lineage (NCBI taxonomy): Eukaryota > Metazoa > Mollusca > Cephalopoda > Sepiida > Sepiidae > Ascarosepion > Ascarosepion bandense. The sequence continues at coordinate 901,357 of JBBBDQ010000813.1, forward strand.
ATATGAGATATGAAGACGCATTGAAAATAACGAGTTATGGCCTGTATGACTATGACTAGAATAACAAATTTGTAAGAAGAAAATATTCAAATAGAAAAAATGTACGTAGTTAATTAATTTATATGAGTTCAAAGAGAAATAATAACTGGCCGATTGTGTTTATGTAAAAAGATTAATCAGGCTACTTATAACGTCTGAGTAGCTTTCACTTTTTAAAGGTTGGCGACAGAGTGAAAAAAGAAGGTGAAACTATATAGGAAATTGTACTTAGCGGACTTTAGTTTTTAGGAGTCATTTTGTTGTTTTTTTTGACGGCTTGTGTGTGAAAACAAAGAAAGGAAATTTAGAAGAAGGACGAATGAATGTATGTCGAATGTATTTTCTTTCTCTTTCACTTACAGTAGCCTCTTGAGTTTTATTGACATTATCCTCTTGCATGGGGTGAAATGATTAAAAAAGAGAATATATTGTATTAAACAAATTTATAAGGATATCTAAACATTATCATTAAATTAATTTAATTTTTATGTTATTCTTAAGCTGTAACCATCAACAAGTAAGTTTTAACGATACTGATATTTTGAAATCTAACAAATTGATAAATATTCGCAGAATTAAAGTTTCTCTGATATTTTTAATCAAAGATTTCTTAAAAGAGAAAGCATGGATACCCATAAGCAGTAAAATATATTTTACCGGATTTAACCAATGCTTTTAAAAGTTTGATCAATTATTTTTAACAGTTGTTTAGTAAGCAATAACAATATCATATGTCAGAGAAAGCTACTGAATCTGTTTTGCATTACTAATAACCTAATAGTCAATGGAATAAGACACTAAAACCAATGGTTGGGAAAATAGTAATTATTTCAATTTTGACGACTATGTCTTCGGAAAATCACGCCAGGCTTCCAGTAAAAGTCGATTCTACAAAGAAAAATCTGTCAGCGATATTTAATCTCTTTGATCTTTGATATGTACTGAGACGTGAGCGACTCACAGAAAAAAAATTTGCATTATTTTGGTATTTTTTGATGAACTAATGATTATTTTGTTGCAGTTCAGTAAGGAAAGCAGGAAATGAACTTTTAGAATCCTTGGTATATTACTCCGTGAAAATTTTTGCTTGCACTTTCGTAGACTTTGCAAATTAAAAAGGCTTCAACGTGTTTGAACTTTAATTTTAATTTTAAATTAAAATAAAATTGTTATGAAATATATTAAATTTTATATCATTTTTCATTTAGTTCGGAATTAATGAGAAACGCTGAAATCTAAAAGCAAAACATCATTAATTAAATCCTAAATTAATTTTGTTTCATTTTTCTGTATGCAGAAATGTCTTTGTACACCTTGAACTTACACCTGTATATTACACATGAAAAGTTCAACAACACTTTTATTATTAAGATAATTCTTGAAATGTATATATATACATTCACATACATATATATTTATGCTTATGTGTGTATATATAGGTGTGTGTGTATATATATAAACATATGTATATATAAATATATATATATACATATGTGTGTGTGTATATATATATATATATATATGTATGTGTGCGTAGAATAATATATATATATATATATATATATATATATATATTTAAAATTTTATATTTGAGCAACAATTTCTCTCTTATGCAGGTTTCATTGAAAATGAAAGACAAGGTATTACCGATAATATCATGTCCGACATTTTTAGTGAAACCTGTATACATATGTGTGTGTGTGTGTGTGTGTGTGTGTGTGTGTGTGTGTGTGTGTGTGTGTGTGTGTGTGTATTCACACGTTGACTTTAGTTACAGTTTCTGAGAGAGGATATATCATCACGAGTGACAAATTTCCCGAACTAGGTCAGCACGCTCGGACACGATAACTTTTTACCAACGCAACCACCAAAGTGATCGTAACGCTTCCTTCTCTCTCTAATTTTACTCACAAGATATCGCACAACGTTTGGTATGATTTTAAATTATTTTCCAAAGCGGCTATGCGCTGTGATACCCTCAACAGTTTAATCAATGAACTAATCGACTATGTTGTATATATATATATATATATATATATATATATATATATATATATATATAGGAAAAATTACTAAAAAGTTCCAAGTTTAAAAATGTATTTTTTGACAATATTTATTTATTTCTATTATTATATATATATATTTGATATTTCAGACCTGCCTAGCCTTTCATCAGAAACAAATTCTCTCTCTCTCTCTATATATATATATATATATATATGTGTGTGTGTGTGTGTGTGTGTGTGTGTGTGTATGTGTGTGTGTGTGTGTGTACTTCACATACAAACCTGTTTCGCTGTATCCTAACTCATCAGTGTGGCTAGACATCTACTTGAACTCAATTTAACTCAATGTATATATATATATATATATATATATATAACACGCTAAATTGAGTTCTTCCGTTTAATGGCGTGTGTATGCACCGCCTGTATATAACACGCTACAATTTCACCTCTCTCATTCTATGATTTAGGGATTAGAGACTCTGCCTGACACCTAATTGATAGAGATTCGATCCCGGACAAAAGCAAGTATATGTCGAGCCACACTGAAGATCTGTGATACAGTGAAACAGGCTTGTATATAGGTGACATATATATATATATATATATATATATATATATATATATATATATAAACATGATATTTTTGAACATCTTTTGTGTGTGTTTTGTGTGTTTTGTTTAGATTACATTGTTCTCACCTGGAAATTACATAGCGAACATTACTTACAAAGGAAATCGAATGTGAATATAGTTAGAAAAATAATTATGTTTTTGCCCTTCTTTATTCAAGTAATTGTCTTCATGATAAAACATAGTCTATTTCTCCAGCGCATTATATAGATGTACACCCAAGTTGTTCAAATTCATTTCTGCATACAAAAAGACAAAAGTTAATATTATATTTTAGAAATAGAATTTTCCTTCATGAGAAAAACAAATTATTACTTAAAAATTATAAAAAGAAATTATTGCATTTAAGAATAAGTTATTTCATTTTACTGAAATATATTTAAATTATTTTACTGCCTAGCAAACCGTTGATGACACTAAGTCACAAATTATATTACAACTGGAAAAATATAAGAGGAGGAAAAATAGACGATAAGAAACAGCACCAGGAAGACCAAAGATAACAATTGACGTTGGATTTAAATTTTTGAAAATGGTGGATGGAAGAATGAATTTGGGAGAGAGACAAGAAGCACAGGAAAAGAAACTAGTAGCATGTATCTTATCGTTTAATCTAACCTTTACTACAGTAAAACGATGATACTTTTTAAGCAATCTAGTATTAGCCACAGATTCATTTTGTAGACGTACCAATGAGGAGAGCTCATAATAATATATTATTATTATTTATAGAAAAGACAGAGGGAGGCCACGTATCGGCGGTAGGGAAAGTCAATGAGACAGGTGCGGAACTTTCAGAAGTTTCTTTGGATTTTGTCAAGAAACTTGAGCTATATAATCCGAGCATCAGATCAAATATGGCTGCTATATTCAATGCACAGAAGAATGGTAAATCTAAAAATATGCTATACTGATACTGAAAAAAAAATTGCATAGAACGACAAAATGAATCAGCCTTCTTAGCAGCAGACCTTGTAACTGATTCAAAGTCACTCTACTTTGTCTCAGTGGAAAACGCGAGAACAAGAAGGCGCAATGTGTTGGAGGTTAGCATCAGCTGATGGAAAGCAAACGTTCTTTATAATGCAGGTCAGCAAATGTGTCTTGGAGGCATTAAAATTTACTAGCCATTTCTTACTCCAATTAAATGAATGGTGGTCATTTTCGAGGTGAGTTGTTAGTTTTAATTTGTTTGAGCCTATCGAACTGGCTATTATGACAAGAATAAACAATTCTATTATCAGCATGCATTCCTAGTTGAGAGCTGATGACATCAAGAATTTCTTTAATGAAGATTAATTTGTCTTGGAGGCATAAAATTTACTAGCCATTTCTTACTCCAATTAAGAGGATGGGGGTCATTTTCGAGGTGACCTGTTAGTTTTAAATTGTTGAGCCTGGCTATTATGACAAGATTAAACAGTTTTATTATCAGCATGCATACCTAGTTGAGAGCTGATGACATCAAGAAGTTCTTTAATGAAGATCAAAAACCAAGTAGGTCCATGGATGGGTGAATATGATATATCAATCTCTATATATTAGAAGAACTGGAGATACAGAAGACCACGTTCAAATTTCGACGTTAGGCAATTGAATGAGAAAGTGGAGGAACTCCGTGTTACGCATTTCGTCATCTAGATGGACTTCATCAGGCTAAAGTAATGTCTCTATTGACTGAATTATATATCATGGGAGATATAAATAAAAATGTCGGCTATAATCATACACCGATAAAAAATGCTGGAGATATAATTCCACAAATTATGTGACGTTTGATGTTGGCCTCAGTGTCCACTTTTATATGTATATTTATATAAGCTGTATCGCTAGTATTTTACTAGTAAATGTAGTATAATTTAAAACTATATTTTTATTATATTATAGACATAATGAAACCCAGTATGACAGCGCACAACCCAAAACAGTGGTTACATCAGCCAAAATTATAACCACACTACTTAGTACAGTTAGCCCCTAAAATATCAACAGAATCTTTATAGATTTTATTAATAGGGGAAAAACAAAGATATAAGAGACAGATATATGACTAGTTTAGAAATAAGAATTTTATAAACGCTGCATCAAGTAGCAAGGCCTCTGTTCGGAATGCTGAGGAGCTGGACATCACTTCTTAATTGATATTGTCCCCAGGTCTATCCTTACCATGAATGGTAGTTCCAGTTAGGGTTCAAGATATGAATAAATAATGAGCTCTCAAACAAAAACCAAATTCTATGAAAGTATACAAATATCTAAACTTATTTATAAATGGAATTTTGTGTGTGTGTGTGTGTGTGTATCCGTTACCTATAGACTCCGAAACGGCTGAACCGATTTTCTTGAAAATTTACACAGTTGTATTATAAGCGTCAGCGAGTGTTTTTAGCTAGGTTTTGTGTCAAGGTACCCCTGATAAATATCAAAAATCGATAATCGAAAAAAGTGGGTTATAGAAGGAGTGGTCCAATTTTAATCAAATTTGATACACTCATAGACAAAGACATAAGAAACGATATTCAGAAGTTTCAAGGTTGCAGTTCTTACAATACTGCAGAAAATTTAATATCAATATCAGGAAATCAAAATTTGACTTACATCTATTCATTTTTCTTTCAGTCTATGGTTTCGCTTTAACTGGAAACAACTATTGCTTTTTAGTCTTTCGTGCCAACGTCCAAAGAGTCTGAGCTCCAGGACCATGGATTAGTTTTAAAGCTTTCATTACACCCGAGCAACGCCGCGCTATACTGCTAGTATTTTTATAATTATAATAACTGTAATACATATCTATAGTAAAATGACATTCTATAGTAGAATGACCAACAGCATATTTTATCTGTGCTTGAAGGCGCTAGAATTGTGTTACAAATACCTAGATTTTGGCATTAAATAACCCATAGAGGTCGATATGCCGCTAAATAAAATTAACTAACCAAATCTTAATATACAAACTCTGTTGTAAAGAAATTTTTAATTTTATAAAAGCTTATATCAAAAACAAAGCCGATAAGATCAGAAAAATGTGACAATTAATCAGTACTGGTAATCAATTTTTTCAGATGCGTTCCTCTCTTCGCTTGTTTATTTCTAGAATGCAATTCATTCAAATATATTATACCACTAAATACTTTCTTTAAAACATCGATGATTCTGTAAGAAAATTTTGTGAATTGTGTCAGGTTAAGAATTATTCAGCACATCGCCATAAATAGAAACACAAACCTACACATATACACACACCTAATAATTTCCTCGACCCTATCACCGATTACATCTGGTCACCTAACTCCCCAGAGAGTAAGGCCCTTGATTATTATAAGTGGGGCGAATTTGAGCAGAGGACCAACAAAACTGTTTGTGACACTAAAGATGACCTTAAGGCAAGGATTATGACAGTATTTACTAACTCCATCAAGGAGACCGTCCATAAGCGATGCAGGCGATTACGAAGTTGTCTGGAGGCTAAGGTGAAAGCTAATAGAAATGTTGTTAAATAAATATACTATTTATTACTGCAAGGTACTTTTGTATTTTTTTGGTAAATATATCTGTTAAAGTGTGATGTAAATGTTATTTAATTAATTAATTTATTTATTTATTTGTAATTTAGACGACATGTTGGTTTATTGCATCCTCTGTGCGTGTGATTTTGTGTGTAGAATAGTTTTGATAAACAACGGGTATAATATTTGGAGAATGAAACTGCTTGGCACAGACTGACTTTGTGTCAGCCGCGGATATGTTCCATGAGTCTCGCTGACTTCCGTTGCTAACAGCACTTCTTGGAAAGAAATTGTGTAGGGTGCGGTCATCTGACCACATAACAGATTTTCCTCCAAACAATGGCTTGTACTTCAGTTATTATACAAGTACCACAATCTTAAGTTGCAATAACAACCATATTCCCCAAATCACGCACCTTATGATGTTTTTCACTTCAAAAACCAAATCCCAATTAAAAATGACAATATTAAAAGGCGTCGAAGGTATCTAAACGACTGCCAGGAGGCAGCAACACGCTATCCCACCAAAAAAGTTCCAGGAATGCTTTTATCAGTAGAAAAGTTTGGATAAAGAGTGTTGCTTCAAAAGAGGACTATTACGAAGAAGATTTAAGGCAAAATTCATATGTCTTGTAGTTTTCTTTTTGTGACTCCAGTCCTGATCCTTTTTGATCAGGACTACTATTGTGGCCTGTTAGGTCCAGAAAGACACGGTAAACATGAAGGTAAGTTGAACCTGTGTATTGGAATAACAGAACATATATATAAAGTAAGAGGGTTAGCAGACAGCAAAAATAAGTGTACGACTGCCTTTCACGACTGCGTCCCCGGAACTCACTCAGGTTAGTATTTATTGACGGAGGAAGAGTCCATTCCTATAGATAGGGCACCATAACTCCTACTATCTATCTATCTATCTATCTATCTATCTATCTATCTATCTATCTATCTATCAGTTAGTTTATTGCTCATAATTAAATTAGACCAGTACGCAGCTGTATTAAAAAGTATTCAATACAATATATATTTTTCATTTGGAAACGAGTTATTTCGCTTTATTGTAATTCGCCTAAAGACACTGAAAGGTAGAAACAGAGGTCAGAAAATAACTCGTTTTCAAATGAAATTTATATATACATATATGTACGCATCGCTCATTCAGTAAAATGAATTATATCACTCTGGCTATTGGGCGCGTATAATGACAATATACACGCTAAAAAGTCTGACTTCTTCTACCAAACGCCCATAGCCCAGAGGTAGAACCGCCGACTGACTCCAATTCGCTCGGGTTTCAATCCTGGCTGAAAAAGCAATCGGAGTCTAACCGTATTGATGAGCGGTGATACAGCAAAACAGATCTATCTGCGGATGACTATATATATATAGTTATAATTGGGAAGAAACCTTTTATTTAAGCGTCTTTCATTAAATACAGACGACAAGGAAAATTGAATTATTTTTTATTAAGTTTTTTCCAGTATCCTGACGTTTTTTCCGTTTTGGGTTAATACGTGGGGAAATAACTACACCAAGGACAAAACACTCTTCAGAATTTAACAGTCAAGCTTCCGAAATCGCTCAGGACTATCAAAATTATGAAAAGTTTTTATACTCCTTGACTCCTACAAAACGGAAAAACGTTAGAATGTGGGAAGAACTCAGTATATATATATATATATATATATATATATATATATATATATATATATATATATATCGTAATGGACGAAAATCATTTCTAAATCATTAAATAAAATGGCAGCATGTATATATTCCATCTTACAAAAATTTCTTTTTTACCACTTTTTAACGAATAAGCTTTTTTTTCAAATTGATACCATTTATCCTTTTAGTTTTGAAATTCGTTGTCAACTTTTTACTCATTTTTTAAATTAAACACTTAAAATGTTTTGGAAGGTGTGAATTTAGCAACATGGTCAGGAGCGATATTGAAAATGGAGGAACATAGAGAGAAAGAAAAGGATAGAGAAGGAATTCCTGCTGGGATCCTGGTAAGGGAGTAAAATCAGTTGAGATTGTTTAAATGAGTTCGTTAACAGCTAAATGGCACAGAAGTGAGCTGCAAGAAATATAATCAAATAAAAAAAATATACGGAAAACTTGATTGGCTAAAAGTGGCTTTTTAAAAAATCTGCAAGCAGTTAATATAAATTACTGTATTGCACAAGGCCCACTTTATTTTCTGAAATCTTATAAATGCAGAGAAAGAAATTAGTTTTGAACAGGACTCAAATAGACATCTTCCGATATATCACGGAGCAATGATTCTTCGCATCTCTTAGCATTTTGCCTGAGCGTACTTAGTAGATGTGATTATATTATTTTACATTTTTTGTTTATTTATTTTTACATTTGTTTCTTTTCCTCCCTCTTTCTCTCTTTCTCTCTCTCTCTCTCTCTCTCTTTCTCTCTCTCTCTTTGTATATCTCATTCTCTCTCTGGATCTCTCATTCTCTCCCTCTCTACATTCCCCACCTCTCTCTTTTGATTCAGACAACATATAATTAAAGTATTTCTATATATTTCTGAGATAATGTATTGTAATTATTTACATTTTTCGGACTATTTTCCTTATATTTATTGTCATATTCCCGACGTTTCAATGACAATAAAAAAGAGGATAACATTTGTAACTATGTAAATAATATAATCAAGGATCGGAAAGTTTCAGAGCAAATGATACGATGATTTTTATGCCAATATATATATATATATATATATATATATATATATATATAACGTAGCTTCTTGAAGTGATTAATCATTCTACACTTCAATAATGTTTTAATTTTTAAAAAAATAGTTTCGGTTAATGTGCTTATCATCTTCCTTCATTTGTTATGTTGCATCAATCAACATTTGCTGAATCCTTTCTTTATTCATCTATAATGTTACTTTATTATTGAGAAGAAACAGTTTCCCCAATAAGAATATCACAGTCGTTTCTTTGGAATAAGAAATTAGGACCGTTATGAAAAATGCAAATTCAAAAAGAGCTTAAAAGCAATTATGGAAAAATGTGTTTTACTTATTTTAATAAAATAACCATCATGCCATATATTTATTTAGAATGTCCACCGCTCTAATATTGATATAAAATGTGATGTTTATCATGTTATTCATATAAAATTGTCTAGGTATCACATCTACATAAAATTATGAGAAATCCATTAGTCCGGACTATTTTAGTCCCTCTAAAATAGTCTTACGTTGATCGATCGAAACAAAATTAGGGAGAGAAATGCAAAACGGTGAGATTGTAAATCTCGACAAAATTTTTTGGCAGTATCTTCAACAACACTAAATATTGTGAGGATTTCACCAGGTCTCATAATTTGAGATTGTATAATCATGCCCTTCCACGTCTCCCTATCCATGGTAGCTCTTATCATGCTTTCTCCTGTTAACCAACTCAAATCCCGCTCTGCCATCCACCTGCTCAGACCCCTCAAATACGTTATCCGCTGCTTTATTCTGTCTCTCTTTCTCTATATCTAACATGTGAGTATCAAATTCTTCAAGCCTTCTTTCCTCATCACATGTCCCAGGAACTTTAGTTTTTTTTCTTTCTGATGCTCAGTTTTAATTACATTTTGTTTCCCTCATTTCTAAAACCTCAACATTCCTCACATACTCGATCCATAATATTCGAAGCCTTCTTCTGTAGAAACACATATCAGTTGCTTCAAGTGTTTTCTTCATCTTTGATGATATTTTCCAGCATTCTTTGCCATATTGAAGATTAGACATCACATAGCAATCCAGTACTCACTTCTTTGTTCCTAGCCAAATTTTCCTGTTTCTTAATATTCTACCCATCTTCGGGAATGCGTCCTCAGCCATGCTAATTCGCCTTCAGATCTCAATGTCGCACTTCCGAAGTATTTATATTTTTGTACCTACTTGATTTTAGTATCGCCAACTTGTAATTGGCATTTTGGGCTCCCCTGTTTGCTTATGACCATGCATTAGATTCTCTTGTCGTTGATTTGTAGTTCTTTCTTTTAACTTTCTTCATCTACCATTTTTAGGAGGTCTTCTAGTTTCTTTCCGTGTCGGCTATCAGCATTGTATCATCTGCGTATCTTATATTGTTGAGATTATGATCGCCAATGACAAATCCTGGCATGACTTCTATGGTCCTCAGGATAGTCTCGCTGTTCAAGTTGAACAGATCAGGTGAAAAGACACATCCTTGTTTTTCACCTCTTTCTATCTTTGTATATCTGCTGAATTTGTTTCCTGACTGTATGCAAGTGATTTGCTGCCAGTAGAGGTTCTTGAGTACTTCATGTCTTTGTTAATTATTTGTGGCGTACTTTGTCCAACGCTTTGGCATAATCTACAAAACCCAAGTAACCGTTCTTTTTCATTTGTATCACCCTTTCTAATAGCATCCTAAGCATAAATATTGCATTCCTTGTTCCAGTGTCCTTGACAAAACCGCACTGTTCTTGTCCTATTTCCGGTCTGATTCTGCTTCGTGCTTAATTCATCAGGATTCGGACAATGAGTTTCGTTATGTGACTCAGCCAACTGATTGTGCGGTGGAGTTTGTATTCGATCGCACCGGGCTTCTCAGGCACAGATATGAAAAATGATTAGCTTATGTCATTTGGTATTACACTACTGTTATAGATTTCATTTATTATTTCTGTAATTTTCTCTCTTCCGAAATCTTCTAAGACTGTTAGCATTTCTATTACAATGCTGTCTGGTCCAGCTGCTTTGTTCCTATTCAGTTTGGCCACTGCAGATTTCACTTCGGTATTAAGATGTCTGTCCGTCAGAATCTTTGTTTACAATCATTTGTATATTCTTCCCATCTCTGGAGTATTTTCTTTCTTTTTCTAATATGATTGTCCTATCTTTGTATTTTATACATCCTGTTGAGGAGTATGTTCTTTGTCTGTCAGTTTCTTTATTTCCTTATGCATTTCTTCTTTGGTAGTCTTGCTCAATCTCTCTCTTTAGCCTGTCTGTACTTAACATTGAAAGAAGGAACACTGTATTTCGCAAACGTATTATCTATATTTTCAAATTTTAAAGTTGAAATTCATTCTGACTGATTCAATTAAACTTACGCAAAAAATCTAAATTTTTCTCTCTCCCCAATCCATATTAATTCTTTAAATAAGAAACGTATTGTTTTCTACTTTCAAATGGAAATCATTTTATAACAATGAGTCAACATTGCCTGATGACAAGTTAAAATCTCGATACAGAAATTATCGTATCGCAATGTAAATTAAATTAATTATAAATAAAAAACAAATTTAGTTTTATATATATATATATATATATATATATATATATAGAGAGAGAGAGAGAGAGAGAGCACTCTAGCTATTGGGCGTGTTTATATGCGCTAAAATGCCCGTCTTCGTCTACTGGACGCTCGTGACCTAGGGGAAGAATCGCCGACTGACGCCGATTCGGTCGGGTTTCAATCCTGGGTTAGGAAGCGACCGTACTGATGAGCTGTAATACAGCGAAACAGATTTGTTTGTGGATGGCTATATATATATATATTTTTTTGTGTGTGTTTATATGTGTACATATTCAGATATAAATAAAATATATCTTTAAAAAGACAATAGATATAACGATAAACTGAAAATGTTTAGTTACTAATGCGTTTCTTCCCTATCGGAACTTTATCAAGTTAAATATAAAGATTTAAATTTGCAAAATATATTATTACATTTACCTTGATAAAGTCCCACGAGGTGGGGAAAATTTGCAAAGCATGGTAAGAATTAACTCATCGTCCTTATTCACACACACACATATATATATATATATATATATATATATATATATATGTTGTAATTTTGATATTACAGTGGTTAATAAAAGCATTATATCACTTCACAAAAATTGCCATGTTTCAGAAATACTGTTCTCTTTCAGGGATATTTTATATAAACAGTGAAAATGATTTATTTAGAAAATATAAGATTAATTCATCTTATTTAGAAAATTATGATGTGTTATTTGGAGAATATGCTTGCAAGTGTGTCAATATTGTTCAATCAAAAATGGGAATTAAGTTGAACTATGAAGTTGGAGATTCTGGTAGCGAAAGGATTTTGGGTCGTCAAGGCAAGACACTTTTTAATTGTGTCTGGCAATTGAATTCCTTGCATTCATTTACGCACAGATACCCTTGGGAAAGGTATTAATCCGTCTCTTCTCTCCAGTTATGGATTAAATAATAGAACACATTCGGCTCTATAGCCCTGGCTAACAACCAATCTACCGCAGAAAGCAATGGCAACCTACTGCGGGATTATCTTCTGCCCAGTCAGTCAGTCTTAATGAAACCTGTATGAAAGACAGATTTCTGCCCTTAAGTACATAGTATCACAGCTCATCAGTACGGTAACACATCAGATTGCCTCTAGCCAGTATTGACACCCGACCGAATTGACATCAGTCGGCGATTCTACCTTTGAGCTATGGTCGCTACGTAGAGAAATGTTGGCTTCAGCGTGTTATATACAATGTAAACACACGCCAGTAGCCGAGAGAGTTCAAAATTTGAAATTACCTTTATTATTAAAAATCATAACTTGGTATATATATATTTTTGTTATATTTGATTTATTGAAACATGTTGTGCGAAATTTTACTTAATAAATGTTCTGAATTTGAGAGTTTAACTAATTGGTCTAATTTCATTTTTCTTGATCTCTGACTGGGGGTATTGGGCAGGGCATACACTGCACCCCGACATTTGATCATCAGCTTTCATTACTGAATATTAATTAGTTTTAAAATGGGATTCATCTGGTTGCACTAATCCATTAAATGTATTTCCTGGTCAATACGATATCACATAGTAACATTGATGGACTAAATATCACATAGTAACATTGATGGACTGAATATCACATAGTAACATTGATGGACTGAATTCCTCTCTCATCTTACAAAGATATATTTCTGATACGCCAGATGAACTTAAATGAGCTTCATTGGCATTCGTTCTTTCTCATGTGCGTCGTATGATCGAGAGTTTATCAACTGAATGCACGATTCTAAACTTTGATGTCAGTTGAGGCCGGATACTTTTTCTTGAATAAGCAACGACGGTAACAATTATTGGCACGGAAAATAGATTTGCAGAGCTGGGTTGAAATTGCACCCGAGTTTTTCTCGTCATTTTCGCATGAATGCCGTTGAGAAAGGCAGGAATCCATCACTTCTTCAAAATTCGAATTTAATAGCAGGGCAGTCTTCTTGCTTCCCATTGGAGTTAATATTCAAAGTTTTTTTTGTTTTTTTTAGCTAAACAAGAAATCCTATTGATTACATTGATGTCATTATGTGCATGTAAGCGATTAAAAGAAAATCGGATATGTGGTCATCAGCAAACGGAGGATCCCCAAATGCCAATTACAGTTTGGGGATACTAAAATGAAGCAAGTACAAAAATTTAAGTACCTGGGACGTGGAAAATGCGACAATGAAATCTGAAGTCAAATTGGAATGGCCAAGGACGCATTCCAGAAGCTGAGCAGAGTATTAGAAGACAGAAAAATTTGGTTAAAAACAAAGAAGAGAATTCTGGATTACTATGTGATGAAGAATGATTTATTTGTTGGTAGTTTAACAGATATCGGGGCGAATTGGTAAGCCGACTTCGAACATCGTCCCCTTACCTTATGGAATTATGACTTTTCTTTGCACCTTTTATTTAAATAGGACTCTGAACATTAGTGAATATATGCATAGAGGTGACACAACTGTACATGGGTTCACCTCTAAAAATCTAAAAGACTGGTAAATTATCTCGGCTCTGAGTTTATTCCAACAACTCAGGGAACTGATTTGTCATATTCAATATCTCAAAAACCAGTTTAGCAGACTTCCATTATCAAGGAGCAAAAACTGAACTTTAGATTAAAGTCAAGAAGGACTGCTCTACCTTAAACACCTCTTAGAGCTCACCCGAACGAAACCAAATAGAATCCATAATTGTCGGTTTTTTATACCTCTCGAGTATACCTCAGGTGTATAACTCTCGAGTATACCTATCTGACACCTCCTACCAAGCTTTATGATTACAAGAACCAGAACAGACCGAAACTAGAGTACTGCTGGAGTGTCTTAGACATGAGAGAGTTAAAAACACCTCCGTGGCCTTGTGGGTGATTAATTTTTTATACTCTACCAAGCCTTTCACAGATATAGAAATTTGCAACCCTCTCTCTACTCTGTCGCTATTTTCATGGAACATGATGAGTTCTATTATTTTCGTCAATTCTAACATTTACAGCTAAGACCCACCGTGCGACGTAGTTTGGGTTGAGCTATCCTCGCTATCTTTGTATTCCATTGGCAAGAAGGAAGTTACATTTAGACAGCTTCTTCTCATAAACCGTTAATTTATGTAGCCGACTACCGCGAGGATGATTTTCTGATCACTACAACTCTCACTTCTTCAAATATAAACTTGACGTTATTTTTACTGCATATTACCATAAGTTGTTTAATCTTACCACATACAACAGCCTTCAGTAATCCACTACCTTGAGTGGCTCTTAGGTCTTGCACAGAGTGTAAACTATTAAAAAGAATAGAGATAGTAGGAAGTCAGGTTTGGCTCTCTATCTTTGGATGGAAAACAGTCAGAGAAAAAGAACAGTTTGAAAATAAAGTGTTACCAAATTTTGAATTTATTTTCTTCTAGATATTGTTTATTTTAAAAGCTAAACCCGAAAGTCAAATATAGAGAAATTCCCAGATTAGTTGCATTGGGATTTTAAAATTATTCCATTTTGACCAAAGTGCGTGCGAAAGACACCTTCGCTTAAGAATTATTGGATCAACATCTTAAACTTTTAAATTGATTTTTTAACAGAGAGGAATACTCTTTATATATGTATGTGTGACCATGTAAGCATACATATATGTTCTTGAGAGCGTTTGTATGTTTGTAGCTACGTGCCTGTGTGCCCATACGGTCGCGGATAGGTGCTTCTGTACCTGTATGTATGTACACTCTGTGTGTGTGTGTGTGTGTGTGTGTGTGTGTGTGTGTGTGTGTGTGTGTGTGTGTGTACTAGAACCTCGTCTTCAGTCGAGCGCCGGGCCAATCGCGGTTGATTTATCAGCCAGTTCTTCCGTTAATAACGTTTGCGCGGTAATTTCGCTTAAAGTTACATCCGGGCACTTCCCAGCTCCATTCTACGCCTCTTCTGCCACACTTTTTTTCTTTTTCTTTTCTCTTTTCATTTCTTTATCGGCAGTGCACTACTTTTGTGCTACTGCGCGATAGGAAAGGGACCAGGGGAAGTTGTGAGCAGCCAGTGGTTCTCTTTTATCAAATATTCAAAGTCGGGCACACTTTCGATCGAGGGAAACGAATAAATAAGGCAAAAGAAAAATCAATTATGTTCGCACGCCGGCGTGAAACAAACGTCCTGGAAATCATAGAGTTTATATAGCATATGATAGTATCGGTCAGTTTGGGGTTCTACTTTTATATGCCAAGTTATGTCAGTACATAGGCAGTAATAGCTCTCCCTGTCTTCCAGAATTTTGTTGCTTTAAGCAGTTTCTTACCCATTAGCATCCCTCTTTGTTCTCATCGCTGTGTTAATAGTGTAAGGCGTAGTGACTCATATAGAGAAAATGGCATTCGAGTTATTTATATTCACTTTCGCACCAATATCCATGGGAATGTTAACAATCGATGTCTTCTCCTATGTGGGTAAATTGTTGACCAGATCCACCATAGTTTATGAATATAGAATACAGCGCAGTACGTAATCTGTTCAATGAAACAACGTCAACGATTATCACTCACGAGTCAGACACTCTACTGAATTTGACTATATAACCAATACTCGGTAAAATATGGTCGCCTTTATACACGTCGCATTGAATATTTTGAGCCTTCTGATTGGTTAACCCTTCTATTAGTGAACTATTAAATGAGTCAGCTCATGGCTGGCTCACTAGTATACAAGGGTATCTAAGAACTCCAACATAAATAACCCTACCGATAAGGCTCTGGAGCCATGGCTGGCTACCATTTTATGAGAAGTGTGATATTATCGAAACCCACGTAGTAGCGGATGATGTAGTTTTATTTAGATCTCTAGTGCTTTTTTGCTTTATGAATCAGCGAATTTCTTTGATTTTCGGTTTTCTAAGCGGCATTCAATATAACAGAATAGAATTGGATGTAAAAGGATTTTTTTGAGATCAAGTGGAAACAAAACTGGAAAAGTTCTATTCTGGTGCTGGTCTATATTAGCAGTCATATTTGGAATCGTTTAGAGTTCTGGTTTGCCCTTGTAAGAAAACGTCTTACGCCTCCATTTCCTATTTTAAGTCAATTAGTTGTGATGAATAGATGGACGAAGAGTTTATAGGGGGAAGAATTAAAATAGCAGAAGTTGTTCTACGTATCACCTATCTGCCCAAAGGAACGAACAAGCAAAGCAATGAATAAAACACCTACATTTAATATGGGAATCAGTGTTCGCGTTCTCATTTCTTAGCTTCATCTACCGTGTGAGCATGCATCACGCCCTTTCTCAGCTTTTGCTACACACCAACGAAATGAAACTTTGGCGTAATATACTAAAATTGAAATGATCAGGAAGTTCATATTTAAATGCGGTGCCGAGGTCGTATAAAAAATAACCCTCAGACGATCTCGGTAAATAGACTACTTAACGTTTCCGCTGCTTTTCTTTCATTCAGTATGTCCTATAAGTGTTAAATTCTCTAGGCCTTATGTATCCAACATATTTAATATGTTTCATTTTGAATGTAAGTATTTCCTTGTTTGTAGGCATTCCTGTTGTTCTAGTTTTACTTAAAATATCACCGTTTCTCACATGCTTTATCCCTGGTATTCTCAGCCTTCCTCAACCTTATTCCTTATTTGGTTTGTTCTAGTCTCGTCTTCATCTGAGAGCATCAAACATTCTCTGCCATTGCTAGGCCAGCTGCTAAGAATGCTGGTTCATTGTGTCGTAAAAGTTTTTCTCTCCAGAATCTGCCTTAATTTTCTAGAAGTCTACCATTTGTCCATGCTTAAAATATTGCATACACTACCAGCCATAATTATTAGGCCACCCCATTTTTTAGAAAAATGATGTATTTCATACTATTTTTAGTATTTATTGCCAAGTGGATAATTCTAAATGAAAATGGAATTATTCCTTTGGCAATACTGCACAATAACATGCGAATCAAATGAACTGTTCTGATGTTCATTTCTTTGGCTCTTTTCCCCATGCTAGTCTCTTCTTTTTATTGGATGGCCGAAGCAAAGGCTATCTGGCCTTTTTAAAAGTAATAATAACAAAAGAACCATTCTATTTTCATTTAGAATTATCCACTTGGCAATAAATACTAAAAATAGTATGAAATATATAATTTAAAAAAATGGGGTGGTCTTATAATTATGGCCTGTAGTGTATGGTCAGATTCTATCTAGAGCGCCTTGATAAAATGCAAAGACAAATCTGGCGCCTAGGCCTCAGTCCCTTTCCCACTATTGCAAAGTTGTCTTTCTGTGCATTTTCTATCAATACTTTCAGTTTGTGATGCAGTGGATATCGACTCGGAACGAGAAATTGGGGGACACGATTTCGAATTCCACATGAAATTTTTGCATTCACTTACACGCAAATACTCTTGGCAAAGGTATTAATCCATCTCTACCCTCCAGTTGTGGGTTAAATAGTAGGACAAATTGAGTTTCTGTAGCCTTGGCTTGCAACCAGTCTACCGCAGAATTTAATTGCAACCTACTGTGGGATAATCTCTTTCGAGACTTGATCGCCCAAGCGTTTATCACGTATAGCACTTAACTAACAGATGAAACAAGCGAGGAGGTTACACCAATGTGCAGTTTAGTTGGTCAGATGTAACCGTAAGTTCTATGGTAACAATTTCTTTTCTCGCACTTGCCGTTTGTGGAACTCACTACTATCTCCATGCTTTCCAGCCAACTTTAATCTTCGAAAATTTAAATGCCATGCCAATTGCCATCTACTGTCTTTTCAATTACTCTTCCATTGTTCTTGTTGCGTAGTAAATTTTCTTTTATTTAATTCTACCACGCCTAAATGACCCTCTTTGTTGGGGTGAATTCTATTAAAAAGAAGTATTTACATGATTGCATATGGCACAGCGGTTCTGTACTGATATTTTCCAGTATTAGTATTTTTGCTTAGTTTCTGGAAAACAACTAACTTTATTCATCTGCGACTTTGCTTTGTTTCAGTGTTCCTTTTTCCGTTATCAGATATTTCTGAATTGTATTTTCACATCTGACATATTGAGCTCCATTTTTTGCTTGTTGGTCATTTCTTCATGCTTTCACTTGCTGTTAGTACTGGGTATGATAATGAACTACATCCAGCAGCAAGGCCTTTGATAAGGATATTAAAAAATAAGAAAAAACTGACTCATTTTTGACATGATTTCTTTAGGGTATCTTTTCAAAATTCTTGATATCTTAGCAACTGAATTGTACGTTCTGTTTTGGTTTGCATATTATTTATATCAGAGTGTTATAATGTCTACCATTTTTAAATGATTAGGAAGAAATTCCATGTCACACACTGTGGTTTGTAAGAAAATATCTTAGGCAATTGAATCGGTAGTAAATGTTTACTATGTCTATAGAAACGAATCTGTAAGTGTTTGAAAATTGTAGAAATTGTTTACTCTTTTTAATCCGGAAGTCGTTCTCCTAAAGTTTCCTTTAGATGTGGACGACAAATTTTAGTTCATAATAATATTCTGCAAGCTTGGTTAAATTATCAGTAAACTGTAAGGGTATTAATAAGACAATTCGATTATAAAAAAGAAAAGAAACTGCTGAAAATTGATCAATAGGCTCCTGATTAATTGGATGTTTCTCAGCTGCCATTTCTTTATGCGGTAAGGTTCTAAAAGTATTTCAGTGGATTACACTGAATTCTAGATTTTCCACTCCTAAAAATATTGTGGCAGTAAATACTGAAGTTATCCTAAGCTCCTTACTCTGCTGACATTACTCGATCTGATTAACATAATTTTTGCTCATTGAAATATTTTCTAGAAGGAAAATAGTTTATTAATTATTTTGAAGCTGGAATTTATATTGAACGTTTCTTTACATCGAAACTTGGAGAATTTTCCGATTTAGATTATCAAAGATGTACCAAATAAATAGGATTATTTTATCTAAAGTTATTTATAAATGGGACTTTGTCTGTGTGTGTGTGTGTGTGTCCGTTACTTATAGACTCCGAAACGGCTGAACCGATTTTCTTGAAAATTTATACAGTTGTAGTATAAGCGTCTGCGAGTGTTCTTAGCTAGGTTTTGTGTCGAGGTACCCTCGATAAATATCGAAAATCGATAATCAAAAAAATTGGGTTATAAAGGAGTGGTCTGATTTTAATCAAATTTGATACACTCATGAACAAAGAAATAAGAAACGATATTCAGAAGTTCCAAGGTTGCAGTTCAAACAATAATGCAGAAAATCGATAACATATATATATATATATATATATATATATATATATATATATAAGGCAAGATGTTTTTGTGTGTGTCTGTTTATCTGTCTGTATTTCCTTTATACAAATCCACAGATTTTATCAGATTCTCACCAAACATCACTCAAATATTCTTTAGGCTGAGTCTGAGCTCCAGGACCATGGATTAGTTTTAAAGCTTTCATTACACCCGAGCAACTCCGGACTATACTGCTAGTCTATAATAAAGAGAGAAATCTCATCTCATATAAAGACAAAAGAAGGATTTGCTTATTGCCCATCTTTAAACACGAGAAAACTTTCTGGCTTAATATTTTTACTTGAAAATTAGAAAACGTGCCAACTGAGTAGAAGTGACAGATTCTGTTCCCTGTTTGCAATCAGGATGTGAATCTGCACATTTTGTAAGTGTCTAGATTATGCAGAAAAAGTATAATACGTTAAATTTAAGAAAACTTTGAAAAAAATTTGTATGAACTATTTATCGCAATAACAAGCTTTAGAATAATTTAGAGGGATTCTAGATTATTTTTAACGTGATAAAGTAAAATAGATTAAATTAATATTTTTAAGAAGAGTCTTATTAGCTTATTAGGTTATTCAAACAAAATAAAGGATATTTAATCACAGAAAGAAGCAGATGAAATATCTGAGAACATTCTGAAGAAAGAGGGCTTGGAAAATTTAACACTCAAATGATATACAGAAGGAATGAGAAGAAATGGGAAATAGCGAGTAAGTTATTTAATGGGTTTGGATGAATAGATGGTAGAGTGGAAACAAATAAACATTGCATAGAAGGAAAAGAGACAGAAAGATGAGGAGAGCCTTAATCACTTACAATGCGAAAAACTAAGGGAGCAAATTTAGAAATCCTTGGTTTAGAATTTCATAGGTAATGTGAGAATCGTAAGTGATTGTCGTGGCTAATGCCCTTTAGGATGATTGCAGGAAACTTTCTTTGGTTTTGTTTTATTATTTATCACTAGTCATACGAATGATCATTTATAGGAACTGATATTTCACCGGCCTTGAATGACTACACTCAAAATCCGATATTCGACCAAAATATTGTTCGTATGAAGTGCGACAGTATCTGACAGATACTGGCATTGATTCACTTTAATATTTGATGCAGGTGCTTTCGATCGACTGTTTCAGTCGTTGGAAAGATCGCAGAACTGTTGCAACAGAAAAGCGTTACAAGTTTTCTCATAATTAATAAGCAGGAGTACATGCCACAGAGATTTAACAGAAGACAGATTCACTTATCAAAAATCCCTTTGCCGCGTGTGCATTTTTGTCGAAAAATTACAATAAGTAAAATCCAAAAATTTTGTTAGTTGATTGATTGACTGTTATTTGTTTAGCAGCATATCAACATCTATAGGATATTTAATACAGAAATCTAAATCTTTTGAAAACTATTTTATGGCTTCACCTGGATATATTTGGAGAGCACAGATAAAATGCATTGTTGGTCACTTTGCTTTAAATATGCATTTTTAGTAATTTTACTATAGAAAGGTATTTTTGTTTGGTTGATTTTGTTTAGGGGAATATCAAAATCTATCGGTTATTTAAAGCCGAAATATGAATATTTTATTTTTCATTTACAGATATTTTATATACAATCTCATACTTTCAGGGTAATGGTATGTTTTTAGATATGTAGTTTGTAGATCATAAAATATATTGTGAGTAATTTTACTATGTATACGGCTATATCGTGTTGAATGCACCGGTTCTCGTCCGATCATCGAAGTTAAGCAGCGACAAACCTGCTCAGTACTGAAATGGGTGATCATTTGGGAATGCCAGGTGCTGTAAACATAAGCACAAGGAATGGTCTACCGGTCCTCCAGGTTTGGGGGTTGGGCGCAGGGCTAACAACCCTGCCCCGTAAAAAACAGTTTGTTACAGAAACAGCAACAAAAAGTTGCTGCCCTATGCACCATTGGGTGTGATGGATAAATTATGATGATGGAATTTACTATAAATACGTATATTACTTTTTGAGAGTTGACTTGATAGTCATTTTGCTATGACTAGATATTTTTGGTTAATATACTTTTGATTTTTATTTTGGGGTTTGCTTTTTCCATAGTTGGGACATTAACAGGCGCTACTATACAGGTTAGACCTTGGAACAGTAGCAATTAAAAGGTGGTTTAATGCGTCACAAAACCTCCCAATTAGAGATATTGCTACCGGATACATTTTCTCGTCATACCCAGAACGATGCACGAATTTTCTCATAATACCTGTCATGATTTATTCAATGAACACTGTTTAGGAGAACTGCAAAATCAGGAAAAAGTTATTAGTTTTTAACAATCAATGCAATGCAAGTAGAAGGCCGGTAGAAATAAATATATAAATATACTGTTTGATTGAATACAGAATATTTAATCAAATATGAGTATGGATTAAAAATAATGTTTAAACAAATAATTATATATATATATATATATCACTTTCACCACGCTCATGGAGAGAGAGAGAGAGAGAGAGAGAGAGAGAGAGAGAGAGAGAGAGAGAGAGTAGCGAGGCAGCGTCTTCTCATTAGAGAGAAAATATTGTGGCAATGTCGGCTTAGTTTATCATCTTTCCTACCAGTTATTAAACTTTACAACGTTATCGTGCTGCGTGTTTGCTCTTTACCAGTGGCTTATTTATTATTATTATTTGCAATAATTATGTTGTCCAGTAGCTAATAACATATATATATATATATATATATATATCGTCTCCTTAATAATAAAGAACGTTGTATATATATATATATATATATATATATATATATAGCGGCAATACAAACCCAGAATAGGATTGATAAATAATCCGGGATAAATTTGGTAAATAATCCAGGAGGATCCTAATAATATCGGTAAAATATTAAAACTGATCCAATAGAGAGCTCAATGCAAATCAATTCAATTTACAGAACAGATATTTCTTTATTTATCTCTAAATTCAGATAATACACACACACATATATATATATATTCGTCATCTACATGCAAGCCTGTTTCGATTTATTACAGATCATCAATGTCGCTAGACATATTTTCTTGTTTCTGGCCCGGCTCGAAACTCGACCGATTTGGTGTCAGTCGTTGTCGCTACCCACTAAGCCATAGGCGCATGGAATCACAGAAGAGAAAGTTTAACGTGTTGTATATAAGCAGTGTATACACACGCTTGTGATCGATAGAACTTAGTTCATTCCTGAGAATAATGCATATATCGCTGAAGTGAAAGCTGTTTTTAAATGTTTCTTCTTTAGAAAGATATATTTTCATTCTGTCACGTCAGTGTGTTTGTATATTTTTTTGTCTTGTGTCTTAATATAAAGTACTTAATAGCATGTATATCAATATATGTGGTGTCTTTATTTTACACGGCATAGCGATAGAAATATCTTGCGGTCATTCTTGACGGCACGCACGCACTTGTATCTAAACTTATTTATAAATAGAACTTAGTCTGTGTGTGTGTGTCTGTGTGTTTAGGTTACCTATAGACTCCGAAGCGTCTGCGAGTGTTCTTAGCTAGGTTTTGTGTCGAGGTACCCGCGATAAATATCGAAAATCGATAATCGAAAAAATCAGGTTATAGAAGGAGTGGTCCAATTTTAATCAAATTTGATACACTCATAGACAAAGACATAAGAAACGATATTCAGAAGTTTCAAGGTTGCAGTTCTTACAATAGTGCAGAAAATCGATAATATATATATATATATATATATATATATATATATATATAAAAGGCAAGATGTTCGTGTGTGTGTCTGTTTGTCTGTATGTCCTTTATACAAATCCACAATTTTTATCCTATTCTCACCAAACTTCACACAAATATTCTTTAGGCTGAGTCTGAGCACCCGGACCATGGATTAGTTTCAAAGCTTTCATTACACCCGAGCAACGCTGGCTATACTGATAGTAGTATATATACTTAGAAACCCACCAATCTTTTATTTAATAAAATCTGAAAGAATTTTTAGATAAGGCTTTTGGCTGCTGATGCAGGGTAGTTTACTCGATGATCTTATATAAATTTGTAAAGTTGTTGAAATAATATTTTAATAGGAATTCCACTGTTTTGATATTTTAATAATTCTGATGCATGTAATTTTTGAACGACTAAATGACCGAATAAGCTAATGTTAATGAGTGAATAATCACACGACACGTTGTAAGGTAATATTGAAGCCGTTGAGAGATGGTTAATGTTTCTTTGATTTGGCCTTGTGTCAGACTTAACCAAACTCCCTACAGCTTACAAGTTTTATTCAGAATTATCATCCGATTTATCAAAAAGTTTTCATCAGCAGGTTGGTTGGCTCTAGATTGGAATGTGTGAATAAGTGTGGAAGAATAAAATTTTCATGTTAAAATAGAAATTTATTAAATGAAAAAAATAAGAATAGGCAGAAATTAATGTTCAAAAAGAAAGTTAAAGGTATCAAGAGTTCGTACAAATGTTCATAGTAGTAATTTGTTGAAAAGCGTTTATGCGTATGTATGTATGTATTAGCGTTTGTTTGATAGGAGTGACTTCGGATGATGAAGAAGAAATAGAATAAATTAACACACGAGAAAGAAGGAAAGTTACATTTTAGTCGTGTCTCTCTCGCTGCTCCCATCTGACTGACTGAGTAACGCTGACCGAATATTTATAGCATTTAGACTTTTTCGCACTGGATCGCGAAGTTCTTTTAAGTTTTACAATGGATCCCATTGGTCAGAAAACCAATTTAACATCTACTTGTAAAATCCTGTTTCGTCTTTTTCTTTAAGCACATGGTCAATCCATTTTCTCTTTGGAAAAAGCAGGATTTCACACGTCATTGTGATTTTTTGTAAAAATGAAGAAGGTTGATTTTAATTCTTAATTTCCTATTCGACAATATCATAGCCTTAGAAAACCCTCTATTGCATCGGTAAATATTTGAGCTTAACATCTTTAACAGATTATTGCAATACCAAACATAAATATGCATGCTGGTCGTTATTTTAATAAGTAAAATATTTGAAATTTAAAACTTTTTTTCTATTTCACTAAAACAGACATTATCTTCACTTCTTTCTTTATTTCTAACACTTTCTCAATGAAGCTAAGTAGCGTCTTTGATATGTCATTTCTGTGTTTTCTCGCGATCAAAACCGAAATATTTTTTTATTCATAAGTTACTGGCACAGCATAACAGTCGTGTGTACTAACTAAAGAATTAACAACCTGGCAGGACACAAGCAGAATTATGCTAGAATTTTACAAGTAACATCTAACTTCGTTAATTATAGTCAAAGAATGAAAATAAAAATCTAAAACTAGGAAATGAAAACGTTTATAACGTCAACAGACGCTAATTTAAATTGAGAACTATTTTCACAGTCTGTGAAACAAATAGACCTTAGCGTTACGGGATCTGACAGTTTATAGACATTTAATAGGTGTGAGTCGAAACGAATATAAATTTGAATTATGGGGTGTTGCTGTTGTTTGATTTAAACTTTTTTTGTAGTCAGGGTACAAAACGTGAGTAAAATCTTTTCCTTTTTATATTCTGTTGGAGCCTTTATTATTATTTTATTCGAATATTGGTTTTACTAATAAAATGATTTAATCGTGTTCCAATCTTTTCCATTCTCTTTCCCTACTCTCCTGTTAAAATTATAGACTTATTTCATAAAAAAATGTTGACTTCAGTATTCACTTTGATAATTACATACTTACATACATTTTTAAAGCATTTCACCCCAAGCAAGGCAGTTTTACTACCACTGGTGCGCAGGGAGTTACATAGATGAAAGTGATGAGAAAGAGGGGGAAGTTAGTTGTAGGCAATGTCAAAAGAAAGGTAATAGACGGATGAGAATACTTTTGTTATTAGAGTGGAGTGGACGAAATGAAGAGCATGAGAGGAGTCAGTGAGATAGGAGATGACTACGCATCTTATGTTTGAATTCTTGGCAATTGTAGCTGTCGGGGAAGCAAGTATACGGAAGGGACTTCCACAGGCGAGAAGTGCAGGAAAAATAACTGCTAGAGTAAAAGTTGCAGTAACATTTTATTGGTTTCACTGTAAAAGGGTGGGACCTAGTTGCTAGTCCAGTAGCTCGAGCAAATTCATACATAGGGGGCACCAGCGAGGTAAGTTCATTGGAGCAGAAACCGTAATAGTCGTGAAAAATATGCTCCATTTCTGATACTGAGCATTTTTACCTATAAATATAGCATATCTTAAAATTATATTTTATAACACACACACACACACACACACACACACACACACACACACACACACACACACACACACACACAGAGTCATACACAAATATATAGTTTTAATGCAAGGATAATATCACTTTAACTGAACAGGTTTATGCCGATAACGGAGAGCAAGAATACCAGTACCGATGAGTAAGGACATCATAACGGCGTCTTCAGGAAACTTCGAAGTCGAAATGAACCTGTTCAGTTAAAGTGACAAATTCTTTGCATCAAAACTATCACCGACCTATCTCCATCCAGATATCGAGCATCTTAGGTTAAAAACCTGCTTGTTAAAATACTTTTATCAGTAAAACTGCTGAAAAAACAACAAACTTGGCGGCAAACATTACTATAAACCAATAGAGCGAAAGAGAGAGAGAGAGAGAGAGAGAGAGAGAGAGAGAGAGAGAGAGAGAGAAAGATAGTAATGGCAAGTCCGTAAACGGAGGTGATAATCTAAAAAGATTTAGTAAATATAAAATATAAAGAGATAGATCTGTACAGAGAGCGCAATTAATATTATCCAGAGCAATATTTCTACATAAAGGAAGACTGAACACAACATTTAAAGTGTCAAGCTTTACAATATATATATATATATATATATATATATATATATATATATATATATATATATAAAAAATCAATTCCGATGTTCAAATCAGTTCTATGGCCATTTCTACATGTAATCCCTAAGAGAAATTTCACGCAACATCTGTAACTTCTTTATTTCAAAATAAACCAAGATATTTTACCGGAGGAAATTTAAAAAATATACATCACAGAAAAATAAAAAAAAATTCTCTTAGGAATTTCATGTATAAATGGCCATACATCTGATTTGAACATCGGAATTTATTTTATTTTATAATTGGCTCTGTAATTTAAATATTAATTACATTGAACCCTTCCACCTTGATCAGTTTTAATATTAATGTAATCAATATCAATAAGGATCGGGTCTTTGAGATTTACCTTCCTGCTTTTCCTTTTGGATTAAAGTTTTATATATATATATATATATATATATATGAGTGTATGTGTGTGTGTTATTAAACTCTTAGAACATTGAAAGATTTAGTGATTTTCTTCTGGTGCCAAATAAATCGTTTCATGCCAGATAAAAACTTACTAAAGAATCTTGCCGAAACAATTTGTGTAATGTTCCGGTTACATTGGTAAGTCATTTTTCCTTTTTTAAAGAAAGAAAATAGAAAAACAAGATATATCCAGCATATTGTTAATGCTGGACAATTGGAAATGAAAATGCGTAGCGGTTGAAATTATTTTAATCCCATCCGGCAAAGTTTATTACACTGGTCAACAAAACAATCGTAGAAACCTATAAATTCGTATTTTATAATGGGTTGCTTATCTATTCTTTTTCTAGTTGTAGAAGGATTCCGTTCTAGTGAAGGGTAATTATATACTGTTGCAGGCTACCAGACTTTGGCCGTGTGGTAGATAGCCCACTATTAGTCATAAAATTATTATAAAATCAAGAAAGGCAATTTGAGTTGAAAATAACATTTATATATACATATCGCAATTAATGTTTTACAATTAAAGCAATACTTGAATAAAGGTCCAACGGAGGTTAGAATATTCATGCCAAATAATGAGCTGAAAGAGATAAAAGGCTTAGGAATGTGGGGAGCGGAGGTATGTGAGGAATGTCTTTGAAGTAGTCGCTCTTGAGGTCAGCAACTACTTTTGAGACAGGGAAAATTGATGAGAAGTGAAGGTAGGCGAAAATCCGCTTGACTTAAGTCAAGGAGATATGATTACTCTCGCCTGTCACCGCCAGTCTGTCTGCTGGGTGCTTTTATGTCTCGGCTTTTTATACCTGCTTTTTGGATCAGAAGCTCGTTTTGGATTTCACACTTGTATTTGATCCTGGGCTTCCTATTGGCTGGTAAATAAAATTCGCGTAGGCTCGCGATATGGAAATTTGATATTTGATTAATTTTTATTTTTCAACCGGAACATATGCGTAAATACACCTGCGCAGAGACGAATTTTGTTCCTTTGCTTTCTGGTTGCTATAGAGCAAATATCCGGTCCCTCACTTTTGCTCCGTCGGTATCACCACAATTTAAACCAGCAAATATTATTCTTCTTATTGAGAAGGACTGTTTTTCTATAACACTCAGATCCTAAATTCTTGAAAATATCATATTGAATATATCTCGCCTAACAAGTAATTTCATAAAATCATTTAATAGACTAACAGCAGGAAGAACATTTTGGGAATATTAGATCCATGTTAAAAATTTTCTCTTTCTCTACTGTGTGTCAAGTTCAATATTATTTAAGTCCTTTTTAATAGCCATCATCCGTTTGTCCCGCCGTCCCTGATAGCGCTCTTCTATTGTTTTGATGTTTTCCTGGAATCGTCCTCCTCCCTCGTTACTCACATCGTCGCAGTTATCCGCAAATTTATCTAGATGGTTATGTAAAAAGTGAACCTTAATAATCATATCAGCATGTTACTGATAAATTGTATTATTGAGAAATTGTATTATTGTCTAATCAGTTAATTTCAATTTTGGTGATAAATTGGAAAAATTCTGCCCTTCTATTTTAAAATTTCTGAGTCATTTTCAGGTGACTAATATAAATTGTTTGGCTTACCCGAAAATTAACGGGTCTCTATGTCCTTTATTAATTTAATGTTGCGATCATCCAAGATCGTAAATTGGTCTTTTTGCCAAAAATGAGTAATTTCAGTCTAGCAAATTCTGTGACTTTCCATAGTCCGTTCATCAGTTCAGTCAGTTAAGTGCCGTACGTGATACACGCTTGGGCGATCATGTCTCGAAAGAAACATCACTGACTGGGCAAAAGATTATCCCACAGCAGGTTGCCATTGCTTTCTGCAGTAGACTGGTTGCCGACCAAGGCTATAGAACCCAATCTGTCCTGTTATTTAACCCATAACTGGAAGGAATAGACGGATTAATACCTTTCCCAAGGGTATTTGCGCGTAAGTGAATGCAATGAATTCAGCTGGAATTCGAACTCGGCTCCCCGATTTCTCGTTCCGAGCCGATATCCAGTGCACCACAGTCCATCTGTTATACCTTCTAAAATAACCACAAATAGACTGATCAACCACAAATAACCACAAATAGACTGATCAACCAAAAATAACCACAAATAGACTGATCAACCAAAAATAACCACAAATAGACTGATCAACCAAAAATAACCACAAATAGACTGATCAACCAAAAATAACCACAAATAGACTGATCAACCAAAAATAACCACAAATAGACTGATCAATAGACTGGAGAATTCATATCGATAAGGAAGTACAAATTACAGTTTGTTTTACTTGAGTGCGTAGATTAGTTCAATAATTTTTCATCACATTTTAATGAACATTTTTATTATTTAACATACAAAATATAACTACTATTTAAAAAAAAACTATTCAATGATTAAAATATCAAATACTTATTCACTTAAAAGGAAATATATATATATATATATATATATATATATATATATATATATATATATATATATTGTTGTGGATTCTTGTTGAGAATCTAGACAAAATAATAAATAACAAAAGCAGATATGGAGAGAGAAACTGATAGTTATATTGAACAAAATAAATAAACCAGAACACAGATTAGTCAATTCAGGAATACTAGGAATTCTATTAGTAGAAATCAATATATAAAGTCTTGTAGTGAAGAAATAAGTCTGGTTAATGAGTTTATAACCAAAACACTCCAACTTAATAGACGCCTACTTACTGACCAACTAACTCCTTACTAACTCTTTGAGAACTACTCTTTATAAATGCTTTAAAACTCAACCCATGCCGTACACCGTATAGGCAGGATTATATGTACACATTAGGCGAGTCCAGTCTTATGTGCAAAAAGGGATGATCCACAACACCTCCACTCCTTAACTTTATTTTTTGGGAGGAGTTAGCGTTTTTTTTTGTTTTTGTTTAGGATCTAATATTCTCAACAGCTTCCAGAATATTTCTTTTTTTCATCGTGACAACGTTTTTGAGAATGTCGAACTTGGCTCTTCATTTTTCCTTTGTTGGTTGGTGTGTCTCACTTGTTCACCTGGTTTGCAAGTTTTTCCCGTAACTATCGGTGTAATAAACACAGGTTGTATATTCTTCTGTGCGATTTCTGTTATGAATTTGTTACTGCTTGAGAATAACTCTTTACGCCGTCACGCGTTTTAATTTTTACAACACGAGTTAATCCCATATATTAAATTTCTACATCCAGCCCGTTCCTACCAGGTTATGTGTGTTTTTCGTAACGTAGATGTTTAGTTTTTTGGTCTTTCCTTGAAATTTTACTTTCACGATAATTTTGCTTTCCAATTTAATCCTTTTTCCTGTTATCGATTCAGCAATTATTTTAGAATAACATGGACGGCCTGTTCAACTTCCGCCATGTCCGTAGATTTATTATTCTTAAGTCAGATCCTGAATCCAATGTAATTTGGTCTTATTCAATATTTCCAGTTCTACATATTTTCTCATATTTTCCTTGTTTTCATCCTCCACTCTAGTAGATCTTACCCTACTAGGTTGGTTTTTGTTTTTGCATACCGTTGCTTTGTGGCCCATCTTACCACACGCTCGGCAATTTTTGTACTTGAAAAGACAATCTTATCTATTAATCTTGTCTTATTAGACAATATTATCTACCACAGCTGTAACATACAGAAGTTGGGGCCTTGCTTTCTATTGGATTCTTGTCAAACGTAGTTTTGTATCTCTTTTCTTTGTCATTATAATCTTGTTTTCCTTTTGGGGAGGGTACAAAACTTAAATTTCTTTTTACCTTAAACATGTGCGCGACTGATGACTCTTCGGTGATCTTGCGATCTTTTTTATATTGAGGCATTTCTGGCAATCCTCTGACAGTTTTTGTAGTGTTAGACTTATTTCGTTTTGAAGTTTGGGCAGCATTTGTTTTCCCATTTCGCTATCTTTAGCAGCAACTAGTCCTTGGACGAATATGAGACACTTGAAATTATCTGGCGTTACCTCCGACAATTTAAAATCATCGAAGTGTTTGTTGACGATAGCTGCGAATGTAGAATAGTCCTCGTTTTCTGTGTTTCTGAGATTAAGTCATTTCCACCTTTTATGGAACAAGGGCTAAATAGCTCCGTGAGGCCTGTCACTGCCTGGACGAACATGAATTCGTTCGTCTTTCTTGGAAGAATATAATCTACGAACTTAGTGTTTTCGTCCGCACCTAATTTTCTGAGTAAAAGTCTTATTTCTTTCTTTTCACTACAGTGCAGTGGCAGTCGATATTCAAAATATCTTCATATCGCCTGTAATACTCACCAAAATTTTTATCTTTCTCAGTTAAAATGTTTCAATAGCTTTCCACACAGCATCTTGCGAAAACGTATCTTCCTTTTCTGTGTTCCTTTCTAATGCTGTACTTGTTAATTTTAATAATAGTTCGTGTAATTGTCTTTCTTGCATTTCCATATATCTTTCTTCATTTGATTTTTGCATTTCCATCTGTCTTTCTTTACTTCTCTTAATGATTTCCAGTATTCCTTTCTGAAATTCATCCATGAATTGCTGTTTCGATTCTGTGAAGGGCTTGATTTTCTAGCTATGCTTTCTAGCAATTTAGTTTTTTTCTTCAATCTCTCTGTGATAGAGTCGCCAAATTGTTTGTGGTCGACTTGTTGTTCGAAACCTCGTAGCAAACTTTGTTAAAGTGATTCAGGATAAGTTCGTCACAAATTTGTTGTGTGACATGTGTACAAATCTACTTCGCCAATTTGTTATTGTCGACTGATGTGAAAAACGTATTTTTCTCCGCGAGAACTTGTTCGAAATCCTTAGTCGCCAATTTGTTGTTGGCGACTGACTTGAAAGCGTATTTTTTCTCCTCGTGAATTTGATCGAAATCCTTCGTTGCCAATTTGTTGTGGATTCTTGTTGAGAAACCACACAAAATAATAAATATCAAAAGCAGATATGGAGATGGAAAATTTAAGTAGTATTGAACAAAAATATACAAACTGGAACACGTGTTAGTCAATTCAGGAATACTAGGTATACTATTAGTAGAAATCAATATATACAATCGTGGTGAAGAAGTAAGTCCGGGTAATATGTCTCTATACACCAACTTACTGACCAACTAACTCATTACTAACACTCTGACAACCACTTTTTATAACTGCGTTACAACTCAACCCCTGTCGTACTCTGTATAGGCAGGATTATATGTACACATTAGGCGAGTCCATTCTTATGGTCAAAAAGGGGTGATCCCCAAGTGGGTTTCAAATAGGCAGAAGAAATGATAACTTCAATATTAGTAAGCAATGAGGATTTTAACAGAAGTCAGCGTGTTGCAAAAACATTCCAGTACTAATAATTACATAGGAATTCTACGTTGAAAAGTAACTCTAGCCGAAATGCTAGTTAAATACCCATAACATTATGAAGCTTTTTGTATTTTGTAAAGGTTATGTAGAGGAACTACAGGAACATATGTGGCAGCAAGCACGGCAAATAGAAGGTTAATTATAGCGTAAGATGTTTTTCGGCTAGACTAATTCTTTAGCACGACACAGTGAACTAACTCGTAAAAGACGTAGCAATTGATTCAATATAATCGTTCCACTAGCTTGTACATTAGACAACAGTTTACTCTACGATACATGTGCATTACATAAAAGGCATTTTTTACCACTTTCCAACACTTTTTCTCATAAGAATTTCCGTCGGCCATTATCTTTCATAAGCGCACGAACCTTACTTTGTAATGAAGACTAATTTTCCCTACTTTGTCTTACTAATTCTTCCTTTTTTTTTTTTATCTCGGTGTAAATTACGTTATTAAGTAAATTGCACAAAAATGGCTAATGTCCGGCAATGATTTTCAGTCTAACAGAGGAAAATTGTATGAATGCCAAGTCCATAATAAATTGCGATCAAAGAACAACAAATAAAAGTCCATTTGTCGCAAGGAAGACAGTCGAGAGGTTTTTGTCTCCATTAAAGGGGAAAATATTTTCTCTCAGCATTTCCGCCTTACGCTCGTAACTCATTAGAAGAAAAATATACATCGTCACACACCATATCAACAATTCATGAGATAGAAAAAAAAGAAGCCTGTTTTTATATACATTATAAACATCAAAGGATATTCTTCATGAAACGTTAATGATGGCAGCATAATGTTTATGGCCTTATGCCAGACATACCACTAAGAAAATAAGATGTTTATATCAGAAACCTAAGTGTGTTCAGAATAAACTAAAAGTTTGACCTTGTGCCAAGCAAGGACTACAAGTAAAAAGAGCGAATATTCTTATTATACAAATCTACAAATCTACCATCCGTCCCTGCATTGAATACTACTGCCATAACCGGTCGGGTGCTCCTGCTATCCACCTAGGAGTCCTTGACAAAATCTAAAGGAGAATCTGTAATGTGGTCGATCCCGACTTGGCAGCACGGATACAGTCACTTTCTCACCGGCGCAATGTGGCTTCCCTGTGTCTCTTCCACAAATATTTTCATGGCTTCTGCTCAGATGAACTTAGCTCACTGGTACAACCCATACATGAATTTGCTCGAGCCAGAAGATTAGTAACTAGGTCTTTTACTTTTATTGTGATATCAATAAAATGTAAACGCAAATCCTACTCCACCAGCTTCTTTGCTTGCATTTCTCACCTGTGGAATTCCCTTCCGTTTACTTGATTTCCCGACAGCTACAATCTTCAAGAATTCAAATGTACATTCAATAGTCATCTCCTATCTCACTAATTTGCATTCTCTCTCTCTCTCTCTCTCTCTCTCTTTCTCTCTCATGCTTTTTCTTCGTTCACTCCACTCTCATCAGTCTTCTCATCCTTCTCCTACCCTCTGCCTGACACCTCCTGTAACTTCTCATTCTTTCTCATAAGTTATCTTCCATGTAACCCCCTACTCAACAGTGGCAGTAAAAATTACTTGCTTGGGGCGACATGATTATAAAAACAAATTATATTCTTATACAATGATCATCTTCAATGAATATTCTAGACATCTGATCTTTTACCAGATATGGAGCAATATATTCAGAAAAGTTGTCCGACCAAATTCGTTTATGATTGGTGGGATAATAACACGTGATTAAATGAGGTTAAATTTTCTAACGAAAGACACGTCGCGAGACACTGATATATTATTTTAATATAATTAAATAGATTTACCAATCGCTCGGTTCACACTAATTTCTGAAAAAAATTCTGATGTTGTTTTGACTAGACAAATGCACGAATTCCTAGCAGCCAACGGTTGTACGCATATGTAGTGTCACAAAAACAAATTTACTTCAAAGACACCCTAAAAGACAAAAGGCGTTATGAGAAAAATTGTCCAAATTGTCATACTATTTTTATCCAATATCGTTTTTGATATATAAAAAAGTATAACGTTATCGCATATATATATATATGCATCTAGGTGAAGAGAACTCAAGTTTTTACTATTTTGAGTGCCCCAGCATTTATTTTATTATGAACAGTGGTCAATATAATAAATATTATAGATCTTAAAAAAGCACTGAGAATAAGTATAAATCCCTCTGTTTCTTCACCCCTTTCCTTTTTGCTAGAAGTGCAGACCAAAATGATAAGAAAGCGAAAAGGACAGATTTGGTACTAAATGGGCACATCACATCAAAAACAAGAAAACTAAGCGAGAAACAATGAAAGTGGAAAAAGGAAATATATAAAATTAGGTTAAAAGAAGGCTTACATCTTGATCGTTAGGGAGGAAAAAGAAGAAAGGAGAAAAGTAAGGAAAGGGAAAAAGGAGGAAAAAAGAGAAAAAAGTTACTTAGTATGTATTATTTGGGGCCAAATTCCAAAGTGAATCTTCGCACTGATTAGTTAAAGAAACACATGTAAATTTTATATCTTCCCATACATAAACAGCAAACCGAAGGTTTGTGTATTTGAATGTAAATCTTTTTTGACTACCGAAATCAAACATTTCCTGATGAAGAGAATCTCGAAACATAAAAATGTCTGTGTCGCAATGTACAATTAATTCATAACTATATATATATATATATATATATATATATATATATATATATATATATATATATTTAATTCAGATACTTTAATCCAAGTGAAAAAACAGGAAGGTAAATTCCAAAAACCCGATCCTAATTAATATTAAAAATTTTATTTTAATATTAAAAAATGATACAGGAAGAGAGCTATATATATATAAGAGAGTTATATATACAATTTGATGAAGTTTGTCACATAACTGAGCAGAATTATGCCGACTTCAAAGTTTCGTGAAAGCATAATTGTGATGTCTTCACTCTTCAGAGCTTTTGATTCGTTTTGAAATTTGAAAGCCTAGGAAGAAAAAGCCCTGTGGAGTAAAGACATCACGATCATGCCCTCGGGAATCTTCACGGTCTGCAAAACGTTGCTTAGTTAAGTGACAAATTTATGCTCATCAATTCTATTAACGCTCTGTATCTCGATATAGAGCACTTTATGTCAACAAAACCTGCATATCTAAATGCTTTTTTACCAGTAAACAACTGAAAAAGTACCAATTTTTGTACTAAGCATAATCACAACTTTACTCTCTCTCTCCCTCTCTCTCTATATATGTATTATAGTGTATCGAGGCAGCAGTTAATTTTGTAAGCATATACTGTTAAATATAACAGACAATGAAAATTTATTATCTTTAATCATGAGCCGTTTTTGGAAAGCTGAAGAAAATACCTAAAAATATTGACGAGACTTTCTGGAAATATTTGAAGTTTTCAAAAGAACGGTTGGAAATTTTGGGATGATTGAAGTGACATTTTGGAAAGTTTTGTAATCTAGAAGATAATTGTGGATGACTTTAGATCAATGAAGAGACTTGTTTGAAATGTTTGAGTATTGAAGAATAATAGAAAGAATTCGTGTTTTTAATAGAATTGTTGGAAATGTTTACAGTATTGATGAGTCGAGCTGAAAATATTTGGGTATTGAAGCGGTTTGCTGGAAATGTTTTGATTAGTAAAGGGGCTTGCTAAAAATTTGTAGAGTATTGAAGAGATTTGCTGAGAATTTTGATGTATGGAACAGATTTGATTGAAATTTTTGAATAATGAAGAATCTTGCCGGGAGTTTTTGAATATTGAAGGTTTTGAAGTTTAATTTTTTGAAGTTTGCAATTTCTGAAGTGTTGAAAGGACATGCTGAAATCTTTGGAATAATGATATAAATCTGTGGAAATGTTTGAAGTGCTGAAGAAACTTTGATATTTTTGACTACTGAAGAGACTAGCGAGAAATCTTTGAATTAGTGAAGAGAGTTGGCTGAAAATTGCTGGGTATTGGAGAGATTTGCTGGAAACCTACAGATTACTGATGAGACTTGCTGGAAATATTTTCATTTCTGAAGATACATGCAATGGAATATTGAAGATATATTTTGAAAAAAATTGAGCATTGAAGAGACTCCCCAAAAGTTTTTGGAATCGTGTTAAAAATGTTTAAATTATCTGAGTGACATGTTGGAATTTTTTGAATTCAGTAGAAATTCCCAAAATTGTTGCAGTATTGAGGAAACTTGAAAATTGTTGAGGTTTGTAAGTGAACTGTTGAAAATTGTTGCTGTACTAAATTGACGAGTTGGAATGTTTTTAAGAATTGAAGGGATTTGCTCGTAATCTTCAGAATGGTCGAGAGATTAGCTGGAATTGTGGAATATTGAAAAGACATGCTGGACATATTTGTAGTATTGAAAAGACATGTTTGAAATTTTGCAGTATGAAAGAGACTTTCTGAAATATTTTAGGAAGTTGTAGAGAATTCCTGAAAATTTTTGGAGTATTGAAGTGATTGTTGCAAAATTACGGAGTATTGAAGCCATTTTCTGGAAATGTTTGAATTACTGAAATAATTTGTTCAACTTTTTAGATATATGATGTGGCTGGCTGAATGTTTTGAATAGTGAAGATGGTTGGTTGATTTATTTAACCATCATATCAACCTTAATTAGGTAATTTAATGCTGAACAACGTTTTTGATTTGTTTTATTTAGTTTATTTGTTTTATTGTTTTTTGTTTACAAGATTCAATGGAATTTGTTTTAAAGGGCAAAGTTCCCAAGTCCTACCCTTGTTATTTAACCCACAACTGGAGGGAAGGAACGGATTAATACCTTTTCCAGTGCTTAAGTGAATGCGGGGTATTCAACTGGAATTCGAACTCAGCTCACCGATTTCTCTTTCCGAGTCGATATCCACCGCAGCACAACGCACACCCGTCCATAAACGCTTACAGCACCTGGTATTCCCAAGCGGTCACCTATCTAAGTACTGACCAGGCTCAACGTTGCTTAACTTCGGTGATCGAGCGAGAAACGGTGTATTCAACGTGATAGGCCGTAAACCCGAATAGTGAAGTAATAAGTTGGAACTTTTTGGAATATTGAAGAGACTTGTTAGAAGTTTTCTTAATGCTGAATAATGTTGCTGGAATTTTTTGAAATAGTGAAGAGACCTGTTGGAAATTTTTTGGAATATTGAAGAGACTTGCTGGAAATTTTTGGAATATTGAAGAGATTTACAGGAAATTTTTTGAGTTGCGAAGAGAATGACTGGAAATATTTGAATTGCTGTAAAGATATGTTTGAAATATTTGGAATAATGAATAGACATGTTAGAACATTTTGCAGGTTTTTATTGGAACTTTTTGGAATAATTCAAAGACATACTTAAAATTTTTGGAGTATTGTCGAGAGTTGTAGGAAATGTTTAGAGTAAGAAAGAGATTTACTGAAAATTTATGGAATGATGAATAGACTGGAGAAAGATTTGTAGAGTACTGAACAGATTTTCTGGAAATCTTTGGAATAGTTAATATACTTGCTAGAATTTGGATTACTGAAGATGCTTGTTGGAAATTTTTGATTATTGAAGAGACTTGGGAATCTTTGTGTTTTAAGGAAAATTATTTGAATTTTTTTAAGTACTGAAGAGACTTGTTCGATATTTTTGGAATAGTCAAGAAACTAGTTGGATGTTTTACGTAAGCCTTACAGCAATAGCAATGTATAGTGATTATAAGACTGTATGAACAAAACAGTGTTCATGAAATAATTTCAGTCACGCGATTATAAACTTATGTCTTCAAGGCAAAGAAGAAACAAAAATGTAGGGATAAAGCAAAAAATTGTCCATTTTTATTGAATAAGAAGGAATCCCATCATGCATCAGGAGGATTTCGCTATACATTTCAGGAAGGTAGATTTTAAGCTTTCCTTTCCCTGATTTAAACCAACACATACTTTTATATATTCAAATAACGATAAATATTGTCTGTACATTACTATTTTATACCAAAAGAAAAACTGAGCAAGCATTCTATCGTATTTTTACAAAATTTTAGACTAACAGCGACCAGATATTTCGATTAGTTGATTGATTGATACGTTTTTACAGTTTATCAATCAGTTGCAAGTTATTTAAAGCCAGAAAGCTTTTTAAAATTAAAGAATGTTTGAAATAATAATAAATTAGTGATAAAAGTCTTACTAATTATCCTATAGCTGGGAGTAGAAGAGACGGATTCATACCTTTCCGAACGGTATTTGCGTGTGACTGAAATTGAAATTTGGTTAACAGATTAGAAATTTCGGGACATTATTCATTGCATCACCCGCACCTCCTAGCTTAAAGTATCTGGTATTCTCAAGTAATTAACCACTGACCAGTTTCGACGTTGTTTAACTCCAGTGATTGCACGTAAACTGATGCTTAAAGATGATTTAGCACTAAACTCAGACTTTTTGATGAAGCTGATGATAGTATTGAATCTGGTTCTATTTGAGCTGCTCGGCAAACTTGAATTCATTCGCGGAAAATGCGTATGGGTTACAAAAAGTGGGACGAAAGTAAAAACTCGCTTTTTTAAAAGAAATTATTGTTTCTTATTTTAGGTCAGTTGCATAGCACACCTGTAATTTTTTAATCTGATAGCCAGACGAACCGCTACGAGCAGTTTTCGGTTGAAGAGCGGACAAAAATTGTCGAACTATATTTTACAGCAAAGCCATCTACACTTAGAGGCAATTTCGACTCGTATATCCTGGATCGGAAATTCCTCATCACCATACGATCTTAAGTTTGGTAGAAAAATCTAGAAACGCTGGAGGTCTGGTTAACAATAACAAAAGCCACTGTGGCACAAAGTTCACAGAAAGACTTCCAGCTCATGTTCAAGATGTCAGAGACCATTTGGAACAGTGGCCAGACGAGATTTTATTTTGTCCTGCTTTTAGTGCCCTGCCCTGTATTACAATATTCCAGAAAATTTACTGGGAATAAACCGCCTCATGCGAATGGGAAAAATATTGGTAAATTCGACAAATTCAGAATGGCGTATACGGCAATGATGCGTCTTCTTACCGGAGCTACTTAACTTATACGACCAGAAGATCCGAAGAGATCTAGAAAAAATTTTATTCGTGGCCTTAATTTTAAAAAAATACGCAGATGATACAGCGTTCATAGCAAGCGTAGAAAGAAAAGTACAAGAAAGAAATGCGGGAAAGAAAAAGTAAAACTAATCATTATTAGGAAGAAGACTAAATGCATCCTCATTAGCTACAGAGTATGGTCACAGACGATATGTAGATTAGAGATATAAAAATCACGCAATACAGGAATTTAAATATCTGGGAAATGCGACATTTAAATCCGAAGTTGCAGTGAAATTGTACAAGATGTATTTCCATATGTATGAAAATGTAGGAAAATTTTGTAGAAACAAAGAAAAACGCTCCGAATTCCTAAGGGATATTATTCTTCCAGTATGACAGTCAGTGATGGACTGTTTCATTAGAGATGAACAGTAAATTTGAAGCATAGAGATATCCTACAGAGGGATGATGCGAATTCCATTGACAGATGTTATGAACCACAAGGATGTTTTAAGCGAAATAGGAACAAAAGAAATACATTTACTTCGAATTAGAAAGAAATCGCTGATATTTCTGGGAGACACAACGTGCTCTTAGAAAATTTGACACTCTCAAGACATTGAAAGAAAAAGATGAAGTAGTTATTGATTAATTTATTTTTACGGTTTATCAAACTCTTGTAGTTCTTTCTGAATGTTGCTAATGAACATCGTATGCAGTTTCATCTTATGTCTGATGAGAGAAATGCTGCGTTGTCTTTATTTCGGTGAAACTATCATCTAACTTGTCTTTCGGTGTTTTCGTGTTTTCGTACTTCCAGTAAGACTTTATTGCAAATTTTCTTTCTTCAAAACTTAGTCGTTCCCCTGCTGTTATTAAAGTGCATTATATCTGGAACTAATCAACAAAAAGTTCTCAGGAAGTAATATGTCAGAAGTGTGTATATTTTTGGGGACACTTTGTATAATTGAATAAGATGAAATTTAACATTTGTCTGTATTTCTGAGATGAGGTACTATTTACAGTATTTATATTATTCGCACTATTGCCTTCATCTTTATTGACATTTGTACGATATTTCGGCCGGTCTACGCTCCGGCTTTCATCAGGTGCTAGGAATGTCAAACTAACCAACGTCTATATCCACTGGGCCATGAGTCGTTAAGGATATAGACGTTGGTTAGTTTCTGTGACTTGAACCAAAGAGTTGTGAGTTCAATACCAGGCTACAGCAGTGATGACCAAGTAACTTCCTGGGTTAGAGGGAGATAACTCATGACTTCGAACCGTGGCTTTACGCAAGGAATGAGGATGATATACTCCAGTGATTGTAATAAAGGATTTGGTTCGAAATTCCTAGCACCTGAAGAAGGCCGGAGCGTACAACGGCCGAAGCATCGTACAAATTGCAACAAAGACGGGGACAATAGTCCGAAAAATGTCAATACTGTAAATGCAATTTAACTTTGACGAATATAGCTGATACATAAAGACAGAAATGATTTATAACATGGCCTAATATTTGGCCATGTTCCTTAATAATTACTATCTTAATCGCATCAAAAACGTTTAACCGATGGAGTTAGCACAATTCTATCAGAAGCAGTCGT
This sequence comes from Ascarosepion bandense, assembly GCA_037127315.1. Classification (NCBI taxonomy): domain Eukaryota; kingdom Metazoa; phylum Mollusca; class Cephalopoda; order Sepiida; family Sepiidae; genus Ascarosepion; species Ascarosepion bandense. The sequence goes on from JBBBDQ010000813.1 coordinate 942,453, forward strand.
TTCTTGGAATAGACAGATGGCTGCGTTTAGAATTAAATAATTTAGAGACGCCGATCTAGTCAGAGCTTTTTTTTTTCTGATCCTAATTCATGGAAAAACGACGTTTATTTACTTATGTGAACAAAGCATAAGTTATTATGTGTCACATTTCACATTATTCGAAATCTTAAGTGCTTCAGCTGGGTTCTTTTTATGGGATACAGGCATATGTTTATGCATTTAGCTATTTCTCTTCCTCTCTCTTTCTCTCTCTCTCTCTCTTCTGAGGTGTTCTGAGACATCCGCATTTTGCAAGCCCACCTCAATGCAAGCGAAGGCATGATTGGAATGCAGAGACAGATGTTGGTGAATGTTAGCCGATAATGTGATGCCTCAAACAGGAGGGCGAACAAAGCATTCAGGAGCTCGATTTTCTCCCCTATCCACTTTTTTTTAATAGGGGAAGAAGCAAAGAATGATCCGAAAAAACGGTTGCTACGGAATTAATGACATCCTGTTCAAGATTAGTAAAGCGGCAAAGAAAGAAAGAAAAAAAGAAAAAAGAAAGAAAGAAAGAAGATAAAAGAGAGATGCTACAATAACATATATTTAAAGAGTTTACAAAAAACAATATTACAAATATAAAAGAAAGAAAGAAAGAAAGATAGAAAGAAGGAAGAGAATAAAACAGAAAAAGTGAACAGAAGAAATAATTTAAGAAAAAGCAATATAATTAAAGAAGGAAACAAACAAATAAACAGAGAAAGGCAAGAGGAAACAATCGAAATATATGTAAAGATTATACAAGAAACAAAGTAAAAAGAAGGAAACAAATGCATAAAAAAGAAAGAACGTAAAAGAAAGGCAAAAGAGAGATTATTAAGAAAAATGAAAATAACAAATTGAATAAGAAAGAAAGAAAGAAAGAAAGAAAGAAACGAAGAAACTGAAAAGTATGAGAAAACAACTTAAATATATTTAAGGGGTTCATGAACGCTATGAAAAAAAGACATGGAAAAAAGAGTATGAATAAAACAGAAAGTAAAATGAAAGAAAGACTAAAATATATTTAAAGGAGACACAGGTAAATATTAAAAGGAAGAAAAGAAAAAAGAAATAAAGACAAAGGAAAAAGAAAGAAAGGAAAAAGAAGAGAAAAGAAAATTTAAGAAAAAGATAAATAAATAAGAAAGAAGCAAAAGCAAAAAACTTAAACAGATTTCTTCTTCTTCTTCTTCTTCTTCTTCTTCTTCTTCTATGTGCCTTGTCCTTTCAGGACGTAAGTGATCATGGCTTTCCACATCTTCCTATTACACCACGCAACCCCCGTTCTGCTATCCACCTGCTCAGGCCCCTTCAAATATGTTATCCGCTGCTTTCTTCCGTCCATTTTCCCCTCCATCTGGCCTGTTAGTATCAGATTTTCTAAGCCCTCCGTCCTCGTTGCATGTCCCAGGAACTTTAGCTGTCTCTTCCTGATGCTCAGTATTAATTTCCTTTTCGTTTTCATCCTTTCCAAAACCTGATCATTGCTCACTCGCTCGGTCCATGATATCCGCAGCATCTTTCTGTAGAACCATATTTCAAATGTTTCAAGTTTTTCCTTCATCTTTGATGAGATTGACCAGCATTCACTGCCCTATTGACTAACTGACATCACATAGCATTCTAGCACTACTCGTCTTTGTTTCTCGCGAAATGATCTTTTTTGTTAATACTCTACTCGGCTTCTGGAACACGTCCTTCGTCATGCCAATTCACCTTCGGATCTCTGTGTTGCACTTTCCGTCCTCTGTTACAACACGTCCCAGGTATTTAAATTTTTGTATCTACTTGATTTTAGTATCCCAAACCCGTATTTGGCATTTTGGGCTGCTCTTTTTGCTGATGACCATACATTCGGTTTGTAGTCCTTTCTTGTCACTCTCTTCAGTTACTTTCTCTAGAAGGTATTGTAGTTTCCTTTCCGTGTCTGCTATCAGCACTGTTTAGTCTGCGTATCTTATGTTGTTCAAATTGTGGCTTTTGATAACAAATCCTGGCATAACATGTAGGGTCTCTAGCATAGTCTCGTTGTACAAGTTGAATAGATCCGTTGAAAAGACACATTCTTGTCTTACGCCCCTTTCTCTCTTTGTATATCTGCTGAATTCATTACCTGTCCGTATGTAAGCAGTTTGCTGCTAGTAGAGATTCTTGATTACTGTTATGTCTTTCCCACATATATCGAGGCTGCTGAGCATCTCTATCAATTCTTTATTGCACTGTCCTTGTCCTATCTCTGGCCTGATTCTGCTTCAAAGGGCATAAATGAAAAATATTTTGAATGAATGAAAAATAGAAAGAAGGAAATAAAAGGAAAGCGAATGAAAACAGTTATAGTATATTTAAAAAGGATACAAAAAACAATAATAAAAGAAAAAAAGAAAAGAAATATGTAATGGGAGAGACAAGAAGAGAGGATAAGAAAAAATGACAAAATGAATATTTTAAGATAATATCAAAGAAAAGAAGAAAAGAACACTGAATACCAGAAGAAAGAAGAAAAAAGAAGATTATTAACAAAAAAGGAAAATAATGAAATATTGTAAACAGAATAATAAATAGGCCAACTACATAATTATGAGAAATCTTTTAAGAAAATAATAAAAAAGAAAGAATTATAATGAAAATATATCAAAGGAATAAAATTGGAAAGAAAGAAATGTATTTAAGATTAGAAAGTAGAAAATAGCATAAATAAATAATAGAGAAAAAAGAAAAACGTCAAAGAGTTTGAAGAAACTTAGAAAAATGAAAAATGAAAGAAAAACTTCGAGAAAAAGAAAGAGATTTAAAAACAATGGAAGTTGAAAGATTTTAAAATAAAACGTAAAAATTTATGAAAATAGAAAATTAATACAGAAAAAAATGAGAAACGCAAAGAAAAAAGTGTGTCGGAGATTATAAAATCAGACAAAAAGAAAAAAATGATATAACCAATAGCTAAAATAAAGCATAAAATGTGTCTTTTATACAAATAAAACAAAGGAATATATGGGTAACATATGAAACATGGTCGTAACATTGTTTTTTTCTAGACTGACTGAGAATAAGTTAAATTTAAAATTTTAAAGAAAAGATTTTCAAACTAAAAACAGCCACACAAGTTGTTGGAAATATATCGAATGTTTGAAATGTTTGAAATTTGATATACTTTATTGTGTCACAAATCACGCAAAGGTGGTGGAGCTGATTTTCATTGTCCTGTGAATTGATGAATCAGTAATTAATTGTGACGAATATTTCTTAGTGAAAAACGAGTTTCTCTATCTTAAATTTTTTAGTAGAAATTGTCGCTCGGCAGCGAAAATTTGCCATAAGTCGACAAATGCTACAATTGCGAAGTTCTTTTACTCATTTTCTCTGCGTTAGTTATAAGTAGTCGACAAAATTTCCTTACTGGGACAATAAAAGTAGAGCCCAGATAATTTATGCACGATGCTATTTAATACAGAAATAAATTAAACTTTTTCTTGTAGCATAAACAACTTGATATGATTCTTACTAAGAGACAGAGACAGTTTCTCTATAGATTTATAGTTTTGATGACAGTCGTAGAGACTAACGCAGTGACACAGGTTCCCCATTTGTTGTTTTGTTTTTAGACATATCAACTTTATGTTGGCTTTTTAATATCAAATATTCTGGTTTTGATAAACAACACATTGGCAGAAATATTTTTTGTTTGCATGAGTGTTACAAAAGTCGATTCAGATATGTAAGAGTGTCAATAAGGCTGACGTAAGCATACTTTGAAGGAGAGTCAAATAGATATATCTTTGTTATGCAGAAGAGTGAAAAATGCAAAAATAAGTTTGGTTTACACAAAATCAAAAAGACAGACAAGACATGGGTTCGCTTAACACGTGAGTCAAAAGGATAAACACTAGTTTGGTTTGCAGGAGACACAAAAAGGTTCAAACCATTTTTGTTTGCACTAGTAGAAAATACGTAGATACTGGTTTAGTTTGTACGATAGTCAACAAGGCACTTTCTGGCTTAGTTTGAACTGTAGACATAGTAACGGTTGCTTGAGATTTCAAGGATAGACATTGGGTTCCTTTACATGAATCATATCGTTTGCACGCGAATCAAAACAGTAAACATGTACGAGCGAAAAAAAAAAAAGAACGTAGAATTAAAAAGAAAATATAAAAAAGACAGAAGAAAAATAATATATATATCAGGGGATGATTTAGGGAATAAAATACATAAGCGACAAAAATGTATGTTCGGGTTCCGGTAAGGAATACGATTTAGAAATTTTTCTCAACAAAAAAACTCAACAATTCTCCATTATTTAATATCGTTACTTGAAATTAATCGAGTTCTGTCTATCATTTACAAAAATAAACAAATAAAAAAAACCACAAAAGTAAAAAGAAATAAAAAGAAATATTGTGTTATATTAAATGTTTACAGGTAAACTCAAAGGAAGAGGCTGATCAGAAGAAATTGAAAGTAAATTTCTAAATGTGAAGTACCTGTGGTTAAAGCGGTCTGGCTTTCAATGAAGGTGCTAATGTCCGATTTAGTGGGATTGCAGAGAGATAATTGACTTTGAACTTTTTTACGATTGCAAAACAATAACTGAAAATAAGTATTGCTATCAACCTCACCAATCTCAAAGGGGCAATTAAAAAACGGCAGATATTTTGCAAGAAGAAAAGTCCGTATGACGCAAGTCCGTATGACGCAAAAAAGGACCTTGTAGAAGCTTTTAGAAGGGGGAAACTCTCTAACACCCACCGTATTCTCATGAATTGTCTCCTTTTTTGGAGTTTTTTCTTTGTTCCGGTCTCTACAGGAAAAATTTAAATGACAATAAACTGACCCTTTATACCCAGTTGAAAACTATATCACAACCGTCTTGCAAAAACAAATATTCTATACTTCTCAGAAAATGACATTAACAAGCTTGCAGACGAAAGGAGATAGGATATTTTCCATAAGCCTCCCCATTTAGGCCTGACGTGGCACAAGGAAAATTATTAATGTAGGAGATTCGAGTCCGTAAGCTCAGGTAAAAAAAAAAAAAATTCGTAGACTCTGCATAAAACAGGGTCAGACTTTTTGCATATTTTATCCCAGACGAGACTCTGCCCATTGTCAAAGCCTCGACTGAGTTCTCTGCCTTAATGTTCAGAGTATGGATATGGTTGAGAAATTCTTGACTATTGACTGTACCATTGACTGGAGGCTATGTACTTCACTACTATTTTCTCTTTATTTGTGAGAAAAAAATTGTTTTTAAGTTTATAATCAAGCACGTACATTTGCAATTATCTAAACCAAAAAACTACAAGCTTGCAGACGATTGGAGACAGCCTTTTACTGTAAAACCAATAAAATGTAAACCCTTTTAAACAACTTTTTACTGTGAAACCAAAAAAATGTAAACGGAAATACTACTCCAGCAGCATCTTTTCTCGCACTTCTCGCCTGTGGAATTCCCTTCCGTTTACTTACTTCCCCGACAGCTACAATCTCCAACAATTTAAATGTAAAGTCAATAGTCATCTTCTATTTAACTAACCTGAATCCTCTCTTTTATGCTCCTTTCTCCATCCATTCCACTCTCATCATTATTCTCATCATACTTTTACCCACTTCCTAAAATCCCCTATAACCTGTCACTCTTTCCTATAACTGTCCTACTATGTAACCCCCTTCAAAATAGTGGCAGTAAAATGCCTTAATTGGGGCATTATACATGAATGACAAAATCATCGGAAATGTTTTGACTTGAATTTAAAAAAATTAGAGCGACTTTTTCTCTTAACCATGGCTGCTTGTATCTGAGCATCTCTGCTTACACCCGTTTGTGTTCCTTCAGCACCTACAGAGATAAGCTCTTGTTTATGGTGCGACTATTCCGTGTGGACCTAATTTACTGCTCTAGTATGTATCCCATCACACACGGTTTTGAATTTAAAGCTGTCGTTCACTAATTTCGATTGCTACCCGCTGCTAGAGAGTCCAATCATTGCTGTTATTTAATCCGTAGATAGAGAGCAACACTTCTCTGACAGGCGTCTTTGTGTGAACGGAAATGTAATGTCCTTGATTGAAAATCGAAATCGGTTGTCTGATTTCTCGTTCCCAGCCATTTGCCATTACACCATCTGCACATCTAGTCGCAACATGGTAATGTAAAAATTATATTGAATAAGATTATAATATTGAATGTTAAAATATTGCTCTATTGTGAAATGAACGGGCTTATTTCCTGAAGTATATCGAAGTGGGCTATTCTATTACCGATGTTATATAAATAATCTTTTTTTTTTTTGATTTATCACTTTCTGCTTTCTTAAATGTAAATAAAAACATATAACCCGTATATACCCGCGTGGTTTTCTATTGCAAAACACAGAATTGTAGCAAATCTTGCGAATTGTTGCGTGATTTCCCGAAGGTCTATGACTTTTGGGATACCATATATGAAGACATCTCCAGATAAGATGTTGGCGTATGACACCAGAGGCGAACGTTAATGTTATGATAGTCGAGAATTAACCATCTTGCCAATAGACTCTCAGCTAATAGGAAACTAGGAAAGAAATAGAAAAATATCCTTGGAATGCTGTGACGCTAGCCAAACATTTACACAAACCAAACAGAGGATGTGAACACAGGTAATGTGTAAAGCATTTTGTGTGTCGTGCGTATAATACAGACATCGTGTTAACAGTAGTGATATAAATCGCTGATAACCAAAGTATTATAGTAGTTTTTTGTATGTTGGTAAGTATCAAAGGCTGTACATATCTTATTTTAGTATGTTACTAGCATGTCAAAATACAATCACTCATACAACTCCAGGTAGGTCTTGTGAGATGGAAATCTAGATGAAAATCCACAAATCAAAGACTTGTATTAGTATAATTAATAAGACCGTATTGATACGAACTCTTTAGGCCTGTGGCCATAATTTACTGGGTGTGATGGGTAAATTATCACTATTTTATATTTTGAAATTCTCGCATGTGTGGCTACAGGAATCTGCACGATGCCACACAGGCAGCAGAACCCAATCATGGCTGTCAGAATATTTCTGCGATCACATCACCCCTGGACACACAACTCTTCAGACAGCAACCATCTTGATTATTGTGTGGGCGGCGCGGTTGACCAACAAATTTCCGTGCAGTCCCAATGATGAAATGAAGGCTAAGATTATGGCAGGATTCACGAACGCTAACAAGGAGACCGTCCAAAAGAATTGCAGCAGATTCCGATTTGTGTGGAGGCCGTGGTTGCAGCGATTTTACTGAATAAATTTACTTCTTAGTATTTCAAGATATGTTTATGTAATTTATGTGTAATTTTCATAAATATAGCTGTTAAAATGAAATATCAGTGTTGTTTTCATTATTTGCATCATTCAGAAGACAATTCATCAATCACAACCTGTCTTGCAGTGGTCATCGATCTGATTACTGAGCATGCGCAACTTTACGTAATATCGATGATCGGGGGAGAACTTGTGTTTCAGCCTGATATTACCGTAAGTATTTTTTTTTGTACTTCACAGATTTTTACATCAAAGATTATTTTATATCCACATCTAAAGACTATCTATAATTCCATTTCATAGTATTATTATAGTGCAGAAAAATATTTTCGTTTTTAAAGCCTTTGGCATCAAAGCCAATTTTATGAACGCACCTAAATATTATTTATGTCTCAACTCTATTATTGATATTGTAATGATATTATCGGGTTTTCTTGTTTCTTTTTAGAGCCTTTTATGCCAGGCTCCAGTTCCTATACACATCCAAACCTACTCATGAGATTACTATATTAGTAATACGATGAGTCTAAACGTATTTATACTATTTGTAAGCATTTTAATTTTCTGTTGATATTTTTTACTTAACTCTTGGGGGAGAGTAAATAAAAAAATTATGTGCAAAATGGACATTGTAAATAGGAATATTAAAAAGTGGTTAATAACTATCAGTGTTTTACTGAATATGAATATATCTGGATATTATTTTATTGTTTTGTCATAGTTTAAGTCTCATAACTACAAATGATAGAAAGAAAAAGAAAAATATGAATTCAGAAGACAAATATGACCAAAAGTGAAAAAGGAGGTTATGCTTTTTGCAGAGCTAACCCAACCATCGCATTTTAGGTCAAATTTAACAGTTGATCAGTGACTGGAGACGTCTGCCTTGGAATTGTTTTTTTTTATGGAGCAGGAATGAAATAAAGGGATCGGAGCCGAAGTATTGGAGGCTATTTAAAATATACGTAAAAATAAAAAATGGAAAATGAGATAAAGAAAATCTAAAATAAATAATAAAATATTTTATATATTTTCACCTAAAATTTATATCAAAAAAGAAATACAGAGAAAAACCTATTTAAAAGATAAATATTTAAAAAAAAGAAAATTTTCTCAAAGAAGATATTATAACTGCTGTCGAACAACCACGGTTTATTTTCGATTCTTCACGGACTGATGGACAAAACTCATTTCAGGTAAACATTTAAAGTGTATGTTTAACATCACTGCATTATTATTGCTATTACGAGACTACTCCTGTCGTAAAAAATGACGGTAAAATATTTGAGAGGATTATATATATATATATATATATATATATATATATATACACAACGAGAGAGGGTATATATATTCTTCACTACTCGGTGACATAATTATTGAAAAAAATGTTAATAAAGCCCAGGTAAGAGCAGACACGTGGCAAGAGCTCTCATAATTGGGAATAAAGTTTTATAACAGGTAGTAAAGGGAATGAACTGAGCCGACACTGCCTCTCTATTGTCTCTCTCTCTCTCTCTATCTCTCTCTCTCTCTCTCTCTCTCTCTCTCTATATATATATATATATATATATATATATATATATATGAACAAAGGTCTTTATTGTGAGAAAGAGGATTATTTTTATTTTATAGTGGGTAGGATCGATTGTCTATGATGGCTAAGAGAGAGAGCAGCTTCGTTTTGAAAGCATTAAGATTTACGAACCATTTCTTTCCCAAGTCCACCACGGACTGAAGGTCCTTCTCAAGCTCGGCAGCGATGTTCACTTTGTCAACCTCAGCAGATCTTTAATCGAGGGGAGAGTAAACGGTGGTGTCGTCGGCGTACATGCCTACTTGGGATCTTATAACATCGGGGAGATAGTTAATGTAGATCAGAAAAAGCGTATGACCCAGAATAGAGCCTTGAGGGACACCCGCGTTCGTGTGGTATTATTATTATTATAATTATCATCCCTTGCAGTTCTGTTGTATACAGAAATTAATTATTATTGTTATTGTTGTATCTCTACTATTCTGATTGATCTGTACCTCTTATTTTATATGTTAAATTGACGGATAATTGTGTGCGGATGGTGTATTTGATCGCGGTTGGGAAAGAGAAATCGAAATTATCATTCCAGTCGGAATCGTAACATTCACTTACGCTCAAATAACTTCGAGAAATGTATGAATCTATCTCATCCGCCCAGCTATGGGTTAAATCGTAGAACTTACATATGGATTTAGAAAAATGAAAAAGGATCTGAAAATTTCACGCAGACATTTTTCACGTTCTTAAGATGGTGACATTTTCTTTAAAATATAGGCAAGATGCTTGCCAATTAGTTGTAGCCTATGGTGTTTTCACGTAGGAATTAAAGGATAATCAGACAACTAACACTCAAGAATTTTCAAAAGCGAATTTTTTTAAAAATTGCTTCACCCCAAGCAAGGCATTCCACTGCCACTATTGCGCTTGGGGCTACATAGGGGAAGGTAAATAGAAAGAGTGGTTAGATATAGGAAATGTCAGAAGGGGGGTGATAGATAGTTTGGAGGATGGGAAGAGTGTTTGAAAGAATGGAAGCGAGTTAGTGTGTTAGGAGGTGTCTATTGACCTTACATTTAAACTCCTGGAGATTGTAGCCGTCGGGGAAGCAGTCATGTGGAAGGGAATTCTACAGTCGGGAAATACGAGAAAAGAAACTGTTGGAGTAGAAGTTGCGGTTGCATTTTATCTGTTTCACTATAAAAGGGTGGGATCTAGTTGCTAATTTAGTATCTCGTGCAAATTCGAAACTAGGGGGCACCACTGATCTAAGTTCATCGGAGCAGAAGCCATGAAAGTATTTATAGAAGAGACACAGGGAAGCCACGTCGCGCCGGTGAGAGAGAGACTGCAGGCGATCTGCCAAGTTAGTATCGATTACATTACAGACCCTCCGTTGTACTTTGTCGAGAAGCCCAAGGAGAATAGCAGGGGCACCCGACCAGATATGGCAACAGTATTCAATGCACGGGCGGATGGTAGATTTATAAATGTGCAGGATAGATTCAGACGGAAAAAACCTCCGAGCCCTGCACAGAAAACCGACTTTCACAGCAGCGGATTTAGCAATGGATTCGATATAGTCATTTCACTTGAGGTCCGCTGAAAGTGTGAGACCAAGGAGGCGTAGTGTTTTACTCTCTAGGATGCAAGCCTGGTCCATGCTAATGGGAGGTAGGTGCGGTTGTCTATGATGGTTAATTGATAGTAGCTTCGTTTTAGAAACATTAAGATTTACGAGCCATTTCTTACCCCAGTCCACTACGGATTGCAGGTCCTTTCCAAGCTCGTCTGCAAGGTTAGATTTGTCGCCCACACCAGATTTTTGATCGAGGTGAGAGTAAACTGTGGTGTCATCGGCGTACATGCTTTAAATTACTATCATGATACTTCCTATGGAAGGTGATCACATCTCTACAGTGCTTTTTTTTTTTTGTTATGTGTGAATTATTAGTTTGTGACAAAAATAATGGCTGATTTAAGAAACTTAATTTCTTTCTTGAAAAATTAACTAAATGTTGAAATTAATCGAAATACGAACCTTGGACATCTATGCATCTCTGTCATCGATCGACGAGATTATTTATTCCTCGTTGATAAGAAGTTATTGGCGGTAATGCAACGAAATTCTGGGAAGTTAATTCCACCTATGGTTTGGATTTAAAAGTTTTGGTAAATTTTCGTTTTAGGTCCCGAAGTCTTTCCCCCTACAAATTTATCTAAAATAACATTATTTCTGTGCAAATGTATATACTGGACCCAAATCAACAATAAGTTATTAAATAAATTTACTTTTATTGATCAGACCAGAAAAAAATCAAACTACATCTCGCAGCTTTTGTCTCCTGTAACTCTAATGCAGTCATGTAATTAACTGCTGAATGACTTTCGGCGTAGGCAACAAATTTCGGCCTATTTTTGGCCTATTTATCTCCTTTACTGAAATTTCTGCTTATTTATTTCCTGCAATGAAAGTAATACGCGATTTTTTCTACGCGTATTATTTCATTACAGGAAGTAAATAGGCGGAAATTTCAGTAAAGGAAGTAAATAGGCCGAAAAAGTTTTACCATTTAAAATTTGCTTTAAAATGAAATCTGTTGGTGAAAGTTCAGGAGAATATAAAGAATGTGTTAAACCCTCGTATCCCAAGTCTGTGAGTTTTTGTAATGTCATTCTTGCAATGTGAGGCCGCTCAATATCGTGGAGAAGAACTGAACCACGTCGAATCACCAATGAAGTTCTCGTTTTTTGCAAGCGTACATGAATTTCAGCAACTTGATTGCAGTAAAACCCCGCATTAATACTCTGGTTGGCATCTAGAAAGCTATAGTAGGTAACAACAATTGAAGATACCAAGACATTCTCTATAATCCTTTGCTCGTGCAACTTTGGCTTTGGAAAATGCTTGGGAAATAAATCACGATCAAGCCATTAACCTGATCATTATTTGTTATCATAAAGGATCCACTGTACATCACAAGTGATTATTCGTTTAAGAATGGGGTCATTAGTGTTAAGTTTTTGATTCTCATTGAGATCATGAAGAACTCATTTATCGAGCGCTTTCACACTGTAAATGGCACGAGACTGTTGTAGTACTGACACGAAGCGTCTGAGATATTTTGCTGACACTTTCACGTGGATTTTGCTCAACGACCGCATGCAAAGTCGTTGTCCAAACTGCGTAACCGTCTCTCTACCTTCTTCAACAATTTCATCACCTGGACGTAATTTCTGGAACCACCTTCCTCCTGTCCGATCACTTGAGGATCCATCTCCCCAGGCTCTGTCGATATTGGCAGAAGTTTGGAAGACACTGTGTCTAAGTCTGAACTCACGCAAGAAAAATAAGTTCATATTCATAATTAAGGGTTTCGATGCTTCAAAAATATTTCTGTCTGAAAATAAGTTAACAATTATTAAAGAGTACAGATTAAGTATTATATATACCAAACTTCACTTATTAGATATGATGAATACTGTGTTAAAATGACTTTTCATAATATTGCACTTTGTTTACCACTGATGTAGCCTCGTATTGAACTTACAACTCTTGTGGTCAAGTCACTGGAACTAACCAACATCTATATCGACTGAGCAACGTGTCACCAAGAACTGGTGACTCAGTGCTGAACGAATAACTTAGAAGAGTCAAGTTAAAGGGAGATAACTACATGGCTAATAAATGTAGCATTGCACTTAGACTGAGAATGATATGCAGCAGTGATGCTAATAAAAGGTTCGGTTCGAAATTTCTAGCACCTGAAGAAGGCCGGAGCGTACAACGCCCGAAATGCCGTAAACATGGCAATAAAGGTGAGGACGATAGTTCGAATAATGTAAATAGTGTTATCCATTTCTGTATTATTAAAATGCTCAGCCACATGTTGCCAGAATGACACTGTGGAATTCCAGCGACTTGGGAGAAGAAACTTTACAGTACCCAACACATTCCGCTGATCTCTAGCACAGTGATGACATTTTTTCAAGCATTTTGACAATTTAATTTGCTGTAGGAAAATGCAGATAGATTTCAGTTTTTCAGTGGTTTATCTTAAAGACATAAAACATCTTGCTGCTTGATTGCTGAAATACATACATGTTGAAATGTTCGTGTATTAACTGATTCAAACGTCGTTTAAATACATTTATTCAATGATTAAACGTTCATTTGAAAACAGGAGTTTATTTTCTGAACAACGTAATATATTATGAAAGATAATGAAGTGGTGTCGCGTTACCTGTTACCCGATTCTGAATTCAAAAGTGCCTTTTTATCTAGACTATAGCTACCCAAGACTAATGAGACTAACCTCGCAGCAATTTAACATATTGCTGAGGAGAGAAGATTTCATACTTAAAACAGTCGTATTAGTGCAAAAGCAAATATGACAGACGGTGTAGGAATTTGCTCACTGATTAAATTTTGCGATTACAGAAAAACAAATAAAGAAAATACTTAGTTTTATACTCCACTATATTATATTATATCATCATTTATACATTTTTTTTTCATCACTTGAACGTTACTCTTTGTGGATACTTTTATTTGACTAGACGTGGTATAATGTTTAACAAGTTTCCCCCTCCAGATGAATTACGACTGAGTAGTAAGTTCGATTCTCGCTGGTTGTTCTATACTTTCGACCTTGTGCCACATCAAAGCACGTTTAGAAAATGACCGGCCGCCGTTGTACCCTATGTAACTGCGTTCGATTCTCAGCGGGTGTCCCATACTTTCGGTCTTGTGCCACATCAAAGCACGTTTAGAAAATGACCAGCCGCCGTTGTACCCTATGTAACTGCGTTCGATTCTCAGCGGGTGTCCCATACTTTCGGTCTTGTGCCACATCTAAACTACGCTTGGAAAGTCACCAGCAGGCCTTGTACCATATATGTGAGTTCTAAACTGAGCTTAAAAAATCACCATATAAACTACGCTTAGAATGTCACCAGTAATACTTGCATCATACCTAAGTGAGTTCGATGCTCAGTGGGTGAACCTAACTTTCGTAGTGTCGCATCTCAAGTACTCTTAGACCTCACAAGTAGGTCTTGCACCATATGTAAGAGTTCGATCCTCAGTAAATGTACCATACATTCGTTCTTGTGTTAAATCTAAACTACGCTTTGAAATTCACTAGAGGTTCTTTTACCATATCTGAAGGCGTTCGATATTCAGTGAATGCCCAATTCTTTCAGAGTAGTCTCACGTCTAAACTACGCTTAGTAATTCACCAATAAGCCTCGTACCATATCTAAGAGAGTTCGATTCTCAGTGGGTGACCTATACATTCGGTCTTGTGACACATCTAATCTACGCTTGGAAATTCACCAGAGCAGCTTAAAACATAATTAAGTGAGTTTAAACCTCAGTGGGTGATACATACCATTGCCACATGAAAACGGTGCTTAGAAATTCACCACTTAGCCTTCTACCATATTTAAGTGAGTTCAATTCTCAGTGAACGCCCCATACTTTTGGTCTTGTGCCCTATCGAAACCATGCTTAGAAATTCACCAGTAGGCCTTCTACCATATTTAAGTGAATTCAAAACTCGGCGGGTGCTCTATACTATTGGTCTTGTGCCATATCGAAAACAATCTTAGAAATCCACCAGTAAGCCTTTTATTATATTTAAGTAAGTTCAGTTCTCAGTGGGTGCTCCATAAGTTGTGCCGCATCTAAACAATGCTTAGAAAGTCACCAATAGGCTTTTAGCATATTTAAGTTTCTTCGATCCTCGTCGGATGCCCAATACATTCGATTTTGCTTCCCATCTAAACCATGCTTAGAAAGCAGCCAGCATGCCTTGCACCATATTTTAATGAATTTAATCTTCAGTGGGTACCCCATGCATGCGAACTTATGTCACATCTAAATCAAGTTTAAACAGTCACCAGTAGGCCTTGTACCATATTTAAGTCGGTTCAATCCTGTGGCTGGCCTATACGTTCGGTCTTATGCCACATCAAAACCATGCTTGGAAAGTGATCAATAGGCCTTCTACCATATTTAAGTGACTTCAATCATTCTCGGGTGCCCCATATTTTCTTTCTTTTGCCATATCTAAATCATTCTTACAAATTTACCAGTTGTCCTTGTAACATATTTAAGTGAGTGCAACCCTCAGCGTGTGACGCATACATTCGGTCATATGCCACATCTAAACCATGCTTAGAAATTCACCAACAGGCCTTCTACCATATTTAAGTGTCTTCGATACTTGTCGGTGTCCTATACTTTCGGTCTTGTGTCACATCGAAATCAATCTTAGAAAGTCGCAATTAGACGTAAGATATTTATGTGACTTCCACCCTCAGTAGGAGGCCCATATATTTGGTCTTACACCACGAATAAACAATGCTTAGAAAGACACTAATAGGTCTCATACCATATTTAAGTGAGTTTGATCCTCAGCGGTTGCCCCATACATTCGGTCTTGTGCCCTATCGAAACCATACTTAGAAATTCACCAGTAGGCCTTGTACCCTATTCAAGTGAGTTCGAACCTCGGTAGGTGCCTCATAATTTCGATATCGAGCCACATCTAAGATAAATGGCTATTTTCATTAGACGGTATATACATTATAAAACAGTGTATTTTTTCGTTTACTGGTCTGAATATTCGAGAAAATTTGCACTCTCCTGCAGAACTCATATCTTGGCCACAGACACCGTCGTTAGATCCAACGTGCTACGTTGTCCAAGAATTGCCTCGATGTTCAAATTTGAATAGTGACTTATAAATGTAAATCATACTCAAGTTAGATCTAACGTTGGTTTTTTCTGCCAAAGTGGTCGTTTGTCTTTAATAAGATTTTTCTAATATTCAAGCTTTGAATGTAGGGTTTCAATAAACAGAACCGCCACGCATATCCGCAAAAATTAAAGTTTAAGTAATAAAATAAGTCTGATTAATAAGTATAATATCTATCACTTCTGAAGAAATATAAAATGCTATGAATTGGATTTTATTTGTTCATGCCTAATGTTAACACTTACTTCTTAAGTGTTGTAATTTCCAACTCTAAATGACCTTATGTCACATTGGCCTTGGGTATAGGTATTAGTGGCGACGTAGCAGATATCGTTAACCGGTACTTCTGAGTTTGAGTTCTGTTTAATGGCATATGGATTATTTAATGCTAAAAATGTGGGGTTTTAAGGTATTTTTAATGTTTGGTTATAGTGAGAAGGTCGATTTAGTCAGATTTTAATTAATTTTTTTTGTGTTTTTATTCTTTTTTATTTTAGAAAACTGAAAATATCTTCTAGTTTTGTATTCAGAAATGCTTTATAATAATTTTTTTCTTCAAAAATGTGTTATGGCTAAAAAATTTTCTTGAAAAATGAATACTTTTCTACAAAAGTCTATTGTTATGTATATATTTCTATAAACGTGTATTTTTATACTTTCATAGTGTTTTGACCCCAGTTTGGTGGGTACTTGTAGAATCTCTTGTGACTTACACCCATATTACATTGAAACATTGGATCTCGCAAGACCACCGAAGCTAAGCAACACCAAGAATGTTAATCGTGATATGGGTGACCGCTTAGGAACACCAGGTGTTGTTAGCTTGACTCTGAGTTGGTTGTAATCACACCTCAGAAGTGGAAATCGGACAGTCGAGATCCAATTCCAGTCGAGTTTATATTAAATTAATCATAAATACACTTAGGAAAGTTAGGAATGTACTATTCTCCTTTAAATATGGGTTGATTAATAAGACTTGTATCAGGAAAATATTATTATCTCAAAAAATTCTTACGATATAAAATATTTCCGGCTTTAAATAACCTGCAAATGGTTGATAAGTCGTAAAAAAACAAAATCAATTAATCGATATAATCTTCTGTCATAGATTTCGACAAACACATCTATCAACCATTTTGATAAACAGAGATTCTGTTCTGTGAGGGTTTTTAAAGTGAATATTAAACAGGGCTATTTGACGCGTTTTTTGCAATCCTAACTCAGAATTACTACTATCAGTGTTATATCTCAGGAAAAAAATCACTGATTCAATAAATTATTTACATAATTCTGTCTCTTTAGAAAATAGGGACAGAAGTAACACAGACACTAGTATTATACTGATTTTGTTTTTTTAATTTTATATATATATATATATATATATATATATATATAATCAATAGAATCGAAGCAGGCAAGTACTGCCACTGGTGCGCAAGGGGTTACACTTACAGAAAAGAAAAAAACATTATACAGGGTATGTCGAAGACGGATAAAAGATGGATTTGATTCAAGATGGCAATTGACGTTTCATTTAACGTTTTGGGGGTTGTAGCTATAAGCAAGCAAATCTTTAGAGTTTTAGAGTAGAAGAGGCAGTTGTATTTAACTATTTCTTGGTTAAAATGGTAGGAGCTTAATGGCAACCTAGTAGCACATATGGTCGAATAACCATAGAAAAAAAGCTCGTCAAATTATTTGTCATAAAAATACTTGAAGAAAAAGCAGAGGGAAGTCACATCACATCGGCGAGAAAGTAACTGGATTGATTACACTGCAGATCTTACTTGAGATTTTGTCGAGTATGAATAGCAGGAGCATCCGACCATATATGACAACAGTATTAAATGCACTGACGAATGGAAGATTTATAAATGTGCAAAATGGATTCTGATGAGAAAAATGTCCTGGCCCGATATAGTGACCCAATCTGCCTAGCAGTAGATGCAGCTATAGATTCGATGTAGTCATTTCATTTGAGGCCATTTGAGAGAGTGAAGCTAAGCAGGCGCAGTGTGTTGCTCTCTAGGAGACTAGCGTAATCAATTCTTATGGTAGGCGAGAAAGTTTCTCTACGGTGGTTCAAGGAAAGCAGCTTCATTTAAGCGGTATTAAAATTTACGAGCTATTTTCTACTTCATTCAACTACAGATTGTACTTCCTTTTAAAGAGCAACTGCCTGGTTTATTTTGTTTGTGATATTGAAAGATATCTAATATCTATCTAAACTTAATTATAAATGGAACTTTGTCTGTGTGTGTGTCTCTGTGTGTGTGTCCGTTACCTATAGACTCCGAAACAGCTGAAGCGATTTTCTTGAAAATCTACACAGTCTGCGAGTGTTCTTAGCTAGGTTTTGTGTCGAGGTACCCCTGAGAAATATCGAAAACCGATAAACGAAAAATCGGGTTATAGAAGGAATGGTCCGATTTTAATCAAATTTGATACACTCATAGACAAAGACATAAGAAACGATATTCAGAAGTTTCAAGGTTGCAGTTCTTAGAATAGTGCAGAAAATCGATAATATATATATATATATAAAAGGCAAGATGTTTCTGCGTATGTCTGTATTTTTTCAGCCCTTTTATTTTAGTTTTTGTTTCGGGTTTGGCTCTAAGTAGGTACAATTGTAGTTCTTAGTCTCAGCCATGATACCATTTACTCAGCGGACTTATTTAGCCTTCAAAATTCAGTTTACGACGAAAAAAACTTATTTGATATCGCTACCAGGAAATCGAAATTTGACTTACATCCATTCATTTTTCTTTCAGTCTACGGTTTCGCTTTAACTGGAAACAACTATTGCTTTTTAGTCTTTCGTGCCAACGTCCAAGGAGTCTGACCTCCAGGACCATGGATTAGTTTTAAAGCTTCCATTACACACCGGGCTATGCTGCTAGTTAGATATAAAGAAGTAGTAGTGATCGTTGAAGTGTTAGCGGTAGAAACTGTAGTAATAATTGAAGACGTGCTAATACAAGACGTTGCCATTACCATGTGGTATTTTTCTTACTACAATTTTCACAATGAAATCAGAAAAGGAAAGAATTAGTTATTAAATGTACAATATAAAAAGAGATGAAAAATTGGAGGTAAATATACGAGATGCTAAGATATAGAATAACGGTTATTTATAAACTCTAATCAACAGTAAGTATTAGGTAATGATAATCGTAAAGATATCCATTTTTGTTCCGAAAATATGACATACGCGTGTGTCTGTACCTTCAAAACATACGGCAAAATATTTATATGGATATGGCGTTAAAAACGACAGTAATATATGTATATTGATTTACCTGCTATTGAGTATCATATTAGAAACAAAATACAAAATATTCCAAACCCCTGAGATTGATAGGATATATATATATATATATATATATATATATATATATATATATATATATATATATATATAGTCTTTATTAAAACAGAGAGAATATATATTCTTCGTTACTCGACAACATCATTATTGCAAAATATTAAATAATTTGCGAACACAAAGGAAGAGCTTTCATAACTGGTATGAATTTCTGCCTCACTTTTTTTCTCTCTCTCTCTCTTTCTAAGCGCGACAGGATATATAGTTTTTCTAAACATATACTGTTAAATATAAGAGACAATGAATGTCTATTAAGTTTAATCATGAGCCGTTCTAATATCCTCACTGTTTTAATAAAGACTATATATATATATATATACATCGCATTTTGGCTTTAATTTCAAATAAAGACAATAATTGTCCAACATTTTAGTATTTTTCATTATGCTGGTTCTAAGCATATATATATATATATATATATGTGTGTGTGTGTGTGTGTGTGTGTGTGTGTGTGTGTGTGTAAGAGTCTTTATTATAAGGGACTGGATCGACCGAACAGTTAATTTTACTGTTGGTTGAAATTTACAAAAAATACATTTTAAGATATTTCTGACAGAAATGAAACAACTAAATGATATTTCTAATCAAATTGACTATATAAGTATAAATTGGGTATTCAGGAATGTAGTTGTTCATTGCAAAACTTATCCAAGTGCCGACTGTGGGAGCGACCAAGGATGAAACTTAGGAGGTTGAAGTAGCCTAATGCAGCACCCAGACTGCAATAAAGCAGACTCATGAACTACCGCAACCCGCTGGAAAAATACGTGGATTGTGTGAAAGAAAATATGAGGGACAAATTGAAAACGGAAACACTAAATGAGGCACATTAAAAGAAATGTTAATAACATCAGTCTGTCAGTTAAGTGCCATACGTGATACACACTTTGGGCGATCATATCTTGAAAGATTGACTGGGCAGAAGGTTAGCACGAAGTAGGCTTCCATTGCTTTCTGTTGTAGACTGGTTGCCAGACAAGGCTATAGAAACCAATCTGTTCCATTATTTTACTCATAACTTGAGGGAAGAGACGAATTAATCCCTTTCCCAAGGGTATTTGTGCGTAAGTGAATTCTAGGAATTCAACTGGAATTTGAACTCAGCTCCCCGATTTATCGTTTTGAGTCGATATCCACTCCACCTCAACGCATATAAGGAACATCAGCAAACAGTAAAAGAGAGCAAACAATTGTTTAGAAATACAGAGACTAAGTATGACTAATAAAGGAGACATGCATAAGAAAATAACCATGACAGAAAATATGCTCATCAAAAGGATGTTTAAAATCTAAGAATGGAACGCTCATATTAAAGAAAGAGAAAATACTTCAGCGACTGAAAATAACTCGTAGATCTATTCGACGACAAGAAAGAGCAACCGTTAATATATGGAAATACTGACGAACTAGAAATATTTAAACCCGTAAGTGGAAGCTGCATTGGCAAACTAAATGGAAACAAAGCAGCAAAACCAGAGAGCATTGTAAAACAGATGCTGACAGCCTTAGACGATTTCAGCGTAGACATATTATATAAATAATGCATGAAATCTAGAACAGTGGTGATATACCGGAAGACCCAGGCAGGTCGATTTTTATTGCACTGCCTAAAAAGCCAGACACAAAGGAATGTGAACTCCACCGAACAGTCAGCTTAATGAGTCACAGAACAAAGCTTATCATCTGAATTCTGTTGAATAGAGAGTGAAGCAGAATCAGATCAAGATATTTCTACAACAATATGGTTTCTTCAAGAAAACTGGAACAAGGAACACGATATTTATGCTCAGAATGTTAATAGAAAGGAAAATACAAATGCAGAATGACGTGCAACTGTATTAGACAAAGTGCACCTCACAAACTTGATAGAGATGCTCGGCAACCTTGACATATTCGGGAAAGCGATTAAAAACATATGATGGCAGCAAACTACCTGATACGACAGGAAAACATTTCTGCAGATATACAAAGATATAAGTCAATTAAGTGCCATACGTGATACACGTTTTGGGCGATCATGTCTCGAAAGAGACATGACTGACTGGGCAGAAGATTATCCCGCAGTAGGTTGTCATTGCTTTCTGTGGTAGACTGGTTGCCAGACAAGGCCATAGAACCCAATCTGTCCTATTATTTAACCCATGTTTGGAGGGAAGAGACGGATTAATACCTTTCCCAAGGGTATTTGCACGTGAAAGATATTAATCCGTCTCTTCTCTCCAGTTATAGATATAAGATACACAAAGATAGAAAGAGGTGTAAAACCAGGATCTGCCTTCTCACTGGATCAATTTAACCTATAACATCGAGGCAATTTTGAGAAATCTAGAAGTCCTGCCACGAGAGTCACAAGAGATTCTAGAAGTACCTGTTGGTCCTGGGCATGACGGTAGACTGCATCCAGCAGTAAGGAATCTGATTGGGAGGTTGAGAGGAGCATAGAACCACCGCTTCATTGCTGTTGTTCCCAGGTCCACCATGACCCGAATTTAAGATCCGCAAACATTCTGTAGGGAGTCTTATCGTGTCTTTTCCGAGTTTGTTAGCAGCACTAACAATACAAAAAATCAAACAACTACAGAAATTTAAATACATGGCAAGTATTCTGAGGACGAAAAGTGCGACACTGAGATCCGAAGGCTTATTGGCATGGCCAAGATTGCATTCCAAAAGTTGAGTAGAGTACTGAGATACATGAAAATTTCGTTGAAACAAGGAAGAGAGAATATTGGAATGTTATGTGATGTCTGTTCTTCTATATGGCAGCGAATACCAAGCAATCTCATCAAAGATGAAGGAAAGACCTGAAGTAAACGATCTCCCAGATGTAATAACATCCCAAGTAGGCATATACACTGAAGACACTACAGTTTACTCTCGCATCAATCAAACATCTGCCGAGGCTGACAAAGCAAACCTTGTTGCCGAGCTTGAAAAAGACCTCCAATCCGTAGCGGACTGGGATAAGAAATCGCTCCTACCCCGCATAAACATGGATCAGGCTAGTCTCCCTGAAAGCAAAACACCGTGCCTCCTCGAGGTAACTGTCACAACCAACCTCAAGTAGAATGACTACATATAATGCATAGCTAAATCCGCTGCTAAAAAGTCGGTTCTCTGTGTAGGGCCAGATAATCTATAATGTAATCAATCCAGACTTGACAGCTCAGATACAGTCACTTTCTCTCAATGGCTTCCTTGTGTCTCTTCAAGTAATAATTTCACGGCTTCTGCTCTGATGAACATAGCTCACTGGTGCCCCCCTATATATGAATTTACTTGAGCCACAAGATTAGCAACTGGGTCCCACCCTCTTACTGTGAAACCAATAAAATGTAAACTCAAATTGTACTCTCTCAGCTTCTTTTCTCGCACTTCCCGCCTGTGGAATTCACTTCCATTTACTTGTTTCTCCAACAGGTACAATCTCCAAGAATTTAAATGTAAAATCGATAGTCATCTCTTATCTCACTAACCTGCATCCTCTCTCTCATGCTCCTTTCTCCATCCACTCCACTCTCATCAGTATTCTCATCCTTCTCTTACCCACTTCCTGACACAATCTATAACCTGTCACTCTTTCTCATAACTTTTCTCCTATGTAACCTCCTGCAAACAGTTGCAGTGAAATGACTTGCTTGTGGCGATATGATTATAAACAAAAACAATGTGAATAACATGAACAAAACGTTAGCAACGACGAGATTTTGGAGAAGATGGAAACGAAAAGAAAACTCATATTAACACCAGGAAAAGATAGATGATGTTTCTGAACCATGCAATGAGGAAGGAGGTTTTGGAGAATCTGAAACTCACAGGGCTGATAGACGGAAAGATGGACAGGAGAAAGCAGAGTTTGAGAGCAGAGTTTGAGAGCAGAGTTTGAGAGAGGTAACAAGAGAAAATGTGCTTAGGATAGGGCGATGTGGAAGGCCATGATTGCCTACTTCCTGAAAGAAACACGACAAATAGAAGAATATTGACGGGAAGTTTTGTTTTTGGTAGTGTAAAAATCTTAACAGATTTTTTTTTTTGTCTTTTAATTATTTTTCAAGGTGTGCGCTGTGGTGCTGTAGATATCTGCTCGGAACAAGAAATCAGAGGGCCGAGTTCAAATTTCAGTTTTTTTTTAATCATATCACCCCGAGCAAGGCGGTAAGGCCACTGGTGCGCAGGGGGCTACGTAGAAGTGAATAGATTGTAAAAGAGAAAGCCGGAAACCACATCCGAAACAGGGAACAAGGGATGAGCCTCTACACCTGTTCAATAGACGTGGGTGGAATGTGAACAGGGCGATAGTTCAGTCTATCTACTCCATGTTAGGACGCCCGCGCCTATTCGGCTATAATGGACTATTCCATTACTATGTAAAGTAATGGTGGCATCTACGTAGGTAGAGTGTGCCGAGCAGCCGATCGACAAGTCAGTCGTAGACTTCCGGTGACGACCCAGAAGTACCCATTTCTCATACTACGTCATACGACAGTTGAGATTAACCCCTATTCTTGTATTGGATACTAATAACCTTTGTAAATACTATTTTCATGGAATACAACAATTAACCTATTTTTGTTGTTGAGTTATTTATTCTTACTCACGACATAACACTCCAATTGAAAAAAAAATAAACAAAAGAGAAAAGTGAAAAGATTAAATTCGTTGCATTCGCTTACACGCAAATACTCTTGGAAAAGGGTATTTGCGTGTAAGCGAATGCAACGAATTCTGTTTTCCTCCCAGTTATGGGTTAAATAGAAGGTCAGGTTGGGTTTTGTAGCCTTGGTTGGCAACCAGTCTACCGCAAAAAGTAATGCCAACTTACTTCGGGAAAATATTCTTTCCAGTCACTAATGTCGCTTTCGAGACATGATTGTCCACTCAAGTATCACTTATGGCACTGAATTATATTTCTAGTTATTTATGTGGTTGCTCTTGTAAGCGTTCATGTATTGTGTTTTCTTATTATTTGTTAAAACTCTTTTCGATTTTCTATTGCCAGAAAGTGTCATTTCGACTTTCCACACTACCTTAACAAAAGATCTGTAAGGAAATTTCCATCACTAAGATGGTGTGCAATGGCAGTTAGCAGATTTATGTATCTATTTTCCTGAAAAACTGTTTTACAAGCGAGAATTACACTGACTGTTCTGTCAACATATGACGATCCTTTCCGTGTAAGCGAACGGTGAATATCCTCATCATCAGTGCCATGTTTCAGAATAATTTTGAGGAGCATATACAGTGGTGATTGTGAAATTCTGAAAGTAGAAGAACGACTTAGGAGCCGAGGTTTTTCTCAGGAGTAGTGGGGCAAACTCAAGCAGCATCTTCATTTTCATACTACAACATAATAGTACACACACCTTACGAATGAGTTTGAATATAAATATGTTACTTCCTTGAGAATGAATGAAAGAGATGAATGTCCAATAACAGTTGCAGAATATTCAGCATAACTTCAACAATCTTGCAGATACTCCGGTATATTCGGTGTCTCTATTTGTTATTGAATAATGCAGTGTTTGGTTATAGTTTTAGAGTTGTGTGTATGTTTGTGGTATGTTTTGTAAAAACATGTTTGGATGTATAACTGTGTTTAGCAGTAAGAAATCGAATATGTGAGAAACAAAAAGACGTATGGTTCGCTTGATCGTTCGTTTAAAAAGAATCATTTTGGTGTTCAGTGGTGACCACTATAACTAAGGAAAGAAGAGGCCAAAATTATTTTAATACCAGCCCCTTTTTCTTTGATTGTTTTACCAAATGCCGTCATTGCTAAAAACACAGAGGGGGAAAAGTTCTGAAGATAAAATCTTATCAGAATCAGAAACTGATAAGTTTCATAAATTTTAAAGCTTATAAAAGTAGTGCGGAGTTAATCGAAGCGAGAAGTAAAATTCGGCAGGGGTCTCAGCCCATTTCTGGACACCCGGAGAATCACCACTGATAATATAAGATAAAGATAAAATATATAACGATAAGGAAGAACATTGGAAAGTAAAACAATAAATTAGGTTGAAATAAGAATCAACAAAACGAGAGATGGACGACTTGTTCCGATTTTGAACTGGTAGCATTTACCTAATGATAACAATCACAAAGAAATAATGAAATATGTTTCGATACTGTGGTGATTATATGGAAGCAGTTACAGTTGAATCAAAACGTCATATGAAAATGGCATAAAAGAAGCTTTGTAAAAGTCAAAAGGAAAATTATTGAGAGATTATTGAAAAGAAAGTAAACCAAACAAAACAAAATGAAGAAGTAATTTATAACGTGGTTAAAAGAAAGGAAAGGGAAGAAAAAGAAAGAAAAAGAAACGCGAAAAACAAGCTGAAAATAAAGAAAAGCAATTTAAAAAGATACGACTAGAAAAAGCAGTCAAAGACCGCAAACTTCCGCCAAGCGAATAACGACATCATCTCAATTAAGAAAAAATGATTATTAAAATGAAAAAGAATAACTGCCACGAACTTGACCGCACTTAAAAGTAGAAATAAATAAAAGGAATTCGACTGCTCTCAAAACATCTAAAATGAAACAGGGGAGTTAATTCAGTATTTAAACTGATCTAGGGGAGATAATCAGTATTTATCATTTGAAAGGCAAAAATTAAATTTTATTTATAAAGCTGTAAAATAAACAAGAAACTATCCCGTACCAAATTAAATCAAAATCTTATCAAATATTGCCAGTCATGAAGCCAATAATCCCTGGAAGTTTCATCCAAATTCATCCATCAAGTCTTGAGATATCTTAACCACAGACAGACAAACAAACAAACAAACAGGCGGGGGTAAATAAAAAGAGTTAAGAAATAACTACACGAGATATCCTCAGAAATGGAACGAGAACTATCTAAATCCGTCGATTAAATTAAGGGTACATTTCAGAATGCCTAGGAAGGTTTCATCTAGTTGTTATGTCTAATTCTGATCAATTATGGCTCGCCGTTTCCACAGAATCCAAATACACAACGACCTACCTATCAGCTTGTATTACTATGTCACCAATTTCACTAAACACTGCTTTAACACACTAAGATTATCTATGGTCGGGCAGTGTGTATTTGCTTGTCCGCGTGTTCCTTTCGTGTTACATAGGTATGATGTAAGTTCAACATGGGCTGCTTTTTACTGTCAACG
The DNA here is from genome assembly GCA_037127315.1 of Ascarosepion bandense. Taxonomy (NCBI): domain Eukaryota; kingdom Metazoa; phylum Mollusca; class Cephalopoda; order Sepiida; family Sepiidae; genus Ascarosepion; species Ascarosepion bandense. The sequence continues at coordinate 968,605 of JBBBDQ010000813.1, forward strand.
ACTGCTCTGTGGAACCGACTTCCAAGAGGATACTTTCTCGATCACTACAATCTTAAACTGTTCAAGTCCAGTGTTAACTGTGACATTCCCCACATATCTGAAGAAACTCTACCTCTTAGTCTGTAACTATTTACCTCTAGTGGCCCTCGGTCATTGTACAGAGAGATCATCATTTTGAAAAGAAATTAAATAGTACAAATAATGATAAGCCCCAACGGTTCAAACAAATCATGATGATAAAATACTGGAATCTCGACTATAAGATGTTCAACCAAATCAAAATTTGAGAATTATCACCGTTAATATCGGCCTTTTCTATATATCTATATTTTTAGATATGTTATTGTAACTATTTAAACTATTTATATTAAAACTTCGTAAATATGAAACTAAAGATGAGGACAAGAGCCCGAACAATATAAATAAGGTAAATGTCTTTTCCAGTTTAAATATTTACTTCTAACATAAAAAAAGAAAATATACGAATTATTATATTTTAAATGTTAGATATATAGCCTCGATATTACTAAAAAAATGTAAAAAATACCAATAGGAGTAGATAGATTTGCCTATCGTACTATTCACACACCTCTCCGGTCTTTTAAACAATAATAAAGATTTATTCCTTGCTTTCTGGTTAGGATCGAGTTTCTGATTCGTTCTAGTTTTTTTTTTTTTTTTTTTCATTCTCTTTCACTCTCAGTAGCCCCTAGCGTCTTAGTAGCGCCATCGCCTATCTTGGGCTGAATTGATTAAAATATATAAATATATTGACTTGGGACCATTCATTGAACTATTGATGGCTTTATAGATGTCTATGCTTTTCAGAGTAAAGTGTTCGCTTTTGTTATTTTAACAAAAATAACATACTTATTTGGATTTCGACCACAAGATATGGATCAACAACACGCACTATTAAAAAGTGCATAAAACTCTTTACAAACAAATGTCAGATGTCAATTTAAAAAAAATTGTCCAATCTGATTAAAAAATTCTACAAGACCATAAAAATGTGGAACACCCATTGAGAATCGATTTCACTGAAACTGATTTATTATTTAATAACCTACAAGGATTATTAAACATTACACCACGTTGGTATGCTAGTAAGATTTCGTTTGTTGACCTTAGTTTTATTTATTTGATCAGGTAATTGCCATACGTGATATATGCTTAGGCGATCATGTCTCTTTCGATCCGTAACTGTCTAGGCAGAAGATTGTCCCGCAGTAGGTTGTCATTACATTCTGCGGTAGAACGTTTGCCAACAGAGGCTATAGGACCTAATCGGTTCTGCTATTCAACTCCAAGCTGGACGGAGAAGAGACGGAAGGGTAAGTGAATGAATATAATTCAAATCTCCTTCCTTGTCAATAGTCATAGTAAAAGCATATGGGTTTTTTTTACAGACTTCTGGATTTAAATTTCATGCCTGCTAAACTAGTTAAAAAAAATGCACACCATTAAAAACTGGGTACTTAGCTTGCAGTAATGGTTAACAAGCTATTCTAATAAGCCATTAGTGAATGTTGTGTGTTCACTCTTCATAATTGTTTTATTATAGTGGGTTAGTGTTAGGTTAAGATAAGCTTAATAAAGGTACATAGTATCATAGAAAATCAAGCTACTCTAGTAGCAAAGTTGATTCTCATTAGTTGTCCCAGACGTATCGACTAGTGTTATACTAAGTTTTAGTTATTACCTATATGATCATGATAACAAGTCTTGTAACTCATTAGAGTTACAGGATTTGTTATAGGGGCACCACATGTACTGTAGCCATAGTAGAAGTGATGTATATAAATATAGGAAACGCAGTAAAATTATTATTTAGCAGCTAGAAATAACTACAATAATTCGTTAGCTATTATACAATCCGGAGACAATATGAATATTTATTAAGCTTAGGAAAACTATTCCAAGTATTTAAAAAATGGGAGTAAGAAAATATCTCATTACCCACAAGACCGCGTATATGTCTTTGACCTATCCAAATGCTGGAAAAAACGGATTAGCTCAGTTACTCTATTTTTGGTCGAATCTAGCCAGTCAATTAAGTGCCATACGTGATACACGCTTTGGGCGATCAATTCTCAAAAGAGACATGACTGACTGCGCAGAGGTTTGTCCCGAAGTAGGTTGCCATTGCTTTCTGCGGTAGACTGGTTGCCAGCCAAGGCTATAGAACCCAATCTGTCCTATTATTTGATCCATAACTAGGGGAAAGAGAGAGATTAATACGTTTCCCAAGGGTATTTGTGCATTAGTGAATACAAGAAATTCAACTGGAATTGGAACTCGGCTCCTCGATTTGTCGTTCCGAGCCTATATTTACTGCACCACAACACACATCCTGCAAATATAGACCATGCTAAAAGTATGGTATTTTCTTAATAGGTAGAAGCAGCCGTCTCTTTGACCAGCAACTTTGGAAATGAATCGTACATTCAATTTGAGGTCTGGGGTAAACTTAATTTCCAGCAGATGTTCAAGAGTACAATCGCGTATCTTTACAGGTGAAAATTGAAGGTCTGCTCAAAGATGGTGAAACGTTACTAGTATAATTTTGGTTTCTTTCCAAGAACTGCTATTTTGAGAAACAGATTGCCAAGGGAATGCTTCCCCGATCGCTACATTCTTAACCTCTTCAAGGCTAATTTCAATCATCATCGTTCCTATGTAACCTCATAATCTGCATTTTGTTACTCCTAAATCTAATAACAAACACCTTAATTCATTAACCCTATACGTTTTTTTAAAACTTGATTTGTTTTCTACGACGTATCAAACACTTGCAGGTTATTTAAAGCTATTAAATATTTTTATACTGTACAATCTTTTTGCAATAATAATAAATTAAAAATACAGGTCTTACTAATTAGCCCATAGCTGGAGGGAGAAAAGATGGATTCATACTATTTATTTAAGTGGCTATTTGCTCGTAAATGAATATAAGAAACCCGACGTGAGTTAGAACTCTGATATCTGATTTTCCACCCAGAGCTGTTATCCATTACACCAGCCACGAATCTAGGTTTTAGAGCACCTGATGTGCGTTGTGGTGCATTGGATATCGACTTGGAACGACAAATCGGGGAGCCGAGTTCGAATTCCAGTTGAATTCCTAGCATTCACGTACCCACAAATACTCTTAGGAAAGGTATTAATCCGTCTCTTCCCTCCAGTTATTGGTCAAATAATTGGACAGATTGGGTTCTATAGCTTTGTCTGACAACCAGTCTACCGCAGAAAGCAATGGCAACCTACTGTGGGGTTATCTTTTGCCCAGTCAGTCATGTCTCTTTCGAAACATGATCGCCTAAAGCGTGCATCACGTATGGCACTTAACTGACTGACTGACTGATATTCTGAAATAGTGACTCATCTACCTACAAACCGGACTCGACGTTGCTTAACGTTGGTGATCTTTGAACGTGATTAGGTTATAACCCCGCTGCAATTTATGTAGTTCTTGGGTCCTCTAGGCAGGAACAATGATAAAAAAAAGATATATTTATATGGGGGATAATCTGCTTGCATATCTTGTAGGTGAACATTCCAAATACTTGCTTTTAGGTGTATTTAAACACTAATTTCGGAAGTGAATGGAAGTTACGCCCCCGCAGCCAAGCCAATATAGATATTTTGCAGATTTCACAAGTGCAATAATATAATCGCTGTTAAGGAGCAGGAAGATCGCGTATCTCATAACTTACACGTGCTTTGGAAATTAAGTAGATGATTGTCGCAGGCACTGAGAAGAATTTCGAAAAGTAAAAATAAGGAAAAGAATAAGAAAAAACAAAGAATGGCTGACAGTTGTCACAAGCTGATAGAGACAAGACGTTGGAGAGCGCCAGTTGTGGTAGAAGCAGAAGAAGCAGTTGTTAAAATTGTAGTTGTAAATAGGAGATATTCGTTGCTGAGGTGAATATGTAGAAGAAAGTGTATATGGGGGAGAGAGATGATCGTAAGGATAAGGCCGGTTGCTTTGTGTGCAGAGACAGAGGAACGAACGCTTAACAAAATGGCGACATAGACGGTTTAAAAGAACAAGAAATCATAATAATAATAATAATAATAATAATAATAATAATAATAATAGTGAAAGACAGAGAAGAAAAAGACAAGTGAAAGCTGGATCGGAAAATCGATATTTTGCGTTTTGCTGGTATCTGTCTCCGTTGTTCTTTTGCACGAGTCCCCAGCCACGCAAGCGAGGCCTCTGTCACTTCCACTGCTACCGCCATTAAAATTGTTTTTCAACTGTCCACCTTGAACTTCGTCTCCTCCTCCTCCTATTCCTCCTCCTTCTCCCATCTCTTTCTCTCTCTCTCCACTTAACTAGACTCCTGCTTATATCTTTTATTTTATCACTCTTTCTAACCCACCTCTTTACCTTTCTAAGACCGCCTTCAGTTACCTCCATCTTCTTTCGTTTGCTTATTATTATAATTCCAACCTTTCCCTCGTTTTACTTTTATATAACTTATCTTTTTCTTTCTTTCTTTCTTTTTTTTTTTTGCTGTTCCTTACATTTTCGCTTATTATTTTTCTTCGTTTTCCGATTGCTTTCTTAAATTTTGACTTTCCTTTTCTTTCTTTCTTTTTTCTTTTTTCCTTTTTTTTTTACTTATGTCGTTTTCCTATTCTTTCTTTTTTCCTTTTCTTTTTCTTTTTCATTTACTCTGTTGTTCATTTACTCACTCGTTCGTTGATCGATCTATCCCTTGTTATTCATTATTGATTTGATATAACTTTTCTTTTTTATCTTTTTCTTTTTTTCTTGTTTATAACATTCTTTTCATTCTTTCTTTCTCTATTTTCTTCTTTTTTCTCTTTTACTGTTTTCTTTCTTCTTTTTTTGTCTTGTTATATTTGTTTTTTTTTTTTTTTTTTTGCATGTTTTATTCTTTTTTGGTTTCTTTCTTTTTCATTTAACCCCTTTTTCAATTCTTTCTTTCTTTTCAAAATCTATCCATTAGTGCTTTTATATAATTTTCTCTTTCATTTGGTCGTTCTTTATTCGTCTTTTTCCTTTTTGCATTCTTTCTTTGTTCTTTTTCTTATTTTTTCTTTATTCTTTATTTAATTTTTCTTACATTCTGTCTTTGTATTTTTCTTCATTTATTTGATTTTTCTTTTTCTTTTCTTTCTGTCATGATGCTTTTTCTTTGTATGTTTCTTATTCGTTTAACCTTCTGGTTAATTCATTCATTCTTTCTTTGCTTGATCTACTGATTGTTATTCATTAATGATTTAATATAACTTTTTCTTTCTTTCGTTCAGTTTTTATTTTTATTTACCTTTCTTTTTATCCTGTCTTTTCATTCATTCTTTCTGTATGTCTTTGTTCTATGGCTTTCTTTACTTCTTCGTTTTCATTCATTCATTCATTCATTCATTTATTCATTTATTCATTCATTCTTTTTCTTTCTTTCTTATCCTTTTACCCATTTTGTTCATTCATTCAATCACTTTGCTTCACCTGTTAAATGATATTCTTTTTAAATTATTTTACTTTGTTATTTTCCTTTTCTTTTTTTATTCTTTCATTCTTTATTTTAATTATCATGCGTTTTTTTTTCATTTTGTCTTTAATCTATTTTTTATTTCCTTCTCGTGATTATTCTTTCATTCTTTATTTTTTCCTTCATACTTTGAATTTTTTATTCATATTCATTCCTTTATTCCCACTGCTTTTTTCTTTCCTTCTTTTATTTATTAATCTCTTTATTTTCTTTTTTATACTTTATTGTTTCCAGTAACTTTCTCTTTCCTTTTTAACATTTCTCTTTCATCAATTCATTCATTTTTTAAAATTTTTCGCATAATATCTTCTCTTTTTTTATCAACTCTTCGATTATTGCCCTGTCTTTTTCTATTCTTTTGTTTCTTCATTCATTTTGTCTCTTGATAGCTTGTATTTTTCATTCATTTTTGATTCGTGTTGCCTTTTCTCTTTCTTTCTTTCATTCTTCAATTCCATCCTTTTTTCTTTTATTCTAAAATCATTTTGTTCTTTCACAGTTATTTGCACATACTTCATTCCAGTATAGATTCATTAATTATTTTTCCCCATGCTTTTTACGTTGCATTTTTCATTTGATTTCTTTTTCTTTCCGTTCCTTTCATTGTTTATATCATTCAGGTTGTTATTTTCTATTTTAATTCTGACATTCTTTCATTTTATAATTAGTTCATTTCTTAATAATAAAACTTATCATTTTATTCTTTTGTAATTTTATGAATTTCCTTGATTTTATTTTGCATTCATTTTTATAGGTCGTTCATTATTTTTTCTTTCTTTCTTCTTTCTTTCTGTCTTTGTTTCTTTGTGTTTCGAATCAGCAATCTAGTCGTTTAATCTCGACTACTTTCTATTTCTTTCTTTCTTTCCTTCTTTCTTTCTTTCTTTCTTTCTTTGTGTTTCGAATCAGCAATCTAGTCGTTTAATCTCGACTACTTTCTATTTCTTTCTTTCTTTCCTTCTTTCTTTCTTTCTTTCTTTCCTTCTTTCTTTCTTTCTTTCTTTCTTTCTTTGTGTTTAGAATCAGCAATCTAGTCTTTTAGTCTCCACTACTGTCTATTTCTTTCTTTCTTTCTTTCTTTCTTTCTTTCTTTCTTTCTTTCTTTCTTTCTTTCTTTGTTTCGAATCAGCAATCTAGTCTTTTAGTCTCCACTACTGTCTATTTCTTTCTTTTTTCTTTCTTTCTTTCATTCTTTCTTTCTTTCTTTCTTTCTTTCTTTCTTTCTTTGTATTTAGAATCAGCAATCTAGTCTTTTAATCTCGACTTCTTTTTATGTCTTTATTTTCTCTTTCTATTGTCCGTTTTTCTTCTTCCCTTCATTTTTATATTTCTTTCTTTCTTTCTTCTGTTTTCTGCAGTATTATTGCCATTATGTTTCAGTCATCATTTTCAATTTTTCGCAATGTAGATTTTATTCAAATAATTTTTCTGTTTTGTATATACGTTTATTTTCAATTTCTTTCGTTTTTTCTTTCTTTCCTTATTTCTCTCTTCTATTAAATTTTATTTTTCCATTTGGTCTTTTACCATCTTCTTTAAAGCATTCATTTAATTTACCCTTTTTTCTTTTTTCATTTCATTCTTTTTTAGATCAGTTTTCTTTCTTTCTTAATATAATTTTGATCAGTATTATTTCTTTACTACTTTCTTTCAATCATTTCTAAATTTTTCTTTTGTTATCATCCTTATATTCATTCATTTCATTTAACGCATTTTCTTTTTTCTTTAATTCATTTCTTTCTATTTTTCTCAATTATTCTTTCTCCCTTTCTTTCATTCCTTTTTTAGATACATTATCCTTCTTTCCTTCTTTCCGTTTATCTTTTGCCAGTTATTACTTCTGTCTTTCTTCCTTTCTTTTTTCTTTATTTCTTTTTTCATTTATTCTTTATTTCAGACTTTTTCCTTCCCTTCTTCTTATCTATCTTTTACAAATTATTCTTTCTTTCTTTCATTCTTTCTTTCTTTACTTATTGTTATTTCATTTATTCTCTATTTTATGTTTTCTTTCTTTCTTTTCATCTATCTTTTCCAATTATTCTTTCTTTCTTTCATTCTTTATTCTAGATCACTTTTCCTTCTTTCTATGTTTTCCCAATTATTCATTCATTCTTTCTTTCTTTCTTTCGTTCATTTCAGATTTTTCTTTCTTTCATTCTTTATTCTACATAAGTTTTTCTTCCTTTTATCCATCTTTTCCCAATTATTCTTCCTTTCTTCATTTATTTAATTCTTTATTTTTTCCTTTCTTTCTTTCTTCTAAATTTTCCCAGCTATTCTTTCTTTCTTTCTTTCTTTCTTTCTTTCTTTCTTCTAAATCTTTTTTCCTTCTTTCTATCTAATTTTTTCATTTATTCTATCTTTCATTCTTTTCTCTTCCATTCGCTACTTTACATCTGTTTTCTTTCTTTCTGTCTTTTCCCAATTATTTTCTTTATATCATCATCATTTTGTTCATTCATTTCCTCTCTACATTCTTTCTTTCTTTCTTTCTTTTTTGCTCTATTTTCTTTCTTTCTTCATTTCTAGTCATATTTTCTTTGCTTTTTTTCCTTATTGCTTTGTTTGTGTCGGTCTTTTCCTATTTTTTCATTCATTTTCGAAAACCGCGGGAATGAGGTCATAGCCACGGAATTTTGGGAATGTGCGTTTTCCCGCCTTGTCGCTGATGCCACGGCAGCCATTGAAGAGAAATACGGCATGCACGTTCTGCGCACGCGCGGAAATGACAGTACTCGCACACATACGCATGCACGTACGCACATATGCTTGTACGTGCTCCATATCTAGTGTCTTTTGGCCTCGTATATTTTTTATTACTTCGTGTTTATTTCTGAAAATGTTTATTATTTTTCGTCTGTCCGTTGTTATTTTTTCTTTACTGCTATCGTTGTTGCTGCTGTCTTTGTGCCATTTTACGTTGCTTTCTTTCTGTTTGCGGGAGTGTTATTTTTATGCGATGTTTTTTTCTTCCTTGTTTCTTAGTTTATTTTAGCCATTTTTTATGGCCGGCTTCTGGCTCATTCCAACATGTCATATCTTTTCTTTCCTTTGTCTCTTACCCATTCCGTTATCCTTTTTGCTCTCTATTTTTTTATTATTATTTTAATCTGTTTATCTTTCTACCATTCATTTCTAACGCTCTCTTTCACAGTTTATTCGTATATATTTTCTTCTTTCTTCCTTTATCTCTCACCCTCATATATATATATATATATATATATATATATATATATATATATATATATATATATATATAATGCGTCTCTTGATCTGTTTATATCTATCTAGCTAGCTATCTACTTCAGTTTATTGGTATCTATCTAATCCAGTATATCCATTTTATCTATCATATATCTATTCACTTCAGTATATTTTTATCTATCTATGCATATATCTATTTAAATATATGCGTTTTTATCTATTTAATTTATTCATATCTATCTATCTATCACTATATACATGCGTGTCCGTACATATTTCAGTCTATTCATATTTATCTTATATTTCCATATCTATCTATCTATCTATCTATCTATCTATCTATCTATCTATCTATCTATCTATCACTATATACAAGTGTGTCCTTATCTATTTCAGTCTATTCATATTTATCTTATATTTCTTTATCTATCTATCTATCTATCTATCTATCTATCTATCTATCTATCTATCACTATATAAAAGTGTGTCCCTATCTATTTCAGTCTATTCACATTTATCTTATATTTCCATATCTATCTATCTATCTATCTATCTATCTATCTATCTATCTATCTATCTATCTTAGTTTGTTCATATCTTTAAATCCACTGACAATATTTCGTTTTCAGTTTTCCAGTAAAATTTTTCTTCCTCATTTTGTACTCACTCACTCACTCACTCACTCACTCACTCACTCAATATCTATATCACGTTTAAACACCGGGTCTTGCAAGATCACCGAAGTTAAGCAACGTCGACCCTGGTCATTACCTCGCTGGTTGATCGCTTATTAATAATAGACGCGGTAATCTTAGATATGCCAATGCTGTAATGGATAACGGCACTGAATTTGAAATCAGAGAGCCGTGCTCCAATTATTGTTTGCTTCGTGTTATTCATTTTCGCTCAAACGAAATTGTGAAAGGAATTAATTCACCTCTTCACTCCCTGCTATGAATTAATTAGCAAAAATTTTATTAATAAATCATTATTATCTCCTTCGATCCTCACAATCAAAATATATATTTCCTGGCTTTAAATAACCCGCAAAAAGTTGATAAGCCGTAAAATACTGTTTCGATCTCTTTTCTCTCTTATATCTCTTCAGTTCTTTTTCTGTTCATCTGTCATTCAATTCTCTGCTAAACGCATACGAAAATTATTCATTAGGTGTTAGATATTACTATATATTTAATATATTTCTTCGAACATTATTTTTTATTCAAACAAATAAATTAAATATGTTGATCCATTTCGTAAATCTCCGGAACTTTCAGTAACATTGCTATATATCTTAATTTTCCATCCTTTTAAATTTCTCTATCTATATCATGTTTAAACACGTCGATCTTGTAAGATCACCGAGGTTAAGCAGCGTCGAGCGTGGTCAGTACCTTGCTGGTTAATCGCTTATTATAGCCGTACTCCAATTATTGTTTGCTTTGTTTTATTCATTTTCGCTCAAACGAAATTGTGAAAGGATTTAATCCACCTCTTCACTCCCTGCTATGGGTTAATTAGTAAGAATTGTATTAGTAAATCATTATTATCTCCATCGAATTCTCACAATCAAAAAATATATTTCCTGGCTTTAAATAACTTGCAAAAAGTTGGTAAGCCATAAAACACTGTTTCGATCTTCTCTCTATGTCTCTTCAACTCTTTTTCTGCTCATGTGTCATTCATTTCTCTGCTAATCGCATACGGAAATAATTCATTACTTGTTAGATATTGCTATATCTATCTATCGATTTGTTTGAACATTATTTTTAATTTAAACAAATAATTTAATTTGCTAGTCCATTTCGTAAATATCCAGAACTTTCCGTAACATTGCTATATATCTTAATTTTCCATCTTTTTAAATTCCTTTTTCGTTATTATTGTTGCAAATCGAATTATTGCTAACTTCTCTCACGAATTTACTTAACTGTATTTTATTTTATTTCTGTTTTCTTGAAATTTATTTTTTATAAGTCTTTATTATTTTTACAACGTCGTTTGCTAACATTAGATTACGACTGTATATGACCAACTGATCAGTGCATGCTACATCTTTACCTACTTTAAAAAACAGTATAAAATACACTTTTATTGTTTCTTTTTTTCATTCGCTGGAATACCTATCATTAACTGAAAGGGTAACGTAATACCTCAGTTATCGAACTCATAAAAAAGTTTTCTTTGACTTTCATGGATGATTCTTAAATACATTCAAATACGAATTTAGGGTAACTGTGCTTGATAAATATGTTACTTGAATATCGCCTTTTCGAAAGTTTTGTATTTAGATAAGCTCGAAAATTTACCACTGTTTTCAGTGACAATAGACAAACATCTGTCCTCTTAAATAGTATTCATTATTTTTTATATAATATTTTAAGTAATATAAACTTGTCTAGCATTTTTGTTGATTCTGTTTTATAATTCATTCAATCATTTCTTCCTTTCGCATATTCCTTCCTTCCTTGCTTCATTCCTTCCTTCCTTCCTTCCTTCCTTCCTTCCTTCATTCATTCATTCATTCATTCATTCATTCCCAGATGTTTATTCTATCATTTATTCTTTCTTTTATTTTATTCCTTTATTCGCTCTTTTATTTCCTTTGCGTTATATGTTCTCTTTCAACCTTTTTATTTTTCCTTCTTTGATTACTTTTTTCTTAATTTCTTTACTTACATTGTCATTCTTTGTTACATTGTGATTTTTTCATTACTTCATTCATTCTTTCTTTGATTTGTTATTCATTGATTCATTTTTCTCACTTTCTTTTTATTACTCTTTCTTTCTTTTTCATCCTTTCTTTATTGCTTTTAATTCTTTATTACTTTTTTGCTTTCTTTCTTTCTTCTAATTTAACGTATCTTTCCTTCTCTTTGGCATTCTTTCCATTACTTTATTTTTCGTTATTTATCTGATTTTATGTTTTCGTTTTTTTTACCCCCAAGCAATTCGATAATGTCACTAGGACGCAAAGGGTTACTGGGAGTGAAAGACCACGAGAAAAGTTTAGAGAGGAAAAAGTACAACAAAAGAGCAGGTTTTAAGACTAAAAAAGATAGCAATTGTCATTGTATTTAATTTTTTGATAGAACCACTATTATTATTATTATTATTATTATTATTATTATTATTATTATTTTGTTGTCATTTTACATCATGTTTCTATATTTGCTTTGGTCTCACGACCTACCAAATCTGCGGGAACACCTAAGATAGGTCGTGGTGTGTTGTTATGGCTCCATTTCATGTTTCTCCTATCTCCCCTAACATCCCTAGCGTTACATAGACAAAGTTCTCCTTAGTGTGTGGGCTGGACTTAACAAGACAATTTTTGTGTACCTCTTAAGCTAGGGTTTCCAGGGATTCATTCAATGTGTTGTTTTGTTCCATTTTTATCATTCCAAGTGCACATACTATTACTGGCACGATTCTTGTTTTCAATTTCCACATTTTTTCTATTTCGATTTCCAGGTCCTTATGCTTTGACAGTTTTACGAATTCCTTTGGACAAGCCATATCAATTAATAGGGAATTTTTTTTTCTTTTTGGTTTTTAACAATAATGCCCGGCCTATTTGCTTCAGTTTTTCTGTCTGTGTGAGATGGTGTAATCCCATAGAATGGTGACATCTTCTATTTCTGTAACCGGTGCTGAGTGATGTTCATACCAGTGTTTGTTTACAGATTTTCCATAGTGTTTGCACATTGTCCAATGCAAATATTGCCCCACTCTATCGTGACGATTTTTATATTCATTTGGTGCTAGTACAGAACATTCTGAGATTAAATGGTCTTTTATTATTATTATTATTATTATTATTATTATTATAAGGAGGAAGAAGATGATGATGATGTTTATTATTATTATTATTAGTAGTAGTAGTATTTGTAGTATTAGTATTAGAAGATTTACTCTCGCATTGTTGTCCATTTAGTCTTGCTTTTATGTATATGCTTTTTGTACATTGTTATGCATTTTGTCAGATGGTTTTGAAAATCCGATTACATCTTTTCTCCCCAGAACTCAATTTTACTAAGTTATCCTTTAAGGAGTAACAGAGACGTTTTTTATTATAACTATCTTTATCTGAAAAAAATATCTTACCATCACCTTCCCCTCTTCCACTTCTTTCTTCTTTCCACTTATTATTATTGTTGTTTTTGTAGTTTGCTGCACAAAAAAAAAAAGATAAATAAATAAATAAAAAATAAACGGGACAGCAAACGGTGTCAACTATAGTAGGGTTTGTGAGCGTCGACCTTGCTTGTAGTTCGTAGAGAGGCATGTTGACATAGACCAGTGCCTTCACGTAGTGATATTCAGACAACGCTGCCATGAGTTGGCTCTTTTAGTATCTTCAATTCCAGTTTGTTTTGGTTTTGTTTAACGGCATATCAACCTCTGTGGGTTATTTAATGCCAAAAAGGTAAGATTTTAAGGTATTTTTTTAATGTTCGGTTATAGTGAGAAGCTGATGTGCGTTGTGGTGCAGTGGATATCGGCTCGGGACTAGAAATCGGGGAGCCAAGTTCTTACAATCGTTTACGCGAATACCCTTGGGAAAGTTATAATTCTGGCACTTCTCCCTCAAGTTATGGCTTAAACCGCTGGATAGATTGGGTTCTATAGCCTTGGTTGTCAACTAGTCTACCACAGAAAGTAACGGCAACCTACTGCGGGAAAATCTTCTGCCCAGTCAGTCATGTCTCGAAGAGACATGATCGGCCAAGCATTTATTACGTATGGCACTTAACTGACTGACTATAACGAGAAGGGTGATTTAGTCAGATTTCGATAAAAATTTTTTTTTTAATTTAGAAAACTGTCTTCTAGTTCCGTATTCAAAAATGTGGTGCTGGTAATATTTTTTCATTCAAAAATGTATTATGCAAGATTTTTTCTTTCAAAAATGTGTTATGGTAATAATTTTTTCCTTCAAAAATTTATATTTTTCTATAAAAGTCGATTTTTATACTTTCACAGTGTTTTGACCTCAGTTTGGGGGTTAACTATTTGCCCATACCTGGGACCCTAACAGGTGCTACCACTCCAGGTCAGGGTGCGACTGACAACAACAGCAATTAAGACGTGGTTCCATGCTCCTCACAACATCCCAATAAGAGGTCTTGCTGCCAGATAGAGTTTACCGTCATAGCCAGGACCGCTTCGATTCGATTTGAAATATATACATCCGAATTTGTCCAGTTTCGTTTTTTATGAGTATGTTGATTGAAGAATTTTAGTTTTTGCTGAGCTGTTAATGCTGATGTCAGAATCTGTTGGCTGATAATGCCATATTTCACATACTGAAATCAGTAGGGTCTGCAGACATCGTATGTCACATAAACTATCTATTCTCCTCTGCCATCGAAGGGGTGACGGGACATCGTAGTTACGTATGCAATCTTTCGTTATTGGATACAGACTCCTTCTGTGCCATTAAGCGCTTCACTTATTTTCGTAGCTGCAACGGCTTTGGTCAGGTGCATGAATAATTACTTTTATGACCTTTGTTAATATCTGTTCAGCAAAAGGTATTTTACAGACTGAAGTGAGTCTGGATAATTAAGGGGACAAGTTGTTAATTACAAAGAAACAAATAATTTAGCAGCAGGTCATGATATTTTCCCAAGTGCTCTCGCTCATAAACAGTTGTAATTATTATTATTATCCTTATAAACTGTGTCTCTTACTCTTTAGCCCGTTACCTCTGGTGCATATTGAGGTTTGTACAGGGATCATCATTGTAGAATTATGTCTAGGTTTCCTGATTTGCAGTATGATATCAAAATAATGTAAGATAATTCTTTGCCAGTTACTTATATATTACGCCAAGAATATTTTTTGAATATGTAAAGTGGTTCTTCAGAAGGATGATTGGTATTCCATGGACCAAACATGTGAGCAACGATGAGGCTTTGGAGAGGATGGAAACAAAAAGAAAACTAATACTTGACATCAGAAAAAGGCAGCTGAAGTTCCTGGGACATGTAATGAGGAAGAAAATATTAGAAAATCTGTTAATTACAGTTAGAGAGGGAAAGATATACAGGGAAAAGCAACGCTTAACATACTTGTTGGGCTTGAGTAAATAGATGGAAGTGTGAGGTTTGGAAGAGGTAACAGGAGTAAGCTTGTTAAGAGCCACGAGGCATAGGGAGATGTGGAAGGCCAGAATCGCCTACGTCTTGAAGGGACATGGCACATAGAAGAAGAAGAATTGACGTTCATAAACAAAGTCATTCGTACTTCAGTGAGAGTTTTGGAGCTATTCTGTACAGTTCTGAATAAAGGCCTCATAAGTCTCCATGTATTTATAATTATTACCAATATGTGGTAGAGATTTCTGGGAGGGATATGTGTAAGCAAATCTTGTCACACAGTGTATTTTCCGCTTATATTTGAGGTTGGTCTTTGAAAGATTTACCGGCAATTGCGGCGTTCAGTTTTGAAGCCATAGAAATAATTCGAAAACTAGGGGCTGACTTATATAGCGGGTATAAAATGCAAAACTTTACAACCGAGTGTAAGCAAGTTATCCATCTGAAGCTAAAGGAAGATTGTTAATGTTTATTAATTCGGCATATATATAACCGAACATTTTACAGATTAGTTTTTATTCGTTTTCATTAGAAGTTTGTTGGCAGGTTGAAGATTGGATTAATGTAGAATAGTGGAAGAATAAAAATATACATTTTGCATATTAAAATAGAAATTTATTAAAAAAAAGAATATCGAGAATTGGTAGAAATTAATGTTCAATTAGAAAGTTAAGGGTATCAAGAGTTGTAGAAATGTTCGTAGCAGTAACTTGTTAGAAAACGTTTATGCGTACGTATGAGAGTTTGTTTAGTAGGAATGACTTCAATGGAGAAGAAAAGGTAAAAGGAATCAGCACACGAGAAAGAAATAGAAAGAGAACGAATATGCGACACGACCTTACGTCCAGGTTTACTTGAAGTTTTTCCCGTTACATTATAGTGTGCCGTCTCGCTGCTCCCATCTGACTGTCTGGCTGACACTAACCGAAGCCTTTTATAGCCATTTAGTTTTTTTCGCACTGGATCTTGCAAATCGCTTCCATTGGTCAGAAAATCAGTTTAACATCTACTTGCGAAATCCGGTTTTGACTTTTTTTTTAAGCACGTGGTCAATTCTTTTATCGATTCGGCAAAACCAGGATTTCACACGTCATTGTGAATTCTTTTAAAAGTGAAGAACATTGCTTTTGATTCTTAATTTCCTATCCACCAGACATCAAACAATTACTGTAAATCAGTTATTACAACTTCAGAAGACTGGCACGAATATATCCGACTAAAACTTGTATGCGACAAAATTATTTTGGCTTATTTAACAAATAATAAAATAGTAACACAAATTCTGTATTATATTAACGCTACAGCTTACGTCGCGTCCAACAGTCGAGACCCTAAGTGTTAACAGTGACCGAAGCCCCGTTTGACCCTGGCAGCCATTCATACAACGAGTTATCTTATGCGTATTTTCTGCAAGCTGATGATGATTGAATGTTTTTATCAGTACACCTGTCCAATTTTAAAAGTTTGTTAATTTACATTTATAAAATATTCGATTTCTACCAGTGTACTGCTGTAAGATGTTTGTTATACAGTCAATGAAGTACCATACGTGATACATGCTTTGGGCGATCATGTCTCGAAAGGGACATGACTGACTTAGCAGAAGATTATCCTGCAGGCAGTAAGTTGCCATTGCTTTCTGCAGTAGACTGCTTGCCAGCCAAGGCTATAGAAACCAACCTGTCCTGTTATTTAACCCATAACTGGAAGGAAGAGACGGATTAATACCTTTCCCAAGGTTATTTGTGCGCAAGTGAATGCAAGGAATTCAACTGGAATTCGAACTCGTTTTCCCGATTTGTAGTTCCGAATTGATCAACGCATGCATAAATATGTTACGTTTAGTGTCTCACTTTATACATAACTGATGAGACTTTATTCAATTGTGGCATATATTTTAGCTTTATCGACTAGTAAGCTTAAGTTTTGTGTCACTGGTAGCCTACCGTATGATTGACTAAACCTCATTCCCTTCATATTCCAAATGTAACGAAGACGTTCTACTGAAGCAGTTCTTTCTCAGAACTGTTACGTTGTGAAATATATTCCCGGGAGAATGCATTTTCGGTCAATTTTATTTTAACCTCTACAAGATTTGAATATTGCTGCCACATCTGCGTCTGCTGCTTCTGCTATCTATTTAAAGATCTAATTCTAAACTTATTTATACATGGAACTTTGTCTCTGTGTGTGTGTCTGTGTGTGTGTATCCGTTACCTATAGACTCCGAAACGGCTGAACCGATGTTTTTGAAAATTTACACAGTTGTACTATAAGCGTCTGCGAGTGTTCTTAACTAGGTTTTGTGTCAAGGTACCCCGGATAAATATCGAAAATCGATAATCGAAAACATCGGGTTATAGAAGGTGTGGTCCAATTTTAATCAAATTTCATACACTCATAGGCAAAGACATAGGAAAAGATATTCAGAAGTTTCAAGGTTGCAGTTCTATCCTTGAATGACATATTTGACTCCGATATTGGAAATCGATACCCCGATATCCTACCGGGTCTGATCAAAATCAGTTTTTTCAGCCCTTTTATTTTAGTTTTTGCTTCGGGTTTGGCTCTAAGTAAGTATAATTGTAGTTCTTAGTCTCAGCCATGATACCATTTACTCAGAGGACTTATTTAGCCTTCAAAATTCAGTTTACGACGAAAAAAACTTATTTGATATCGCTACCAGGAAATCAAAATTTGACTTACATCCATTCATATTTCTTTCTGTCTACGGTTTCGTTTTAACTGGAAACAACTATTGCTTTTTAGTCTTTCGTGCCAACGTCTAAAGAGTCTGAGCTCCAAGACCATGGATTAGTTTTAAAGCTTTCATTACACCATAGCAACGCCGGGCTATACTGCTAGTTCTTGATAAAATCCAAAAAAGAATCTACAATGTTATATAGCATCTCGAATTCAGTTCCTTTCCGACTGTCGTAACGTAGTTTCCCAGCGACTTTTCCGTAAATACTTTCATGCTAATAGTTTGGATGCGCTTTCTTCTAAGGTATTGTAGGGGACTTGGTGATACTTTCAAATTGGTCTTGTGCCAAACACAACTGAAGTCCACACAATTTAAAATTGTATTTCATTGATAGAATTGAATAAAAAATTTGTAAATATAAGAAGATGTTCAAAGAAAATGTAAGTCGTAAAATGTTCCACGGAAATTCAGAGCTTATAGTTGATAGAAGCAGAATGTGTATTTGTAGAAAGTTTGCAAAGGTTACTAATAAAGTCTGTGTTCTTTTCCTTTTTATATCCGGAGAAAGAGTAAAAAGGAAAGTCAAGCAATAAATGAGATTTTACTTACCGAAGTCAGTTGAAGTATCTTGTTGTTGTTGTTTTCTTGGACGGTGTGTGGGTGAAGACGAAGAAAGAAAAATTGAAAGGAGGAAGAACAAATGTATACCGACGAGGTATGACCGGGTCGGCTTCTTGAAAGTTCTTTCTTACATTGTGACGAGGTTCATCAGATTACCGCTCCCATCTAGGACTGACTTGACCGGTCAAGTGACGTGGTGAAGCAGTTAATTTTTGTCATGTGGTTGGATGAAACGACATACCCAATTTTTAGGTCTTAAGAAAATTTGACAGGGGTCATAGATCAATTCGCTATTTCATATCTGATCAGAATCCGAAATCTTAATTTTCACACTTACTTATGTAATTTGCTTTGATCTGGGTTTTTCCAAAATGTTTTTAGTCGTTTTGATCCGATTTTGAGGGTTTGCAATTTGACTTTTATCGTTTGAGTTAATTGTTAGCTATGGGTTAATTAGTTAGGCTTATATCCATTTATCATTATTATCTAAAAACATTACATGCGAAAATATATTTTCTTGTTTTAAATAAACTGATAAAGGTTGATAAACCGTAAAAAATGAATAAATCAACCCACCTAGTTGGAACCTTTTACGTAGTTCTCCGGGTCTTTGACCGAAGTCACACTTCTGGTTGGGTTCGTTATATTCATTTACTCGCGGATGCCCAGCTAATCTTTCTCCAGCTATGGGTTAATTAGTTAGGCTTATATCCGTTTATCATTATTACATGCTAAAATTTATTTTCTTGTTTTAAATAAACTGCTAAAAGTTGATAAACCGTAAAAATGAATAAATCAACCAACCTAGTTGGAACCTTTTATGTGGTTCTTCTGGTCTTTGACCGAAGTCGTCTTTACTTTGTTTTTAGGTCGTTTTATTACATTCTTTTACAAGAATTCGAAAATGAGATCGCGTCACCTGGTGTAGACTACAGAGCAGTGAATGGAAAAGTTCTTTTTTTTTCTGGGAAAGAAATTCGCAACAGCGGATGGTCACGCGGCAACTGGCCAAATAATGTTCCAGCCATGATTCTATAATTTAGCAACACAGATGCCACGAACTAGCCAAGCCAATCTTGATTCCAAACTCTAGCCTCTCCTCTACACGGCTCTATCCTTCATTTCAAATATAATTTTTTTTGTTTTTTCACTTTTTCTCTAGCATTAAATATTGGTTGTGCTCGGTTGTCCTGGACGAGTGTTGCGGAAGGACGAGTTTGTCGATATATTTTTGCCCGAGTAACTTTGCCGCTTGGCCAACTTACAATGAACCAGGTGCAAGCCAAGGTTTGTGGCTAGTGGATAATAAACAAAACCGAAAAACCAAAATGAGAAACAGAAAAGAAAAGGTGACATATTTTGAAATTTATTTGTTGGTACTCAAACAAAAAGCATTAAAATAAACTTTGTTTTCATTAGACTAAACTCGTTGTTTATAGGGCCATAGACCCACTATTCCAGTTGTAGCTGCTACAATTTCCGTTTTTATTATTCTTGTAAACTATTCTGTGTAATATAGGGACACCGAACCGCCATGATAGGTGCTGCGGTGGTCTTTGTTTTTTGTTATCCGTATAAACAATCCTGTAGTGTATACATCTAAAAACACGCCACGCTAAGTGTTATTTTGTGATTTCAGTTCTTTGAATTCATGTATACTTCCACGAGAGTGTAATTACCTCACTACGGTTATTGTATCAGCTGGGGATTTTGTTTTCGTTTTTTATCCGGGGTTATGTAAAAGGACTGGTGTTCCCCAGTATGTTTAAAAACCACTGCCACACTGGAAATTGTTTTCTAAGACATGCTGCAGCGTGTTTGGCAGGAGACCGACTGCCGATATAACGTGTGCCCTGTCATATGAGGTGCTTATATTGGACAATTTTGAAGTCGTTCATGAAAACCACATACCTGAGAATTTCACATTCAAATGATAATGAATAAATCTTATTTTACTGAACGTTAAACTAGGTTAGTTTAATTTGTCTGGACTAAGAACTTACCCAGATATTTAAATGATGGATTCTTGATTCGTTTTCTACGAATTATCAAACCATTGCGGGTTGGTTAATACCAGAAAATATTTTATGGTCCTACAATATTTGGAGATGATTTAGTTAAAAGAGTCTTTCTCATGTTTGCCAGGCTAGCATTTACCAGCCAAGTGTCTCTTACCTCTGGCAGCCATTGCGGAAACTAGGTATCTTTTGCGTGTAATTTACGAGCTGATATTGATTTAATGCGTCTATCAGTACACTTGACTAATTTTAAATATTCGTTAAGTCATACCTTTACAATATACGATATCTACCAGTGCTCTGCACTAGGTTTGCTATCATTTAAGTGCCATACGTGATACATGCTTGGGCGATCAGGTCTCGAAAGAGACATTACTGACTAAGCAGAAGATTATCCCGCAGTAGGTTAATATTACTTTCTGCGGTAGACTGGTTGCCGACCAAGGCTATAGAATCCAATCTGTCTTATTATTTAACCCATGACTGGAGGAAAGAGAAGGATTAATACATTTCCCAAGGGTATTTTCGCGTAAGTGAATGCAAGGAATTCAACGCATATATAAATATATTACGATTAGTGTCTTAGTATATAGATAATTAGTGTGACTATATTTTATTGTGGCAGAGGTTATAGTCTACTGTAGCTTAACTTTATTGACTATTATGCCTAAGTTTTGGGTCACTGGTGGCCTAGAATATGTTTGAGATTCGATCTATGTGGTAAGCATGTTAATAAATCAGAATTTTAAGCTAAATGCCTGAGGTTGATTTGTACGCAAGGCCGACTTATACGTCACAATTTACAGTAACTTTTGCGGATTTACTGGAATAATACAAAAATAGACTTTCTAATCTTTTCCAGGCTAGAGTTACAGCTATCGTTTTCGTAACAAGTATATTTATTACTCTGGTATTCTTATCAAATATGAGCTGGTAAACAAGGCCAAAATGCCTTGACTCTCATGCTATTTAACCCATGGCATAGGTATGGAGAAATAAAAATGGCTACACATCTTTCCCAAGATTATTTGTGCGAAATTAACCACAACGGCCCCAATCAGCACGCACATCCGATCATTACGTTTTTATGCATTCACTTTCGCACACAAACACTTGCAACAGAATGAATTCATCTACATTTTGGAAAGATATGAATACACAGCTATATATTCATAGCTTTCCCATGTGAATTGGAACACGGTTCTCCGATTCCGAGCTATTACTAAATACACCACTCACACATTCAAGCTGGTAATCCGTAATGATATAGTTATTTTTTTTAAATATACTGGCTTATATAAGTAAAACAAATATCTCTCAATAAGACATAATTCACATCGTACTTCGTAGTAATAAAAAACGTCAGATTTTTTTAAAAATTCCATGAATTAATAATAATTGAAATATATATGGTAACTTCGGTATGCACGAGTCAATATTTTTGAAGACAGGATTTCAATCTGTAAACGGATTTCTATAAAACAAATATGGAAAAAGACAATAAAAACAAACAGATACACAGTATGTAATAGGCTAAAAAGATCATATTTCTCATAACATATATGCAATAGATGAATGACTACTGTCGAAGGATTAAAAGAGGATAATGTTTTAATGACAGGTTTTTTGGTGATTTGCATCGAAATTGCTTCCAGTTTTAAAATTCTCCAAAATCGAATTATCAGTAATTCATTTATGAAATCAAATTAACCAAACTTTGTTAATTAGCATTAGCTTAGGCGTTGAAAGAAAGGATTAGGTTTCATGAAATGCAAATGTTTTCTCACGTAAATTTGAAAAAAAGTTCATGAACACCTTTTCGATTACATTAGCAAGCATTTGGAATCCTCCATATATATATATATATATATATATATATATATATATATATATATATATACTGTCTGTGTCTGTCTGTCTCTGTGTCTGTTGCTCTTTTACTCTCTCTCTCTCTCTCTCTCTATCCCTCTATCTCTCTCTCTGTGTATATATTTATATACTCAGAACGATATACAGGCATATATATATAGTAATATTAATTATAGTAATAATACCAGTAGAAACTAATTCTTTCAAGGTAATCAATAATTAAACTACAAATGAGATCGTCTTGAAACCCGGAGGGAAAAGAAGGGGAAGGAAAAATTTTGATTTTATATATATATTTATATATATAGGGAGAGAGAAAAAGAAAGATTTTCGTAATCCACACACACACACACACACACACACATATATACATATATATATATATGAAGAGAAAGCAATAGACACAGTGACTAACAGTGATGCAGGCATGATTGAAGATCAATGAAATTTCGTTGAGATCTCTTTTTCATTTCAAATTTTTACACAAGCAATTCTAGATCAATAGAAGTTCATTTAATTTAAATGTAAACATATTAACTAAAAACAAATTCAAAACGAATGCAGCACCGACGCATCGACGCTTGAAGGAGTGAAATTTAAAAAAGTCACGACACCCATTGAAACGTGAAGACGCGACACTGGCAAACCAACATAAAAATATTTTTAAAAAATGCCTGTACATAGACACAAGACAATCGACAAAAAAGACAATTGCTTTGAAAATGGCTTAATCGTTGAGAAGGCGTTTAAGCATTTTTGTTCATATTCAACATGGGAAGCAGGAAAATGATTCGTGCAGTAGCATAATTTAATAACATTCGAAACGAAAAAAAATTCCTTGCTCCTCAGACTTATACAAATAAACAGAAATAACGCGCGTGCGCAAACACACACTGACTAACATGCACGCACACAGGCACGCAAACATGACGCACACACACAGAGGTTTTTCCCCATAAAAGTAAAAAAAAATTAGATTTATTTCATGTTGGGAAGGATAAGCATTGTGGTGCAGTGTATACCGGCTCGGAAAGAGTAAATCAAAGAAGCGAGTTCGAATTCTAGGTGAATTTGCTGCTTTCATTCATCCGCATATACTTTTCGGAAAGGTAATTAATCCGTTGTTTCCCTCTCCAGCTATAGGTGAAATAGCAGGGCAGATTGACAACCAGTCTACCGCGTAAATTAATGGCAAACTATTGCTGGAAAATCTGCTACCCACTCATTCATGTCTCATTCGAGACATGATCGATTCATCGTGTTTTATGTATAGCACTTAACTGACTGATTTGATGAAAACAATTTAAGTAACACATTTTTTTTAGATAGAACAATACATCTACCATTTATATCTTTGTTCTGTCTAAAGCCATTAAACTTATATTCTTAGATCTTGTTTCAAATAAATGTAACAAGAATTCCAACAATTAAATAAAGTGTAACAAATTTTCTTTATTTTTGTAAGGCCTATTATATACATATATTTGCCCGCAGATTCTCATCCAACTCCACATTCGACTCGTCCGGAGTGCACCCACCCGACTTCCCTATTAGAACTGAGGCCAAACTGCACGACGTATATATTACCCCGACAGTAGTATCCAGAGTAATTTCAAAACTCGACCCCCATAAGGCGTGTGGAGACGATGGAATCCCGGTGATAGTCCTTAAGAGGTGTCTTAATTGCCCCTGAACTTTCCCCTGTCCTCTCTAAACTGTTTAACTACTGCCTTTCTGCTTCCTGCTTTCCTGCATGCTGGAAATTCTCCTCAGTCGTTCCTGTCTTTAAGAATTGAGGTGAACCCTCGGACCCATCCAACTATCGCCTATCAGTCTTCTACCGATATTCGGGAAAGTATTCGAGGCTATAATCAATGCTGAAATAGTTCATCATCTCACCGCCCACAAACTGTTCTCCGACAGGCAATATGGATTCCGCTTTGATAGGTCCACAGCCGACCTGCTAACAACTGTAACGGAGTACATGCTACAGGCCCTTGATGAGTCTGACGAGGCTCGCGCGGTTGCTCTGGACATCTCCAAGGCTTTCGACAGGGTTTGGCACCCTGGCCTCCTATGCAAACTACGCGGTTATGGTATTACCGGTCGCCTGCTTGACCTAATCCAATCTTTCTTAAATAACCGCAAAATGAAGGTCGTTCTGAATGGGCGTGCCTCTTCGTCCTACAGCACGAATGCTGGTGTCCCACAAGGCTCTGGGCCCGACGCTCTTCCTTATTTTCATCAACTACCTCCCAGATGAGATCAAGTCCCAAGTAGGCATCTACGCAGATGACACTACAATATACTCCCGCTCCAGTAAGAAACCTGTCGTGGCGGACAGACATAATCTCGCTGCTGACCTTGAGCGGGATCTACACTCTGTGGTGAACTGGGGCAAGAAGTGGCTTGTCAACTTCAATTCCTCTAAGACCAAGCTGTTGTCTGTCAACCATTACAGGCAACCTCTCCTGCCTCCCATAAGCATGGACCAGATGATTCTCCCGGAGAGTAATACACTACGCCTCCTCGGACTTACCCTGTCCTCAGACCTCAAATGGAAGCACTATATTGAATCCATAGCAAAATCTACTGCTAAGAAGATTGGGTCACTATATCGATCCAGGATGTTTTTTTCCACCTGAATCCATCCTGCATATATACAAGTCAACCATCCGTCCGTGCATGGAGTACTGCTGCCATTTATGGTCAGGTGCCCCTGCCGTTCTCCTCAGTGTTCTTGACAAGCTCCAAAGGAGAGTCTGTAATGTGATAGGTACTGATCTGGCGACTCGACTGCAGCCACTTTTCGAAATGTGGCCTCCCTCTGTCTCTTCTATAAATACTTTCATGGCTTCTGCTCGGATGAGCTTAAGTCACTGATGCCTACTCAACAGGTGTTTACCCGTGCAACCAGACTGGCAACTGGGTCCCACCCATTCCCAGTCAGGTTAGCCAAATGCAGACCACAATTCTACTCCTGCAGCTTCCTCTCTGACGGCTACAACCACCAGAAATTTAAATGCAAAGTTAATACTCATCTACTAACCACTGGACTCTAGCTCTCTCTCCCCTCCCCTGTAAAACCTTCACTTTCTTTCCACCTATGTATCTGTCATCGCACCTGCTTTCTCAGCTTTCTATTGTTCCTTTCTAACTAGCTTGTACTCCTCACTCTTTTCTAATTAATCTTTTTACATTTATGTAACCCCCTGCACATCAGTGGCGTTTCTGCCTTGCTCGGGGTGAAATGATTAAAAAAAAATTTAAAAAAATATATAAGAGACAATGAATGTTTATTATGTTTAATCATGAGCCGACGATTTTCCTCTGCTCAGTGCGACAACTCAACGGAATGTCTACTTAAATATGTGTATCCAACAAAGATAACATTTAATGTGAAAAGTGGACTTTGATATCAACTCCCTGCGACGAGAATCTGTTTCATGGTTTCATGCTTTCATTCATTCTTCCTACCATATATATATATATATATATATATATATATATATATGTTCTAAACATATACTGTTAAATGTAAGAGACAACGAATGTATATTATGTTTAATCACAAGCTGTTCTAAACATCGTATTTTACCTTTAATTTCAGCTGAAATTAAAAACAAAAATTCTCCAACATTTACATAATTTTTTATTAAGTTAGTTCTAAGCTTTCGGCTCACATGAGCCATCTTCAGAGAGGTTATAAGTACGGTAATACAAAACCATCCACCATCAGCGACAATTTTATCTTGTGTCAGACCATCTTCGTAAAAAATTATCCAAATGTTGGAGAATTTTTGCATTATTTTCAACTGAAATTAAAGCCAAAATACGATGTTTAGAACGGCTCATGATTAAACAGAATAGACATTCAATTTCACTTTTATTAAACAATAAATGTTTAGAAAAAGTATTTGCTGCCTCGACACACTATATATATATATATATATATATATATATATATATATATATATATATTAGGCCATAATCTTTATTTTTGTAAAATAATTGAGTTCCTGTGCCATAATTTCATGAACTTTTGTGGCAGAAATTAGGGAATAAAGTTTTAAATCAATTTATTTTTTATAAAATTTGACACCACCATGTTATTTCTATAATCGTATGTGTAGTTCTATAGATTTTTGGCTCGTTCGTTTTTTAGATCGCTATGGAACCTTCTGGGACTCACTTTTGTTACGAAATACTTTGATTATTACTCCAACTGAGTATATGGTAAAATAGAATTTTCGGTTCAAGTGAGATCTTATTCATGAGCTAAAACGAATTAATATCTATTTCATTGCTCTTAAACAATGTTTTATCGAATGATAACAAAGGAACATCGGATTACAAAAAGTTCATTTCAGTAAAAATGAATTTGAGCACTCTAGCTATTGGGCGCGTAATAAGATATGCGCTAAAAAGAGTGCCTTCTTCCACCGAACAACCCCTGGCCCAGTGGTAGAGTCGCCGACTGACACCAATTCGGTCAGGTTTCGAGCATGGGTTGTGTAGCAATCGGAGTCTAACCGTACTGATGAGCTGTGATACAGCGAAACAGATCTGTCTGCGGATGACAATATATATATATAAACTTATTTATGAATGGAACTTTGTATGTGTGAATTTGTCCGTTACCTATAGACTCCGAAACGGCTGATCCGATTTTTTTTGACAATTTACACAGTTGTACTATAAGCGTCTGCGAGTGTTCTTAGTTAGGTTTTGTGTTCAGGTACCCCCGATAAATATCGAAAATCGATATTCGAAAAAATCGGGTTATAGAAGGAGTGGTCAGATTTTAATCAAATTTGATACACTCATGGACAAAGATATAAGAAACGATATTCAGAGCTTTCAAGGTTGCAGTTCTTACAATAGTGCAGAAAATCGATAATATATATATATATAGGCAAGATTTTTGTGCGTGTGTCTGTTTATCTGACTGTATGTCTGTATTTTTTTAGCCCTTTTATTTTAGTTTTTGCTTCAGGTTTGGCTCTAAGTAGGTATAATTGTAGTTCTTAGTCTCAGCCATGATACCATTTACTCAGAGGACTTATATAGCCTTCAAAATTCAGTTTACGACGAAAAAAACTTATTTGATATTGATACCAGGAAATCAAAATTTGACTTACATCCATTCATTTTTCTTTCAGTCTACGGTTTCGCTTTAACTGGAAACAACTATTGCTTTTTAGTCTTTCGTGCCAACGCCCAAACAGTCTGTGCTCCAGGACCATGGTTTACTTTTAAGCTTTCATTACACCCGAGCAACGCCGGGCTATACTGCTAGTATATATATATATATATATATATATATATATATATATATATATTACGGAATTTAACGAAGATTAACGAAACTTGGTGATAAACAAGCAACAATTTGAAATTATTTGTTTGACCATTATTTTTGTTCGGTACTCGTATTTAAGTAGATATTCTGCTTCTAATCAAACAGTATTATATGTTTATTTCTACCGGCCTGATTATTAACGATAATTTTTTATTACGAAAATGGTGGCTTCCCCTATGTGGATAAAGTTCGCAGTTTCGAATCCTGCCGAATCACACACGTTTTCGCAATAAAAATTTATCGTAAATAATCAGGCCGTTAGAAATAAATATATAATAATGTTTGATTATAAACAAATTATCTATTTAAATCCGAGTATCGAACAAAAATAATGTTCTATATATATATATATATATATATATATATATATATATATATATATATATATATATATATATATATATATATATATATATATATATATATATATATATATATATATCGCCGACTGACGCCATTTCGGTCGGGTTTCAATCCTGGGTAAAAAAGCAATCGGAGTCTAACCGTACTGATGAGCTGTTATACGGCGAAACAGATCTGTCTGCGGATGACAATATATATAGTCATCCGCAGACAATATATATATAGTCATCCGCAGACAGATCTGTTTCGCTGTAACACAGCTCATCAGTACGTTTAGACATCCGATTGCTTTGATATAGGTTCTTTGGTTAATGAATTGAGTTTCGATCATTCGCTCTCAGTTACTTCGGTTTTTTTTACATCATGTGAATAACATGCCAGGAAAACTGGCTATCTGTGCCATTATGACGATAGTGTTGTGCAAAGACATTCGCCTGAACATCAATCAATCGAATTTCGATCTCGGCTTGAAACAAGGCGGATAATTTAAATTAAGTGAGGAGCTGTTAGACAGGCTTGCCTGCAGATAATTATATATATATATATATATGTATATATATATATATATATATATATATATGTATATATATATATATAGTTATCCGGAGACAATTCTGTTTCGGTGTATCACAGCTCATCAGTACGGTTAGACGCCGATTGCTTTTAACCCAGGATTGAAACCTGACCGAATTGCCGTGAGTCGGCGATTCAACCATTGGGCATATATATATATATATACATATATATATATATATATATATATATATATATATACACACATGATATATATATATATATATATATATATATATATATATATACATGATTTATAGGGCAATGCCCTTGTTTATATAGTTAAGTTGACAAGCAAACTATAATATAGTTATAGTTATGTTATTATAGTTATGGTTATAGTTTGCTTGTCAACTGTATAAACAAGGACTTTGCCCTCAGAAACAAAAGGAACCCGATATGTAAAACCACAAATTCATTCGCCTGAAGAGAGCCAATCTTATACTTGAAACACGTGTAGCGTCACAAGTATCATTATGAACACTTAAAAAAATCATAACATGTATAATATTTGTAAACAACAATAAATATAAATTTTAAATAAAACGTTCATGGCCTCTCATATGTTTTATTCTATACCAATTTTTTTTTGTTGGAACAACTCTATTTTTTTATTAATATATATATATATATATATATATATATATTAGGGTTATGACTTTTAAATATATTGTCTAGAATGACGACTGAAAAGTAGTTCAATTAAAACTTTTATTGAATTTTTCTTGCTTTCATCCGTTTTTTCATTAATTGATATAAATATGTAACTTTTTTAATATTCTATATATCCAAGTGTTTATCTCTGAATAATTCTTTAGTCTTTGCCATTTTTAATCCTTGAATTGTAGAATTCACATCAAAGAGCCAGATGACTAGTAGCACCATCTTGTAATCAACTGTGTGTTTTCTGATTGGTCAGAGATAACATTCCAATACCATCGAAAATTTATATATTTAACGCCTTTTAAAATACAAACGTTTCGACTGGAAATTTGAAAAAAAGTGTCATGTATCGAATACTTTTGCATCGGGTAATTTTCAGCTTTGATAAATAAAAATGTTTTCAACCCTGAGTTTTTAATTTTCATTTCACATACAACTAAAAGAACTTTACGAGATATTACTTATCAGGCAAAATGGCGAACATAAACTAGAGTTATAACAGAAAATAACATGTATTCCAATACTTACGCATGTCACTGTATATATACGAGTGTGTGTGAGGATGCTTCAATTGAGTATGTTGCTCGAAATCATTGTGAACACAATGATCTGAGAAATTCTATTTGTGTGAAAATAAATGTGGTTACATTTCAACATAGAATTATGTGCATAGCCATTTATAATTAGATAAATGAGTAATCATAGGTAAATTGAGGCATAGGGAGAAAATAGTCAGCATTTCTGATTGAGAAATCGGGATCGATCACATTATAGATTTTCCGTTGGATCTTGTCAAAATCCCCTGGGTGGATAGCAGAGGCACCCGAGCAGATATGGCAGCAGTATCCAATGTACGGGCGGATGGTAGATCTATATATATGCAGGATGGTTTCAGACGGGAAATATTTCCTGGCGCTACACAGAGAACCGAGCTTCTTGGCCTCGGAATTAGCTATGGATTCTATATAATCATTCCACTTGAAGTCTGTTCTGAGAGTTAATCTAAGGAGCGCAGTATTTTGCTTTCAGGAAGACTAACCTGGTCCTTGCTAATGTGGATTTCTTATTTCAGTCAAAACTGAATTATGTTTGAATTAATTTTTGAAATGCATGGCTGAATTTATACTTAAATCTTCCAGGTTAGTTTAAACGTTAAAACTTGGTTATCAGTAACACAGAACAGGGGAGATAACTCATGAGAGCACAGCTAATAAGATTTTCAAATATTTTGCTGTCATTTTTTACGTCAGGAGTACGCCTCGTTAATAGATATACCTCATCAGTTATTTTATTTAAACATATGCTCTATCAAAAAGTACCAGGACTGGTGCTATGAAAAGAAAACAACAACATATCAATTCGGTATTTAACTGCCTTCGAAGTAACTACCATCTGAAGCAGCACACTTTATCCATTATCGTTGCTATTTATAGAAGCATTCCTGGAACTCAATTTTTGGGATAGCAAGCAGTTGTCTATTAGCATTCGTTTGGATTGGCTCGGTTTCTTGAAAAATGGTTCCTGCCTTCAAGTGGAATTTAATTTTTGAATAGTAAAAATGTCGCAAGGAGCCAGATCTGGAGAGTATGGAGCTTGTCGGACCTGAGGGATTTTGGGTGTGATCAAAAACTGCTGCACAAGTAATAGTCACTGATGAAATCGCACTGGTGTAGTGAGTCGTCTACACTATACTCATTTTCCTTCCAAGAAGTACTCTCAGGACGGAAGGGAAAAGAGAAAGTTGTAACTTAGTCTGTATGAACAAAAGAGGGCAAGGTCAATACGAGACAAGCGTAATGGCTTTGCTTACTTGAGCCCCATCACCATAGCAAGAATCCTAGAAATGTTTCATCTGACCACTATATATCAACATATCACACACACACACACACACACACACACAAGTATTACACACATACACACACTCACACTCACACTCACACACGCATATATATATATATATATATATATATATATATATATATATATGTAGGTTTCATTGAAAATGACAGACAAGGTATTATCAATTTGTCTTATATATAATCTTTCATATTCTTATAATTTCTTTTTTTTTCGGAACTCAAATTATATAAGAATTGTCCAAAGTTTTGTAAAACAAAGTTAATTCTTGATAATGGCTAAAAGTATAGCTGAAATTGCTCGAAAGTACAAAAGCTATGGACAATTTTATATGATTTGAGTTCCGAAGACTGGCAACTAGGTCCCACTTCGTAGTCAAATGTAGCAACTACTTCAACACTAACAGCTTCTTTTCTCGCATTTACCACCTGTGGAACTCTTTTATGTATACTTGCTTCCCAATAGCCAAGAGTTTAAATGCAACGTCAATTGCCATCTCTTATCTCCTTGATTCCCATCCTTCTCTTACCGTTTTCTTAACACCCCCTGTATCTTGCTTTTCTTCTTTTTCAGTTTACTCTCACGTAACTCCCTTCACGCCTGTATTCCCAGTGTTCTCTTATCCATACTCCGACACTGATTGTGACGTCTTCCATCTTTCTCTTCGCTTTCCGCTTATGCAGCCCTCTGCACCCTAGTAGCAGTACTGATTTGCTTTGGGTGAAATTATTATAATATATATATATATATATATATATATATATATATATATATATTGATTGCTTAATGACTTAGTTTCTGGTCATAATAAGATTAGATCAGTGCATATTTGTATTAAAATTGTTCAATACAATTATATAGTAGAACGTTTGAATATTTTTCATTTTCCTTAATGATAATATACACGCTAAAAAGTCTGCCTCCTTCTAGCGCCCATAGCTCAGATGTAGAATCGCTGACTGGCGCTAATTCGGTCGGGTTTCAATCCTGGGTTAAAAAGCAATCGGAGTCTAACCGTACTGATCAGCTGTGATACAGCGAAACAGATCTGTGTGCGGAAGACTATATATATATATATATATATATATATATATATATATTAACCACTTCACCGCAAGCAATGAGAGAAAAGACTTAGTACATGGCATATTAAAGGATAAAAACAAACGTGATTCAATAAATAAAATATGCTAATTGACGTTGCATTTAATTTTTTTGAATTTGTATCTGTTAGCGAGGCAAATAAAAAGAAGGATGTTCCACTGGTTAGAGTTGTCAGATGAGAAAATGTTGCAGTTAAAGTGGCGGTTGTATTCAATTATTCCCAACGGTAAATTTGTGGGACCTTGGTGCCAATCGAGTAGCACGCTTAAATTCACGTGGACTGTGTACCAGGGAGAAAAGGTCATTAGAGCAGTTCCTTATGAAAGTATTTGCAGAAAAGACAAAGGGAAGCCACGGCACGTCGGTGAGAAAGGGCCTGAAGTCGAAGTGCCAAGTCAGAAGCGATTATATTGTAGGTCCTTCTTTGGATTTTGTCTAGAATCTCTAGATGAATAGCAAGAGTAACAGACCAGATATGGCAACAATACTCAATGCAATGGAGAATGGCAGATTTATATATGTGCAAGATGGATTATGACGAGAAATACCTCCTAATCAAACACAGAGACCCAACTTTTCTAGCAATAGATGCATCTATGGAATCGATAAATTTGTTCCACTACAGGTCGGTTTAAAAAGTGAGACCAAGAAGGAAAGTTTCAATATGAAACAAAGAGCTTAACAAGAGCAGTTTTGTTATGAAGGCATTAAAATTACAAGCCTCTTCCCGCCTCAATTAACCACAGAGTTTTTTTTTCCAAGGTCTGCATCCAGATTTACTTTTTCAGCCTTGGCAGGTTTCATATTGAGACAAAAGTAAATGGTGATGCCGTTTGCATAGATGACAACTTGTAAACTGTTGACACCAAGAAGATCATTGTTTAAACCAGAAACCGTGTATGACCTAGGATAGAGCCTTGAGCGACACCCGCCTACGTGTGAAATGATCTGGAATTCATTTCACGATTCGACAAGAATGATTGCATTAAATGAAACAACCATTCAGTAATACCGTAAAACAACATGTCAAACGCTTTTAAGATATCAAGAGACAGAGCTCGAGATTTGCGATTGATATATCCTGTGTGGGAGTTTGCAGGTTCGATTCCTGCCGGAAGATAGATATTTTCCAAACGATTTCTGAAACGATTAGGATCATTGGAAATTATAATGTACTATTTTACTATATATATGTATGCATATAAAAAAACAGACTTTCCACTCAAATACGAGTATCCATTAAAAATAATAATGTTAAACAAATAAAAATTAAAATATGTCTGCTAATGTCAAATTCATGGATTTCCGTTAAATTCCCTAATGTTGCCTTCTGTTGAGTTTGTTTATATTCCGATATAATCTGAGCAAATATTAATCGTTTGATGAAAATCAGGACAATACATATATAAAGGTGAAATTGTACTTTGTCTTACATAAAATCTTCTGTGGATTGATTAGCATGGAAATGTCTGGTATAAAGACGGCATCTTTCCGGTGTGTGAGTTTGCAGGTTCGATTCCTACAGGAAGATAAATATTTTCTAAACGATTTCTCAAACGATTAAGGCCAGAAGAATTGATAATATGCTGTTTAACTGTATATAAATAAATAAAAAACAAACTTTCCACTCAGATACAAATATCCGTTAAAAAATATTAATGTTAAACAAATAAAAATTAAAATATGTCGGTTAGTTCCATTTTCGTGGATTTCCGTTAAATTTCGTAATATATATATTATCCTACGTCTAGGGTTGCATAACGCATGAAACTCCTAGTCGTGCCATAGACGTAGGATAATATGTATATTTATTAATACATATATAATACAGTTCTGTTTACACATTTTATACTGTTTTATTAACTCCTGAATAATAATACTCTACATATGTACACCCTCCTCATGTGTATATTTATTAATTTACGTTACTATATACATTTACCGACCTTTCATCTCACACTCCCCTCTCTTTCTCTCTCTCACTCTCTCTCTCTCTCTCTCTCTATATATATATATATATATACTTATTAATCAGTAAGTTTTATATATATATATATATATATATATATATATATATGTGTGTGTATTATTTTTATTACTATTATTATTAAAATATATATATAGTCCCACCTCGATAGCAGTAATTTAACTATATAAAATTTAACTCTCATGAAGATCGAGTAAACTTAAATTCAAATCTATTAAATACGTTATATACCTACTTAGATTATACAGAAACTGCAACCGAAACACGATAACATTGCCGCGGAAAATGACGTAATAAACTGCAATCAAAATGAAAATCTTTTCACTGACAAAATGACAGAGCATAAACCTGGTAACAACTCGCTGAGAATAAGATCGAATCAAATTTTGATTATCTTTTCACACTGATAAATGACGAAGAATAAAATAGACGCAAAAGTGACTTGCTTTTCTCGGTGGCAAAATTGCTACATGTTTCCCGTTGTGAGAATGGTTGACATCAACACTTATATATATATATATATATATATATATATATATATATATATATATATATAACTTTATTTGTTTTTCAGTGACTTCAGTGGTTACCATAAACGATCAAACTGTTTTTTTTTCAAATAACAAAAAAAAAAAAAATCAGCAATTACATGCACGCCAATATGATATTTGTTACATTCCCACTTCGAATACATAGATACTGTCATCAAAAGTGTCATCGTTTTAAGAAAAATGGCGTAATGAACTTTAATCAAAATGAAGATCTTTTCACTGAAAAAATGACGGAACATAAACGTGGGAACAGTTTGGTGAAAAGCTCTAATCAAATTTTGATTATATTTACACACTGATAAATGACAAAGCGTAAACTGGAGACAAAAATGACAGACATCTACACTTATATATATATATATATATATATATATGTGTGTGTGTGTGTGTGTGTGTGTGTGTGTGTGTGTGTGTGTGTGTATGTTCACAGTATCGAGCATAAAGATCAAAACGATGTTAAGAAAAAGTCTAAATATGAAATAACTTTTTATTTTAGAGTTTCAAAGAACATTTTATCAAGGAAATAAGGATATAAAAGTAAATTATATAATTCCAAAATATAAACTTCAATAAACTTATTTTGATAAAGTTATAAGAATAATTATATAACATTCGAAAAAATAGATAATCAAAAACATCAGAAGGATTAAATACATACGTAAAATTTGGTAATTATTTTACATTTTTGAAAAACGTTTTAGGGTAAGAATATAAAATCTGGTATTTTACTAAATTACACCGGCTCTTTACTGGCTCTTGCATTGTAAACATGGCGAAAATATCTGTGACGTCATTGGAACTTAGAAAACTGATCGTCAAATTACGTAATGAAGATAAACCCTCGATTGGGGATATTTCAAAGAGTGTGGGGAAATCTAAAAGTGTTATTCATAGTATTTTAAGAAAAATTGAGGAAACTGGGTTATGTAAAGCCAAGAAATTAACTGGCAGGCCTACTGCTAGTGAAGACAGGTGGATTGGTAAAGAATAAAAAAGAGATAATGCTAACATTGGCATTAAAATATCAAGGCACACTATTTCCCGAAGACTTAATGAAATAAATCTGAACAGTTGAGTAGCCTATACAAAGCCTTACATTTCTAAAAGAATCAAATGAGCCGATTGAAATTTGCCACTAAACACCTCATATGGACAGAAGAATAGTGAGATTGTGTTTATTTCAGCGATGAGTTACAGTTTAACCTGTTCGGTCGTGAGAGAAGAAGGTTCGTTCGACGATATTTGCCTCACAAAACCGCCAATTAATTCAACAGAACTTATCTATCACGCTTTTCTTATGTTCTTTCTAAGAGAGCGACCATAGGAGGTAATGCCAATGATGGCTTTCACCTGCCTAAAATCGGCTGAGGCTGAAATCGAACTTAACGTCTGGAAAAGTTCAAAGAATGTACTTATAATTATTCTCATAACCTTATAAAAAAGTTTATTGTGCTTTCTATTTTGGAATTATATAATTTACTTTTACTTCCTTATTTTTCTTTGTTAAAATGTTCTATGAATCTTTAAAATAAAAAGTTATTTCACATTTAAACTATTACTTAACATCTTTATTTTTGATCTTTATGCCCGCTACAGTATATACAACAAAAAATTATTAGTTTTTTGTTGACTTTTCTTTGAGTGGAGTGAATGAGTCGAATCGGATGGTTAGCACACACGCATCGCGCGGGTTGCCCGCCCTGTGTTCACAACTCAAAGGCTGTCTTCACACGGCTAAACTTAAAACTAAAAATAGTCGAACCTCACTGACATATGCACACTTATGTGCGTTTTGTTTTGCGGGCGATGAATTCTTTTACCTCTTTCGTCAAAACATTATCTAGCCTGCACCTGCATTTCCTGACATTTTAAATAATATCTATTTTCTTTTTAAATTTTGCAACAGCAATGCGAATACATCTGTTGTCAAAATTCCGTACCAACTTAAACAATATATAACAAACTGTTAATTTGAAAAAAGTGCCTGATGTTTGCATAACGCATGAAACCCGTTGTTCCATCGGCGTAGTAGAATATGTATATTTATTTAATATATATATATATATATATATATATATATATATATATATAAGTAAATTAACCTAGTGAGCCAACAGACCTACCAAGGTTTCACCTAAACAGATCTTCAGGGAAGGTTGGCCCGAAACGAGTATAGTAATAAGTTTGCATTTATATATATATATATATATATATATATATATATATATATATATAAATATAGACATACCCACTTTTGTATATATATTAATTCATGTAAATCTCTCCTTCTCTCTCTCTCTCATATATATATATATATATAGATAGATAGATAGATAGATGTGTGTGGAGTATATATATATATATATATATATATATATTTATTAACTACTATTATTAATATTATTATCATTATTATTTATTATTATCATAAGGGTATAGATAATATTCCATGCAAAACCGTAGTTGTATGCCTCTAATATATTTTTTCAAATGTAAAATTGAATTTTACTGGATAATGTCCTATGTAATCTTCTATATTCTGAAGCACAGAAACAGAGTGGCCATTAGGATTTGATTATTTAAAAGCCATTTCAAAAAGAGAGAGTGAAAAATCTCTTTAAAATGCTCTCTGATGTGATAGCCATATGAATGTGGGCACTGACATATCTGGCTGATTTCTCTCTATTAAGAAGTCTGACAAGTGTGAATAAAACTAAACAAAAACATCTCCCTTGTCTTTATTTTCCTTCTCATCGTTTTCTCTTTCTTGTTTTTTTTTTCTTTTTTTTGTTTCATTTCACACTTATTCGAGTTTTAATGTTTTCATTTTCCTTTACGGTGGTAAATAAACAAAAGGCTTCCAGCAATTAGCATTTCAAAAGTCTGTTTGATGGAATTAAAGACGCTTGTTTTATTTTTGTTTGGTTGTTTTTTCTCCTTTTGTTCAATTTAAATAAAGACTGGCAAAGAATGTTATCTCTGAATTCATTTTAAGCAACAAACAAAGGCAAAAGAATTGGCTGGCTTGAGATGCAAAACCGGGGTAGGGGAATGGCGAGAAAGAATTATTCAAGAACACATTCTATGTATTTTAATGTCTGCAACCGGAACATGTAATTGGACTTTTGCCATATATATATATATATATATATATATATATATAAAAGCAAACAAGATGATAGCGCCTGTCGAAAACAGTATTCACTAAGTTAAAAAATGTTTGAGTAATAATTATGCATTTGTACGAATCTTGCACTATATATATATATATATATATATATACAAGTATAAGGTATGTATAGACGACACACCAATATATGTTTTTATGTGTATATATTCGTTTATTTGTCCATATGTGGATGTCTATAGTTTTGAATATGTGTGCGTCCATGTCTTTTACACGTTTAATATATAATTAACCTCACAATAATCTAAATCTAATGCTTTGTTAAACTTAGAATATAAAATTCGTAAAACAAATAAAGTAATTTGAATCTGATAGTCGATTAACAATGCTGATCTCTGTTTTAATCAAATCTTAATATTAATGCAGAAATAAATTGTTTTTAAAGTCTGTTATCATATTCTTCAAATTAGGAATTATTTTTTTATTGGTTCACTCTGTCATTGTTACAATGCCTCCCTGATTAAGAAATTTTGGCTAGTCTTGAACTTTTTAAAACTCTTCAACTTGAATTAAAACTCATCACTTGATACTACACATGTAGTGTAGAAAAATACTTTTTAGTGATGTTATTATATATTTATGTTATAAATTCTAGGGGAATACGAGGACCTGTTTGTGTATGTATATGATTTTGTTTGTGTAATTAAAGTTACATGTATATGTGCTTGTGAGATTGTTTATAGATAGTTATATGTAAAAATTTAAAACACTTATTTTTAGTTTTCAAAAAAGATTT
The DNA here is from genome assembly GCA_037127315.1 of Ascarosepion bandense. Classification (NCBI taxonomy): domain Eukaryota; kingdom Metazoa; phylum Mollusca; class Cephalopoda; order Sepiida; family Sepiidae; genus Ascarosepion; species Ascarosepion bandense. The sequence goes on from JBBBDQ010000813.1 coordinate 1,007,042, forward strand.
TCCGTTAATAAATTTTCATTTATGTACAATTTTACTCTCCGACATTATCACTCAAGCATTATTTCCCTCTCTCTACCAATGAATATATATATATATATATATATATATATATATATATATATATATATATTAGTCATCCACATACAAGCCTGTTTCGCTGTATCACAGTTCATCAATCTGGCTAGAGGCATCCACTTGTTTCTGAGCGGGATCAAAAACCGACCGATTTGGTGTTCAGTTGGAGTCGTTACGCCCTAAGCCATCGACGCATGGAATCAGAGAAGGGAAATTTTAACGTGTTGTATATAAGCAGTGTATACACACGCCAGCCACCGAAAGAACTCAATTCATTTCTGAATAGTCAGGCATATAGCAGAAGTGGAAACTGTTTTTAAAATTTTCTTCTCCAAAGAGCTCAATCGTAATGAGAGCATAATATATTAGTCATCCACATACAACCCTGTTTCGCTGTATCACTGCTCATCAGTGTGGCTAGACGCATCCACTTTCTTCTGACCGGGATCGAAACTCGTCCGATTTGGTATTCAGTCGGAGTCGCTACTCCCTAAGCCACCGACGCATAGAATCAGAGAAGGGAAATTTTAACGTGTTGTATATAAGCAGTGTATATATAACAACCCACACTTAATAAAATCACGTTTAAATCTGGTCATAAAACATTACATGGCATTTAAATATATGGTTCTGTTAACATTTCGAATTCTCACGCAGTGTGACCTCATACAACCGCATTCCAAATGCGTTTGCTATTTGGTGACTGGTATCGTTGCTAAGCAAGTTTTATGTTAATACAAGATAAAATCATCTTTAATGGTGGATGTTTTTATGTTAACGTCCTTGCAACCTCTCCGAAGATGGCTCATGTTAGCCGAAAGCTTAGAACCTATTAAATAAAAAATCATCCAAGTATTGGAGAATTCTTATCTTTATTTTCACCTAAAATTAAAGCCAAAATACAATGTTTAGAACAGCTCATGATTAAACATAACAGACATTCATTGTTTCTTATATTCAACAGTTCATGTTTAATATATATATATATATATATATATATATATATGGTAGGATGAATGAATGAAAGCATGAAACCATGAAACATATTCTAGTCGCTGGGAGTTGATATCAGAGTCCACTTTTCACATTAAACATTATCTTTGTTGGATACACATATTTAAGTAGACGTTCCGTTGAATCACGCAGAATATTAAGATGCTTTGACGAAGATATATAAATATACTGTTTAAAAATAAACGAAGCGTCTACTTAAATGGAAATATTCATTAAAAATAAAATTTACAGTGTTGCACACACACACACACACACACATATATATATATTATAATAGTTGTTACAATGGTTTATAAAAAATAGTATCACTACACAAATTTTTAATGTATCGAGCACTCTTTATAAAAGTAAATGCTTGAACAATGGCTTTAAATCTATGTGTTCTGTCACTTTCTTACAATATATATATATATATATATATATATATATATATATATCAGTGCAAATAAGGCGGAACCGCTACTAGTACGCAGAGGGTTACAGTGAGAAAAAAAACAGGGTACAGGGGCTATAAAATAGAAGATGTAATTTGACATTGTACTTACATATTTTGAGATTTTATCTATCAGAAAACAAGTAAACGGATGTGAGTAAACAATCTGGTTGTGTATAAGTAGCAATTACATTTAACTATTTCAATGGTAAAATACTAGTACTTTCATGTCAATATACTAGCGCGCGTAAAAGTTTGTGATCGAGGTACCAGGAATCAAAGCACGTCAGAGACGTTGCCATGGAAATATTTGTAGAAACGAGAGAGGTAAACCACATCACGTCGTTAAGGAAGTGACTAAAGTCAAAATGACAAGTCAGGAACGATTGCATTGTAGATTTTTGCATGGAGTTTCATTAAAAATAAAATTTACAGTGTTATATACATATATATATATATATATATATATATATATATATATATATATATATGTGTGTGTGTGTGTGTGTGTGTGTTTGTGTGTGTGTGTGTGTGTGTGTATTATAATAGTTGTTACAATGGTTTATGAAAGAATAGTATCACTACACAAATTTTTCATGTATCGAGCATTTTTTATAAAAGTAAATGCTTGAACAGTGGGTTTAAATCTTACCGTTCTGTCCCTTCCTTACAATATATATATATATATATATATATATAAGTGCAAATAAGGCGGAACTGCTACTAGTAAGCAAAGGGTTACAGTGAGAAAAAAGACAGGGTACAGTGGCTATTGAATAAAGGATTGCATCGTAGATATTTCCACAGATTTTGTTAAGAACATTGAGATTAATAGTAAGAGCACCTGACCAAATATGGTAACAGTATTCCATGCACGGATGAGTGGTAGATTTGTAAATATGTAAGATGGATTCTGACGTGAAAATATTTGTGTCACGTGACAGTGACGCCATTTTCCTAGCAGTAGATGCAACTATTGAAACAATATAGATGTTTCACTTCAGGTCAATTAAAAAATTGAGGCCAAATAGGCGCATTGTTGCTTTCCCGGAGACTAGCATTAGCCATGATGATAACAGCCAGTAAAATTTGACTATGGTGATTAAAAAAGAAAAGTTTCGCTTTGGAGGTATTGAAATTTATACGCCATTTCTTGCCTCTGTTAACCGTTGAAGGTCCTTTGCAAGAGCAGCAACCATGTTTAGTTTCTCAACCTTGGCGGATTTCATATACAATATGTAAATAGTCGTGTCATCGGTGTAAATAGTAGTATCATCTACTTAAATGCCTACTTGGGAACAGATGACGACATTAAAACATTGATAAAGATTAGCGTATAGAAACATGTGTGACACTAGTGTTTATTTAAAATGTTATGAAAGCTTGCCCGTTCAAAACGGCCTTCATTTCAACATTTAATCATAACGATTGCATTAAATCAAACAATTGTTCAATAATACCGTAGAAGGCCAGTGTGCCAAAGCCTTTCAAACGTTTTCGAGATATCGAGAGCAATTTCTTGAGCTTTGCCATTATTATCAAAACCCTGGTATACATATTCATTGAAGGCTGTTATCACACCAGCGGTAAACCTGGCAAGGCGGAATTCATATTGTTTGTCGGAAAGTAGGTCATAAAGGATGAGATGTTTAACCAATTTGGCATTGGTTAGAGTCTAGATTATTTTCCCGTAAAGCCGCAAGAGCCTAATAGCGTGATAGTTAGAGGAGTCTGAGGGCACACCAGAAATGAAGTCTTCCAATAACCTGAAAAATATGAAGCAGTGAGTTAATAGTTTTAGAGTTCGGAGAAGAATAGCTAAGGTTCACATATCCTTAGGACCACGGCTGGGATTCCATCAGTGCTTGCTTTATGAGAGTCTAATTTAGATATGATGTCTGAAAGTAGCGACGGGGTTATGCACATATCACTCAGTGGAGCTTTTGTTCTATGTGGGAAATCTGGTGTGGGTACTACAAATGAGTCGTGTTGAGGTGGGTGAGTGTTTTGAGAGCAGTAAATTCAATCTTGTCTGTAGATGTGGGGATTCGAATTGATTGAATACAGAAAAGATTGAAGGTTTTCTGTTGTTCAGCACACTCTTCTAGAACCACCAGTTAACTCTAGAATCGAATTTGCTAGTTGCTATATATTATTTCATTCTATCATCAAATAATAAGTTTGCTCAATTTAGGACACGCTAGTATTCATTACGAGCAAATAAAAAAGAGGCGTCTGTTGTGATGTGTCACTCCGGTACAGCCGGAAGAAGTGATTCCTGTGGTAATGGCGACCGTAAAATCTAGTGAGAACCAAGAAGAATGCTGGGATTTTTCTTGCTGAACTGAAAGCTTCGACGCCGGATTTTACCAAGGAGGAGACATCAGAAGCGCATTCTTGAACAAAGAGACTAAATATTACTTTCCAAGGAATGTCACAAATGAAATTACGGAATGAGTTCCAATCTACATGTTGATAACAGAAAGAATTCTGCTAGTAAGATGTTTTTCGTCAGTGGGGTATCAGAGAAATGTTCACAAACATGCTCAGGGTTGCTAAGAGTCAGAAATAGAGGTAAAGTAGGGATATAGAAGATAAACTTTTCCTACAAGTTCACTGAGAAAACATGTGGAGAAGTCCCCCACTTATTGGAGAATTTGAATGACTGAGAAGTACAAGGATTGGAAGCCGAAAGATCAAAGACAGAGTGTTTAATTCACTTGGCATGATGGACATTAAAATATTTGAACAAAAATATATTTTCAAACGAATGTAGAAAAATGGACTTGTCTATATTACCAGGAATACTATCTAGCACGCAACAGTGATGAGAGGAAGGGGATCGGTAGAGAAATAAGTGATAGCTGACTTATTTTAGTAGAGTGAGACGGGTGTGCGTTGTGGTGCAGTGGATATAGGCTGGGGACGAGAAATCGGGGAGCCATGTTCGAATTCCAGTTGAATTCCTTGCATTCGCTTACGCACAAATACCCTTGGAAAGGTATTAATCCGTCTCTTCCTTCCATTTATGGGTTAAATAGCAGGACGGATTGGGTTCTATAGCCTTGGTTGGCAACCAGTCTACCATAGAAAGTAATGGCAACCTACTGCGGGATAATATTTTGCCCAGTCAGTCATGTCTCATTCGTCCAAGCGTTTATGGCACTTAACTGACTGACTGAGACGTTGACACCCAGAGAATGGTCTGGAGAATCAAGAGACAATTACGTAGGCAATTACGTGGATGTTCGCGGACCTAAACTCCTAGTCCTTTCATGGGAGCATTACAATCCTTTCTAAAGCGAAGAACGAGGCTAGTGATTTGGAAACCAGAGGAAGGATTAACATTAATTTCCGAGAAAGCTACGATGCCTGTGGACATTTCGAAGAGGAACGATTCCACACAATATTTGGTATGAATACCATGTGTATTATAGAAAGAAATGTTGAATTGTTTAAGCGTTTTCTGTTTGGCAGTTTTTGTTTTATTTATTTGGTTTCCTATAGATATATTGAATTTTTTGATATGAGAGGCCTAAGATAGTGGCAGCAGTCGGTTGTCAAATGTAATATACGCAGGAAGGAAACTGTTGCAGACGGCAGCGTAGTCTGATCTTAGGGTTGCCTATCCTAGGTTCATGCAGGGACACCTATCCATACGCAAATTGGTAATGCAAGAACCCGGATATTATTCGACTGTTCATCAGAGCAGCCTCTCTAGACGTTACGCAAGATTTCGAGCTCCTAAATACTAGTTGAGCAGCGCAACCAGAGATTTACTGTTACTCTCAGTATGAAGAGACGTTGCTACCATCTATCTATCCATATCAGAAAAGTTCGTGAGAGCACCACTTTTAAGACCCGGAGAGATGAAAGGAACCGAGAACTCTTTCCTAAACAGGAAAGCCATGAACCACTACTTCTGTTTAAGAGAATTAGGGAATATAGATTGGACGATAGAAGGCATATCTACTCCTATTAAAAAATAAGTTACTAACTTTTAACTTTTTAAAGTTGCGACATTCAGTACAGATTTAACATTAAAATGAAATTGGATGATTTAGACCTCTCAAAAAATATCTAAAAATCCCCAGTCGATTTCACAACCAGTTAAGTTAATTTCTTCGAATTTTCGACCAGGATAACTTATGTGGACAGATGAATTGGCTGGCAACAGATATTTTGAACCATGTGATGCTTAGCTACTATTCTAACGCTGACGACACTAAGATTTAACATCGCCTCGATTAAAAATCTGCCGAAGCTGACAAAGCAAACTTCGCTGCTGAGCTTGAAAATCACCTCCAATACGAGATGGACTGGAGTAAGAAATGACTCGTGAATTATAATGCCTCTAAAGTGAAGCTGCTATCTATTAACCATTACAGGCAATCACTCCTAACCCTCCCATTAGCTCCCTGAGAGCAAAACACTGCGCCTCCTTGTGTTAACTCTCACAACAGACCTCAAGTGGAACGACTATACCAAATCCATAGATAAATCCGCTGCTACAAAAGTCGGTTCTCTGTGTAGGGCCAGGATGATTTTCCTGTCTGAAACCATCCTGCACATATATAAATCTATCATCTGCCCTTGCATTGAATATTGCTGCCATATTTCGTCGGATGTCTCTGCTATCTACCTAGGGGTCATTGACAAAATACAACGAAGATTCTGTAATGTGATCGATCCCGACCTAGTAGCGCAGATACAGTCACTTTCTCACCGCCGAAAACTGGCTTCTCTGTGTCTTCAACAAGTAATTTCATGGCTTCTGCTCCGATGAACTTAGCTTTCTAGTTCCTCTTATGCATGTATTTACTCGAGCCACAAGATTAGCAACTAGGTCCAACCCTTTTACTGTGAAATCAATAAGATGTAAACGCACATTCTACTCCAGCAGCTTCTTTACTCGCACTTCCGCCTGTGGAATTCACTTCCGTTTACTTGCTTCCCCGACAGCTATAATTTCCAGGAGTTTAAGTGTAAAGTCAACAGCCATCCCATATCTTAATAACTTGTATCCTTTCTCTCATTCTCCTTTCTCCGTACACTCCACTCTCAGTATCTTAACCCCTCTCTTACCCACTTCTTGACACGCCCTGTAACGTGTCACTATTTCTCATAACTTCCCTCCTATGTAACTCCCTGCGCATCAGTGGCAGTAGACTGCCTTGCTTGGGTCGATGTGATTATAAGAAAATGTGAAGAGATAGGAAGGATGGGCCAATCCCAAGATGCAACATAAATAGTCAGCTGATAGAGCAGCAGAATAAATAAGAAAGGAAAATATAGAAAAATAATATAAAAGCAAGCGGCTTCAAAAGAAATAGGTTTAAGGAAATCTAAGGACCTAAATACTACGGAGAACATCAATTAGAAAATAAAATAAATAAAATAAAGATATTTTAACCAAAAAAAAAAGAATTAAAATCAACTGGAAGAATACATGGAGTAGTCACCTCCTGGAGGAGTCAAACTAAAAAAAGATAGAGAAAAAACAGTAGGATTATACACACACACACACACACACACACACACACACACACACACACACACACATATATATATATATATATATATATATATACGAAGACGAAAACATAAAACAACCAATGAAAACTAAAGGAAATAAGGAAAAACGCAAACCAACCAAAAATACCTTATCCAAAAGCCAAGGCTTTCTATGTCGACACTTATTTAGTATTTCCGTTATAGAATTCAATAAATTATTGGTGTGTTCATACGACGCTATTGCAAGTTTTTCTTCTACACACAACCTACAAATTTTCTGGTCGGTTTTATACTTAGCACATCTCTTTAATATTTCACATTTTAAAATAGGGTCTATCTTCAGCTCTTGTTTAATGGACCACACATAAGTAGAAGGCGTGGTGCTATGTTTATATTTTTCATTCTTAAAGCTACTAGTATGGTGTTAGTATCTTTTTTTTAAAGATACGTAGATCCGCAGAAGATGTTTCGACACGAGAATAGTTATAAGTTTGTCTTTAAATGCTTTATATTAATCGTTTCACCCCGAGCAAGGCGGTAATGTTACTGATGTGCAGGGGGCTACATAAGTGTAGAAAGATTAATTAGAAAAGAGTGAAGAGGATAACGAACCAGTTAGAAAGGAGCAATAGAAAGATGAGAATCCAGGTGATGACAGTTTCAAAGGTGGAGAGAAAGAAAAGGATATACGGGATGGAGAAAGAACTAGAGTCAAGTGGTTAATAGATGAGTATTGACATTGCATTTAAATTCCTGGAGGTTGTAGCCGTCAGGAAAGCAAGAATATGGGAGCGAGTTCCTCAGGCGGGAAGTGCGAGAGAAGAAGCTGAAGGAGTAGAATTGTCGTCTGCATTTGGCTAACCTAACTGTGAATGGGTGGGACCCAGTTAACAATCTGTTTGCACTAGTAAACAACTGTTTAGGAGGCACCAGTGACTTAAGTTCGTCAGGGGCAGAAGCCATGAAAGTATTTATAGAACAGACAAAGGGAGGCCACATTTTGTCGGTGGGGAAGTGGCTGTAGTCGAGCTGCCAAGTCAGTACCTATCACATTACTGATTCTCCTTTTGTGCTATATATATATATATATATATATATAATATATATATATATATATATATATATATTCCAAATCCCCCAAAACTCAGAAAGCCAACGCTCCCACGTGGTATCTATTTGCAGTCTTGTGGTTACAGAAGTATTGTAGCAATGGCATTATTTTATTGCATCCCATAACATTTGTTGCTCGGTTTCTCTACTGTAAATTTCAAGATTATTAAGCACTTTTTATGCAATTAAATTCAGGTAAAATTTTTAATGTTTTTATTTTTTTCTTCTTCTTTATCTTGTAACTGTTTCCCAGTTTCATTGCTTTTGCTTTTGTTGTTTACATGGTTTTTCTATCTATGTATCTGCTTATCCCTCCTCCTTCTACCTATCTATGTATCTGCTTATCCCTCCTCCTTCTACCCATCTATGTATCTGTTCACTAATAATAATCTACTAATAGTAAATATATTTTTACTTGCCGTTTGTTGCAACTCTGAGTTTTAATCACGTAGAAATCATATGCTTTGTCGTAAGGGTTTATGCACATGGTGGCTATTTTCGGAAAATATTGCTCAACAAAACCAATTATTTATTATATGTCCTTTCAAAATCGACACGTATTTCTCTCAATATCATACTTTTTGGAGACGTACTTTTTTTTCTCATTCGCATAAAATAACAAAACAAAAAAGAAACTAAAAAACAAACTTCTCTTTCTTTACAAATTTCTTGCTAATTACTGAACTAATTATTGAAAGACGACCTCAGTAACAAACACAAGCATTTATCAATTCGATGTGTATTTTATTCTACCTATAAAACTGTTCAACATATGTGGCTGCAAGTTTAAAAACCTGTTCTTATACTTCGCTATAACGACTGATTCATGTGTCCCATTCATTCCCGCGGAGATAGACATACACGTGAAAGAATGACGGCATTCACTTTTGAAATAGCAACACCATCCGTGTAAGATTGCTTATTAGACTGGTATTGTTAGAGGATAGTCCAAACAGATGATTGTATGAAGCAAATAATTAGGTCAATGCCTGGGATATGGTATCCCAAACATGTCTCTGTTGCCATATTTTGTCAGGTTTCTCGGGTGGTCTTTCTATTTAGCAGTAAGGTAACTTGTAGGTTTCACTTTCCTTAGAAAGTCAACATTGCACTCAGTATAAAAAACTTTGAATTGATGAGATAAGTACAGGTGATAAAACTTAAATTCATAGCTTCAAGCAAGTTTTGAAAAATTTGTTTAAAAAATTTGAAAAACGTAAAAGAAATTAACTTAGATTTTTTTGCTTTCTTTCCTTCCATTTTGTGAATAGGTATTCAACATTGCGATATCAAAAGATCTGCTAGAAATTGTGTCGTAAAAATACGATACAAAAAATGAGTGGTTAGTCTGAGTGGTAAAGACTAAGGAGCACACGATTAATTCAACAATAAGGTTTACTCTACTAAAGGTACAAATATTAAGAGTCCACACAATAGTCACTATGTACCAAAATGGAACGTAGAGTATTTCCGTCCGTTCCTGGTCGTCTTCCGGTCGTCAGCTTCATCGTAATCTACTGCGTGGTGTATTTATAATAGGTGACAGTCCTTTGCTAGGAGGAGATAGGTTCTTCCATTACAACATGTTCTAAGAGCCAGGACGCAAATTTAAGATTTGCGATTAAGATATTCTGTAGAGATTTACGTCTTAGAGAATTTTCTCTTTTTATCGGCGTACTTTATTCCAGGGCAAAATTATGGTCAGTATCATTACGGTGGGTAACCAAAGCATTATTTTGTAAAATGTTCCTTTTGTATTAATATAGTCTTTAATTTAGATTTCTTGAGGTTTCCTCTTTTTATTTTTTGTGACAATTATTATAGACGATAGAGTAAACACCCGATTCAGGTTTTAGCTTATTGTTTTGTTTAGTATTGATAAAGACTTTTGTTGTTTTAGATGAGGTAGATACCATTTTTTAAGTTAAGTTTAAATAGTTTCTTTCCAATGGTAGATGTGACTGATTTAGTAGGCAAGGCTACCACTGCGAAAATGTACACTTTTATATTTACATACACTCACTCCCTCAGATTGTACACTTTAATCCTTATAAATAGTATACATTAAAAATATTTTCATTCTATATATATATATATATATATATATATATATATATATATATAAATCCAAGATAGGATTGGTAAATAATCCGGAATAAGGTCGGTAAATAATCCAGGAGTAATATCGTTCAAATATTAAAACTGATCCAATAGAGAGCACAATATCAATTAATTTAACTTGTTGAGCGGATAGTTATTTATTTATCTGTAAATTCAGAGAAAACTTAGTGGGGAAATAGCCATTTTCAACATGTCATTTTATAAAAGCATTCTCTAGATTTGCTATTTACTAGAGATTTACTATTTACTAGAACAAACCTCTGGGTTTAGTATTTTCCATATTCTTTGTTTAAATGGGGCTGAGAATGCATGTCTTAAAATGAAATGTTGAAAATGGCTATTTCCCCTATAAGTTTTATCTGAATTTACATATAAATAAATAAATAACTAAATAAATAAATATGTTTGTGTGTTTGTGTGCGTGTATGTGGGTGTGTGTGTTTATGTGTGTATGTGTTTGTCAGTTTGTATATGTCTTTATGGATGTGTGTGTGATAGAAGAAAGAGTAAAATAAACTTTAAACGTATTTCATTCTAATATTTTTCATTTTATTAAAGCTTCTTTAGCGACCAAAAGCGAAATGAAAAAAAAAAAACAAGGAAAAAGTAAGCGGGAAACAAAATAAGAGTATTGCTATCAATTACAAAAAACTCACTTAAAACATTGCTTTACTTCATCATCTTTCTACAGATCTGTTCTTCATGAATCTAACTTGCGTCTGGCTAATACACAAAAATAAATGAAATAATACTAATTCCATCTTCAATGAAACATTCCAGACAAAGTTGTCACATTTAAATGCGTTTCAGTAACCCACAAATGACAACAGCATTCCCCACTTCTCTCGCTAACTCACATAAAAATAAACATCTTACCAAATACAAAATCATCGCAGCATCTTGCTACATTTCAGAGATCTATACGGAAAAGACTTCAACATACTTTTCCTCACGCATATTAACTAACATAAACCTAGACAGACTATAATTATAATGATAATGTACACGCTAAAATGTATGCCTCCTTTTATAGAGAGCCCATAGCTCAGAGGTAGAATCGCCGACTGACGCCAAATTCGGTCGGATTTCAATCCTGGGTAAAAAGCTATCGGATGTCTAAGCGTACTGATGAGCTGTGATATAGCGAAACAGATCTGTCTACGGGCGACTATATATATATATATATATATATATCTGTGGGCGTGTGTGTAAAGTATTATATATATATATATATATATATATATATATATATATATATATATAAACAGTATGAATAAAGTTAAAAGTTAAACTATTATTTACTGATGCGTTTCGTCCTCTGATGGATTTCGACGCAAACGTCACTTAACATTTTTCATCATTTACCTGGAATTTTCAGTTAACCTGATGAATATTCATAAGCATTCATAAGGGAACTCGATTCATTATTGAAGAGTAGAGAGAATAGCAACTTGTGAAGGTGGAGAGGATAATACAAAAGATTTTATAGATTTAATATCAATTATCAATTAGATAGAAATAGAGAGCTCAGTGGATATTATCAGAGCTTTTGTATATATACGTACACACATACATACTCATACACACACACACACACACACACACACACACACACACACATATATATATATATATATATATATATAATTTCGAGGAATTTTTATCAATACTCAGTGTCGTATAACAGATGTAATCAATTTAGTCATAGTATCTATTTTCTAAATGTAACGCATCTTAATCTGTCGAGCCTCACTGATAAAATTTGTAAGTTTACATCAAGTAGAAATTATAAAATAGCATGTACGAACAAATAGAATATCTAAAATTTAGAAGAGACTAAACAAGATTTAAATACAGAAGACACTCTCATTCTGTATTGTTAATTCCATTAAGTAACACATGAATATATTGCATGAATAACATTTTTCAACTTAATAGAAATATAAAATAACTGGACTCATCATGGCTGAGATAGATAATTAACTATATCTAAGCAGGACCAGTATTCCCTGTTAGATTTCAATAAAAGCTGTAAAGTTTAATTCAGATTTCAGAGGCTGTCGAGGTCTAATTTTCACGTTAGTACAACACAGTATTTTGCTCTTCAGATATACTCAAATCTTGACCATTTGTTACTCTGAACTCAGTTTAGTAAATAGCAGCATATTTGTATGAAATACAGCAGACACAAATACACTCTTGTGCAAATGAATTAAAAAAAAAACGAATAATGTATTCCTAAGATCTTTCACATTTTCCTTGATCACGTATACGCCGTCTTGCCATTGTTTTTCTCTTTCGACAGCATTTTTCATTACGCTTTTTACTGATAGATCAAGTTTGTTTCTTCGCCTTGTTGACACTACTGACAGTTGAATGGCTGACACCAGCAATATCCGCGATCTCTCTCTAAAGGTTGCCAGTGTGTTTGTGAAGCTTTAGAATTTTCGTACGCTTCAATGGAGTAACGTCCATTGAAGACAATGACCATAGGACAACTAACCAACAGTCGAGACAAGAGTGTTTCGGCGTGATAAAAATCTTATGCAGTCACGGATGAAGCAATACTTTTGAACGCCAAACAAATTTCATAATACACACTGAAAATAGTTCATATTATTGAACATCATTGTAAATTATCTTATCTGAGGTAAAAAAAAAATAAAAATAAAAATAAAAGTTGATTACACTCTGTAACTTCAGTGGGTCTAAAATTGACAGTATTTTTTATAATCATATCGCCCCAAGTAAGGCAGTCTACTGTCAATGGTGTGCAGGGAGTTACATAGGAAGAAAGTTATGAGAAAGAGCGAAAGGTTGCAGGGGGTGTCAGAAAGTGGGTAAGAAAAGGATAAGAGAGTGGAGTGGATGGAGAAAAGTGCATGAAAGAGAGGATGCACGTTAGTGTGACAGGAGATGACTATTGACTTTACATTTAAATTGGAGATTGTGGCTGTCGGGGAAGCAAGTAAACGGAAGGGAATTCCACAGGCGGGGAGTGCGAGAAAAGAAACTGATGGAGTAGAATTTGCGTTTGCATTTTATTTGTTTCATAGTAAAATTGGGAAACCTAGTTGCTAATCTTGTGACTTGAGCAAATTCATATATAGGGGGCACCAGTGAGCTAAGTTCTTCAGAGCAGAAGCCGTGAAAGTATTTGTAGAAGAGACAAAGGAAAGTCACATTGTCTCAGTGAGAAAGTAGCTGTATCTTAACTGCCAAGTCGGATTGGATCCCATTAAAAACCCTCCGTTGGGTTGTGTCAAGGACCCCTAGTTGGACAGCAGGCGCACACGACCAGATGTGGCAGCAGTATTCAATGGTGAAAAAAATGGAAACTAAAACACATGTTAATAAATTTGCACAAAGATGTAATTATAACATTCTGTTTGCTTTAATTCGTGAACACTTCTTTTATGTGTCATATTACTTTAGGACGTTTGCGATCATGGCTCTCCACAATCTTTTATAGCTCTTATAATTTCTTTCCTTTTGCTATCATTCGTAGACCCTATTCTTCCATCCATTTATAAAAGATTGCTTGTTTTCCTGTGAGTATCTGAGTTTCCAATCCCTCTTTCCTTATTATATGCCCTAGGAATTTCAACTGTCTCTTTCTAATGTTAGGTATGTGTCTTTTTTGTTTCCCTCTCCTTAATGTTTGTTGTGGTGCAGTGGGATGTGCGTTGTGGTGCTGTGGATATCGGCTCGGAATGAGAAATCGGGGTAGCCAAGTTCGAACTCCAGTTGAATTCCTTACATTCACTTACGCACAAATACTCTTGGGAAAGGTATTAATCCGTTTCTTCCCTCCAGTTATGGGTTAAATAATATGACAGATTGGGTTCTATAGCCTTGGCTAAAAACCAGTTTACCACAGAAAGCAATGGCAACCTACTGCGGGACAATCTTCTACCCAGTCAGTCATGTTTCTTTCGAGACATGATCGCACAAGTGTTTATCACCTATGGCACTTAACTGACTAACTGATTTCTTTAAAACTTCATCGATGTTTATAAGTTCAGTCAATGGCATTCTAACCACCCTTCTGTATAACTCCATTTCTGTTCCTTCTTTTGTTTTTCATCTGTGAAAAGATTGTACAACGTTCACTACCATATAGAAGCGATGATATTACGTTTCAGTTCGGAAGTTTTTCTTTTCTTCCTAACGAAATTTTCATGTTTATTTAATATTTTTCTAAAGTTTTGTCAGGCAATATTTGCTCTTCAAATGCGTGTTCGGATTTCCGTGTCACACTTTTCGTTTTCTTTCAAAACAACTCCCAGATATTTAAATTGATTCTTTTGCTTGATTTTCGTATCTCCAAATTCTAATCTGCATGATTTGATGCTCTTTTTTGCTGACAAAATTGCATTCTATCTTCAGCGAGTTGACGTTTCTTCCGCTATTCTTTATGAAGTTATGCGTTGTGATGAAGTGAATATCGGCTCGGAGCGAGGAATTGGAAATTCCTTGAATTCCCTGCACTCACTTATGTGCAAATACTCTTGAAAAAAGTATTTGTCCGTCTTTTTTCCCCTCCAACTATGGGTTAAATAGCAAGACGGTTTACGTTCTATGGCCTTGGTTGGCAAAGAGTCTACCGTAGAAAGTAATGGCAACCTACTGCAGGAAAATATCTTTCCTACTCAGGAATGTCTCTTATCACCTAAACGTGTATCACGTACGGCGCCTAACTATCCGTATTTAAATTACATAGGAGTCCCTGTAGGTTTCTTTCAGTGTTTGCTGTCAACACGAGTTAAACCGGTTAATTCATTTTAATACTATTTGAAATGCAATAACATTGTTGTGTATTTTATTATAAATATAGCTACGATATATATATATATATATATATATATATATATATTTGTGTATTTAGGCAGTAAATTCTAATTTAGGCATGTCTCATTAAAGAAATTACAAATATTATGTCTGCTTATTATTTTAAATAAAACCTGTTGTTGCTTACTCATAATCATCACTGCATTATAATTGAAAGGTGTGAGAAATTCGCCGTAACTTTGAAAGTTTCTTTTACTTTCCATTTTCCTAGTATTTTCAATATCATTTCGAGATCTTCTTCAGGGGTGCAAATAATAGTAACAAACTGTAGTAACAAAATAATCACACACATACACATACACACACACACTCACACACACACACATACACACACATATATACACACACACATATATATGCACACACATACACACACACATATATATATATAGAGAGAGAGAGACATAGTGCGAATATATGGATTGAAATCCGATAAGATGATAGAATAAGTAAAAAGCAGGTAGAAAAAGTGCCTTTTTAAGGATTCTTAAGTGCAACATATTACATTAAAGACACTTTTCTTACCTGTTCTTTATATATATATATATATATATATATATATATATATATATGTTTATGTGTGTGTGTGTATTTTTGTCAGCATTTGTTGCTGTGTGAAACTGATTAATTTGATTTATATTATTTTTTACGATAATATTACCTCTGTTTGCGCGCATTTCGGTCTACAGCCGTCTTCTAAGAACAGATTATGGCCGATAACCGAAGTTTCACTGTAAGTAGTATTATGTTTTAACACATTATTGCTCACCGTACCAGTCAGGGACAGATGATATTCAGGAATTAAAGAATTATACATAGGAAGTTATATCTGTTAACATATGTTTTGAAAACTAGAATTAATACGTTTTTTCATATCAATTTTTTTAAATTATTGCGATGATTTAATGTGGTATTGAAGGGTATAATTACAACAGACCTTGTTCTCTTAAGAGCAGGTTGCTTTAACTCATGGTTACCGGTAAGCCTTTCTTTTTTGGCTGGGTAAGATAAATACAATTAGTTCACAGAAATATGGTAATAGAAATTTTAGGTGAAAACTTGCAGAAATTGATGTTTAATCAAATATGTCTGCTTACGGGCGAAACAATTCGGTTTATTAATGTAGAAATTATGGGCAAATATCCTTGGGAAATTTATTAGTCCGTCACTTCACTCCAGCTATGGGTTAAATAATGGATAGATTGGGTTGTATAGCCTTGGCTGGCAACCAGTCTACCGCAGAAAGCAATGGCAACCTACTGTGGGATAATCTTCTGCCCTGTTTTTAGTGAAGATACGTCACGTGGGTCTCATCATACAGTGACAAAAGCAGCAGTAAAATTCAGTTTGCTTACAGCAACCACCATGTGTGGTTGCTTTCTTTCAGCATGGTGTCGTTTTGCTTTGAATGAAATATCAGCTCACGTTCCTCAGTCTGAGAAGACACACGACTCACTGTTTCCTGCTCATTGATAATGCCCTGGCCTGGGACATAGATGAATCCGGCCCGTTTGAATCTGGAATCTTAAACATGCCTTCTCCAGACGCAGGAGTATCTCTATATTGTATGTGGGCTCCTTTCTTTCTGTTTCTTCTTACACTTTGCATTCCTGTGTAGATATATGTGGTATATTATTCACTGTGTGTAATATGTACATATATGTAATAGAAATTTTAGGTGAAAACTTGCAGAAATTGATGTTTAATCAAATATGTCTGCTTACGGGCGAAACAATTCGGTTTATTAATGTAGAAATTATGGGCAAATATCCTTGGGAAATTTATTAGTCCGTCACTTCACTCCAGCTATGGGTTAAATAATGGATAGATTGGGTTGTATAGCCTTGGCTGGCAACCAGTCTACCGCAGAAAGCAATGGCAACCTACTGTGGGATAATCTTCTGCCCAGTCTGTCATGTCTCTTTCGAGACATGATCGCCCAAGCATGTATCACGTATGGCACTTAAGTGACTGAATGTAGAATATCGATTTTTAGCAAAAGAAATAGCGTAAGTTTTGAGTTACGTATTGGGTATGTCGAAATCAATCTTGTGTAGAAATTTAACTTTCCAGTTAATGCAGTAACATATGACGGAAACAGTGCACAATAATCCTCAAATTGAAAGCACGAAAGTTACCTTTCACAGACAAAGCACACAGGGGAAAATTTTGCTAGAAACAAAGAACAGTTAAATTATGTTATTATAATTATTATTATAGTTCTTTTAGAGATACAAAAAGCTAGTATCTGTTTTTAGTGAAGATACGTCACGTGGGTCTCATCATACAGTGACAAAAGCAGTAGTAAAATTCAGTTTGCTTACAGCAACCACCATGTGTGGTTGCTTTCTTTCAGCATGGTGTCGTTTTGCTTTGAATGAAATATCAGCTCACGTTCCTCAGTCTGAGAAGACACACGACTCACTGTTTCCTGCTCATTGATAATGCCCTGGCCTGGGACATAGATGAATCCGGCCCGTTTGAATCTGGAATCTTAAACATGCCTTCTCCAGACGCAGGAGTATCTCTATATTGTATGTGGGCTCCTTTCTTTCTGTTTCTTCTTACACTTTGCATTCCTGTGTAGATATATGTGGTATATTATTCACAGTGTGTAATATGTACATATATGTACATATAGTTTTGTGTATGTCTTCGTGATATATCTGAGAACAAAGCATATTTGTTATTCTTATTTTTTTCAGTTATTCCCTTCCGTCTGTGAACTACGGTGTGATATACCATAAATATAATAATGCCAATAATGGCGGATATACAAATGCGAGAATAAATTTTAGACAACAATTTAACCATCGCACGCTGCATTTTTTATATAATCTATATATATAAAAGGCAAGATGTTTGTGTGTGTGTGTCTGTCTGTATGTCTATTATACAAATCCACAGTTTTTTATCTGATTCTCACCATACTCCACGCAAATATTCTTTAGGCTTTCGGTAAGGTCATGGGCAACTTATTTTTTCCGATATTCTCCCAAAATCAGAAATCCAAACCCCGATATTCGATCAGGTCTGATCAAGATCAGGATTTCAGCCCTTTTATCGTGGTTCTTCTTGCAGAATTTGCAAGCAAACTTGGTAAAATTTTTAGTCTCAAACAACTCATTTTCACCGATATCTGAAATTGATACCTCCAATATTCAAAAAGTGTTATTTAGCTATCACTATGGCTCATTTCCTCCAATTTTACTCCCCGATGGCTACTATAATTTTTCATAGACTTACTTAGGTTACTTTATCCTTGGATGATGTATTTGACTCCGAAATCGATACCTTGGAAATCGATACCTCGATAATATATCGGGTCTGATCAAAATCAGGTTTTGATTTTATTTTGGTTTTTGCTTCGGGTTTGGCTCTAAGTAGGTATAATTGTAGTTCTTAGTCTCAGCCATAATACCATTTACTCAAAGGACTTATTTAACCTTCAAAATTCAGTTTGCGACGGAAAAATTATTTGACATTGATACCGGAAATCAAAATTTGACTTACATCCATTCATTTTAGTAAGTTCGACGGCTTCGAGATCAACCTTACAACAACCTACTTTTTTCGTGCCAACGTCCAAAGAGTCTGAGCTACAGGGCCATGGATTAGTTTTAAAGATTTCATTACACTGGAGCAACACCGGACTATACTGCTAGTTAAGTATAAATGTCCTTTTCTATTTTATGTCCAATCATTATATCACTTTAATGTTATACGTGAGTATACTGTAAGGTTGTACAAGCAAATTCAATCTCTTTCAGAAACTCCCTTAAAAAAATAATCATTTAAATCATGTCTTATGTACGGACTCAATAAACGATATGCACAAACTGCTCAATTGGAAGAAATACTACCGGGGTAACGTCCGACGACATGTTTTTAGTTTTGGTTGACAATCGTCCAAAAGGTGACATCTTGGCGGTTAAAGATAAAACCCCAAAACCTCTCGGTGTTTACAAACAAAAACCGATATCGGATCGGTCGTCGCCCGGGCAACAAGGCGTCCCCCAGAGAAGAACTGGTGCCTAAAAATTTCTCACGGGAGTAAACTGTTCTACAAAAAAGAAAGAGACACTTGGCCACGAAAAAACAGGATGAACTCTAATTTTGGTTCCGATGATTCAATGAGTCAGTCACCATACGTAATACACGCTTGGACGATCATGTCTCTTTCGAGACATGACTGACTGAGCAGAAGATTATCCCGTGGGAGGTTTCCATTACATTCTGTGGTAGACTGTTTGCCACCAAAGGCTATAGAATACAATCTGTCCTGTTAAACCATAACTGAAGGGAAGAGGCGGATTAATATTTGCGCGTAAATGAATGCAAAGAATTCAACAGGAATTTGTACTCGGCTCCCCGATTTCTCTTTCCGAACCGATATCTACTGCACCAGAACGCACATTCTAAAACCGGATTAACTCTAAGTTTGGTCCTAAATCACTTAAAAAAAAAAAAAGAAATTGGTCAAAATGAAATCACGATGAGGATAACCAAGTCATGACATCTTTGTCAGTCAGTTAAGTACCATACGTGATACACGCTTGGGCGATCATGTCTCGTGACATGACTGACTGGGCAGAAGATTATCCCGCAGTAGGTTGCCATTGCTTTGTGCGGTAGACTGGTTACCGACCAAGTATATAGAACCCAATCTGTCCTGCTATTTAACCCATAACTGGAAGGAAGAGACGGATTAATACATTTCCCAAGGGTATTTGTGCGTAAGTGAATACAATGGATTCAACTGGAATTCGAACTCGGCTCCCCGGTTGCTCGTTCCGAGCCGATATCCACTGCGCCACAACGCACATCTTTGTACACTGTACTTAAAAAAATGTAACAGCTCGGATATTTTAAATATGTAGAGATAGTGCTAAGAATTAATATAGAACTACATTTTGACGCAAATATACTTGCTAATGACCGAAGATACATCATGCGAAATAAAAGACGCTCAAATATAAAATTAGATCAATCAAAGTAAATATCAGACAAAATCAAAAAAATATATCTTAAGCAAAAAATGTGACAAAATGGAAATATATAATATGACGGCGGATGCGATGCAAAATCAAATAAATGAAATACGAAATAATGATATCTCAGGAAATTAAACTAAATAATCTAACTGCGCAAATAAAAAAAATTCACGATTCAGATTTTGTCACTGATGAAGATAAATCATACATAATTTAAGAAGTATTCCTTTAAAACAATTAACTCGAGTAGATAGATTTATCTATCGCCTGGTTCACACTCCATCCACGTCTATTGAACAGGTTAAGAGACTCATCCTTTGTTCCCTGTTTAGGATATGGTTTCCGGCTTTCTCTTTTCCAATCTTCTCACTTTGTTTTTTTTAATTGGAGTAGATAGATCTATCTATCGCCCGGTTCACACTCCACCCACGTCTACTGAACAGGTTAAGAGGCTCATCCTTTGTTCCCTGTTTAGGATGTGGTTTCCGGCTTTCTCTTTTACAATCTTCCCATTTTGTTTTCTTTTTTTCAATTGGAGTAGATAGATCTGTCTATCGCCTGGTTCACACTCCACTAATGTCTATTGAACAGGTTAAGAGGCTCATGCCTTGTTCCCTGTTGAGGATGTGGTTTCCGGCTTTCACTTTTCCAATCTTTTCACTATTAGGTAGCCCCCTGCACACCAGTAGCGTTACCGCCGTGATCGAGGTGATACGATTAAAAAAAAAAGAATTGAAATCACTGAAGCGAAAAGTCACATTGTTCAAATAATCAGCACTCAAATGTCAGAAAAAGATCAGTTTTTAAAAATTGACATGACTAAGTCTAAAGTCCAATAAACATTCTGTGTAAATACATTACGCTGCATTGCAAACATTGTTAACGGTAAAATCACTGGAGTAATTCACAGAATTAAATAATGGCATATATGTGATAGCATTGGCACCTACTGGAAAACTTTATGTCAAGAACAAGATCAAACATCAAACAAAATGATTTATTTGGAAGGTAAAATTAAAGCAAAAAATTGAGGAAATCAGACGTGAATTATCGATAGTAGATGAGATTTCAAGAAATACAAATATTTCCACATGAAAAAGCAGAAGTTTCAAGCAAAAATCTAAAATTAAAATTAAATCAATATTTAGACAAACTGCAATTAAAGATACAAAGAAAACGTCATGAAAAATGTGATTGGTTCCATCAACAAAACAGGCCTCAAGAAGAATTATAGAAATATATGAAAAAAAGCTATAAAAAAAATAAAAGGCGTCATTTATTGAAGAAAGAAAACAATTTGGGGGGAATATTTGGAGCATCCCAAAGGAATATAAACTCAATGCTGGTTGAATCACAAGAGAACAAGAAAGAATAAAGGAAAATCTGCACAAGAATGGAAAGATATAACCAAGAATACTGTAAGACAAGTTGTAAACCTTCCAAAGAATAGAAATCACCAGAACATGATAAGGTGCCCAACTTTTGCTCTATCGTCTGCTCTCAATGCATAAAACCCTTGTTCAAACATTATCAAGGCTAATTAATAATCATAATAAAATTCATTGAGTAGATAACTGAAGGTATTACACATCTAGAAAAAATGGTGAAAGATGAACCAAAAACTATAGACCAATAATATGCCTGTTCAATACACATAAATTAATGACACTTAGTATTGACTGACTGTACTTAATCTTTTCTCGATGAAAAATAATTTTCCCCTGGAAGAGAAACGATGCCGAAGAAGCTCATATGGTTGCAGAGAACAACTATTGGAAAATAGGAAATACTTTTAAAATTGCAGGAATAAACGTAAAAATCTCAGCACAGCTTCTCAGCGATAGCAAACTTAAATAACACCAAAGCAGTAACACATTCATCATTTGAATTCCGACGAGAAATTTTTAAAGAAGACTGTCACAAATTTGCCTATCTCTATGCCTCATTCGTATGAACTAAAGTAATAATTATAGATATATAACTTGTAAATTTTAATGCGTCCAAAACGAAGCTGCTATCCTTTAACCACTATAGACAATCTCTCCTACACCCCGCTGGCATGGATCAAACTAGTCTCCGTGAAAGCAACACACTGCACCTCTTCGGCCTCACCCTCACAAACGTTCAAGTGGTACGACTACATTGAATCTATATCTAAATCTACTGCCATAAAAGTTGGGTCACTGTATCGGGATGGAAGATTTTCTCGCTTGAATTCATCTTAAAAATATACAAATCGGCCATTCAACGTGCATTGAATACTGCTGTCATATCTGGACGTGCGCTCCTGCTATTCATCTCGGAGTCCTCGACAAAAACGGGGAATTTGCAGTGTAGTCAATCCCGAACTTGAAACTCGACTCCAGTCGCTTTCTCACTTTCTGCTTCGACGAGCTTAGCTCCCGGGTGACCTCTCTACACAAATTTACTCGAGCAACTAAACTGGCAACAAGATCCCACCCTTGTACTGTCAAAATAGTTAAATGTAACCATCTCTTCTACTATACAGCTTCTTTGTTCACACTTCCCATTTGTGAAACACCCTTAGGTATACTTGCTTCCCTAATAGCTAAAATCTCCAAAATTTAAAAAGGCTCCCATTATTTCCTATTCTTTCCCCGAAACGCTCTGAATCTTGTTCTTCCCACTTTTCACTCTACTCTCACGTTACTCTCTTCACACCAGTATTCTCATTCTTCTCTTACACATTCTAACCTCCCCTGCACACCAGTGGCATTACAGCCTTGATTGAGGTAACCGGATGGAGAAAAATAAAAAAATAAAAAATAAAATAAGCAACAATTTATTTAATTACTCACTCTAGATATCAAACTTTTTGCCAAAGATGATACCGAGCTAAAAAGTTTCCACACTACTGTAAAATATTTCAGTGATTACATCGATTTAGACTTTGGATTAGATAAATGGACAAAGTAGCACTAAAGAATACGTGTATTACCGAAACATGCTCAATAAATATAGGTTTTGTTACAACGATTAGTGGACTATAGAAGCCTATGAATAATATAGAAATAAGCGAAGGTGGCAATAAAGTATAGAAGCCTATAAATAATATAGGAATGGGCGAAGAAGATGGAATACAGCATTTCCAAATAAAGGAGAAATTAGCAAAAGAATGCTAGGTGTTTGTGCTTGATATTAAATACCGAGTTCGATTCACAAGACAGAATATTTGTTATAAACGCTCTTTCCTTGTCCCTGAGGTGCAATGCAGTTCCTGTATCTTTAACAACATCATAGGATACATTAAGCAAATAGATGCATAAACAAGAAAGCTTTTCACTAGCCACCGTATGTGTCACCCTAAGACTAATGTTAATAGTCTATGTGTCCAGATCCGAAGGAGGCAGAAGATTTGTTCAACTAAAACTCTTACAAAATTGAAACAACTGCTATTCATAATACCTAAAAACTATTAAAGACTTGATGACCATCTGTGTCAAAAAACATAGAAGAATTAGAAATCTAATTCAGTGATAAATTAAGTCAACAAATTCAAAATAGAATTTTAAGTTTCAAATAAACTGCCGCTACAAAGAACGTGAAAAAGGCAAAATAAATGGCATTACACGAAATTCAACGAGATAAACCACTTTATAGCCAATACTCTGCCGGTGGTAAAAAATATAACAGCGACGAACCGAATACTCATATATAGGTACGTATTCCAGGATAAAAAAGGATTTTTTTCTTACTGCAGAGTACCAATACTTGCTAACTAGAAACTACCAAGCAGACATACGAATAAATTATATTAAACTGAAATACAGATTATGTGATCAATATCCAGAATCAATTGACAATATTGCATCAGGTTTCACGGTAATAGCATCGACCGAATATAAATCTCGGCATGATAAAGTGGGCGACTATCCGCACTTGAAAATCTCTTTTAGGAAGGAAACTGCAAAACTCGCTTCCAGTCGTTGATATTTACAATAAAGGACAATCAAGCAGACATCGTAATCAAAGAAAAGATTGCTCTTCTTTAATGTTATGGTAATCACTGGAGATTAAATTATCTCTGAAGAACTTCAAAAAGAAAAAAAAATAACACGAAAATAGAAGAATCTTGAAGTGGGAATCACAAAAATGTGGCACATGAGGACATCAGTAATACCAGTTGTGGTTGGAGCACTCGGATTGATTGGAAAAGATAAATTCATTAAAGCGATCCGTGCTAGTCCATGAGTTTAGTAAATGCAAAAAGAATTGTTTTTGTACAGCAAAGATTGTTTTGCAATCTAAAATATCTATAATTTTGGGTTGCTTTATCATGATTTTATTTTTATATAAAAGGTTCAATGAATTTCTGATCTTAGGTCTCTGGTTGGGACCCGCAAAGAAATAGTTATGCTAAAAACACCAAATCAAATAATAATAATAATAATAATAATAATAATAATAATAATAATTAGGGGAGATAGAAAAAACATGAAATGGAGCCATTACAACACACCACGACCTGCCTTAGGTCTTCCCGCAGACTTGGTAGGTAGTGCGACCATAGCAGAAATCGAAATATGATGACAAATGACAACTCAATAATAATAATAATAATATTAATAATAATAACAAGTACAGAACGTCTAATCTCACAGTGTTCTGTACTTGCCCCAAATGAATATAAAATTCGTCACGATAAAGTAGGGCAATATTTACATTGGACAATGTACAAACACTATGGAAAATCTGTAAACAAACACTGGTATGAACATCATCCAACACCGGTTAGAGAAATAGAAGATGTCACCATTCTATGGGATTCCACCATTACACAGACAGAAAACTGAAGCAAATAGGCCGGACATTACTGTTACAAACCAGAAAGAAAAAACTTGCCTATTAATTGATATGGCTTGTCCAGCGAATTGTAACATAGCAAGCAAGGAATTCGAAAAACTGTCAAAATATAATGACTTGGAAATTGAATTAGAAAAATGTGGGAATTGAAAACAAGAATCGTGCCAGTGATAGTAGGTGCACTTGGAATGATAAAAAATTGAACAAACAACACACTAAAAAAACAAAACCTGGAAACCCCAACTTAAGAGATATACAAAAAATTGTCTTGTTAAGTACAACTCACACACTAAGAAAAACTTTGCCTATGTAACGCTAGGGATTTTAGAGGAGATAGAAAAAATATGAAATGGAGCCATAACAACACACTACGACCTGCCTTAGGTTATCCCACAGACTTGGTAGGTAATCCGACCATAGCAAAAATTCAAATATGATGAAAAATGACAACATAATAACAATAATAATAATAGTTCTCTAGTTCTCTAGTCTCGCTGTGTCAGTTTAAAGATCAAGTGAGATAACACTGCATCGCGTGGGCCAAAGAAGCGCTTCAACTGTTGCCGGTAGCACTACTAGAGAAAATGTCTAGAAATTTACTAGTAATTGACAGAAAATCAATCACCTAGTATTTATGGGTGGCTTGAAACTGTATGACGGTTCGTGTGTTCAATGAGGATATTCGGATAGAATTTGGCATTGACAAATTTGCCAACCTAAATATCAAGATAGCGAAAACATTCCATTCTCAAGGAATACAATTACTAGATGTAGTGGTCATGAGAACTTTTAAGAAAAGGAGGGATCTATAATTCACTTAGCGTTTTATAGGCTAGGAATTTGATCATTAAAATGTAAGAAAAAAGTAAAAATAGCATTTTTGAAACAAAACATACTTGGATAATCTCTCTGCGACTCTATTTTGCAACGTTCTTCGACTAGGATTTTACTGGATTAGAAAAGACGGATTAAAGAACATCAGAGTGGTCGATATCCATAGAGGTCTGACGCTAAATAGAGATGTTAGGTTGCATATTCCAAGAACGGATTGATTGATTCGTTTTCTACAGCTTATCACCCCTGTGCCGGTTATTTAAAGCCATGAAATATTTTTATATTGTAGGAATATTTTTCGGAGATAATAATGGTTTACGATACATGTCTTACTAATTAACCCATAGCTAGAGAGAGAAGAGATGGATTCATAACTTTCCTACGGGTATTTGAGAGTAAGTGAATAAAACAGGAATTAGAAATAACAGGAATTATAAATTAGCTCTCTGATTAACAACTACGAGACAATACACCACCCGTATATCCAAACTTACGTCAAATGGCATTTCTAAGCGGTCACCCATCGAGGTACTGACCGGGATCGACTTTGCTTAAATTCAGTGATCGTACGGAAAATAGTGTTTCAACGTGATGTGGGCGTAAGCCGCCAAAAAAAAAAAAGAGAAGGAATATAAAGTATTAATGAGTTTTGAAAAAAATTTTCATCATTAGCCATTCTGGCACTTGAGAATTAAGCTAAGGGTTTAATTGCTCCTGACAGCTATAGAAAAGTAGATGGGTTTTAGGAACGGAATGCTGAGCCAGTGTCTGTAGGAAAGAAGCCGCGTAAGGAGACGTGACATGAGAGGTTAAAAGAAAAGAAGCCTCATAGTGGGTTTCTTAAGCAAGCAGAAACAATTGCTAGACCTGTGAGGTGAATTTGGGTAAAGATGGTTCTACAAGGAGGGAAAAAGTCTCACTTATCACTTACTTGTTTTATCACTTACTTACCATTTAAATGAATGCAATCGAGGCCAGGCTAGACGCTCGAGAAATATCCGAAGATGCCACAAGATTATAAGGTATGATTGGTAAGATAATACATTGAGAAGTATGCCGTCAATTTGGCTTCAATATGAAAGAGAGAATTTATGAATATCACCAACAAGTTGTAGTAGAAAATGGCAATGAAAAGATATAGGGTTTCTTGGATCAGAAAAATCAATTTTTCTCAAGCTTTGAGACCTAAACTTATAGCGAAAAGTAAGGAAAGTAGCAAGTGTCAAATTATTGACTTTATTTCACGATACCAAAAATTGGAACAACTGAAAAATAGCAGGATCCTGCCCGGGAATTAAAGAAACTGGGGTAATTACCTCGAGTAATGGGTGCGCGTGGAACACCACCGAGAAAAATGGAAGCGATTTTAGGGAAAATAGAAATAAGGCCAGTATTGTAGATTTTCAGAAAAAGTGCCATCTTTACTCTCTGAGGATTCTCCGAAAAGTTCAGGAGTTAGGAGTTGTCTTGGGAACAATATGTCTTTACGAACAGAATTTTAAGTGACGAGGTCAATATGCAACTAAGACAATTATGATAGGGATGCTCAGTACATGTACACTATTTACAGTATTCAACGTTCTTTGCAAAAACAATTGGCGGTGGTGGTAGAAGAAGAAGAAGAATGAGAAGAAGAAGAAGAAGAAGAAGAAGAAGAAGAAGAAGGCTTCCTGGCTGCCTTGTAAAATTTTGCAAGTTAATAACAACAAAAGAACCATTCTATTTTCATTAAGAATTATTCACCTGGCAATAAATACTAAAAATAGTATGAAATACATCATTTTTTTAAAACTGGGGTGGCCAATATTATATATATATATATAATGTATCGAGGCAGCAGAAAATTTTCTAAACATATACTGTTAAATATAAGAGACAATGAATGATAGAGATAAAAAGAGAAAAAGAGAGAGAGGGGGGAAGAGAATACATGAGCGTTTATGTGTGTTGATAGAGAGACTGAAATTCAAAATGAAGTACATGCCGATTTGTTACGCCTGCAATGATTTGCTATATACTGTTCGGAATGTAATAGATAGAAAAAATAAATAAAGAAAAAACACGAAATTACTAATAAAAGACGGATATGAAGAAGAAATAGGTGTAAATGGAAATGAAAAGAAAAAAATCAAAGATGAAAAAAAGCCCTTTATGAACAAATAAAGGGAAAGACAAGACAAAAAACTTTAAGTAAAAAGAGGGTGAAAAAGCCAAGACAAATAGAAAAAGAAAGCAAGGAGATGAAACAAGCGTGATAAAGAGAGGACGAAAGGTTCCCAGGGAAGAAGAAAAAAAGGAAATTCAGAAAATAAATGCTGGAGTCAGATTTGAGTCTCGAGTTTAGCTGAAAGAAAAATGGAGTTAAATGGAAAAGATGTCTCTTGAATGACATCAATTGTTATCGCTATAATCGAACTCACCTGTAACCCGTCAACTTCGCCTCTCCTACACCCACTCCATCTCTCTTTCTCTTTCTCTCTCTTTTTATCTCTTTCTCTTTCTCGATGTTAAAAAATCATGGCTTCCTTCTCGCTTGTCTTGCTATCTCATTTGACTCGTTTTTGTAGAGCATTGATTATCAGGTTTCATTCCTTTCTTTTTTGTGGGGTTACGGATAAAAAAAATTTTTTTTTTTTCGTTATTTTTTAAAATTATTTTTCTTTCTTTCTTTCTTTTTTTCATTTTTTTATACCGCACTCCCGAACAGGTGTTTTTCTCTCTCTGATCCTTCGTGACATACAACCGAGTAAGAGTGATGCAACGAGACAAAGGCGTCTTGCGCATGTGCGTGACTTGCCGTGAGACAAGGCTCCATTGTTGCTCGTTAATTAACCAATGAGAATGTTACATTACGTTCGCACTTCACTTTGGTATTTATTTTTGATCTCGCTTTGAGGAAGATCTTTGATTGAATCTTTTTTTTTATTAAAAACATTATTCACAGGTCTTTCTCATCTTATTTTTTCTCATTTCTCTTTTCGTTATTTTACGTTATAAGAAAGATTAATACCATTAGCCTCTTAAACCCAAAGTTAATCGATTATATCATTCGTCTTGAAAAATGAGACTCTCCTACAGCTGGTTTAATGCCTTAATTATTTGCATAATAGTTCTATTCTGTCTGACAATAAAGCTTCAGTTATACCCTGATGGCTAAGAATATACTTTTATCAGATTGTCAACACGCACCACACAAAAATTAGTTAATGAATATCAACGTCAACTGAAATACTAAATAAAAAGCATTATATATTCATTGGTTAAATCAAAATATTAATACAGAGATATGTATTCGTATATTTTCATTTTTAGCCGGTATAGTATGTAGTTTACTTATTTGATTCTGATATATGTGGCCAAGACGATTTGAATGTGTTTTACCTCAGTAAGAATATATTTATAGATATAAGTTAACTCAACAAAGTTGTTTTTTCCTAAAAAGTAAAAATGAAAAATATAAACAAATCATAGGATTCTTCTAATTTTACCATCAGTTCTTAACTATCTGTTACTAAACATGCTAAAACAGCTCCCTTTAATTGAAACAAGTAGTTCTGTAACTATCTATTACTAAACATGCTAAAACAGCTCCCTTTAATTGAAACAAGTAGTTCTGTAACTATCTGTTACTAAACATGCTAAAACAGCTCCCTTTAATTGAAACAAGTAGTTCTGTAACTATCTGTTACTAAACATGCTAAAACAGCTCCCTTTAATTGAAACAAGTAGTTCTGTAACTATCTATTACTAAACATGCTAAAACAGTTCCCTTTAATTGAAACAAGTAGTTCTGTAACTATCTATTACTAAACATGCTAAAACAGCTCCCTTTAATTGAAACAAGTAGTTCTGTAACTATCTATTACTAAACATGCTAAAACAGCTCCCTTTAATTGAAACAACTAGTTCTGTAACTATCTGTTACTAAACATGCTAAAACAGCTCCCTTTAATTGAAACAAGTAGTTCTGTAACTATCTGTTACTAAACATGTTAAAACAGCTCCCTTTAATTGAAACAAGTAGTTCTGTAACTATCTGTTACTAAACATGCTAAAACAGCTCCCTTTAATTGAAACAAGTAGTTCTGTAACTATCTGTTACTAAACATGCTAAAACAGCTCCTTTTAATTGAAACAAGTAGTTCTGTAACTATCTGTTACTAAACATGCTAAAACAGTTCCCTTTAATTGAAACAAGTAGTTCTGTAACTATCTGTTACTAAACATGCTAAAACAGCTCCTTTTAATTGAAACAAGTAGTTCTGTAACTATCTGTTACTAAACATGCTAAAACAGCTCCCTTTAATTCAAACAAGTAGTTCTGTAACTATCTGTTACTAAACATGCTAAAACAGTTCCCTTTAATTCAAACAAGTAGTTCTGTAACTATCTGTTACAAGACAGTTAAAATACTTCCTTACATTACACTTTTGAAGGTAGGCCACATACTATATCAGTGATAAAATTTCGTATGTCACATTCAAAAAGTAGGCCACATACTATACCGGCACTGCACATTGCAAGGCTATGGTCGGGAAGTTTTGATCAGTGTGGAACCACTTCCTAATTGTTATTGTTCCCAGGTTTGTCTTGGCCCAGGGTGTTAGCACCTGTTAGGATGCATGCTATAGACAAATAGTTAACCCCCAAACTAAGGTTAAAACACAATGAAAGTATGAAAATATATAGTAAATAAACATCAACACATTTTCATAGTTAAAAAGTTACTAGCAATATATTAAAAAAAACAAAAAATAACAAAAACAAAATACCAACAATATGAAAGAAATTACTAATACTTCAAAAAAATCATTACAGCATTAAATGACCAATGATAGTTGATATGGCGCTTAACAAACAAATGAACAATAGTTTGTCATATATAATGTATAGAATATATAATTTAAAAATATAATAATGCTTAGTAATTATAATTGAAATTAATATACAAAAATTGATATAATTTAGCGTATATAAAGTTTAACAGAATATGTTTTCAATGTTAAACTATAGCGATAATTACTATTAATTATTACAATTTTCTATGCTTATCAAAGGTCGACTCAGAGTTTCGTAGTGTTTCAATAATTCATCGGAACTGGCGACAAAAATGATTGCATTGATCATAGAAATTTGTTTTTCATTTTTGTCAGTGGTACCGATGAATGATTGAAAAATTACCAAACTATGAGTTGTTCTTTGATAATTATTTGCACATTGATGTAACGAATTTAAGAAAATTATAATTATAATATATATATATATATATATATATATATATATATATATATAGACAGAGAATGAGACAGACAGACAGACAGACAGACAGAAACAGAGACAGAAAAAAGAGAAATAATATAATATAAAGAATGTATTTTATATATGTCTGTTCATAATGATTTTATTCATTCATCATAATTCTCATTCATACTTAATGATTATTTTTTAAATTTTTATTAATTCAGAAGAAATTTCTGCTACTCTAAAGAATATTAATTTAAAATCTGTCGTCTATAATGATGTTCATTCATTGACTATAATTTTCGTTCGTTTTCAATGATTTTCGTTCGTAGTGGATTTATTTATTTATTTATTCCTGATGATGTTCTTGAAATTATTAAATTCATAATTTATAAATATTTTCATTCATTCTTAATTGATTTTCATTCATACTTTATAATTTTCATTCGTAATAATTTTCTTTATAGTGTAATCTAATGGACAACCGCCACAGTTTGTCTTGATTGGATAAAATGCTAATCATGAATAATTATTTGTATTAAAAGGAATAGTTCAACATGAAGTCTGACAAGGAAAAAATGCGTTTCCAAAATTAGACGATTCATGAAATTTGATATCATATAGATTGTAAAATTTTTAAATTTATTTCTTGGGAGCTTATTTTAAATGAATACTCGTATTTGAGTCGATACTCTGTTTTTTAATTCAATAATATATATATTAGAAGTAATACAAACTAATGGGTTGACAGTCCGTAGTGTCTGTAGTGATTAAATTTATTAAGAGTGCTCGATACTTAGTAGAGCTGTATATTGGGTAGTATTTTTATTATAAGTTTATATTAAAAACATAGTTTCTGTAACAGAACGGTGCTAATAAAAGAGTACCGAAACACAACGATTCTTGCATTGCAGTAAACTATGTTTTTTATTATAAATTTATAATAAAAATATTACCATATATATATATATATATATATATATATATATAATCATATCACCCCAAGCAAGGCGGAGACGCCACTGATGCGCATGGGGCTACTTAAGAGTAGAATGATTGGAAAAGTGAAAGCCGGGAACCACATCCTAAACAAGAAACAAGGGATGAGCCTCTTCACCTGTTCAAAAGACGTGGGTGGAGTGGGAACCGGGCGATAGTTAAGTCTATCTCCTCCAATTGAGAACAAAAAAAAAAGAGAAAAGAAAAAAAGTGAAAGAAGATTGAAAAAAAAAAAAGAAGAAAACTGGGAACCACATCCTAAACAGGAAACAAGGGATGAGCCTCTTCACCTGTTCAAAAGACATGGGTGGGGTGTGAACCGGGCTATAGTTAAGTCTATCTACTCCAATTAAGCAGCAATAACCTCGCAATGTGTAAAAGTTCAAAGATACGTAATTTTCAGGTTCTCAATAATCTCATATATATTGTTCAAAGACAATTTTAAATGACACCATCAGATTCTACTAATCTAAATACATAAGAATTAGCATTAAACTCGCAATATATAAGAATGCATAAGATGCGTAGTTTTCAGATTCTCAATAGACTTATATATTGTTCAAAATCAATTTTGGCAACATGTGATTATAGACATCAAATTGCATATGAACTAGCTAGAAAATTGCAATGCTTAAAAATGTATACGATGAGTAATTTTTAGATTCTCAATGCCCTAATATATATTGCTCAAAATCAATTTTAATTGATACCATGTGATTCTACTCATCGATTTACAAAAGAATCTGCAATAAACTTGCAATGTGTAAAAGATCCGTAATATGCAGCTTCTGAAAAGACTGATAGATATATTGCTCAAAATGACTTTTAATTGATACCATGTGATTCTACAAATAAAATTACATAAGAATCTATAATAAATTTGCAATGTTTAAAAATGCACAAGATTCGTAATAATCAAACTCAATATATTGCTGTACATCAATTTCAAATTAACACCATGTGATTTATCATAACAAATTACATAAAAATATTCCGGCAGAGAATGTAGAGTTATATGTGAAAATATACTGTTTAATTAATAATTGAGTAACTAATTTGTTATGACCGAAGGGCCATAAAAAGATAACACGGACTCGGATATAAGGTTGAATAGTATATTCTTGGAAAACGTAGTACAAAGGTAAACGTGAACTGGAGGGTACTTTATCTTACAGGCGTCCTGACTCACTCATTCACTCACTCTGAATTGTAGTCCACCCGAAGTCAGAGGGCTGACAGTGTCAATAGTAGCAGCGGCAAGTCTACTACTCAGTGACAGTATTTAGTCACCTCATCACGTAAGGCACATTGTGACACAAGGTCTTTTTAATGTGGGTCTTCCGGGCCCTATAGCACAGCCAACAATATTTGTCTGTCTTTCCCCAGTCGTGATTCTACCCTTCGTCGGAACCACGACTGTGCTAATGCTCTCTGCCCGGAGTCAGGGAGCTGACAATGTCAATAGTAGCAGAAGCAAGTCTACTACTCAGTGACAATATTTAATCACCTCCCAACGAAAGGTAAAATGTGACACAAGGTTTTTTTAATGTGGGTCTTCCGAGCCATATAGCCCGGCCAAAAAGTTTTGTCTATCTTTCCCCAGTCGTGATTGTACCCTTCGCCGGAACCACGATTGGGTTACTGCTCTCTGCCCGAAGACAGAGAGCTGACAGTGTCAATAGTAGCAGAGGCAAGTCTACTACTCAGTGACGGTATTTATCAACCTTCCCACGCAAGGTTAGATGTGACACAAGATTATTTTATCGTGGGTCTTCCCGACCATATAGCCGGGCCAAAAGATATCTGTCTATTATTACCGCGTCGTGATTCTACACTTCGGCGGAACTACGACTGGGCTAGTGCTCTCTGCTCGGAAGCAGAGAGCGCCCTCTACCCGAAGGCAGAGGGCTGACAGTGTCAATATTAGCAGAGGCAAGTCTACTACTCAGTGAATATATTCAACAGCCTTCCCACGCAAGGCCGGATGTGACACATGGTCATTTTAATGTGGGTGTTCCCGGCCATATAGCCGGGCCAAAAAATATCTGTCTATTATTACCGCGTCGTGATTCTACACTTCGGCGGAACTACGACTGGGCTAGTGCTCTCTGCTCGGAAGTAGAGAGCGCCCTCTACCCGAAGGCAGAGGGATGACAGTGTCAATAGTAGCAGAGGCAAGTCTACTACTCAGTGAATATATTCACTAGCCTCCCCACAAAAGGCCGGATGCGACACATGGTCATTTTAAAGTGGGAGTTCCCGGCCATATAGCCGGGCCAAAAATATGTCTGTCTATTTTTACCGAGTCGTGGTTCTACCCTCCGGCGGAACCACGACTGGGTTTGTGCTCTCTGCTCGGAAGCAGAGAGCGCCCTCTACCGAAGGCAGAGAGCTGACAGTGTCAATAGTAGCAGAGGCAAGTCTACTACTCAGTGACTATATTCACTAGCCTCCCCACAAAAGGCCGGATGCGACACATGGTCATTTTAAAGTGGGAGTTCCCGGCCATATAGCCGGGCCAAAAATATGTCTGTCTATTTTTACCGAGTCGTGGTTCTACCCTCCGGCGGAACCACGACTGGGTTTGTGCTCTCTGCTCGGAAGCAGAGAGCGCCCTCTACCGAAGGCAGAGAGCTGACAGTGTCAATAGTAGCAGAGGCAAGTCTACTACTCAGTGAATCCCACTCAGAGTTAGAAGCCATATTATGAAGATGTGGACGAGTCCATTTGTAGGTAGGTCCACACAATATAATCAAATACGAGTATCCATTAAAATCATGTTCAAACAAATTAATTAAAGTATGTCTGTTGTTAAGTTAATAGGTAAATCTCCGGAACCTTCTGGAAATAGACTATATTGTTTAGAATTCGCTTTCTACACATATTCTCCTTCTCCTCGTAAAAAAAAAAAAAAAAAAAAAATCTGTGCTGAAATCAGTCGCACAAATTTAAAGGAAATGTAACATGATAGCTGATAGCAATAAAAAAATCGGAAATTTCGCACTGCGTTTTGAGTGAAATAAACATTTTAGTTATTCTAGCGTAATTTGAAGTGAACAAAGTCAATGTCATCACATACAGTTTAGTTACTACATTAGGATTAAGTAGATGCATTCATTCTAGACAAATTTTCAATATATACTTATTACGATGAATAGGTATACAATATTATAATAACCATTTCAAACAAAACAAGGCAACAAATCCACTGAGACGCAACATAGTATAAAACATGAAATAATATACGAAAAGGAAGTCATCATTAATTTAGAAAAAAGAACAGAAATTAAGAAGACAGCAGGCAACCATTGACATTGCATGTATATCTTTGAAGATCAAACATGACTGGGAAGCAAGAAGGAGGAAGAAGATTCCACAAGCAAGAAGTGGAAGAAAAGAAACTGTTAGCATAGAATTTAGGTTACATCTAGAGATTTTAACTTTAAAAAATATTAGTTATTTCCACCAAACATAATACTGTGCTTAAATAGAGTTTAGAGTCATAGAGTTTATATATCATAGAATAATGGTCATCAGAATATTTACTATTGTGGATCAAGAGAATGGAGAGCGTACAAAATAAAGGAGCAACAAACAGAATTTGAAATAGAAAATATTTCTTCTATAAATACTTTCACGGCTTCTCCTCCGATGAACATAGATCACTGGTGCCCCCTAAATACGAATTAGCACGAGATAGTAGATTAGCAACTAGATCCCACCCTTTTACAGTGAAACCGACAAAATGCAACCGCAACTTCTACTCCAACAGTTTCTTTCCTCGCACTTCCCGACTGTGGAATTCTCTTCTACACGATTGCTTCCCCGACGGATGCAATCTCCAGAAGTTTAAATGTAAGGTCAATAGACACCTCCTAACACACTAACCTGCTCCCATTCTATCAAACACTCTTCCCATTTGCCCAACCCTCATCCTCGGTATCCTTACTCATCTGTCACCTTCCTCCTGACATTCCCTATGTCTAACCACTCCTTCTCTTTACCTTCCCCTATTTAGCCCCATGCGCAATAGTGGCAGTGGAATGCCTTGCTTGGGGTGAGATGATTAAAAAAAAAAAGAAAAGAAGAATAAGTATAAACGTAAAGAATACAAACTGGAACGCAGATTAGAAATCCATGAATACAGTTAGCAAGACGAATATATACAATGTCTCTGAAGTGAAGCCGTAGTAGAATTAGTATGTTCACGTTGGAAGCTGACGGGTGCTATATGATAATATTCTGGTTGAGTGGAGCTCAGAACTACTTTGAACTACTGATGCTGTATTCTCGGTATCTCTAGGATCTCTCGATGTCTCCCGTCTTGCTTCTATGCAGGAGTATATGTATGCTCTAGACGAGCCTATTATCCTGGAAAAAGGGGAGACCCCACAACATTTAACATGAAATTATAGTATAGCCACGGGCGAATAGTAAACTTATAAATATGTAAGATAGATTCGTCCGAGAAAATTTGTCTAGCACGAGACAGTGAACAAATTATCCTAGTAGTAAACCTAAGATTTGATTTAATATGATATTTCTACCTAAGATGTCACTACGTCGTGGTGTAATGATTAGTAATTACGACTGAATAGTGAGATCGATCCTGAGTAGATATTCATATTTTCGATTTTGTGCAACATCTAAGCTACGGTTAGAAAAACACTACCATAAATCAGCGGTAAAAAAAAAGTTAGTAAGAGAAGGTGCGGAGAGTCGCTATCCAGCAGGTAAGCATCAGCCATTCAGAAAGGCTGAAAAGGATCTCTCAGATGTTTAATAGAGAACAGTTTCGATTTGAAGGAGTTAAAATTAACAATCTATTTCTTGCACTGGTTTCCAACAGAATGTAGATTATATTTTGATGAGCTGCCAATTTAACCTTATCGAACCCCTCCGACTTACTATTGTAATTGTTTAATAACTTGTAACATCACGTGTTAGACAAAAATGGTAATAGTTGTATCATAAAGAGAATACTTTTGCATTTGACGAGAATAATAGTAAAAAGTCACCCTCGAATCGTCTCGTTTACCCTCTTCTGGTCTTTATAACAAGAGTAGAGATTTATCCCTTTTTTCCTGTTTGGAGTTAGTTTTCCTGTTCCTGCTAAAGTCTTTCCATTCCCAGTAGGCTCTGCTTCTTAGTGGTAGTATTGCCTTTCGTAAGGTGAACTGATAAAAAATAAAAAGATAAAAATTGAAAATAATGTTAAGAGAACATTCGTTATTTATTGATTAAACAGAGTGACTGTCGTTCGAAATTTATAAAATCTTTCTATTAGAAAAATCTTCATGAAACTAGGTGTTCACTAAGTCTACTAACAGTTATCGCTTCTTCTAATACTGATTTAGGTTTTCCTTCAAACTTTTTGCGTAATGTAGTGAAAAATACAACCTCATAATGATGTCATTATTTTTGGTGAATTTCAAGTGCTACTGTCAGTTATGGGACAAGAGAAATAAGACAAACAAAAGTAAAGAGAACAAGACTAACTATGTTTTATAGCAAAAAAAAAAGGTTTTATTTTAATATTACTGACTTAAGAAGAGTCTAAAATGCAAAAGAAAACATAACAGCGTATCGGCAAGATTTCTAAAAAATACTCAAAAAAACATTCGAGCATTGCTGGATATTTGCGGTCAAGTCTAGTTGTTCCATGAAAAAGTCAATGACTGGTACTAAACGAGATGCTCGGAAACAGATTTTAAAACTGATGCCGCCAGCCAACTCGCTTAATTTTGGCGCCAAAAAAACGAATACCAATAGGAAGCGCTGGCTGAAGTTTTGAAATAAATGACCCCGAACTCAAAGTTACGTTCATAAAAATAAATTCTCTGAACAAACTTATCCACTTGACTTCAGTCCTTTCTACATCACCTTGTTCTTCTCCTTTCTCTCTACCTTCGCAACTGTCTTCACACCTGTGTTCCCATCCTTCTCTTGCCTTTTCTCTAATTCCATCCCCGTAACTGGTTCGTCTTTCTCTTCATTCTCCTTCTACCTAAACTTTTACTTTTATGTAGCCACCTACGAATCAGAAACGATTAAAAAAATAGATTTGGATGCTTTCGAAAATCTCTGTAAGATGCGAGTTTTTGCTATTTGGTAATTTCTTTTAATTGTATAGCGTTAGCCTAGGGGGATTCGACAAAGAACGAAAGCCATCAAGACAGGATTTTTTTTTTAGTTTAAAGCAATTTTAATCATCGATCAGTTGAATGCAGCTGAGACTTCAGACATTTCTGAAAGAATTCGACGTTATGTGTGACATCCATATGAGATTCGAGATTCGACATGTCTATCTAAGGACCTGAAACGAGTTCTTATGTCAATATTTTAGCTTTGTATTATCTTGTGTTGTTGAAAATAAAACTTTCTATTATGAGAATGTCCAAATTCTTTACCTAAATATGAAAAGAAGCTTACGCCCGTGTATGATATTGAAGTACTGGTTCTCGTTCGGTGACCGAAGTTAAGCAACGCCGAGCCTGATTACGCTCTAGATGGGCGACCGCTGCATGGGAATCCCTGTCATTGTAAGCTTAGATGGTTTCATTAGTTAACAAATATTAGATAATATTATCGTTAGATTATATTATCGTTAGAAATCATTGTTAACTTAAAAAATTATATCAACCTAAAAATATTTCCCGGCTTTAAATAACATGTAAAATAAGCGGAAAAGTTAATCAATCCATAAATCCTATATTAAATCGACTATAATAGGTTAAGAAAGTATCTGCAAGTATACACGCACATAGACACACAGATATATATACATACATTTATTGTCTCAGAAAAACTGGACTACGTCACTGTGAAGAATTATGTGAAAAAATTAATTTCGAAGGAGACATATGTCATTAGCAAAAGGCTTCCAATAGTTGTAGTTTCGTATTGAGTTGCGAAAAAATTATATCGTAAAAGTAGTTAATCGATGAAGAGACAAAGAGGAACGTATACACAAACGGGATGTGTATATTGAAATATATACAGATAGTGAGAAGAGAAACAAACAATTCTTGATTAGCAATATATATATATATATATATATATAGATAGATAGATAGATAGATAGATAGATAGATAGATAATGACATACAGACAGAATAATATACAGTTAACTAGATAGATATGGACATACATACAGATAGCTAGCTAGCTAGCTAGCTAGCTAGATAGATAGATAGATAGAGACAAACAAATAAATAAATAGCTATATAGATATGGACAGAGATAGAGAAAGATAGCTAGATAGACACGGACAGCCAAACATCTAGCTAGCTACATAGATAGATAGATAGATAGATAGATAGATAGATAGATAGATAGATAGATAGATAATGACATACAAACAGACAGAATAATATACAGTTAGCTCGATAGATATGGACATACATACAGATAGGTAGCCAGATAGATACGGGCATACAGACAGACAGATAGACAGACAGACAGACAGATAGATAGATAGATAGATAGATAGATAGATAGATAGATAGATAGATAGATACGGACAGCCAGACATATATGTATGCATGTATGTATGTATGTATGTATGTATCTATCTATCTATCTATCTATCTATCTATCTATCTATCTATCTTCGAACAAATTGTTACAGTCGTGCGTTATGCACATACACACATACATATGTGTGTGTATGCGTGTGTCTGTAACTGTAGGTATGTTTGTATGTACATGTGTTCCACCGTCGAATAATTTATAAATATTAACATCAAAATAGATAAGGGTGCATTCGGCTGATTATATATATAAAAAAAAAACAATAACAAAACAATAGGAAGCAAATAGTGAACTAGACATTCTTAATAACGTTAGCCTACAAAGATAGAATGAGTCATTCGTTATAACAATAAAACGATGACTCATATGATGCGCTTAAACAACCTATAAAATCTCACATCGCGGCCAGCATTCCAGCACTTACGCATCGTGCTTGCATTTTAAGATATTTTTCAGCCTTGCTTCCTGAAATCTTATTTGTTTTACTATTAATTCTTTGTGCGCACGTAGGGGGTCAGTATCTCTAGGTTTGAATGAAGGTATAAAATATGGAAAAATAAAGAACATATATATATATATATATATATATATATATATATATATATAACTGTAATTTATGCGTATGTCACGTCGAAAACACGAAAATTAAATATAATGTTTCTTTTTTGTCAATAATTGTGCCTGCGCTTAAAAATGTCTATAATATTATATATATGTTAAATTCATGCAGCTTTAGCATTTACGGCCACAATTGTGCTAAATATTTGGCATAATTTAGAGTTTCTGGCTTAATGGGAAAAATAATTTGCATATTCAGCTTTAAAAATAAGATTTAAAAATATTTTTTTTTATTAATTTCAATTGAGATAATTTATGCTCTTCACAAATTAATGATTGCAAACCTATGTTTCTCTTTATAATTGCTTAGAAACCGAAATGTAACAATTGTCCACTCCCAAAGTGGTAACTTCCGTAGCATTTAGATAACAGCTTGGGAATAAATGGAAATACAGTATATGAAATAAGCAATATAGATTTAAGTTATTGTATATTTTAGTAAATAAAATAATAGAAACAATATGACATAAAAACCTATCAAAATTTTTCAAGCTATCATTCTGGTTTATATATATATATATATATATATATATATATATATATATATACTACCGGCCATAATTATTATGCAACCCCATTTTTTAAAAGAAATGATTTATTTCATAATATTTTTAGTATTTATTGCCATGTGCATAATTCTAAATGAAAATAGAATGTTTTTTTTGTAATACTCTACAATAATATGAGCATCAAATGAACTGTTCTGGTGTCCAGTTATTGTGCTTTCTTCC
This sequence comes from Ascarosepion bandense, assembly GCA_037127315.1. NCBI lineage: Eukaryota > Metazoa > Mollusca > Cephalopoda > Sepiida > Sepiidae > Ascarosepion > Ascarosepion bandense. The sequence continues at coordinate 1,047,934 of JBBBDQ010000813.1, forward strand.
CCATGCCAGTCTCTTCCTCTTATAGGCTGGCCAAAGCAAAGGCTTCCTGGCTGCCTTGTAAAATTTTGCAAAGTAATAATAACAAAAGAACCATTCTATTTTCATTTAGAATTATCCAATTGGTAATAAATACTAAAAATAGAATGAAATACATAATTTTTTATTTAAAACTGGGGTGGCCTAACAATTCTGCCTGGTAGGATATATATATATATATATATACCGACAACTCTTTTAACACTGTTTCCCTGATGAATACAAAAGGAAAGGAGCAAAGTGTGTTGGTAAAGACTTAAAAATACTTTGAGTTAAAAAACACACTGCCGACGTTATATAAATCATGGACTACACACTTGTGTAAATAATTGAAACAACTGTTTTACTTTCGTTTATTTTACCATACTGTCAATTTTATTCCCGCTAGTGTGACAGGGTGTAATCGACTTCTATTGTTTCTCAGATCTTGTCATTTGCAGTTGTGTGCAGTAATAAGAAACTATTTTTGGGATGTGTAATGAAATTTGTTTGGCCTTTAAAAGTATTGCGTCATCAGTGATTGCATCAGATTTATTCATGCTCATAAACTGTGGTCTCGACTGTTGATTAGTTGCCCTACGGCCATTGTCTGCGATGGACATTACTCCGAAGAAGCGTACAAATATTGTAACGTCGCACGAACACACTGGCAAGCCCCACAGATATTGTTGGTTTCAGCATTTCAATTGTCAGTCCAGTCGTGTTATCCAGATGAAGAAACAAACTGGATCTATCAGTCCAAAACTAAAAGAAAATATCTAAAAAGAAACCAACACCAAAAGACGACCTATATGTGATCAGAGAAAGTGTGAATGATTACAGAAAGATATTATTTGCTTTGTTTCTGTTAATTTGCACAAGGGTGTATAAAGATAAAGTATCCATTATATATTTGTAAAAGATTGATAGTGTAGATTTATATGATTGACTAAAGATCACTTCCAAAAGATAATCGGTGGATTAATACTATCAGGCAGCTCTCACACACAAACACACACACGCATTCGTACACAATGGTTCACGCAAGAAAAAGTTTGATTCTTTGTTGACTTATTAATTAACCCATAGCTAGGGGAGAAGAAGTGGATTCATAGTTTTCCTGAGGATATTAGCGCGTAAGTGTATGTAAGGAAACTGATATTATTTAATCAGCTCTCTAAGTAAGAATTACGATCATTATGTGTTACACCACCTACGCATCGAAGCTTACAGCCTCTGATATATCACAGCAGTAACCCATATAGGCACTGACCAGGTTTAAAGTTTCTTAACTCTGATGATCCTAAATGTCAAGGCTCAAGAACCACTAATGTTAATCCATTATTGTCAAAACAGTAATTCTGAATGACATTTGAAATATTATGCGGTTGTTGAATGTGACAATTTTGAGGTTGAATTTACTTAACAGTTATGCATTGAAGTACACAGTTTCAGACAGAAGGGTTCAGAGAAGCACCCATACGGAAAGCTTTTCGACAAAGTGGTACTTTTGGAAAATAAATTGGAACTGTTTTCTAGCATTTAAAACACGAATTATATGAAAGGGATACGAATTCATAAAATAATATGCGCGCTATCCGTAATAGTTTTGGACGTGGTTTTAATAATTTTTTTAATCATTTCACCCCAAGCAAGGCAATACGGACACTGGTTTGCAGGGGGCTTAATAAGAAGAGACTGAAGGATTTTATAGGCGAGAGCGAAGAGAAAGATGAACAGAAGACCAACCGGTTACAGGGAGTGTCAAAGAATGGGCAAAAGAAGAATGGGAATACTTATATGAGAAGAATTGCGTGAGAGTAGAATGAGAAGAGAAGAGAAGAGAAAAGAACAATATTCAGGGGGGTGTTGGGGACAGGATAAGAAAAGTAAGGGAGTCAAGAGGTTAAGAGATGGCTACTGATATTGCATTTAAATTCTTTTAGTTTCAGGGAAGTAAGTATAGGGAAGGTTGTTCCACGGGAAGTGCGAGAATAGAAGCTAATAGAATAGAAGTGGAGGGTGCATTTCGTTGTTTTCACTGTAAAAGGGTGGTATCTTGTTGCCAGTCTGGTTGTACGAATAAATTCTCGCAGAAGGGGCACCAGAGAGCTAAGCTCGTCGGAACAGAAACCATAAAATATTTGTAAAAGAGTCAGAGGGAAGAAAGTGGTGAGAAAGTGGCTGGAGTCGAGCTGCTAGGTCGGAATCGATTAAATAGCAGATTCTCTTCTGGAGCCTGTCGAGAATCCTGAGATAAATAGCAGGAATATTTGCCCAGATATGACAACAGTATTCAATGCATGGGCAAATGGTTGATTTGTATATGTGCAAGATGGACTCAGGCGAGAAAAATTTTGTGGCCTACACAGGGACCTAACAATCCTAGCATTATATTTAGCTATTGTTTCAATGTAGTCGTTCCACTTCAGGTCTGCTGAGAGAGCGAAACCGAGAATACGCAGTCTATTGCTTTCGGGAAGACTAGCGATATCTATATCAATGGGTGGCAGGAGGTACTGTCTATTGTGGTTGATGGATAGTAATTTTTTGTTTTTTTAAGTTTTAAAGTTTACGAGCCATTTCTTACCCAAGTCCAGTACAGATTCGAGATTCTTCTGCAGATCAGCCGTGAGGTTATGTTTGTCTGCCTTAGCAGAACTTGTCTGAGGCTGGAATAATGTTGAGGTTGGATAATTTTTATTTCGTTAGGGGTTAAAAGGTATTGTTATATATTTGATTTTATCTAGTTTAATGCCATTTCTGTTAACACAATCAATTGAATGGGTGAAATAATGAGGATATTGAAGGTTTACACACACTCACGCACGCACACATATACACACACAGAGCTCGGAAAACACTCTTTGATCATTCTGATGAGAAAATAACACCTGAATTTGTTAGTGGGGCCTTCATACGTAAAACAATGACATATATCAAGTGACTTGAGGATGTAGTGCTGCCATTGGACAAGAAGGTAGCTGATAGAAAACCCTATGACTGGCAACAGGACGTTAGACCATGGCACAAAAGCTGGAGAATATAGTCATGGCTATCAGATAATATCTGCAACCACATCTTCACTTACATCTGGCAAACTAACTTTTCACTTCTCCAAACCTCTTGATTATTATTATTATGAATGGGAACAGTTAAGCGACTGTTCAACAAAACTACTTTTAACACAAAAGATGATCTGAAGGCAAGGATTAATGTCGCCTGAAGACCGTGATTGAAACGAATGATTCTTTTACAAATAAACAAACAATTTAATACAATTATAATACAATTTAAATAAACAAATTTATTTTTTAGTATTTAATGATAATTTTATGTGATTTTGGTAAATAGATCTGTTAAAATAGGATTGCCAGTGTTGTCTTAATGTTTGCGTAATTAAGAATACAATTTATCTACTGTTCTCTCTCTCTCTCTCTCTCTCTATATATATATATATATATATATATATGTATATTACTCATCCACATACAAGCATGTTTTGTTGTATCAAAGCTCATCAGTGTGGCTAGACACATCCCCTTGCTTCTGGCCGGGATATATTAGTCATCCACATACAAGCCTGTTTTGATGTATCAAAGCTCATCAGTGTGGCTTGACACATCCCCTTGCTTCTGGCCGGGATCGAAACTCGACCGATTTTGTATCAGTCGTAGTCGCTATCCCACTAAGCCATAGGTATATGGAATCAATGAAGGGAAATTTTAACGTGTTGTATATAAGCAGTGTATACACACGCCAGTCACCGAAAAAACTCAATTCACTTCTGAAGGGAAACGCATATATATCTCAGAAGTAGAAACTGTTTTTAAAATTTTCTCCCCTAGAGAGCTCAATCGTAATGAGAGCATATATATATATATATATATATATATATATATATATATATATATATATATAACAGTATTTAATATATTCATGCTCGATGAATAGGTCATTAATAATACCTAATCTTCCTTAATTATAACAGATTCAATCAGAAAACAAAAACCTCGGCAATATTTAAAACATTTTCCTTTTTTTAGTCATGACATTCTAATTTACTATGTTTAAATTATAGGCCTTCCTAGGGATGCCACTAAACTACATCTGGCAACTAGTCCACTGACAAGGAGAATAGAGGTTGTTAGGAACGTAGAACCACCTCTTAATTTCTGTGGTATATATAAATACCAACAATACATATAGTAAAATAATCTACGAATACTTATTTATAATAAAATTACCAACAACATCTTCAGTTGAAAGCATAAAATTGGGTCCACCATATTTAGATTTGCTTTTAAATAAAATCTGCCAAACGAATCTTGTTGGCTCACGGGAATCCTGTTGAATTTAAACTTTTATGTAAACGCCTCTCGAAGACATAGTTTGCCAAGCATTATGAATACTATGAATGTATAAAAAATATTTTAGATATATATAAATACCAAAAATACATAATTATAGTAAAATTATCTACAAATACTTATTTATAATAAAATTACAAATAAAACCTTCAGTTGAAACCATAAAATTGGATCCAGAATACCTAGATTTGCTGTTAAACAAAATCAGCCAAACGAATCTTGTTTGGTCATGGTAATCTTGTTGGATTTAAACTTTTAGGTAAACATTTCTCGAAGTCATAGGATGCCAAGCATTATGAACACTAAGAATGTATAAAAAATCTTATATATATAAATACCAAAAAATACATAATTATAGTAACATTATCTGCGAATATTTATTTATAATTAAATTACCAATAACACCTTCAGTTGAAACCATAAAATTGGGTCCGAAATATTTAGATTTGCTGTTAAACAAAATCTACCAAACGAATTTTGTTGGCTTGTGGTAATCCTGTTGGATTTAAACTTTTAGGTAAACGCCTCTCAAAGACATAGGGTACTCAGCATTATGAACACTATGCATGTATAATAAAATCTTATACGTATAAATACCGACAATACATATAGTAAAATTATCTACGAATATTTATTTATAATAAAATTGCCAATAACAACTTCAGTTGAAACCATAAAATTGGATCCAGAATACCTAGATTTGCTGTTAAACAAAAACAGCCAAACGAATCTTGTTATTTCATGGTAATCATGTTGGATTTAAACTTTTAGGTAAACGCCTCTCGAAGACATAGGTTGCCATGCATTAATGAGTTGATCAGTTGGAGCTTCCTAGCTTAGTATGAGTTAATTAAACTAAAGAAAATAAGAAGATTTATTCGTATTAAATCTAGAGGATTGTACCAAATTTTGGCTTCTAGTGTGTGAAAACAGAAAAAGAAAATTCAATTTGAATTTCAACTACAGCTGTATTTTTCTTCTCTCTTTCTTCGTATTTTCTTGGAAAACCGATGAATCCACTTACGCTAGCATTTCTATTCCCTTGCCTTATGTGGTGAAAGAAGTGTTTCGTCACCAAGCCTCCAACGTCGAAACGACCTCCCAAAACTAAATTGCTTTCCAACGAAGAAGCATTAAAAAGCTTTTAGCACATAATCATACTTGACGGGAGACATTCATAAACCGAAATTATTTTTCATTTAAAAATAATGAAATAAAGACATTTGCCAAAAACAAAAACAATAAAACACAAAATAGAACAGATAACGAGTGATACAAATATGATTGATAGTCTAATGGTAATACTTAATAAAATTACACAAAACAAACAAAACAAGTACAATATATTCCCCTTACAAAACTGAAGAGTTTCTTAGCATATGAAACATATTCTAATCTGTTTATTGAGTAACAATAAGGAAAAATTAGTTTAGTTTTCTTTTATTAAATTACTATTTCAGCAAGTTAAAAACCTTGAATCATATTAGATTCTAGAAATAGCTTTTGGTTATTACAGTCGAAATAAACAATTTTTTATATAAATATCATTTTCTGTAAAGATGAAATCAGTGATGTGTTTTCATTGTTCTTTTTGAAAATGAATGTAAATTTTGGTAGCATCTTTCACTGAAGGTGAACCTTGCTAAAAATATAAAATATTTTTCCCTAATTTTCATTTCTTCATATATAACTTAAATCACAAGACAAAATCTATTCTTCAAATAAGATGATGCACATATCAAACCTCACTCCCATGATTACTGATCATGAGGTATTTAAAGAAAACGTTTAAAAAATTAAACAGTTCAGCAAACCTTACGATGGCTGACAAATCTGAGCAATGTGGCTGATTCAAAATTCACGCAATGCCCCTGCAAGTCTTTGACGAATATTCTTTAAGATGAACTAGAATTGTTGAGTTATGCAAGCGTTTCAGTGTTGGTCGAGTGTTGGTAAGCGCTCAGCGGGAATAATAATTGGCCATAACTATAATCATTTGAAAAACAAATATTTAGGAGTTGATCCATAAGAGCCATCGACGAAGAATCCATCAACGTTCTCGTATGGCTAGAAGATTTTATAGTGGCAATTAGATATTTTCAATGCCTTGATCATTCAAGATATAATCAACTCTTTGCAAGTTCCCGTTTTTCATTATCTGTGAATTGTCATAATTTATTGGGCAACTGGTTTTCTATCGTCTTCTGCACTGCAATCAATTTTGGATTAAAACATAATCAAAACTTTCAGGAATGCTATATCTCTACAAGTTCTAAAATAGAGCATTTCTGCCACATCAGGGTTGGAGCTACACAATCAATCATTCTCTAACTTCTTCTGAGTTCAAAAGTGTATGCATGGCCTTTTGGGTGATACACTGTTTTCTACAATTCAAAGTTGTTTTTTTGCACAGAACGTTGCTAGAGTCTCATTATCCCACCGTTATTTTCATGGAAAATTTTCTGGCGAAATATATTTTTGGGTTTACAAAGCCAGGCCTTCACAGGTAGGATCCACCATTTCACATGAACAGAATCGACACCTTAATATCAGAAGATGAAACAAATGTTTATATTTCATTGGTAAGGAGGAAGTGCCACGCAGACTCCTTCTTCAGAACTTTTGCAATATGTAACAGACCCTCTAGGAGGTGCTTACCCGAACGATACAATAATACGCACTTGTAGTCGAGGATCAGATGTTATTTCACATAAATAACCTTATAATTCAGTTTGACACTACCTTAAGTACCACTTAAGCCTTGTATCAGGTGGTTAGCACTGCGAAAAATAAATACGTATCCTGATGACCCCGGTTCACCAGTTAAACATTTCAAAGTAAATGTTTCCGCTATATATATATATACAATAAAGTTCCGGAGATTAAGCAAATGCAATTAACAAACGACATATTTAATTTATTTGTTTGAACATAGTCTTTAATCAATACTCGTATTTGATTAGATAATATATTTCTAATTAAATAGTATATTTATATATTTCTACCTGTCTGAATATTTTTGAGAAATTCTTTTAGTAAAATGAGGGTAATTTGGCAGGAATCGAACACGTAAGCCCTAGCAACAGAGTGAAAGCCACCAATTACTCGACCACAAATTATTAAACTCTCCAAGTGAAGTCAAATCAAGCGTGATACATACAATTTCTAATTTCTCGTAAATAATCATCTCTACTCTGAAATGTATCGTAATGTCAACAAATAAAAACGGACATTGTTACGGAAAGTAACTATACTGTTTAATTAGAAACAGAATATCTACTCAGATACGATTATCGGTTAAAAATAGTGATACAGAAACCGTAACTAAGGCCCACTCGAGATAGTTGGAGTGCTATGTGAGTGTTGTAAAACCACAAGTGTGTGTGAGGAAACCTCTGCCATGGGGATTAACTAGTCACTCTTGTAGACTGGCATTTTTGAATACAAGTGGCCAGCTATTCATGCATGCAGATATATATTCATATGGACAAGTGCACAGGCAAACATTTGGTGAGTCAAACTCATATACGCTTTCAAACTCATACAATATACATACATACATATATATATATATATATATATAGTCATCCGCAGACAGATTTGTTTCGCTGTATCACAACTCATCAATACGGCTAGACATCTGATTGCTTTTTACCCAGGATTGAAACCCGACCGATTCTACCTCGGACCTACGGGTACTTGGTAGAAGGAAGCAGACTTTTTAGCGCGTATGTTCTCATTATACACGCCTATTAGCTGAGAGTGTTCTAATTCATTGCTGAATGAACGATGCGTAGATGCCAGAGTAGCTACTGTTTTTCAAAGTCTACCATTCTTCCATAGTGCTCAATCAGGGTGTATAAATATATATACCGAAGTGAATAAGGAATGAAGAAAATATTAACAACATTCAGAACATTAATTTAAAACAGTGCTCACTATAGAAATAAAGCTATGAATATTTCTTATAAATTATAGTTTAGAACATGTACATATTATAATCTACAACAATGTGTATATTTTGTTTAAAAAAAGGACAAAAAGAGGAAAAAGGGTGAGAAAGAGAGAGGCAAATGAGACATGGTGAATTGCCCAGAGAAAGGCATTAGTATTAACAGTAGAAAACAAAGTATGCTCAGATGCAGCCTTTGATGTTCTTTATTTCCTCAATGTCTTTTTTCCAATCCCAAGTTCTGATTTCTCATTTTCTCTAATCCCTTTAGCTCGCGCACAAAAATTAACAATATAAGAAAGCGAATTTTTCATCTTCCTTCAGAAAATAGTGTTTACTACCTGATGAGACATTGTCTTTTCAGTGTCCAAACAAAACGTACACTTTGTAGTAGATTGTAATTTGGACATGTTCTAAACTATAATTTATTATATATATGATCTGGTGGCTCGACTGCAGCCACTTCCCCACCGTCGAAATGTGGCCTCCCTTTGTCTCTTCTATAAATACTTTCATGGCTTCTGCTCGGACGAACTTAACTCACTGGTGCCTCCTCAACAGGTGTTTACTCGTGCAACCAGACTGGCAACTGGGTCCCACCCATTCACAGTCAGGTTAGCCAAATGCAGACGACAATTCTACTCCTGCAGCTTCTTCTCTCGCACTTCCCGCCTGTGGAATTCGCTCCCATATTCTTGCTTTCTTGGCGGCTACAACCTCCAGAAATTTAAATGCAAAGTCAATACTCCTCTACTAACCACTGGACTCTAGCTCTCTCCCCACCTCCGTATAACCTTCCCTTTCCTCCACCTATGTATCTGTCATCACACCTGCATTCTTAGCTTTCTATTGCTCCTTTCTAACTAGTTTGTACTCCCCACTCTTTTCTAATTAATCTTTTTTACAGTTATGTAGCCCCCTGCACATCAGTGTTATTTCTGCCTTGCTCGGGGTGAAATGATTAATATATATATATATATATATATATATATATATATATATATATATAAACAAACTTAGCACTATACTCGTTTCGAAAAACCTGCGTATATAAGCAGAAGGAAAAAATGGTTGTAAAAAAGAAAGAGCTAAGCACATGAACATCAGCCAAAGCGATTTAGACCGATCCAGTACGTAGCACAAAGAAAAAGCCCGAGACGTGTAATCAATAACAAAAAAGCGCTCAATACGTAAGCAGAGGAAAATAAGAAAATTAACCTAGTGCGGTCAACAAATCTACCAAGGTTTCACCAAAACGGATCTTTAGGGAAGGTTGATTCCAATCTTCCCTGAAGATCCGTTTAGGTGAAACTTTGGTAGGTTTGTTGGCTCACTAGGTTAATTTTCTGAGATATATATAATGAATTGAGTTCTTCATTTTCTTATATATATAATGAATTGAGTTCTTCCTATCGGCTGGCATGTGTATACAACACATTTAACACATCACTCAATAAATGCCAGGTCTAACTAATAAAAAGAACTTTCCGATAAATTTCGACTTTATGCATCAACATAGTCTTCTTCTCGGGTATTACACTGATTTTAGGACTTCCGTAACAAGGTGATATACCTCAGTTTTGGATATCACTTCTTCATTCGAGCCAAATTTATTTTTCTGGAGCATTCTTTTGAGGTCTTCAAACAGCCAGTATATCCGGAAAATAGGATGGATTCGGAGCAATTCAAAATGCAATTCATCTAGTTTTGCCATCGCCGCGATCGATTTGTGATACGGTGCGTTTCTTGGTGAAAAGTCCCTTTTTTGTTCTTCATTTGTGGCCGTTTTTTAACGATTACTTCCTCCAAACGCACTAATAATGCTCTATAAATTGCGCTATTGATGATTTTTCCTTTCTCAAGGTAATCGATGAACAAAATACCTTGACATCTCAAGATACGGAGGCCAAAACCTTGCCTGCTAATGTTAGCGTTTCTGGTTCTTTTGGACGGCTTTCACCTGCTGCTGCCCACTCAGCTGACTGCCGATTTAACTCCAGAGTGAAGTGGTAAAGCCATGTTTCATCCATTGCCACATATTTACGCAAAAACTCTTAATTTTTGCGTTGAAACAGATGGAAACAAAGCTCTGAATCTTCGACACATCGTTGTTTCTGAATGACTGTGAGCAAACACGGCATCCACTTTAAACAAAGCTTTCTCACTGATAAATTTTCATACAAAATGGTGAATAAACTATTTTCTGATATGTTCAACTCTTCTGCTATCTGACGAAACTTCAATTTGCGATCGGCCAAAAGGAGTTTGCAAATTTATTTGGTGTTTTTTGGGACAACTATCCATTTTGAGCAACCTGAGCGTTCAGCACCATTTGTGTCTGTACGACAGCGTTTAAAGTCAGTATACCATATCTTAGCCGTTGTTTCTGTGGGAGCAGAGTCTGAATAACATTTATCAAGCCATTGCTTTCAGTCAAAAGTATTTTTTCCATAGAAAACAACACAAAAAATTTTCAGATTTTTCCATTGTTTTGAACATTTGAAATAGTAGCTTCACTTAACTGTAATTTGTAAACGAACAATCTGGTTAGGCCCAAATTTTGTCATATGGCATTTTAAGATTAGGACTTCATAAAATTATATGGGTTTTATTAGTAGCGCCATATATATGTCAGAACCGGGACTTATTGAGAGATATGTTATAAAACACGCTAAAATTTCCCTCAAGTGCCGATACCCTACGGAGTAGGTACTTCGACTAACACCAAATCGGTCAAGTTTCGATCACGGATGAAAGCAAGTGGATGCTTAGTCACACTGATGAGAGGCGAAACAGGATTTTATGTGAATGACTAATATATATATATATATATATATATATATATATATATATGTATATAAACTTATTTATAAATGGAACATTGTGTGTGTGTATGTGTGTGTGTGTATCTCTGTGTGTGTGTCCGTTACCTATAGACTCTGAAACGGCTGAACCGATTTTCTTGAAAATTTACACAGTTGTACTATAAACGTCTGCGAGTGTTCTTAGCTAGGTTTTGTGTCGAGATACCCCCGATAAATGTCGAAAATCGATAATCGAAAAAATCGGGTTATAGAAGGAATGGTCCGATTTTAATCAAATTTGATACACTCATGGACAAAGACATAAGAAATGATATTCAGAAGTTTCAAGTTTCCAGTTCTTACAATAGTGCAGAAAATCGATAATATATATATATATATATATGTATATATATATAAAAGGCAAAATGTTTGTGTGTGTGTCTATTTATCTGCCTGTCTGTCTGTACTTTTTCAGCCCTTTTATTTTAGTTTTTGCTTCGGGTTTGGCTCTAAGTAGGTATAATTGTAGTTCTTAGTCTCAGCCATGATACCATTTACTCAGAGGACTTATTTAGCTTTCGAAATTCAGTTTACGACGAAAAAAACTTATTTGATATCGATACCAGGAAATCAAAATTTGACTTACATCCATTCATTTTTCTTTCAGTCTACGGTTTCGCTTTAACTGGAAACAACTATTGCTTTTCAGTCTTTCGTGCCAATGTCCAAAGAGTCTGAGCTCCAGGACCATGGATTAGTTTTTAAGCTTTCATTACACCCGAGCGACGACGGGCTATACTGCTAGTATATATATATATATATATATATATATATATATATATATATATATATATATATAAAGGGTGCGATGAGTAAGTTTTCTCCGTTTGACACTTTTCGTGTATGCGCGTAATTTGTTTTTGATTTTCTCCAGTGATCATGACTTAATTCTCTCCGCCAGAAATGGTATGTTTCACTGTCTGGCATTCGCCCAAGTAGGTTCAATACGAATATTTCAGAGTGTTTGCGTATCAAAATGAGGACTGTAGAGGTTTAAAAAAAAAGTCTGGATGAGTCTCATAATGATTACGAATGTACGGCAGCTCGAAAACGCCACTCATATCGATAATAAGAAAATCGATCTGTTAAGACAATAATACCTGAATTTGTTGATGAGGGCCTCAGACTTAACACAGATGACTACATTCAAGTGCACTGAAGAGGTAGTGTTTCCCTCACTCAATAATGCATCTTCTGGAAGGCCCTATGTCAAACAAGAAGACTGCACCGTGCTACCGAAGCGAGAAAACTCAGTCAGGGCTGTCACATCTGTCACATCACTTTTTACATCTGACCAGCTAACTTTCCAGACTATTAACCCCTTGATTAAAATCTGTCGAATGCAGTTGAGCGAGAGAGCATCAAAAGTTCTTGTAGCGCCAGGCATGAACTGAAAATATAGATTACAGCAGCATTCTCCAAACTGAAAAGTTGCAGGAGACTACAAAGTTGTCTGTAAGCCGCGGATGAATCGAATATTTTCGTGTAATTTTGGTAAATATATGTTAACATGAAATATCATTTTTGCGTAATTTCGACGACAATTCATTCATCGCACCTATATATATATATATATATATATATATTCATCGCACCTATATATATATATATATTGTAGATGTTGTAAGTGTCAAAACGTGAAATACGTTTTCGCTTTACTCTTATCAACAAATCATAACGCCCCAACTCGAGCGATATTTTCAGCAAGAGTGAAATAATTTTGGAAAAAGATGTCGTTGTGTGACGAGACAAAAATTAGCAATCATCGCTAACTTATCTTTCGGTAATTTTTTACGTTGTACTAATTATCAAATACGCGCTATTCTTAATAATGCTGGGAAAAATAGATAAACAAATAGACAATTGAAAGAAATATGACGAAGATACAATGAAGGCCGTTTTGATATCGCCCGGTCTGAGTGGGACTCAGATCCTGAACGAAAATACATCTTTTTGTATGTACTATATTTCTCCATTCAGGAAATTAAATATTTTTATCAATACATTTTTTAAACTTTTAAATGTTAGATGAATTTATTTTCACGACAAAATAATATAGCGATTTATTAAATCACAGCTTACGCCCATATTACGTTGAATAAACCGGTTCTCGCTCGAACATCGAAGTTAAGCAACGTTCAGCCTGGTCAGTATTTAGATGGGTGACCGCTTGCGAATAGCAGGTGCTGTAAGCGTTTAGTGACGGATGTGCGCTGTGGTGTAGTGGATATCAGCTCGGAAAGAGAAATCGGTGAGCCGAGTTCGAATTCAAGTTGAATACTCTGCATTCACTTAAGTACTGGTACCCTTGGCAAAGGTATTAATCCGTCCCTTCCCTCCAGTTATGGGTTAAATAACAGCGTAGGACTTTGGAGATTGATAACAAATCCCAATGAATCTTGATACTCGAAAAGAAAAAAGTATTACTAGACACAAAACTTATATAAAAACAATAAATTGTTGAAAGAAAAAGGTATTACCAGCAATAAATAAATAAATAATTTAGTTGGCAATAAATAACACGCTGAGGTTGATATGCCATTAAAAAACAACCAACAAAAATATTAAATCACAAAGCCACGATTTTCTGTATACTTCTTACAACAACCCCCCACAAAAAAAAGAAACGCAATGCATGTAGGCAGAAAAATAATGATATAATCAAACTGATAACTTTTCGCACTAAAAAACGCAAAAGATTTTAAAGGAAACTTTTTCTTCAACATGTACCGTCTCCCTTCAGGCCGTAGTCGATCATGGACTTCCACTTGGATGTGTCTCTTGTTGCTCTCAATAATTTTTTTCTTAGTATAACTTCTAAGCCCCGCTCCGTCAGCAATTTTCTCAGACCTAACATGTAAGTCTCACGCTGCTTTCCCCTGTCTCTCCTTCCATTTATCCGACATTTGAGTATCAAGTTCCCCAGGTCCTCCTTCCTCGTTACGTGTCCCAGGAACTTCATTTGTCTCTTCCTGATATTTAGTATCAGTTTTCTTCTCGTTTGAATCCTTTCCATCACCTCATCGTTGCACACTTGCTCCGTCCATGGTATCCTCATCATCCTTCTGTAAAACCACATTTCGGCTGCCTCAAGCCTTTCTTTCATCTTTGATGAGATCGTCCAGCATTCACTTCCATACAGAAGGATAGCTATCACGTAGCAATACAGCACTCTTTTCTTTGTTTCTAACGAGGTTTTCCTGTCTTTCAATACTCTGGCTAGCTTCTGAAATGCGTCTTTGGCCATGCCAATGCGTCTTTGGATCTCTATGTCGCACTTTCCATTCTCTATCAAAACAATTCCCAGGTATTTTAATGTTTTCCTCTGCAAATCTTGTCTTTCTAAGTTTTATAAATACTTGTTAATGTTACAAGTGAGAAACTTCTTTCCCAGAACTACTACTTTTTAAAACAGACTCCCGAGGGGATGCTTCTCTGGCAATTATAATCTTGGTCTCTTTAAGTCCAGTGTCTACGATATCTTACCTACACGTCCCCATAATGTGCATTTTAGATTCTCCGACTTGCAGTTGCCATATTGGTCTCCTCTTTTTGCTGATGACCATACACTCAGTTTTCTTGATTTTAATGTTCAGTCCTTTCTTTTCACTTTCTTTTGCTACCTTCTATAGAAGATCCTGCCTTTTCCTTTCCGTGTCTGCTATCAGAACCCTGCCAACCGTGTATCTGATATTACTGAGACTGTAGCCGCCAATGATGAATCCTGGCAAGTCTTTTATTTTTCACATAATTGCTTCGCTGTACAACACATCCTTGTCTTACGCCCCTTTCTATTTTTGCATACCTGCTAAGTTAACTTCCTATCCGTACACGAGCAGTTTCTGCCAATATAGATTCTTGATTGTACTAACGTCTTTTCCGAAAATGTTGAGGTACTCGGGCATATCTATCAAGTCTTTGTGTCGTACTTTGTCTAACGTCTTTGCGTAGTCTATAAAGCCGAAAGAGCGACAACAGTGGACTTGAGAATGCGAAGTTTCTTATAACTAGTTTTAAGAAAAAGACTTAATAAATTTTAATCAGTAGTAACCGCAGCTGTTTGGTCAGTGAATGACGAATATTTTTTGAATGGCGGGACAGCAGCTTTTGAAGCCAACGCTTATCTAAAAACACGTGTAACATCCAGTAGATTCGAAAAGACAAATTTTCTGATAAATTATTTAAAAAATGATTTAAGAAATTTTAATTTTTAGTAACGCTAATGTTTCATGCATGAAAACGGCTATTCTTACCACTTCTATCACCATTTGGGTAGAGTTCGATCCTCACTGGGTACCCTCATATTTTTGGCCTAGTATTACATATACGAGGTGCCTAGAAAATCACCTATTACCACTCGTATTATAGCACGATTAAAAGAAACCCTGTTAAATTATTCTATGGTGCCATACTTACGAAATGTGCAAGGGGAATAGCTTAATGAACCTCGATCTATTTTGACTGCCTTGCAATATTTATTAAGTTATATATAAGTATATTTACCCGATGAATTAAAGTTAATATAAAGAATTGTTTAATTGATCTCCTACTTTGGTTGCCAGCTACAGCTATAGAGCCGACTCTGCTTTGCTTTTAACAGCAAGCCAAGAGTCGGGGAAGATGACTTCATCATGCTAGTTAAAAGAATAAAAGGGAGGATTTACTAATAATGGGAAGATCAAAGTCGAGACAAGAGACAAGTAAAACCAAAGAAATTAAAAAGTTGTTGTGAAGCTGAATTGTTGTTTAAAACAAGAAAAGGATGGAAACTGGAAAAAAACACAATCGCCCACATCTTGACATACAACGCAAAAGGAGACAAAGAAATTAATACAAAAATCTGAATCAGTTTTATTAGAAAGTGTAGTGGGTTAAATTTCACTAGAAACAAAGAAAAGAGTTCTAGATGTGATGTCAGTTCTTCAATAAAGCAGTGAATGCTGGACAATATCATCGAAAATGAGGACAAAACTTGAAGCAGAGGAGATGTTGCTCTACAGAAGGATGCTGCGGATATCGTGGACTGAGCATGCAAGCAACGTTGAAAGAATGGCAACAAAAAGGAAATTAATACTGAGCATCAGGAAGAGACAACTGAAGTTCCTGGGACATGCCATAAGGAAGGAGAGCTTGGAGAACCTGATACTGACTGGTCAGATACAAGGAAAAAGAGACAGAGAAAGGCAGCGGATAACATATTTGCAAGGCCTGATCAGGTGGATGACGGAACGGGGGTTGCGAGGTATAACAGGAGCAAACATACTAAGAGCCACAAGGGATAGGGAGAGGTGGAGAACCATGATTGCCTACGTCCAAAAGGGACAGGGCACATAGAAGAAGTGGGTTAATTCCAATTCCAGTTGAATTCATTGCATTCACTTACGGCAAAATACTCTTGGGAAAATTATTAATCCATCTCTTTCCCCTACAGGTATGGCTTGAATAGCTGGACAAATTAGGCTTTACAGACTTGGTTAGCAACCAGCCTACCGCAGAAAGAAAGCACAAACTATCACGTATTGCATTTAACTGAGTGTGTTATTATAACGAAAATTTTCAGCTATGGCTTTTCTTCGCATGTTATACATAGAATATTTCGATAGACCATCATAGGGTTATTTTTTTAACCAACCTCTGTAGAAATGAACTTTGAAATTAGCCTGAATTTAGTCTTACTACATTGCGGTCCAGTGGATATCGATTCGGCACGAGAAATCGGAGAGCCGAGTCCGAATTCCAGTTGAATTCGTTGCAATCATATACGCGCAAATACTCTTTCGAAAAGTATTAATTCGTCTCATCCTTCCAGTTATGGTTCAAATAACAAGACAGATTGGGTTCTATAGCCTTGGTTGGCAAACAGTCTACCGCAGAAAGCAATGGCAACCTACTGCTGTATAATCTTCTGCCCAGTCAGTCAAGTCTCTTTCGAGACATGATCGCCCAAGCGTGTATCATATATGGCACTTAACTGACTGAACCTTGGTTAACACCATGTGGACTCGTGAAAATATATTTTCCTGATACATTGTCTTAAAAGATTTTTAAAATTTCATCCGACAGTAGTACTACGCACTCGTTTAATGAACGTCAAAGGTTTTCTTACGAGGAAACAGCGAATATTATGATTCAGTTATGTGCCATACGTGATACACGCTTGGGCGATCATGTCTAGAAAGAGACATGACTGACTGGACATGGAATTTTCACGCAGTAGATTACCATTAGTTTCTGCAGTAAACTGGTTGCCAACCAAGGCTATAGAAACCAATCTGTCTTGCTATGTAACCTCTAGCTGGAGATCGAAGCGACAGATTAATACCGAAGAGGATTTGCAATTAATACTGAAGTGAACGCAACGAATTCAACTGGAATTCGAACTTGGCTCTCCGATTTCTGCTTGCGAAGCGATACACCACAAATCACATTACTATTACCATACGTTTATTTTCATTCACATGGAAGGATGGCCTTTAATTTTTTCTATGACATTTTATTAATACCGAAGTGAATGCAACGAATTCAACTGGAATTCGAACTTGCCTCCGATTTCTCGTTGCGAAGCGATACACCACAAATCACATTACTATTACCATACGTTTATTTTCATTCACATGGAAGGATGGCCTTAACTTTTTTCTATGACATTTTATTAATACCGAAGTGAATGCAATGCATTCAATCTGAAACTCGAACTTGGCTCTCCGATTTCTCGTTGCGAAGCGATACACCACAAATCACATTACTATTACCATACGTTTATTTTCATTCACATGGAAGGATGGCCTTCACTTTTTTCTATGACATTTTATTAATACCGAAGTGAATGCAACGAATTCAACTGGAACTCGAACTTGGCTCTCCGATTTCTCGTTGCGAAGCGATACACCACAAATCACATTACTATTACCATACGTTTATTTTCATTCACATGGAAGGATGGCCTTAACTTTTTTTCTATGACATTTTATTAATACCGAAGTGAATGCAATGAATTCAACTGGAACTCGAACTTGGCTCTCCGATTTCTCGCTGCGAAGCGATACACCACAAATCACATTACCATTACCATACGTTTATTTTCATTCACATGGAAGGATGGCCTTAACTTTTTTCTAAGTGACATGAAGGTTTTATTAATACCGAAGTGAAATGCAACGAATTCAACTGGAACGAACTTGGCTCTCCGATTTCTCGTTGCGAAGCGATACACCACAAATCAATAATATTACCATACGTTGAGTTTTCATTCACATGGAAGGATGGCCTTCACTTTTTTTCTATGACATTTTATTAATACCGAAGTGAATGCAACGAATTCAACTGGAACTCGAACTTGGCTCTCCGATTTCTCGTTGCGAAGCGATACACCACAAATCACATTACTATTACCATACGTTTATTTTCAATTCACATGGAAGGATGGCCTTAACTTCTTTCTATGACATTTTATTAATACCGAAGTGAATGCAACAATTCAACTGGAACTCGAACTTGGCTCTCCGATTTCTCGTTGCGAAGCGATACACCACAAATCACATTACCATTACCATACGTTTATTTTCATTCACATGTTGACATTTAACTTTTTTCTATGACATTTTATTAATACCGAAGAATGCAACGAATTCAACTGGAACTCGAACTTGGCTCTCCGATTTCTCGTTATAAAGCGATACACCACAAATCACATTACTATTACCATACGTTTATTTTCATTCACATGGAAGGATACCCGAACTTTTTTCATGACATTTTATTAATACCGAAGTGAATGCAACGAATTCAACTGGAACTCGAACTGGCCTGATTTCTCGTTTAAGCGATACACCACAAATCACATTACTATTACCATACGTTTATTTTCATTCACATAAAGGATGTCTTTAACTTTTTTCTATGACATTTTGATGAATGTCGAAGTGAATGCAACGAATTCAACTGGAACTCGAACTTGGCTCTCCGATTTCTCGTTGCGAAGCGATACACCACAAATCACATTACTATTACCATACGTTTATTTTCATTCACATGGAAGGATGGCCTTAACTTTTTTTCTATGACATTTTATTTAATACCGAAGTGAATGCAACGAATTCAACTGGAACTCGAACTTGGCTCTCCGATTTCTCGTTGCGAAGGATACACCACAAATCACATTACTATTACCATACGTTTATTTTCATTCACATGGAAGGATGGCCTTAACTTTTTCTCTGACATTTTATTAACACCAGCGGAATGCAACAATTCAACTGGAACTCGAACTTGGCCTCCGATTTCTCGTTGCGAAGCGATACACCACAAATCACATTACTATTACCATACGTTTATTTTCATTCACATGGAAGATGGCCTTAACTTTTTTCTATGACATTTTATTAATACCGAAGTGAATAACGAATTCAACTGGAACTTGAACTGGGCTCTCCGATTTCTCGTTGCGAAGCGATACACCACAAATCACATTACTATTACCATACGTTTATTTTCATTCACATGGAAGGATGGCCTTCACTTTTTTCTATGACATTTTATTAATATCGAAGTGAATGCAACGAATTCAACTGGAATTCGAACTTGGCTCTCCGATTTCTCGTTCCGAGGCGATACACCACAAATCACAATGCTATTACCATACTTTTATCCTCATTCACATGGAAGGATGGCCTTAACTTTTTTACTATGACATTTTCCACAATCTCAACCTTCTAATCAAAGTAGAGGCTAGTATTTTCTCTTTGTTTTATAATCTATATTGTAGTCAGTACGTATGGCTAGATCAGTTTGTTATTATTATTATTATTATTATTATTAATATTATTATTAGCGATGGTGGTGGTTCTGCTGCTGTGATTGAGGATGGTGCTTTCCTTGTTTTCATTATAGTTATAATGAACCTCCTTATTATAATGAACAGTAGTGGAGCCCAACGGCTGATTTGCCATTAAAACGATGCCAAGAAATTGTTAGACAACACGCAGTAATTTTAATAATTACTATCTCACTAATTAGGATCAATAACGAAGGTATTGCGTTGATAAGAAAATGTTGATATTACAACGACCACTATTACAACTAATAGTAATTTTTGTAATGGGGGTGGGATGATGCATTCTTCGATATAAATGATAAGCCCTTCATTGCCCGACAGTCATTTAGTCGCCATGTAATTCAAAATTGACTACATGGAGATTTAGGGGAAATAACTTTGTCACACTTTCTTTCTTTATTTCCTTCCCTCCTCTCGGTTCTTCTATATAAGTCTTATGCTAAATATAAACATTGAGCAAAAGTTTTATATATCTATTATTTAATAATAATAATTATATATCTATTATTTAATAATAATAAACTTATAAAACATACCGTTTACGCTTTCATATTGCTTTTTTCTTTTTCCTTTTTTTTTTTAATTTTTAACTTTTCTTCTACTTCTTTTATTTTTAACTTTTTTCTTCATTGCTTTTCTCCGTAATTTCTTTCCTACATCATTAGTTTTCTTTCTTTTTTCACGACCATTCTTTCTTTTTTTGAGTTTTTTCCTTCTTTGGTATCGTTTCTTTTTTCTCCTTATTTTATTTCAACATTTCCCTTTTATTGATTCTGTTTGTTTCTATTTCTTCTTTCTTTCTTTCTTTCTTTCTTTTTTTTCTTTTATTCATTTTTTTTCTTCCTTTTTTTCAGTCATTCATTTTTCTTTCTTACTTTTTATTTCTTTCTTTCTTATTTTTGTTTCTTTCATATATTTTTGTTTCTTTCTTTCTTTTTTCATTCTTTCTTTCTTTTTTCTTTATTCATTTTTCTTTCTTCATTTTTTATTCATTCATTTTTCTTTCTTATTTTTTCTTTCTTTCTCTCTACGTTTCTTTCTTTTTCTTTCTTTCTTCCTTTTTTGTTGATTCTTTCATACATGTTTCTTTCTTTCTTTCTTTCTTCCATTCATTGTTTTTCTTTTTCTTTCTTTTAATCTTTTTCTTTCTTTCTTTTAATCTTTCTCTCTCTCTCTTTTTCTTTTCTTTCTTTCTGTTACCTATGCATTTTTTCTTTATTTCTTTTTTCTTTTTTTCTTTCTTTCTTTTTTGTTGATTCTTTCATACATGTTTCTTTCTTTCTTTCTTTCTTTCTTTTAATCTTTTTGTTTGTTTCTTTCTTTCTTTCTGTTTGTTTCTTTTTTGTTTGTTTGTTTCTTTCTTTCTGCATTTTTTCTTTCTTTCTTTCTTTCTTTCTTTCTTTCTTTCTTTCTTTCTTTAACCCATTCATTGTTTTTTTTTCATTCTGTCAGTTTTCTTTCTTTCCTTTTTTCTTTCATTTTTCTTTTTTTCCTTTTTTTATTTCTCTTCTTTTGCTCTCGTTTCTTTCTTTTTCTTTTCTTATTTTTCTTCCTATTTTTCCTTTGATATTATATTTTCATTCTTTGTGTATTTTCTTCATTTTGTGCCATTTAATTTTAAATACTATCCCCAATGCATCAATTCGTTCTGTTATTTTCGTCTGTACCTTTTATTTTTATTCCATTCAGCATCATCATCATTATCATCATCTTCATCATTACGATAACTGTCATTTTCTGCGTTTTCTCGTTTCTCTGATGACGATTAGTGATAATGATTACAATGCATTATCGAAGGTGCATATCGATGGAAATCAAACCCAATGAATCCTAGAATCCTCCCACTACTCCCCTAGGCCACCGGCGATGTAATCAGGATTACGGTGTTTCAATCCTTGTTCATAGTAATAGAATAATATGGTTTTATGTTAATCTGAGAAATTTGTGTATTTTTATTTTACAGCAATTGCGAAATAACTTTTTTGACATTCTTTGTCATTTTTATATTTAATAGATTAATTTATGCACTTGTTTAAAAGAAATTTTAAGACTAGTTGTATCTGATAGCATTGACTGGGGGTTAAGCGACAACAGGCCCAATCACTATTTCCAGCACATTTATCACAGATTCTGGCCGATTTCAATGAAGCCGCTTTGTAATTACATTACTAGAAATTTCAATTTATCCATTCTTTTTCTTTTTTCTCTTTTGAAAATATTTTTAGGGATGCTGTGGCAGTTGAAACTTATTTATAAATGGAACTTTGTGTGTGTGTGTGTGTGTGTGTGTGTGTGTGTGTGTGTGTCCGTTACCTATAGACTCCAAAACGGCTGAAGCGATTTTCTTGAAAATTTATACAGCTGTACTATAAGTGTCTGCGAGTGTTCTTAGCTAGGTTTTGTATCGAGGTACCCCAGATAAATATCGAAAATCGATAATCGCAAAGATCGGATTATAGAAGGAGTGGTCCGATTTTAATCAAATTTGATACACTCATAGACAAAGACATAAGAAATGATATTCAGAAGTTTCAAGGTTGCAGTTCTTACAATAGTGCAGAAAATCGATAATATATATATATATATATATATATATATATATATAAACGGCAAGATGTTTGTGTGTGTGTGTCTGTATGTCCTTTATATAAATCCACAATTTTTCTCCGATTCTCACCAAAGTTCACACAAATATGGATTAGTTTTAAAGCTTTCATTACATCCGAGCAAGGCCGGGCTATACAGCTAGTGTATATATAACCAAATTTTGTTATTCATCCTGAAAGAATTTTCAAGTGACGTATAATTATTTTCACAAAAAAAAATAGAATTGGCAAAAAAAAAAAAATATAACAGTAAATAAATAAAAAATAGAATAAAATGAAAAGTCCGGCCAAGTGTAGTTCATCGCAGAATCAACCTAATGAACCACATGACAAAATCTATGACATGAGTTCGAATGAACTGAGCGTATAGCAGAATTACTCCGGAAATAAAACAAGAATAGTGACGTTTCTGAAACTGAAATAATAAATGCAATATTTATAACTCAGAATAATAACAAAAGAAGCAATGCAAATGTTAAAGGATGCATTCATATATTTTATACTAAGGACAGTAAGTATTACTTAGCAAGTAAGTTACTAAGCCTGATTTAATTGGGAAGGATCTGCTCTATTATAATAGAGACCGTTGTGTATTATTTAGTTGTGTGTGTATATATATATATATATATATATATATATATATATATATATATATATGTATGTATATATATATATATGTGTATATGTATATATATATATATATACACAACTAAATACACAACGGTCTCTCTCTCTCTCTCTATATATATATATATACAACTAAATAGACTGATTGACAAAAAAAAATTTGTGACGTAAATTTCTCAAATCTTAACCGTTATTTAATTTTTCTTTTTAATCTCATTTTGAATATGGACTATTGCTGAGGGTACGTGAGATCTCTCTTAGAGATTTCATGTTGAAATGTTCATTCAACTTATGAATTTTGAAAATTTATTTTACATATATATATATATATATATATATATATATATATATATATATATATATAGTCATCAGCAGATAGATTTATTTCGCTGTATCACAGCGCATCAGTACGATTGCTTTTTACCCAGGATTGAAACCCGATCGAATTGGCGTCAGTCGGCGATTCTACCTCTGAGCTATGGGTGCTCGCTTGAAGGAGGCAGATTTCTAGCGTGTACATTAACATTATACACATGCCCAATAGCTGAGAGTGTTCTAATTCATTGCTGAATGAACGATGCGTTGTGTTATATAGCAATATACAACAAACACGCATATATATAAAAATATAAGTTATATTTTTATTAATGACGATGAACCGTGTAGCCTAGGGAACAGAGAGTGAGAGAGCGCTCTTCTAAGGGGTTGACGGTGGGGTCGTCGTATCTGTTGCTCCTCTGGTCTGGTCTGGCTCTCTCGTCTGCCTCTGTCTCTGTCTGGTGAAATCCGTGCGCCGAGGTCTTTTTATAATCTCCAAACCGGGACTTCCGATTTTTGCCTCGCCCACGCACGCCCACGTAATTCTCAGAGACACCTGTTCTGTTTGCCTCTGTCCATTTCCGCTACTGCCGGAAATAAGGTCAAACAAACATCCGTTCCTTTCAACGACCGGAAAACAACCCCGCTTGCAACAGCCTTCTTCTCGGGTGGGGCCAGATTGTTATATTACAGTAGATGCTAGAGTAGTTACTGTTTTTCAAAGTCTACCATTCTTCTAGAGTGCTCAGTCAGGGTGTGAGAGCGTATATATATATATATATATATATATATATATATATATACGCTCTCACACAAGCTTACACAACAGATTACAAAATATGTTTCTTTAGGTATTTCTTAGACAGATAAATTAATGACACTTTTACTGCCAATAATACATATGTTTAAGACATTAGTAAAACAATCAGATTTTAAAATAATCATCAATAAAAATATCCAATGTAGAAAAATTAATATTTAATAACGGAAATGTTTAAAATATATTTATTAAACCATCTATTAATATTTCGTAGTGTAACCATTATTGCTAATTACACCTTGTAAGCGTTTAAAGGAAATCCCTATGAATTTCTTCCATGTTACTTGGGGAGTATTTTTCCGTTCTTCACGACAAAATTTCTTTAGTTCTTGATGGTTTTGTGTCTTCCTTCTTTGAATTCTCAGTTTCAGCGCTCTCCATAAATTTTCAATCGAACTGAGATCAGAAAACTTACTTTGCCATTTCAGTCTATTTTATTTAATAAGTTTTGCAGTATGTTAAGAATCATTGTCTTATTGTAAGACACAATTTGGTTTCAAACACAGCGAATGTACACTCTGACGAAAGTTTCTTTTCAAAATATCCTTTTAATATGTTCCATTTATCCTCTTCTCTATTGAATATTCCCTCCACCCCGAGCATTAAAGCAAACCCACTTCAGGATAGATTTACCACCATATTTTACTGTTGCGATCGTATTCTTCGGCAAATATGTTTCACCTTGACCATTTATGTCATGTACTTTTGCTTTGTAAATAATCCCTTTTGTATTACAAAGTTCATTAAGTGGGCATATATTTTTGCATCTACAATTACATCCCTTGTTAATGATCTTGTTTTGTACGTTGATATTTAAGTTTCTGGCGTTTTTTTTTTAATGCCATTTTCTACATGACTAGTACGGCTATAATTTAATTTGATTGAATTCCTATTAAAAATTTGTGAGGTTTTGGAAAGAGTTCATCTTTATAATCTTTTTGTTTTTCATCAAAGATTGAAAAGAAAAATAAGGTTATGAAGAATCCTTAAAAAATCTGGCCACAAGAACATTTTAGAATACAAACCCCAGCCAAGCAGATAAATGAAAAACAGTCGTAGAAATCGAAGCATTATCTGGTTCAACCTACCGTTAAACTTGGAAGTAAAAACCAAAATAGGACTAATATGTTTTAAACAAATCGATAAACACCGATTCGTGGAAATAACTCATTTCTAAATTATATATATATATATATATATATATATATATATATATAGTTTCTATTCCAGCTGGAAGCAAGTGGATGTGTCTTCCAAACTGATGAGCTGTGATATAGCGAAACAGGCTAGAATGTAGGTGACTAATATATTATGCTCTCATTACGATTGAGAGGAAAATATTAAAAAAAATTACCACTTTTGCGATTTACGCGTTACTCTTCAGCAATGAATTGAGTTCTTTCGGTAACTGGAGTGTGTATACACCGCTTATATATAACACGCTAAAATTTCCTCACTCTCATTCCATGGCTTAGGGAGTAGGGTTTCCGACTGACACTAGATCGGTCAAGTTTCAATCTCGACTGGAAGCAAGTGGATGTGTCTAGCCACATTGATGAGCTGTGATACAGGCTTGTATGTGGATGACTAATATATATATATATATATATATATATATATATCCCTCCTGTCACGTTTGTGTTTATGGCAGACACTGAAAACACACTTTAGTAACACATACAGAAGATTAGAAAAGAAAGCTGAAAGAAAGGGTTAGATATTAACTGTAAGAAAACATTATGTATTATTTTTAGGAAACAAAACGTATGATATATCGTCGGAATTCAGATTATGAATGAAACCCAAAGATAATTTTTCAGTAGTTCTTAAAATATGTATGAATGCGCCTAGGTGTTGTATATTACGCTGCTACTGGTAAACAACAATCGTCTTGATAGACAACGACGAACACAAACACATGTTTTTTTAATCATATCACCCCGAGCAAGGCGGTAACGCCACTGGTGCGTAGGGGGATAAGTAATAGTGAAAAGATTGGAAAAGAGAAAGCCGGAAACCACATCCTAAACAGGGAACAAGGGATGAGCCTCTTCACCTGTTCAATAGACGTGGGTAGAGTGTGAACCAGGCGATAGTTTAGTCTATTTACTCCAACAGAAAAAAAAAAAAGAGTGAAAAGATTGGAAAAAGAGATTGGAAATATATAAAAACATAAACTTATATTTTTATTCCTCGTCGGGGAGGGCTGTGTAGAGTAGGAGGGTAGCCAGAGAGATATTGTGCACACGCAGGAATTGTCGGGGAATTGTTAACCATAGGGTGTTTTCTGTTCAGTGTGTGTGTGTGTGTGTGTGTGTGTGTGTGAGAGAGAGAGAGAGAGAGAGAGAGAGAGAGTGTGTTCTCTACGGCCAAGAGTGCTAACTACGAATTTGAAACACCAAAATTAAACAAATACTAAAATGTGAATAAGTAGCGTTTTCGTTTTTTTAACAGAGAATGGAAAAAGTGACACCGAAATCCGAATACACATTTGAATAGCGAAAGCTGTGTAACCACAAAAATAACGTTTATAAATATATAAATGTCCAATTCAAGGAAAATAAAACTTACAAAATATTACAGTTATTGTGGAAAGAGGCATTTGGTGTATTATATCGCATGATATATCAGCCGACGTTGTCATTTATGCGCATCCATACATTTTTACGGTGATCATTGAAATGGTTGCAGTACGTCATTCTTTCGCCGTTATCCTCTTCATCAAAACGACCATATCTTCTGTATCATTTTCTTCCCAATATTCTTTATCAGTTCTTTTATCACCAGTAAAATCTTTAATTACTCCTCCTGTCTCTCTTTATCTTAAATGACAGAGTACTATAGCTTTTTTTTGTCTCCACAAAATCTTTATTTTATTCACATATTTTTACGTGCGATCTCTCAAGCTTAATTTAATTACAGCCAGAAAAATTTCCTTATTAGCTCCTTGTCTTTATCTATCAGTCGCAGGCTACACAATTTAGTCTGAAGCTTACTAGCAGGAAGCTATTTCTAATTGACAAGTTCTATTTGGCTTTTATCTCTTAACACAGATTCTTCTTCTTCTTCTTCTTCTTCTTCTTCTTCTTCTTCTATGTGCCCTGTCCCTTCAGGAGGTTGGCGATTATGGCTTTCCACGTCTCTCTATCCCTGGTGGCTCTGAGCACGCCTTCTCCTGTTACACCATGCAATCCTCGTTCCGTCATCCACCTGATTAGGTCCTTCAAATATGTTACCCGTTGCTTTCCCCTGTCTCTTTTCCCCTCCACCTGGCCTTTTAATATCAGGTTTTCCAAGCAGTCCTTCCTCATTGCATGTCCCAGAAACTCCAGCTGTCTCTTCCTGATGCTCAGTATTAATTTCCTTTTTATTTCCATCATTTCTAGGACCTGATCATTGCTAACATACTCGAGCCATGATATTCGCAGCATCCTTCTGCAAAACCACATTTCAGTTGCTTCAAGTTTTTCCATCATCTTTGATGATATCGTCCAGCATTCAATGCCATATTGAAGAACTGACAACACATAGCAATCCAGTACTTTCTTCCTTGTTTCTAGCGAAATTTTCCTGTTTCTTAATACTTTACTTCTGGAATGCTTCCTTAGCCATGCCTTCGGATCTCTGAGTCGCACTTTCCGTTTTCTGTTATAACACTTCCCAGGTATGTAAATTTTTGTACCTGCTTGATTCTAGTATCCCCGACCTGTATTTGGCATATTGGGCCGCCCTTTTTACTGATGACTATGCATTCGGTTTTCTTGCAGTTACACAGCCAAAAAAATTATTACTCCTGTTCATTGTTTTGATAGCAGTCGAAACTAATATCTCACACATCATGGTAAGATATTAACGAGATGAAGACACCACCGCCACTAATGTCATATCACTATGCGGAAGGTATGACTGTAGTAGCATCTACTTGCAATTTAGTGTCATTTCATATATGGTTAGTATAGTACATCGATCACTATCTCAATTTATTATCCTTTTTTTGCGAGTCTCCTCTCTTTATGATGCGGGCAATTATGATTAGCCCTAACTTTTTATCCGCTATAGTTTTAAATAACTGTGGACGCTTTACCTTTGTTTTGGCAATTATTCCACTCACACAGTCTCGCTAAGAAGGCTGTATATTTTAATCGCTATTATTACAAGCAGAGGCAGTAAAGCCACTAAAACGCGTAAAGTTACAGTGTTTAGAGATATTAGGAAAAGAAACATTATTAATGAGCAAAAAGAGTAATGAGGAGGACCGTAAAATATTTACATTTCAAATAAATTTTGGCAGCTTTGATGTTTAAACATAATCCTCTTGCCAATATGTGCGTTGTGGTGTGGATATCGACTCGAAAGAAGAAATCAGAGAGCCGAATTCGAATTCCAATTGAATTCGTTGCATTCACTTACGCACAAATACCCTTAGAAAAGGTATTAATCCGTCTCTTCCTTCAGTTATGGATGGAATAATAATACAGATTGGGTTCTATAGCCTTTGCTGGCAACCAGTCTACTGCAGAAAGCAATGGCAACCTACTGTGGGATAATCTTCTGCCCAGTCAGTCATGTCTCGAAAAAGACATGATCGCCAAAGGGTGTATAACGTATGGCACTCAACTTGCCAGTATATTGTGAGTGTCCCATATTTCTTGTGTTGGAACTCAGTACGTTTTAAATAGATTGTAAGTGCCACTTTCTTTTATGTTCCTTTTTTTCGTTATGGCTTTTTAGTACCTCGCGTCTTTTGTCATATGATAACTTTAATATTTGTCGGTGGAAACACAACCATATCACTTCCAGTCTGTTTTTCGTCTAGGAGGACATTGTCAGGCATTCGCTGCCATTTGGAGGATTACACCACAGATAAAGAGAAGAATGAAGACAGCAAATATATCGCTCTACAGTAGGATACTACGAATTCCATTGTCGGAACGAGTAAGCAACGAGGATATCTCAAGGAAAATGTTATCAGAAAAACACTTATAATCAGAATCAGAAAAAAGTAAAGCTGAAATATCTTGGACACATAATGAGGATGAAGGGCTCGGAGAATCTGATACGGACAAGAGTTATTGAAGACAAAATTAACTGGAGCGAGTCACCTAATTGCATGAATAGATGGAAGAACGTGTTGGGACAAGAGGCTTTAAAAATGCCGTTAAAGGCCACTAGCGATAGGATTTGCGGACAGCCATCGTCTTGACTGGATACATCACGTGGAAGAAGCAGAATGATAAAAATCAAAGCAGTTGAACTCAGTTTGTATGATTACTTTAAGATCATTAAATATGAAAATAAACAAGTCGTTCAGTTATTGTAACAGGGTCATGAGATTACCTGTTCTTGGTGTAGAGGTTTTTATATTTAAAGCTTAAATTAACGTGTATTATAATAGTTTATAAACTCTAGTAATTTTTAAGATGTCTGTAAAATTTTCATGTGAAATCTGACAAGCGAAATTTTGATAATCTAGTAGCACGTGTAAATTCATGGGGTCTGGGCACCAAGGAAAGAAATTCTTCATAATAAAAACCGTGAAAATATTTTTAGAAAATACATGGATTATTACTATATGAATATTATTATGTTGTCATTTTTCATCATATTTCGATTTCTGTTATGATCGCACTACCAACAAAGTCTTCGGGAAGACCCACGGCAGGTCATGGTGTGTCGTTAAGGCTTCATTTCATGTTTTTTTCTATCTCACCTATCATCCCGAGCGTAACAAAGTTCTCCTTACTGTGTGTGCTTTACTTAACAAGACAATCTTTTGTACATCTCTTAAGCTGGGGTTTCCAGGGATTCTTTCATTGTGTTGTTTTGTTCAATTTTTTATCATTCCAAGTGCACCTACTATCACTGGCACAACTCTTGTTTTCAATTTTCACATTTTTTCTATTTCAATTTCCAGGTCTTTATATTTTGACAGTTTTTCGAATTCCATGGTTGCTATATTAAAATCCACTGGACAAGCCATATCAATTAATAGACAAGCTTTCAGGTTTTTAACAATAATGTCCGGCATATTGGCTTCAATTTTTCTATCTGTGGAGATGGTGTAATCCCATACAGTGGTGACGTTTTCTATTTCTGTAACCGGTGTTGGGTGATGTTCATACCAGTGTTTGTTTACAGATTTTCCGTAGTGTTTACACATTGTCCAACGTAAATATTGCCCCACTCTATCGAGAAAATTTTTATATTCCTTTGAGGCAAGTATAAAACATCCTGAGATTAGATGGTCTATGTTTCTTGGTGTTTGTCACAGAACCTGAATTTTGAATTCACATTATTATGTATAATATTTGTCTAAAAGTTCTGAGTGAAAAGAGTTTGGTCTTGCGCTGCAAGAATAAAGCCTTCAGTCTCAGACTTTAATCCAGATGCACGTAACCATCGATGAGTATTAACTTTATCAACATTGGATTTATTGGCACGTTCTGGATATTAGCCATGGAATGGTTTGTCCGTTAATCGAGTACTGATAGTTCACTTCTAAGTTGTTCGATTTCTTTTTCTATTTTTCTTTTCCAAGGTGGATCTTCATGTCTGTGAGACTGCCTTGTTTTGAATTTGATGTTCAATTATTTTGTTGCTGCTATTGCTGATGCATATATTGCTTTATTGAGATTTATATGAGTGTCTTCTTCATCCAAAATTAATTTGAGTGCTGCATTGTAGAGCTTCATAATTTTGAGGTTATGCTTTGTTGGTTGTAATTTTGGGAGCTGTTCTCGTTCCTCCATTGCAATATTTTGTACTTGACTTATATTGTTCTTGATTTCTTCCTTGGCTTCTTGTATACTGTTCTGGTTTTCCGTAAAATAATTCTGTTCAATGTCTTCTGAACTCGTTTTATTTTCGTCTTGTAACTGACTCAGATCACACCTTTCCAGCACTTTTAAAATTACAGCATTTTCTTTACAGTGATTTGTGTGTATCACGGTTTCTACATTATGACCTGTGGCTTGTATGATGTTATTACTTGTTATTTCTGATTCCGGTTCCTTTTCATATTTTGTTGATTCGTCTATTCTGGTTGTAATTTTTTTATTTCATTAATTTCAGCTTCTGTCAATCGGTTATTTTGGATGATGTATCTTCGTACATTGGCTAATTTATTTTCGTCAATGTACTTTCTTTTTGTTTGTCCAACCTTTTCTCGCCAAATGTCACATGTTTGGCGAGTCATGATTTTTTGAGGTTTGAGTAACGCTTCATGAAATGCAGTCATAACGACTATGTACTCCTCGCGAGGCCATTTTATTTTTTCTTTCTTTAAATATAAAGTTATAGATCTAGCTGGAGAATTTTCAGTGCCATCATTAGGATTATCCTGGTTGTGGGGACCTGAACATGCATTCTTTGTGTCGGAGTTTGTTCCTATGGCAGAATTTTCGACTCAGGTAGGTTCCC
Organism: Ascarosepion bandense; assembly: GCA_037127315.1. Taxonomy (NCBI): domain Eukaryota; kingdom Metazoa; phylum Mollusca; class Cephalopoda; order Sepiida; family Sepiidae; genus Ascarosepion; species Ascarosepion bandense. The sequence goes on from JBBBDQ010000813.1 coordinate 1,079,758, forward strand.
TCCTGAAGGACGGGTTTCCTGTTTATCCACTGGAAGAGCCAAACTGGAAGTTTTATTTCTATTTGTATTTCTAATATTTTTCCCACGAGTGACGCACGTGTCCAAAAGTGCACCCAAAGTTGCCCGGCACGTTGGGTTACGGTCTTTTTCAAACAGGGTCCCGAAGACTGTAGGGGATCGTTTGTGACCTCAAAACGTAGTATCCATTTACTCCTCGGCACGATTAACACCTTGAGTTGCGGGTTGTTGGTCGGAGTTTTCCTTCTCCTAAATGGGTTGCTAATCGACAGCTGACAGAGACGCGATTGGAATTCAAAGAAAAAGACGCGGGTTTAAAAAAAAGTATTATATTATTATTATTATGTCATTTTTCATCATATTTCGGTTTCTGCTTTGGTCGCACTGCCAACCAAGTCTGCGGAGAGACCTAAGACTTGTCGTGGCATGTTGTTATGGCCCCATTTCATGTTTTTTCTATCTTCCCTATCATCCCTAGCGTTACGTAGATAAAGTTTTCCTTAATGTGTGGGCTGTACTTAATAAGACAATTTTTTGTATATCTCTTAAGCTGGGGTTTCCAGGGATTCTTTCAATGTGTTGTTTTGTTCCCTTTTTTATCATTCCAAGTGCACTTACTATCACTGGCGCAACTCTTGTTTTCAATTTCCACATTTTTTCTATTTCAATTTCCAGGTCTTTATATTTTGACAGTTGTTCGAATTCCTTGGTTGCTATGTTACAATCCGCTGGACAAGCCATATCAATTAATAGAAAAGTTCTTTCTCTTTGGTTTTTAACAGTAATTTCCGGACTATTTGCTCCAATGTTCCTGTCTGTGTCGATGATGTAATCCCATAGAATGACGATATCTTCTGTTTTTGTAACCGGTGTTGGGTGATGTTCATACCAGTGTTTGTTTACATATTTTCCATAATGTTTGCACATTGTCCAATGTAAATATTGCCCCACTCTATCGTGATGATTTTTATATCCATTTGGGGCAAATACAGAAATTCCTGAGATTAGATGGTCTCTTGTTTCTTGGTATTTTTCACAGAACTTTCATTTTGGATCCACATTTTTATTTATAATATTTGCCTAAAAGTTCCTAGTGAAATGAATGCAGAGGCTTGTCTTGTCAGCGTTGTTTCATCTGTTCAAGGTGTTTATGTTTGGGATTCTTTTTCACATTTTTTGCCGCAATAGTTGGTTCTTGGCTTTTGTTTTGCTCTTTTACAGAATCTACTAAATGTAAATCTTGTTTGTATTTTCTGCCTTTTTTCATTATTGAATATTGTTGTTCTGTTTTCATGTTGTTTGACTAATTGTATCACCCCGCCCAGTCCTTTGTCGTTTCCATCTATGTTAGTAAGCCAATAGTTGTCTTGTATGACAATTCTAGCTGAATAAGACCTCTTCCAACTTCTTTACGGGGTTTGTATATACGGTCTACATCAACCTTTGGATAATCTTTCGTATGCTTAGATAAAAGCTTTTATGTCTTAGAATCCATTCGCCTGATGTCATTTAGTGTGCAGCTCAAGATGTTGAAACTATATTGTACCACCACGATGGCAAGGTTATTAGTGGCCATAATGCTGTTCTGAGAATTCAATATTATTATTATTATTATTATTATTAATAATAATAATAATAATAATATTCTCTTGAATTTCTATTGTAGACACATTATCTTCTGAGGACTAACAAGAAACATCAGGTCATAAATAATTATATTTTCCATGAGTCATTTTTATATTTTAAAAAACCTACGAGCCTGGTCAGTACTTAGATGGGTGACCATTTGGGAATACCAGGTGCTGTAAACGTAAGGACCAAGAATGGTCCAGCGGTCCTCCATGTTTGGTGGTTGGGCGCAGGGCTAACAACCCTACCCCATAAAAACAGTTTGTTCTAGAAACAGCAACAAAACGTTGCTGCCCTCTGCACCATTGGGTGTGATGGATAAATGATAACGGTCACACACCTTTTACAGCGATAATGTTGATAACTTCGTCATGTGTGAGCTGTACATGTGAGTACAATTTATTGCATTTTCCTTAAGGCAAACCAGGAATCTTTTCAATGAATTTATCGTAACCATTTCCAATAAATCTGTGAACTTCCACAACAACTAGAAATATTGATGTCCTCATGTGCCTCATCTTTTAGAATTCTACTTAAAGTTACTTGTATTTTGATAGTTTTCAAAATCTTCAAACTTGCATTACAATCTTCAATGACTGTCATGTCAATAAGGAAGAACATTCTGATTTTGTGGTCTTTGTTCAAAAGTTTTGAGCGAAAACTTTGATTGTTCTGTTATTTTTGTTACACGTTTTATCTTTCCAACCGGGTTTAAGTGATATTCATACCAGTTTGCAGTTTCCTTTCCGAAAAAGGTGCATATTTTTTAGTGGAGATAGTGGCACACGTTATCATAGCGAGTTTTATCTTCAGTGTATTTTAACACCGTGCAATCTATTACAAGATGCTTAAATTTCTGTATATTTATCTCAGAATTTGCATTTTGTGTTAACCCATTTTTTCAGCATTTCTGATTAGTATTTTATTGAGCAAACATTTCTCCTAGCAACAAGAATAAAACCTTCAATTTAAGTTTTTAACATTACACTACATAACCACTGATGGGTATGGGTTTGTCTAAACCATTTTTTGTTTGTTAGCGAAGAATAATGACCATCAAGAGAGTCTATAAGTAATAACCCTATAACAATAGGGATAATTGTAGCTTCCGCATTTTTGCTATATTTATTTGCGAGTCCTTATAATTTGGTAGTTCTTAAAATTCTTTTTTTTTTTAATACAATTTGAAATCTTGTGAGCAATTCATATAGATTAGTTATCAGGTTCCATTTGTAAAATCTTACATGACTATATTTGGTCTATTTGCATCAATTTAACTCTTTGCGAGAATTGGAAAATTTCATAGTATAGTCACCTTAACAACATTTGTGAAAACATTCGGCTGGTGTTAGCACCATATATCAGAGACCATAGTTTGAACCATACATTATTATTATTCGATTAGTTTTTGTTGAATACTTAATTTCTTTCGGCTCCCACCAGCGACCAAATAGCATCATGAAATTTTTAACTTGACATTTGTAAAAAGAAAAAAAAAGCATCAGCCGAACAACACACATATTTTAGAGATCTTTCCAATGCTGTGAGCTGCATTTATAGAAACAGTTTATTTAAGGCCCGGACTAACAGGTTTCCATTCAATGAGTCTATCAGAAATTTTTGCAATGAAATCGAGAACTCTAACCACCAGTAGCATTTTTGATGTCTTATTAATTATTCTGTGTAATGCAATCAAAATGCCAAATACAAATCGGGGATAATAAAATCCAGTAGGTACAAAAATTTAAATACCTGGAAATCGTTATAACAGATGACGGAAAGTGCAAAACAGAGATCCGAAAGCGAATTGGTATGGCAAAGGAAGCATTCCAGAAGTTGAATAAGGTATTATGAAACAGGACAATTTCCCTAGAAACTAGGAAGAGAGTACTGGATTGCTACGTGCTGTCCGTCCTTCAATATGGCAGTGAATGATGAACAATATAATCAAAGATGATGGAAAGACTTGACACAACTGAAATGTGGTTCGCCAGAAGGATGCTGCGAATCTCATGGATCGAGCATGTGAGCAATGATAAGGTCCTAGAAATGATGGAAACAAAAAGGAAATTAATACTGAGCATCAGGAAGAGGCAGCTGAAGTTCCTGGGACACGCAATGAGGAAGGAGGGCCTGGAGAACCTGACACTAACAGGCCAGATAGAGAAAAAAAAAGGAGAGGAAAGCAACGGATAACATATTTGAAGGACCTAATCAGGTGGATGATGGAACGAGGGTTGCACGGTGTAACAGGAGAAGGAATGCTCAGAGCCATCAAGGATAGGGAAACGTGGAAATCCATGATCGCCTACGTCCTTAAGGGACAGGGCACATAGAAGAAGAAAAATGCAATTTTTGTCTTTGAATTGTACTTGTAATTGTGTACTATTTGCTTACGTCTACAAAATATGAAAAATGGCTATTATTTTCTTCAAAATTTGCTTTTGTTACTAGGATAGTATCTCTAAAATTTACCTATTAATTTTTAGATAACTGGCAACTGTGAATATTCTCGTTAAGCAATCTAGGCGATGTCACAAAATTACGGAATTTTGAATCCTGAAGATCTCTAATATTCCTCATAGTGATTCAGTATAGAAAACATTCTTGATACTGTCAAAACTAATGCGCTGTTGTTGAAACATATTTAATATATATTTTTAAAATACCACTAGTTCAAAATTAAATATAAAACTATTTAACTTTTAAAACATTCCACATTTACACTAAAAAATTAAACAAGCAAAACCTTCAATTATACCGTCTACAGTTTGTTAGCAGAGTTCTCAGGTGAAATGAGGTGCCCAGGATTTGTCTTAATTCCCGACAAGCATGTCGAAATATGGCTTGTGAATATATTTTAACGGATTTTTTATACAGAGCTTTCCCACTCTTGTCTTGGTTAAAATGCTACAGACAGCAAAATGCGTCTGCCGGATGCTTATAACCTCTTGATGTCATGTGTGACAAATACTTCTATCACCGACGATACTTGCACCTTGACAGCTAGCAGTAAAGTGAACATTTGAGTTTGCGTTCGACGTATTTATACTGTCATCTATGATGACAGAACGTTTTAGAAATTCTTGAATTTTTAGAAACTTCTGGAAATTTCTTCCTCTACAAAATTATAAGAAACTCTCCGTCAGAAACTATGTCTGAAATATAATGGAAAATAAATTCGTTCCGAAACATTAATCTCCAAATAACTAAACAGAAACAATTAAAAAATAACACTTACTGACCAATGACAAATTTGGTTTTATAGTGTAATTATAATTTCAATATAAAAAATATGATATTTACAGGATGAACAGTGCAAAAGATTATTTATACTCGCGAAACTCTTATACTTAAACATAAACAAACATTGCTGTTGAAATAATAAAATGAATGGATGAAGTAATAAGGATATTAATGGTCTACATACACACACGCACTCTCAAACACACACATACATACAGATTGTGGTCGGTAAATAGTCGCCATATTGTTCTTTTTAAATTTTACACATGCGCGTTGCTTTTGCTTTTGTCGAATGTACCATATAGCAGCTTATTTTGGCCACAGTCTGTTAGAAAAAAGGACGCCATGACACAATCTACAGCACCAGGAATTTGGAAATGACATACTGTAATGTTTAGTATTCGTGCAAGAAGCTTCAAAATAAACATTTGAGAATGTCTGAATGTCAATAAGAGTACAGTTCAGAAGATTTGGAAAGAGTTGCATGATATATCCAGTCAACATCACCGTGTTTAGTGTGATCACAAGTGATGGCAGCGTTTTGTCTTCGTTCATCTTTCCACGGGAAGAAAACAAAATTGTCTATCAACCGAATTCTGCGACCACATTACTCCCTTATATCTGGTCACATAACTTCTCATAATACAACCCACCTGATTATTATGTGTGGGGCCAAGTTGAGCGAGAGACCAACAAAATTTCTTGTAGCATGGAAGATGAACTGAAGGCAAAGATTATGGCAGCATTCACCGACTTAAAGAAGGAGACCGTCCCGAAGAATTGCATAATATTCCGAAGTCGTCTGGAGGTCGTGGCTGAGGCTAATGGCGATTTTATTAGAAAAAGTTATTCTTTAGAATTTCAAGATATGTTTGTGTAATATTAGTAAATATATTGTTAAAATGAGATGTCAGTCGATTTAATTTTTTGCGTAAACTAGATGACAATCCATTCAAAATACAAAAAAAAAGCATCAGAACAAACGCTGTTTCGAGCGAAAGGGTCATCTCACTGAATAAATTATTCAATGCACCTTCAAAATACGGACTAATTGATACTTGTTCTCCACGAAACTCTTACTTTGAAAACAAAACCCCGAGAGGATGCTTTCCTGCCAACTACAAACTTGGTTTCATTTCCAGGGTCAGCTGACATTTGTTCTACACGTACTCGTATTGTAAAATTCTTTCTTTATTTTTGCTTACCAAAATCGCACTCAGTAACGAATTCCTAGAGTGATCCGTAGTCAATGTATTCCGTGAACTAACAATATATATATAAACTTAAAAATGTAAAAATAGCACATTTTTTGACCATATCGAGTCAATTAATTGAGGGTTGTTATATATATATATATAAACTTAAAAAATGTAAAAATAGCACATTTGTTACCATATCGAGTCAATTAATTGAGGGTTGTTTTATATATATATATATATATATGTATATAAACTTAAAAATGTAAAAATAGCACATTTGTTACTATATCGAGTCAATTAATTGAGGGTTGTGGGATGCAATGGGCTAGATTAACCTTTACAACATAAGTCAATGATGGATAGGAGAATGTGTTAAGAGGATAGAGATTGGGAAAGAATTAGCTAGATTTTAGGTGTCAGTTTATAAAACATTTGAGTTCGTACAATTATATTTTGATATATAGACGATTGTATAGAATGTGTTTGTAGAACGGTTACAAATTTATTTTTAATATCATAAGATGTTTTTCATTAAAGGAGTGCAATAAGTATATTAAGAAGAGAATTGTATTGAAATATAAAGCATGTCAAATTGTTTAGACCACATAGTATTCTATATATCAGTTAATCGAAACAAAGGAATTATCAAAGGGGAGGAGAATCTTATATATTAATGCAAGAGGTAGAGATTTGATTGTGGAATTTAGGTATATTATAGCAGAAAATATATGTATTTTTTGACAGTATTTATTTATTTCTATTATTATCCATATATATTTGATATTTCAGACCGGCCTTAGCCTTTCATCAGAAACAAAATCTTGTTTTTTTTATTTTGTTTCTGATGAAAGGCCGAGGCCAGTCTGAAATATCGAATATATATGGATAATAATAGAAATAAATAAATACTGTCAAAAAATACATTTATAACTTACAACCTTTTAGTAGTTTTTCCTATACATATTAAGACAGTCTACGTGGATCATCATTATGCTATTTGGAGCCTAACTATACTTTAAGATATATATAAGTCGATGATAGCAGATGGTGAGTAACCTCGTTGCGTTTGCTTTACAGGTTTAATTTAGTGCATTTACTAATTTTAAAGTGTCCTGTAAACATGGAAAACACGATTCATGTAAGGGTTTACAAGTTACAAACTTTACAAATATTGAGTATCGAGCACTCTTTAAAAAAATACTACGAACAATGGATTGTTAATCCATTTGCTTGTACTACTATATATATATATATATATATATATATATATATATATATATATATATATATATATATATATATATATATATTGGATAGATAAAAGTAATCTCATGAGCAATGTATTCAAATCTTCAAACCTAGCGAATTAAACAACGCGAGTATTCGTCAATGTTTAGTTGAGAAATAATCACGTTGATAAGAACATTTCCCTCGTCTACATAAAATATAGACAAATACTGTTTGTCTCAGAAACCAGATGGAAAATTAGAAATACAACTAAGCAGAACAACGAACGAGACAAGAAATGTTAATATGTCAGAACCAATGAATTGCAATGACAATTCTAGCTTTAGGGAATGGTAAATCCGGATTATTCATAAGTATGGAAGCGCAAACGCGCCACAGATAAGAAGAGGATAGATGAGCCAAGCGTCAAAATAAGATTAATACAATTAAACTTCGATTCCCCGATCGGCTGACAGCGGATAGGTCTTCCTGCGATTCAATGAATTTATAAAGAGTGTTTTTACGCGAAATTCAGTTTCGAGCCGGCAGGAAATGAATAAAAAAAAGAATTCAAACGAAGTTGGAGAGAATTCTAAGCGAGTACGATTGAGAAAAGAGGAGGTCGATAGAATAAGCGAAGATATAGAGGTAGAATGAAGAAAATGGGAGAACGGACATTGTTTGGAAATAAGAAAAACAGTGTAAAACTATAGACAGAATTGTCTATTGGGAATATGAACAGACCGTTTACTATTTTGTTTTCGAATATTGTGTAAAGGCAATAAACTTGGACGCTATTTCTATGGAATTATTACGACAGAAAAAATCACGTAGAATCCATCTCAAGCTAAATGACAGACAACAATAGATTAAGTTTTGTAGGATTCAGAACATAAGATTAAGAAAATGATAATAGAGAGAAACGAAAAAAGTAAGTGAATGGTAAAGGATGATGAGTTAAAAACCTGTACTATCCATAAATATATATATATGAAATAATTTGTTTGAACATTATTTTTGATCGATACTCATATTTAAGTAGATATTCTGTTTTTAATTAAACAGTATTTTTATTTTCATATATATATATATATATATATATATATATATATATATATATATATATATATATATCTCATCTGGCCTGATTATTTACGATAAATTTTTATTACAAAAAAGTATGCCATTCGGCAGGATTCGAACCCGCAAACCCCATAGAGGAAACTACCATTTGATCTGGTAACGTCTTAGACTTCTCGACCACGAATGATCTCCAATCTAAACGCGGTTCCAATCAAAACTATATAACACAATTTTCGATTCATCGCAACAACCATATCTGCTCTGAAATGTAACGTAATGTCAAAAAATGTAAACATGTTACGGAAATTAACGAAGATTAACGAAACTTAGTTATAAATAACCGACAATTTGAAATGATTTGTTTGAACACTATTTTTGATCAATACTCATATTTAAGTAGATATTCCGTTTTTAATTAAACAGTATTATATACATATATCTAAGGCATTCCACTGCACAGGGGGTTACATAGAGCGATTGGGTGTAGGAAATGTCAGAAGGATGGTGATAGACGAGTTAGGATGTACATAAGGAGAGAGTTGGAGAGAATGGGTGTGAGTTAGTGTGTTAGGTGGTGTCTATTGACCCTACATTTAAAGTCCTGGAGGTTGTAGCCGTCGGGGTAGCAAGCATATGGAAGGGAATTCCACAGGCGGGAAGTGCGAGAAAAGAAGCTGTTGGGGTAGAAATTGCGGTTACATTTCATCGGTTTCACTGTAAAAGAGTGGGACCTAGTTGTCAATCTAGTATGTCGTGCAAATTCACACCTAGCGGGCACCAGAGCAAGAGCCATGAAAGTATTTATAGAAGAGTCACAAGTAAGCCACGTCACGCCGGTGAGAGAGTGACTGCAGGCGGTCAGCTAAGTCGGTATCAATCACATTACAGATTCTTTGCTGTATTTTGTCAAGAACCCCCAGGAGAATAGCAGGGGCACCCGACCAGATGTGGCAGCAGTATTCAATACACGGGCGGATGGTAGTGGCCCGATTATTTACAATAAATGTTTATTACGAAAATGTGTGTCATTCGGTAGGATTCGAACACGCGATTGGATTTGATTGGAACCTCGTTTAGACTGAAGGTTATTCGTGGTTGAGAGGTCTAAGACGTTGCCAGATCAAATGGTAGCTTTTACACGTCTCTTATTTTAATTCCCGGGAGTAAAATTGATAAGACTGGGACGAAACCGGATATTTTTAGTTATTAGAATTTACATTAAAAATGCCTTTTAAATTTCGCTTATTCCTTCCTGTAGTAAACTTTTTACAACAAAAGATTTGTTCAAATATATATATATATATATATATATATATATATATATATATATATTAGCAATTTTTTTATCTCAAAATTGTGGTCAGTCTAATTACGGTGGGTGTCCAAAGAATTTGACGTATTATTTTTAAAATGCCCTTTTTGTGTTCATATTTGTTTTTTATGTATGTTCCTTGAAGTTTCTGTGTGTTTTTGTTTCTTATTATTACAGGCGATAGAGTAAAATCCTCCTTCAGATTTTTCTTATTGTTTTCTTTATTACAAAGTATTTTATTGTTTTGGGTGGAGTAGTCACATTTTTTTATGTTGAGTTTAGATTCTTTTCGATTACAAATGTAAAAGCGTTTGTAGGCATATATGTTTTATTCATAAGGTTTGTTATTTTGGAATATTTTATGAGCTTTTCTTTTGCATTGAATATAAAATAATTCGAGTACTGAATATTTTTGAAAGTGTTTTCAATATATTTCTCTTATTCATGTAAATAATTAAAGCTGAATATTTTTAGTGTTCTTAGACAGAATCTAATGTTTATGCTAGAATTTATTTTGTTATGAGAATAGAAATTTATTAGGTCATTTTTTGTTGGTCGATTTTCGGTGGACACCGAGTTTTAAACTGTTGTTAATGCATTGCAGTGGAAGGGTAAGGAATTGTAATTTTAAATTTCATATGTGAACTCAAGTGTGTGTTCGACTATGTCTAATGGTAAAGTCAGGTAAATCAGTATCATGAAGATATACAAGAAGGGCATCTTCAATTTAACGGGCGTCTGCTAATTGTCTGGATAAAATATTTTGGAAAGTACCGCTTTCGAGAAATTTAAAGAAGATACAAGTCATCACTTCACTGAGAGGCGATCTGATTGGTAATCGAAATTTTTGTTTGTAACAATCATTATTAAATTTGACGTAGCATTGATTAGTAATGAAACATCAGATTTTGATTATTTTAGTTGTTGGTAGAGAGAGTCCTTCATTGTATTTAGATGCTTTTTAGGAGATTTAGGAAATTTTTAACTGGAGCGTTGGTGTAAAGGGATTTTATATATGAACTGACCATGTGTTTGTCGATCATGTTCACTTCCCTTAGTTTTTCAACTAGGCTGTTTGAGTTCTTTATATGAGATGAACTGATTGTTCCAAGGAAAGGGGTTGGAAATTTTGTTATAGCTTTCGCAAGTTTATGGGTCGGGGCGCTGTCCATTCCCGAGATAATAGGGCGTGTTGGGATAAAAATATTGTCGGTTTTAGACAGATCGTCAAAGTTTGTGTGTTCTAGGGTGATATTCTATGAGTCTATACCACGATTGATTGACATTTTAATTAATTTCCTGATTTCCTTGTGTTTCGTTAGTTATATTTTGCTTGTTTGTTATTCGTATGTGTCGGTATCGTTGTGAGTCAGTTTTTTCTATGTACTCTACTGGCCATAATTATTAGGTTATTCCAAGATTTTTAAAAGAAATGATGTTTTTCATACTATTTTTAGTATTTATTGCCAAGTGCATAATTCTAAATAAAAATAGAATGGTTATTTTTTTATTATTACTTTGCAAAATTTTACAAGACAAGGAAACAACAATGAATTCGTCCGAATTACTCTAAGGTTTCTTCATTCTTTCATTGATGAAACTGCAATACAGGTAATTATTAAATATTTATAAATTCATTCGATGCACATATTATTGTGTGGTATTAACAAAAGAACCCTTCTATTTTCTTTTACAATTATTCACTTAGCAATAAATACTAAAAAGTATTATGAAATACCTCATATTTTTTTAACACTGGGATGGCCTAATAATTATGGCCGGTAGTTTTATTCCTGTAAGTAGTCAAAACTTTATTTTCTCGCCAGTGGAAGTAGTGTAGATTTACTTATTTTTCGCTAGGTTCTTTAATGCATTTAGGTGTCTCTGTGGTAAAGTATTTTGTTGTTGGTTTCCATAGCAGAATGAATTATACCTTAAATGAAACCATTTGTGAAATCAGAGTTATTTTTCTTGTGATTTTTTCCTACAGTATCTATGTTTCCTTTGTGAATTCCAGTCTCAAATTTTAAAACGAACACGAGGTCTTCTCATTCTAGTAGTAGAAAAATTCTAAAATTTCCAGCACCTCTCTGTCGCGCAATAGCTAAATCCGCTGCTAGGAAGGTTGGATCACTGTGTCGGGCCAGGATGTTTTTTTCCGTCTGAATCTACCTTGCACATACACAAATCAACCATTGATCCGTGCATGGAATCCGTGCTGTCATATATGGTCAGGCGCCTCCGCTGTTCATCTCAATGTTCTCGACAGGCCCCAAAGAAAAGTCAGTAATGTGATATATGCCGACATGTGGCGGCTCTACTCCAGCCACTTTCTCACCGACGGGATGTGGTTTCCCTCTTATCTATAAATATTTTCATGGCTTCTGCTCCGACGAACTTAAGTCACTGGTGCCCCTGCCACATGAGTTTAATCGTGCAACAAGACCGGCAACTGTGTGACACTATTTCCCACGGTGATGCTTTCCCTTCTCCCGCGGGGATACTTTCCTTTGGTTGGTTTAAAACAACGGAGAGAGAAATTGATATTGGTGATATTATTAATGTTTTATTGTGTCACACGATGTGAGCTTAGGAAAAAAATAATAATTTTAGTACCATGAAGTGCTTCTAAAAACACGGGAGCATAAAATTTAATTGTTTTATGAAAATAATCATTTCTCTTCTATCATGTTTTTATTAATATCGCTGTTTTCATGTTCAATATAAATTTCCCTTAGATTTGAAATGTTGATTTCGCTAATGTGAAAACGCGTAGACAAAACAAGTGCCAGAGTGATTTGATAAGGTCACCCGGAGGCCAAGGCCGCTGTTTAGCACAACATAACCTGAGCTGAATTCAGTTCGATGTGAGTTGGCATGATCTCATTGGTCGAGCTAAGACATCCGCAAATCGAATGGGCGGAGACCGATTTCCATTGGCCGAAGACTGTGAGCCGGCCAGATCCCCAGGGAGGATCGAAAATAGATGCCCGACACGAAAAGTTCAGTTGGGAAGCAGTTTGTTCAGATTTTGGGCAGAGAGCCACACCGCCACATTTTCCGACAGCGGCCGCCCCCGATTCGGCACATTCCGTCAGATTTCGTTAAGAACCCGAAAAAACTTTGCTGTTTTAGAAGTTACATAGGAAAATTGACAATCCTGATTATAAAGAATTAATAAAAAGACTTTAACGGAATACGAGAAGTGACTTTGGCGAATATTTGAAGAGATCTGTTTATTTCAACGCTAACGAAACTTAGACAAAACATTTCGTTTAACGATTAGAAGCTATGATGCTTTTGGCGAACTTTCTCTCTCCGTTGTAAAAATCATTTTCAACGATTGTATATCATTTTCGACAACTGTATTCTTGGGAATTTTTTCTTTATATAAAGACATTCTACGTAGCTCTCCAGGTGTGTTCGACTTCGTTCATTTATTTTATTAATTTTTTTTTTTTTTGGTGCCGTGTTTATTTTTGCAAACCACAAGTGAACACCAGTGCCCGGACTGGCTAAAAGGGACGACTATTAAGATTGCAAGACGAGACCTCTGGGATCTAATCACAACGTTGTACAGTAGCCCGTTTTGCAAAAGACGTCCCCTAATCCAGCTTTTGTGGCGACATCATCGGGCGGGATCGTCACGACCAGCAACAGCGACCAAACCAACCGTACAACCGGGTGGCAGTGTCACAACTGGGAACGTCACGACCGTCAGCGAGAACGAGCGTCACATTAGACAGAAGGCCAGCCCAGCCTGAGGCGACACTACTGAGTCCCACCAAAATGCAGCCAACAATTCTTCTCCATCAATTTCTTTTCTCGCACTTCCCGGCTGAGAATATATATATATATATATATATATATATATATATATATATATATATATATATTGAACTACATAGATAATAAATTGAGTAGGTAATAATCATTTATCCTTACATTTAACCTCGCTCGCTAATATTTTTTCTTCTTCTTCTTATATGTGCCTTGTCCCTTCAGGACGTAGGCGATCATGGCCTTCCACGTTTCCCTATCCCTGGTGGCTCTGAGCACGCCTTCTCCTGTTACACCATGCTATCCTCGTTCCGTCATCCACCTGATTAGGTCCTTCAAATATGTTATCCGTTGCTTTCCCATGTCTCATCTTCCCACTATCTTGCCTGTTAGTATCAGATTCTCCAAACCCTCCTTCCTCATTGCCTGTCCCATGAACTTCAGCTGTCTCTTCCTGATGCTCAGTATTAATTTCCTTTTTGTTTCCATCATTTTCAAGACCTCATCATTGCTCACATGCTCGATCCATGATATTCGCAGCATCCTTCTGTTGCTTCAAGATTTTACTCCATCTTTGATGATATTGTCCAGCATTCAATGCCATATTGAAGGACGGACAACACGTAGCAATCCAATACTCTCTTCCTAGTTTCTAGCGAAATTGTCCTGTTTCTTAATGCCTTACTCAACTTCTGGAATGCTTCCTTCGCCATGCCAATTCGTCTTCGGATCTCTGTGTCGCACTTTCCGTCTTCTGTTATAACGCTTCCCAGGTATTTACATTTTTGTACCTGCTTGATTCTGGTATCCCCGACCTGTATTTGGCATTTTGGGCAGCCCTTTTTACTGATGATCATGCATTCGGTTTTCGTGCAGTTTATTTCTAGTCCTTTCTTGTTACTTTCTTCTGCTACCATCTGTCAGAGGCCTTGTAGTTTCCTTTCTGTGTCTGCTATCAGCACTGTATCATCTGCGTACCTTAGGTTGTTTAAATTGTGGCCTCCGATTACGAATCCAGGCATAACATCTAGGGTCCTCAAAATATTCCCGCTGTACAAGTTGAACAGATCCAGTGAAAAGACACATCCCTGTCTTAAGCCCCTATCTTTGTATATCTACTCAATTCATTACCTGTCCGTATGCAAGCGGTTTGCTGCCAGTAAAGAATCTTTATTACACTTAAGTCTTTCCTAAATATGTCCAGGCTGCCGAGTATCCCCATCAGTTCTTTGTGGTGTATTTTGTCAAACGCCTTCGCATAATCAATGAAGCACAGGTATAAGTCCTTCTTCATTTGTATTGCCCTTTCAGAGAGCATCCTAATCATACATATGGTATTCCTTGTTCCCGTGACTTTAACGAAACCACACTGTTTTTGTCCTATCTATATCCCGATTCTGCTTCTCGCTCTATTCATCAGGATTCGGACGATTAGTTTTGTTATATGGCTTATTAAACTGATAGTTCTGTGGAGTTCGCACTCGTTTGCTCCTGGCTTCTTAGGTAGGGCTATGAAGATAGACTTGCTGAGATCATCTGGTATAACCCTACTATTATAAATTTCATTTATTATTTCAGCAATTTTTTCTATACCAAATTTTTCCAGGGCTATCAGCAGCTCTATGACTAGGCCGTCTGGTCCAGCTACTTTGTTTCTATTCAGTCTGGCTACTGCAGATTCCACTTCAGACTTTAATATTTCCGGTCCGTCCTTATTGTGTATTATTGGTTGCTCTCTCATGTCGTGGAAAAGATCTTTTATATATTCTTCCCATCGTTGGAGTATTTCCTCTTTCTACAAAATGGTTGTTCCATCCTTATTAGCTACTCAGTTTTACTATCTACTGTCGATTTTTGTTCTGAATAAGTATCGAGCGAAAGGCGCCTATCTTATTTTAAGCTTTGACGCTTCTGTATTTCGTGTTATTAGAAAATAAGAAGCCTTTTTTTTTTCCTGAAATGTATTATATCTTGGTGTGGTAATGGCATTTTTTTAATATATATATACGCTCTCACACTCTGATTGAGTACTCTGGAAGAATGGTAGACGTTGAAAAACAGTAGCTACTCTGGCATCTAAGTATCGTTCATTCGGCAATGAATTAGAACACTCTCAACTACTGGGTGTATATAATGATAATATACACTCTAAAAAGTCTATCTACTTCTACCGTAGCTCAGAGCTAGAATCGCCGACTGACGCCAATTCAGTCGGGTTTCAATCCTGGGTAAAAAGCAATCGGCTGTCTTACCGTACGGATGAGATGTAATACAGCGAAACAGATCTGTCTGCTGATGACTATATATATATATGTATGTAGGTCGCAATGGGTAAATTGCCGCAATTTTTATTTTTTATTTTGAGAATGTGTGTTGATTGTTTTTGAATTTGTTTACAATCCTACTATACTGTTTACACAACGTTGGCCAAGCATTACTAAAGAATGTCTGGAAACTAAACACCACCAATCTGAGCATGATTTGCGATTGTAGAATCCAAGCATAAATTTTATTAATTTCGTGATATTGAAATATATATCTGTACATATCTATAAAATAAAACAAATTCCGATGTTCAAATTCAGTGAATGGCCATTTCTACGAGAAATTTCTACGAGAAATTTCTTGTGCCATCAGCAACGAATTTATTACAAAAAGCGAAATAACAAATTGAACAAAGATATTTTACCGGCGGAAGTTAAAAGAAAAATTCATCACGGAAAATTAAAGGGGTGGGGTTAATAAGAAAGCAGACAGAAATCTATGTCTATTTTTATTTTTAGATTTTTTGAAAACCCATACTTCTTAACTGAGTCGAGGGTTAAAAGTTGAAATGTAACCTTGTTTGGTCGATAGAAATGGTAGGGGGAAAAATAAAAAGAAAAAGGAAGGAAGGAAAAGAAAGAAAGTAACAAGTAAAAGGTGGAGGGTCGTTGACAGGGAAGTAAGTTAAGAAAAGAAAAGAAAAGAAAAGAAAAGGAAAAGAAAAAAGAAAAATATCGGTTTCCATAGAAACAAGGGAAGCTATTATCAATCGTGTTGAAAAATAAATCATAACGGTTTTGGTTTAAATAAATGGGATAAAAATTCTAGAAAAAAAATTTTTTTAGGAATAATTGACACACGATTTAAATTTAAATATAAAACTAGTTTTATATTAAAAAAATTACGAAAATTAATGAAAATTATTAAAACATAAAAAAAATAAAATTAAAATATAAAATATAAAAAATAAAAAAGTATATCAATTCAACGCACAATATATATATATATATATATATATATACACACACACACACACACATATATATATATATATATATATATATATATATATATATATATGAATATGTATATATATTACTCTTCTTGGGGAACCCTGTCAGAGCGCCCATGTATATACTCTAACAGCAGCAAGAAAACTGGAAGGATCAAGGTCAAACTTCAAACCCTTAAACACAATATTACCAGCTATGAACACACATGAAACAGAGGCATCCTGATCGTATCTAAAAGAAAACATTTTCATGTATACAATATTGTATAAAGACCCATGAAAAGATTTAACGTTGATTTTGTTGCTTACTTTTACTATTTTATAATTATTTTGAAACCTTTTCCTTGTTTTAACGAAATGTTATTAATATCGAACAGTTATTTTCTTATTAGGGCTTATAGTCTTAATCGTTTTTCAATTATTAGCTGTTTTTTTATCTATCTACATAGAAATATACACATATCGAGAGTTTATCTAGGCTTACACAAAATACTTTAAACATGCTGGCAAAAAAGACGACAATATATTAAAATAGTATTTTAAATTATTATTATTAGCAGAATTTGGAATACTTTATATTATTCCATCTATTATTTCAGCACAACGCTTTATTTCCTCCGAGTTCGTTCTTCACCCCATCTGACTTCTTTAATATCTTAGAGCTGTCCAACTATTGTCATAACAAAGACTATGCGAATTGGCATGGCCTGTCTAAAAGAAATAATTCAAGAACAAGGAAATTACAATCATATATTAACATACGTGACACTATATATATATATATATATATATATATATATATATGTTTAATAGATAATATCACGAACTGAAGGTATAAAGAAGTTACTTTTTCGGGTGAGGGCAGCCAAAGACAAAAAGCAATATATGTGTAACAAATCCAAAGAACAGAATATCGAGCTGTGTTTGAATCTGGACAGAGATTCCAAAAATAGAGAGATAAATTTGCCAATAAGAAATAATTTATGAAATATTCCGCGAGGGATTTTTATACGCTCAGATGCGAGGGAGTTTTATTTTTTTTATATTAACTTTGCTTCGGTTTGCGCCAGTCTTGATTTATGATGTCAAAAATCCTTAATTATAATATCAGGATATTTATGAAGTGAATAAATATAACTGTTTTTATAGACTCCGAATACTTGGAAATACTTATATATATATATATATATATATATATATATATATATATATAGAGAGAGAGAGAGAGAGAGATTTCCTCTGTTAAGAAAAAAGAGATATATATAATTAATAGATTTATGTAGTTCCAGCATTAGATAGTAATTTTATATTAGCACATTATATATATATATATATATATATATATATATATATATATCAACTTTCTGACTTAAAACCTATTGTTCTTGCTATACAAAATACATATAAATTTTTAATATATATATATATATATATATATATATAAGGAGAGAGTTAGAGAGAAAGAGAGAGAGAGTGGATCATAAGTACTTTAAGAAAATTTACTGGCCTGCTACTAAGTAAAATATTCATATAAACATATGTTTGCAAATCCTTCATCTTTGAGTCATTAAGTTGAAGTAATATTAAAGTTATACAGCACAGTGTTGCCGCATTGATTAGGTTACACTTTTTATTCTTGCACGTTTGTGGTGCGTCTGTATCGAATGTTTAACTTGTTTAGCATTCTGTTTGGCAGTAGTACGATATTAATGCATACAGAGCAGAGCAGATATGGTTTTTTAAACGTGAACTCTAATGCACATTTGTCCGTGCTTTTGTGTGTAGAACTTCTACCCAAAAATGTTTCATATATATATATATATATATATATATATATATATATATATATGTATCCGCGTTGGGTACTTCTTGTACTCTGCTTTCGTATTGAGCTCTTTATTGTTAAGGTTTTCGTCTTGGGGTTGTTTGTCTTTCTCACGAATGCTTGATGTTTGTTCAAGTATTTCGTTTGTTTCTTTTTTTCTTCCCCGTCTTTTCCTTCGGGGTTAATTCAAGTCGTTCTTAGTTATAGCTTAATTATTGATAATCTTGACAATTAATTTTGTCGATATTGGTATTAGAACTATAATTAATATTAATATATATATATATATATATAATATATTAGTATATATATATATATATATATATATATATATAGTCATCCGCAGACAGTCCTCTTTGGCTGTATCACAAATAAATACATCTTCAATATATGTAAATATATATTTTTTATTGATATGGTATATCTATATCTATATCTATATCTATATATAGAATGTGGATATGTTATATATATATAGAGAGAGAGAAAGAGAGAGATAATATATATATATATATATATATATATATATATAATATTTATAGAATATAAATTTTGTCGCTCTATTCATATAAAATATATAAAGTATATATATATATATATATATATAAACATCCTTCTTTTAGACGTGTTGCATTGAAGATGATCTACAAGGCACCTTTATATATGTCATGTATGCATCCATGCGATATTTTAGTTCACAGATTTTAAATTGTCACATTCAGGATTTCTTCGGATCCGAACGCTTTCACTTCCTCCATTCACTATATATTACTTTATTGCCTATCGCCAGTGAAACGTAAGTACATACATACATACATACATACATATGTATATATATATATATATATATATATATATATATATAGTCAAATATATATATATATATTTATATATATATATATATATATATGCATGCATATATATAGAGAGAGAGAGATTGAGAGACAGAGACAGAGAAAGAAAGAATAGAGAGAGATAGCCATGCTAAATTTTACAACATAGTAAAAACTGTTTTAGGCATTTTTAACGCAATTAGATTTATGAATCTTTTACTGCTACTAATACATATGTATAACTCTTTAGACAATCAATCAGCTTTACGAAAATAATCAATAAATATATCCCACGAAGGCGTTAAAATATGCCCTACAAGTTTCTTGCATGTCTCTTGTCTAATATTTTTCTGTTCTGAACGACAAAATTCTTTCAGTCGCTGCAGGTTTTGTGGTTTCCTTCTTTGAATTCCAAGTTTCACCTCTCTGTTACGAATGCAGATTAACACACACACACACACACACACACACACACACACACACTAAGCTTAGACTTCGCTAGGCAACACAGGGTGGTCCCACGTGGGCATATAATCAGCTTGGAAGTACCAGGGCAGAGCTTAAACTGACCCAAATATCCACCACCAACAACTGTCTAGACAAAAGCCAGGCATGAAAGGTACAAGATTTAGCAGTAGCCATATTTTTCGCCTAAAATGCGAATCAGGAGATAATCAGGAGGTCCAGTTATTTGCAGGCTAAATTTCGACTAATTGGGTCATGATATTTCAACGCTGAAGCTCAGACAGCCTAACGAACGAGGAGGCTAATTTTTATAATGATGTAACTCAACCAAGTCAGTCATAGCAACTCCGGATAAAAATAATCAGTGTATGTGTTTTATTCGTTAAATTAACAAGAAGAAGATTTAGATGAGAGATTGCAGAATATGTTAAAATATAAAATCCAGCTACGCCAGGAGGAAAGAAAGAAGTTGTAATAGACCGAATCGATCATCAGATAAGAATGATATCGACGCAGATTTGCAAAGAATATAACGTTTATTTGAAGATACGAAAGTGAATAAAATTGCAGAGAAGTTTATTACTGTCGGGCAGCATTGGAACCCAAGTATATGTAGAAAAGAAAGAAGAAAGAAAAAAGCGAGAGAGAAAAGAAAGAGAAAAAAGAGAACGGAATAGATAAAGATAATTCATTATGCTTTTTGCCCCCGTGTTATAATTAAATGCATACATCCACCAACAATATGTTATTGCAAGCATTTTAGCACCTGCTCAATAATACTGTGTATATCCTATCCTATTTTTTGTATTATGTGTTGCTTTTATGCATTCGTCATAACTTTTCATAATTCAACAAGTTATGGTATTCCAACAGAGGTTTTGAGATTTAATCACAGTTATTTGTTCATTAGACATTCTCACTCAGACTTTATTTTTTCTTTTTTTTCTTTTAGTATTCGACCGCTGCATTGTTCCTTTCATGTATTAAAATTTATATAAAAACCACTTCGCCTTATTTTCATCCCTTGGATTGTTGCTCAATTTATGTGTTCATAAAAGAAGCGACCTGGGAAAGATTATATTCGTTCATACCGACCTAAGTAAATAACCTTATCTATTTATTTTTATTTTATTTTATTGTCCATTCTGCACGATCTAAGAGGAATAACTCTTATCCATCCTGTTGTGCGGAATGTGAATATCCCAAATCGGCGTATAATCATAATAGTGATGTTGTCGACGAGGAGGCGTATATGACACTCTCTCCATATATTTTCAATCGGATTGTGGTCTAGAAATTGACTTGGTCATTTAAAACGATTATTCTATTTGACCTTAACCATGAATTTGTAAGAGTTGCACTATGTTTTGGATTGTTGTCTTGTGGAAAAACCCAACTTGGTTTCAAACCCAGTGATTGTGCTCACTGATAAATATTGCTCTCCAGTGAACCTCGTTTTGAAGAGATTAACATAACATCGATCTTGAAGAAATCCTTTTGTTAGTCTGCTCCATCACGTTATGATTCTGAAGAATAAGCCAATTGTAATTACTTTTTTTATCAGAGAAATAAGAAGAAAATGCGAATATCGAGTATTTGCACGTTGCATGGAGCGTCCAAGCTGTAACTGTTTAGACAGTTAAAACTAAGGTATGTAATTTGCCAGAACATCAGACATGTTAATAGATACAATTGCAAAAGACTATGAACTTTTTCCCTGTGTTAAATAAGTAATTTTGACTGCGCCGGCTCTCATCCCAAATATAATTGTTTTAATGGAATGTCCCACACTCTCTATCGCCTATGTGGACTGACTGGCCATACATAGTAAGCGCAGAAGATACCTGTGAATTGCTTCAGGAATTACTAGCCTGTTACCCGATTCCCTATCTTGCCATGGTTTATTCTCTTTATAAACTTCTATTCTATCATCTACGCAAGTGTTGAGATTCTTTCAATCGAATACCACCTTGTCTGTTTGTAACCGCTTTAAAGCATACAACAGTGGCGACGAGAGATTCGATTCCAGCTCTCGGTGAGAAAGACCCCAAGACACTGTTTGTAAAACGTACAACAGTAGTAATTACAGATTTACGTTGAAAATTCTCAGTATAATTACTCAACAAAAATGAAACAACTGGTTGAATTGACTAAAGCATTACATACTAGTTTGCAGTTACAACAGCAGTAACAATAATTACAGCAACAATTTCTACAGCAATAAGAATATCGAATTCGTCATCAAAATTAAAGTATCAACCAGAAAATGGTTAATTGTCCCTGCCTATTTTCTTAGGTACGAAACGAGTTTTTCGACAAGACGCAAATAATGGTCTGAGGAGAAGACAATGACGTTATTAGGCAATATATTAAGTACAGATGAGAACACTAAATACACGAACGTTATTTTACCTAAAAAACCAGAGGAAATCTCGTTCGACGAGACAATAGAGATTTTGTCAGGAATGTTCGACGAAAGAGACATTTTCTTTTATACTCGATATAAGTTTTTAAACATTGTAAAACAAGAGAATGGAAATGTGAATTCACGGTGTGAATTGTTTAAATTAGACGACCTTTCAGTCGAAACGTTTAAACGTTTAATCTTCGTTCAGGTGCTTACAGCGACGAAGGATAAAGACATTAGATCAAAGATTTTGACAATTAGGGAGCAAGACCCTCAAATTATGCTACAGAAGGTGACTGGGGAATACCAGAGGCTGATAAATATACAAAGAAACAATACGTGAATCAAAGAACAATTCTCGAGTTCAACAGATTAAACCACCGAAATTTGAAAGATATAAGCCGAAAACACCCCAGTGTGATGGCTGTGTGGGATGGTTGAATTTTAAAGGATAATGCTTGCTTCGAGTGTGACATTTTTTTATCATTTTACCCCAAGCAAGACATTCCATTGCCACTATTGCGCATGGGGCTACATAGGGAAAGGTAAAGAAGAGGAGTGGTTAGGTGTAGGAAATGTCAGAAGGAAGGTGATAGATGGGTAAGGATACGAGGATGAGGGTTGGGCAGATGGGAAGAGTGTTTGAAAGAATGGGAGCGAGTTAGTGTGTTAGGAGGTGTCTATTGACCTTACATTTAAACTCCTGGAGATTGTAGCCGTCGGGGAAGCAATCATGTGGAAGGGAATTCCACAGTCTGGAAAGGCGAGAAAAGGAACTGTTGAAGTAGAAGTTGCGGTTGCATTTTATCGGTTTCACTGTAAAAGGGTGGGATCTAGTTGCTAATCTAGTTCCTCGTGCAAATTCGTATCTAGGGAGCGGCAGTGATCTAAGTTCATTGGAGCAGAAGCCGTGAAAGTATTTATAAAAGAGACACAGGGAAGCCACGTCGTGCCGGTGAGAAAGTGACTGCAGGCGGTCTGCCAAGTTGGTATCGATCACATTACAAACTCTCCGCTGTACCTTGTCGAGAAACCCGAGGAGAATAGTAGGGGCACCCGACCAGATATGGCAGCAGTATTCAATGCTTGCTTCGAGTGTGACTATGTCGGTAACAAAAGCTCCCACTGTTGGTATAAACAGAAAAGAAAGAAGCAAAAATTTAAATCAAAAGTAAATGTTGTTATCCAAGAACGATCTTAAAAAGTGATAAAAGGAAATACGTTAACAGAAAAATAAATGGTCATATCTTGAAGTTATTGTTGGATACTGGAAGTGACATTTTTATTGCGAATGAACAACCATGAAAGAAATTAGGTTGTCCATCACTGACAAGTACTAAAACCTAGCTAGAGGAATATCTGGGAAAAAGGTAAACTTCAGTGTCAAATTTGGCTGCAACTTATCATTTAGTAAGAGGTCTTTTAAATCAAAAGTCTACGTTTTTCCAGTTTGTTTCAACAAATAATGGATGCCATGTTAGCTAGGCTAGAATTTGCTATAACGTACCTGGACATCCTGTTAAAGTGTGAAAACAACGAACAGCACAAAAACATATCAAGGCAGTGTCCCAGAAGATTGATGAATATGGCTTCAAGCTAAGTTCAGATAAATGTGGGTTCTTCATGAAATAGATAAACTATTTGAGGTAAATAATCGACGAGAACGGAAAAATCCGAACCTTGAAAGGGTCGAAGGTATTAAAAATATGCCCCCATCAAACAACGTCACTAATCATCAGGCATTTTTAGACTTGGCCATCTATTACAGTATCTACATTCCCAAAATGGTCAGTACTTAGATGGGTGACCGCTTGGGAATACCAGGTGCTGTAAGCGTTTAGTGACGGATGTGCATTGTGGTGCAGTGGATATAAGCTCGGAAAGAGAAATCAGTGAGCCGAGCTCGAATTCCAGTTGAATACTCTGCAATCACTTAATACTGGTACCCTTGGGAAAGGTATTAATCCGTCCCTTCCCTTCAGTTATGGTTTAAATAACAGGGTAGGACTTGGGGACCCTGCCCTTAAAAATAAATCCCAATGAATCTTGATACTCGAAAAGAAAAAAAATATTACTAGACACAAAACCTATATAAAAACAACAATAAAGTGTTGAAAGAAAAAGGTATTACCAGCAATAAATAAATAAAATTTAGTTGGCAATAATTGACCCACCAACTAACATTCACAAAATATATGATTTCAGAGACCCACTGAATGACTTATTGAAAAAATGTGTAAAATGGATCTGGTCTAAAAAATACGATTATGCTTTTCAAAAAATAAAAATATATCTAGTATCAGATTTATCGTTGGCGTATTTTGATCCTAAAAACATTATTGTAGCGTCTGACGCAAGCAACTATGAGATAGGAGCTGTAAATATACATAAGTTTTAAAAAGCCTTTAACCCATATTTCAAGAACCCTGTTTCATGTAGAAAAAAGTTATAGCCCGATTGAGAAAGAAAGTTTGGTCATGATTTTCGCGGTCAAAAAAATTTCACAGGTTTATTCATGGAAGGGAATTCGCACTACAGACGAATCGTAGACCATTGTCAACAATTTTTGGATCAAAAAAGTTATACCCCCGTACACTGCTAACAGGTTAATGTTGGTCAATTTAAGATGCAATACCTACCCTCCAAAAACTAGGACACGCCGACAATTTGTCTAGGTCGATTCCAAAATTTGCATCACCATTAGAAGACACGATGATAGCTGCCTCAAGGGATGAAAAGAATTATCGGTACTCTTATATACTACATTTCGAAAGTTACCCGTGGCTCTGGAAGACATAAAAAAAACAGCTGCAAATGACGAAATCATAAAAAAATGAAGAAACAGGAATGGCTGAAAGAACAACTTAAAGGATCTAAATTATCGCCTTTCTCAATCTGCGACAAGTGCTAACATCTGCAGATACAGTGATAATACCATATACACTGCGGAAGAAAATCTTGAAGGAATTTCATATATGTCATCCGGGTATATCAAGAAGAAAATCATCCATATTTAGCTATACGTATTAGCCTAGGATGGACTAGGAAATCGAAAAAATGGTATATGAGTGTAGAAGTTGTGAACTTGTGGCAAAAGCACGACTAATGAAAATTCAGCCATAGCTGAAAACAGATGTCCCGTAGACTAGGTTGAACATTGACTCCGTTGGCTGAATAAATGATTACTACTATCTTATAATCGTGGATAGTTTCTCTAAGTAGCCGGAAATATTTAAGTGTAAACATCCGACATCTGAAAATACTAGGAATGTACTAAATGAGCTTTTTAGTTGTTTCGGTGTACCAACAACATTTGTTCGTGACAACGAGACAGTATATCAGCAGAGAATTTAAGAATATCAGCACATCTTTGTCCATAGACTACACCACGACCTCTATTTACCACCTGAGATAATTGGGTAAGCAGAAAGATTCGTAGACACTTTTAAAAGAGTTTTAAGAAAGAATCAAGGCATTGGCACTGATGAGGATAGTATATGAATGTTTTTTTTAGCAGTTTACAGAAGTACTTCCAATCTGAATATAGATTCAGGCTTATCACCAGCCGAAATGATGTTCACGAGAAAAATTCGGTCAGTCTTCGACAGCCTGTTTCCTAGTGCACCCAAAACGGTGGTAGAAAAAGAAAACTTTGCGACCAAATTTTACAAACGAGGATACAGTTTACTTCATAAATAATAAAAGTAAAACGCTTCTGGGAAAACGGAATTATCACCAAAAAACTTGACAGAGTAATATTCATGCTCAAAAGAAGAAGATTTTAATATAAGAGACATTTAAATCAGTTAAGGCCAAGACATACAAAAGATATCACGCCTAGAGAATAATTATCAATGAGGGTAATATATGACGCATTCGATATACCAGTTCCCATATCTCCACCAGTATCGCTGGAAACATTTCCAATTCCGTCAGTGCCGGAAGTGTCAGCTTCCTGAAAATTAATGTCTCAAATGTCACCAGCACAAAGACTGGTCAGACGTAAAAGTACTAAAAAGAATAAAAAAAAATCAAACAATTATGACCTGACCCCTTAAAGAAAAGGTATTGAGCAAAATTTCATGGAGCGCTGTAATTAAATGTTCCACACTCCTTATCACCTATGTAGACTGACTATATTAGTAGCAAATATATATAGGGAGCACAAGAGATACCTGTGATTTTATTTGGCAATTACGAGCCTGCAACCCGATTACTTGCTTTGCCGTAGGGTGTATTCTCTTTACAATGCACTCCTCTCATCTACACTCATGTTGCTGTTCTTTAACTCGACAACCATTTTGTCTATTTTGTTGTTGTATTATTATTATTATTGTTGTACCCTTTTGAAAGGGTACAACAATAATGATCCAATATTTGTGTGTATGTGTTTGCTAACATAACTGGAAATAAAATTAGATAATTAATGAAAAAATAAGAAAATAAAAGATAATTAATTGAAGTATATTTAAATGTGTATTTTCAAAAATATTTTACTACGTCTTCTGCTCATTAGGGATTGGTAGCAATACAAGGAAAGTTAACTTTGAAATTTTCATGTAGTAATGATGACCTTTGTTGGCGCTTTGTGATTAATACCATGATTAACTGATATAGGAAAATTTCACAAAATAATTTAGTAAACAACATTAACGGAAAAACAACAGGAAATAAACGAATAATCGTAAACTCTTATACTTAGAGTCAGAAAGATATTGTTGAAATATATTTGGCAAAGAAGACTTAGATAATTTGACTGACAGCACATACTAAATGCAAAAAAAGCACAGTTTTGTTATTCAGTGCCGAAATTTTGCTAAGAATGTATTACATTTAATTGGTAGTCATAAAGCCATCACATTTGTTGATAGTCACAAAGCAATAAAATGTCTCGTTGGTAAATTTTACTATAAAAATGTCTTGGTAATTTTACTATAAAATGACTTATTAGTGTTACTTTATATAAGTATATTTGCTATTTACCATAAAAATGCTTTCTTATACTTTACTAGTATTTTATTCTTTTTTAGGGTTTACTATTTTCCCACAGCAGGGACCCTAACAGGTGATACCACCCGCTTCAGGGTGGTCCTGGGAAAAATAGTAATTCGACGAGGTGGTTCGACGCTCCTGAAAACATCCAATCACTTGATAAGAGTCTTTGCTGTCAGATGTATGTTGACATACCAAAGACATGGATGCAGAAAAGAATAGCGAATAGCATACCTGAAGATCTTGTATATTAGAAGATATACGAAAAAAATACGAGTTTTTCATAGAGCTATAGAGAACAGGTAGTTGTGGAGAGTCATGATCGCCAAAGTTCTGAAGGGACATGGCACATAAAAGAAGAAGAAACATTTCTTGATTAAAAAGCACAAGTTTTTAAAGCATAGTAATGTAGCTTTGTAGTGCAGTGGATATCGGCTCGGAACGAGAAATCGGGGAGCCGAGTTCACATTCCAGTTGAATTCATTGCATTCACTTACGCACAAATACCCTTGGGAAAGGTATTGATCCGTCTCTTCCTGCCAGTTATGGGTTAAATAACAGGACAGACCAATCTACCGCAGAAAGCAATGGCAACCTACTGCGGGATAATCTTCTGCCCAGTCAGTCATGTCTCTTTCGAGACGTGATCGCCCAAGCGTGTTTCACGTATGGCACTTGACTGACAGACTGACTGAATGTAGAGAACTGGTAAGTTATTTACAAGTTTGAAACTGTGTTTTTTATGAAAGGGTTTTATTTTGAATGAACATATCTGTATCTTGCATAAACCCTTTCCTTTATTTCATGCATAATACCCTCATTAATGACGTATCTCTCACTCGATGATATTAATAATTACAATTTCATGAGATGTTACAATACCCGCGGACAGAACAATCAAAATTAATCGCCTAGAATTCGTGATCAAAGAGAACAAAACAGAATGTTCTTTCTTACTGATATGGTATCTTTTTAGAGTAGCCTAAAATGCAAAATACAGGTGGGAGATACTAAAATCAATCAGCTACAAAAATTTTAATACCTGGGAAGTGTTCCCATAGAAGACGGAGAGTGCGACACAGAGATCTGAAAGCGAAACCGAACGGGGAAGGACGCATTCCAGAAGCTAAACAGGGTATTAAAACACTGAGAAAATTTTGCTAGAAACAAAGAAGATAGTCCTGGATTGCTATGTGATGTGAGTTCTTCAATATGTCAGTGAATGCTGGACAATATCATCAAAGATGAAGGAAAAACTTGAAGCAGCTGAAATGTGGTTCTAAAAAAGGATGCAGCGGATATCATGAATCGAGCATGTGAGCAATGATGAGGTTTTGGAAAGGATAGAAACAATAAGGAAATTAATACTGAACATTAGGAAGAGACAGCTACAATTCCTTGGAAACGCAATGAGGAAAGAAGATCTGGAGAACATGATACTAACAGACCAAATAGAGGGAAGGAGAGACAGAAGAAACCAGCGTGTAACGTACTTGACTGGCCTAAGCAAGTGGTAGAAGAACGGGGGTTATGTGGTGTAACAAGTTAGGGCGTTAAGTGCCACTAGGAATAGGGAAACGTAGAAGGCCATAATCGCCTACGCTCCAAAAAGACAAGACACAAAGAAGAAGAAGAAGAAGAAGAAGAAGAAGAAGAAGAAGAAGAAGAAGAAGTTCCTACAGACTGACATGTACCTTTGAAGACCTTAGAAAATACATGGATCAGGAAGAGGAAATTTCAAAATTGTGGCACACGAGGACATCAATAATTCAATTTCTTTTGGAGCTCTCTGATTCTTTGAAAAGGGCTTTGATAGACTCATTGAAGGGATTCGTGGTAGCACAAAACTTTTAAGGAAAAAATTTTATTCACAAGTACAGCTCAAACATTACGAAGAGCTTTAACCGTATAAAATATGTGTGATCTTATTTTTTTCGTTGTTGTTTTCTTTTACGAAAATGAGCAGTGGAAAATATCATGAAACTATTTCTGAATTTAGAGCTCTAGTTAGAACCCGGAATGAAATGTTTATACAACAGAAATCCAAATAATTAATAATATTGATAATAATACTTGGCTGTAATACATATGCTTGATATACCTTTATCAGACTGAGTGTTATAATGGGTTTTTGTGGTTTCGTATATTGGCATCCTAGTGTCACTTTCAGGAGATGGAAAGTGCGACACGGAGATCCGAAGGCGAATTGGCATGGCAAAGGACGCGTTCCAGAAGATGAGCAAAATACTAACACACAGGAAAATCTCAATAGAAACGAAGAAAAGAGTGCTAGACTGCTACGTGATATCAGATCTTCAATACGGCTGTGAATGCTGGACAATATCATCGAAAATGAGGACAAAACTGGAAGCGGCCGAAATGTGGTTCTACAGAAGGATGCTACGGATATCGTGGACTGAGCATACAAGCAACGACGAGGTGTTAGAAAGAATGGCAACAAAAAGGAAATTGATGTTGAGCATCAGGAAGAGACAACTGAAGTTCCTGGGACATGCAATGAGGAAGAAGAGCCTGGAGAACCTGATACTGACTGGTCAGATAGAAGGGAGGAGAGACAGAGGAAGGCAGCGGATAACATATTTGCAGGGCCTGATCAGGTGGATGACGGAACGGGGGTTGCCAGGAGCAACAGGAGCAAACATACTAAGAGCCACAAGGGATAGGGGGAAGTGGAGAGCCATGATCGCCTACGTCCTGAAGGGACAGGGCACATAGAAGAAGAAGAAGTGTCACTTTCTTGGCATACAACTACCTCACTAATACTAACAGTGCTACTACTAATACTATATACGTGTTATGACTCCTGCATGATTATTAGAATTTTTGAGTCACTAATGATTAGCGTTCTATTCCAAGTAAAATAGTAAAAATTTCAAATGCTGATTTAATTAAAATGTATATTGAAAATTAATTCTTTTCGGAAGCATGTTTTATCAACAAGTGAACTCGGGCAATCTCAGGCTTTGTGGAATGGAGATGGAATATATCACCCACATCATTAGCGCTTGTTGAAAGCGTGCGCAGAAAGAACACAAGCACCGCCATGATTAAGGTGCCTCTAATCTGCATTGGTGTCCATACAGGAAATAGGATTTTGAAGTCGAACAGAAATGGTATCGTCACAAACCAGAGAATTCAGAAAACGAGCAAGTTAAGATCTCCTGAGATTTTAACAGCCAAATATACCGCATCCGTGAGGACACCAATCAGAGAACGCTATTATTGAATAAAAAAAGCAAAAAATAACTCCTCATCGATTTTACTGAGTAGAATATAACGGTCAAAGAAATTGAAAAGCTTAAAAAGTACAATGAACTCCGGATTAAATTTGCCGCAAAGTTGGCCACTATTGTACCAGTTATAAATGGGGTGATGTGATCTATGTTGAAACAATTAATAGAATAAAGTATAATATCCAAATGCTTCCTGTGCAAATTATGATCAAAAAGTGATATCTGAGCTCGTACGACTAGATGAAATATATCCATAATGAAAGCTGGATATGAAATTCATTAATACTAATACTGATAATAATAATAATAGTATATCCGGGTTTAGTCACGCGCATAATAGTTTGGACTTTCTGAGGCACCAATGATTTCTGTTCTATCCCATGTAAAACGGTTAACATTTCAAATGCTGATTTCCAGGGTAGGAGATCTTTCTCCCTTTGGCGTATTAATAAAAGACAATTTTTTCTCTCCAAATATTTGTCTTTCCTAGTATTTGTCTATATTTCTGAGATGAGGTAGTATTTACAGTATTTACATTATTCGGACTATTGTCCTCATCTTTGTTGCCATTTGTACGACGTTTCGGCCGTTGTACTCTCCGACCTTCTTTAGGTGTTAGGAATTTCGAACCGAACCCTCTATTACATGGTCTTATTATAGCCAACGTCTATAGTCAGTGGGCCATCGGTCCTTAAGGACAAGAACAACTGAATTTTTCTGACTTATAAACCTAATGTCCAGGAAAGCTTTTTTTACCAGAGTTCATATTGCAATTTGTTGATGTTAATGATTTTTATTTATTAGAGCTCATATTGGAATTTTAACACTAATGATTCTCTAATTTTTTTTTTTTTTTACCAGAGCTCATATTGCAACGTTTTTATCCACTATATGATAGTTGATATAGACGTTGGTTAGTTCCTGTTACTTGAACCAAAGTGATGTGAATTCAATACCAGGCTGCATCAGTGGTGAACAATTGACTTACAGGGTTAGAGGGAGATAACTCCTGGCTATCAGAAGAGGCTCCACGCAAGGAATGGAGATGATAAATTTTAGTGATTGTAATAAAGGGTTCGGTTCGAAATTCCTAACACCTGAAGACGGCCGGAGCGTACAAAGGCCGAAATAATGTAAATCTTGTCTCTCCTAGTCAGCACATTGTTTTAGTCTTGTACCATTTGTTATACAAGGATAAAAGAAATGAGCACCCAGAATCAAATGAAAAGAGCAAACCTCGAACATAAGGTGGCGAGGGACGCGGAGAAAAAACATAATAAGTTAAAAAATTGCACGGCTGAAAAAAAAAGTGGTTTTGGAAAGAAATATAGAAAATCGGGCAGGTAGATGTAATTGGAGGAGTAAACGCAAGAGAAGGATGATGAAGAGTTTAACTAGAAATCGATGCGGGAAATAATATAGAGAAACGTGATGAGGAGAATGAAGAAGGTTTATGATGAAGATGATGAAAAAGAAAAAAAAAAGACCGGAAAATGGCTGATGATAAATTCTAGCGTTAAACCCGGCAAACTAGAAACAGACGTCTTGTCATTTAAAAGAAGCAATATAAATAAGTGAATAAAATCAAGAATACAAAATGAATGCTCAGCGAACAGAACAGAAGGAATGAGACATGACTTGGAATGTGAATTGGGCAAACAAGCGATCCGAAATTAATTTATATATCGCGCCATGATTATTTTTTATTCCCAAATTTCATCTCATTTTTCTCCCTTCTCTACTTATAAATTTATTCATTAAGGAAGTATGTGTATTTTTTAAAAGTTTTCATCCTTTGTAATACTTACATTGATATATATATCTGCACTTTTGTGTGTTGATTCATTCATTATATTTCACTATCTTATCCTTGATTTGTCCTACATTTTTCCACACCCTTTACGTTGGTTCATATTTTCCTTCACTAATGCAAGTGCTTTTATTTCTCATAATTTCTTCGTTTTATTCGGTCTTTCGTCCATATATATTTTTTTAAAATTCTGGACTGATACTTCTGTTTTGTATTTAGAGGTTATTGATAAACTACAGAGAATAATCTGCATTGTTATTAGTCCTGTCCTAGTATCTCGGCATCAGTCTCTTTCTCACTACCTTAACATAGCTTCCCTGTTTTCTTCCTCTTCTTCTTCTTTGTGCTTTGTTCTTTCAGGACGTAGGCGATTATGGCCTTCCACATTTTATTATCCCTGTTGGCTCTTAGCAGCACGCTTTCTCCTGTTACACTGCGCAACATCCTTTCTGCCATCCATCAGCTCAAGCCAGTCAAGTACGTTACTCGCTGTTTTCCCCTTTATTTCCTTCTCTCTATCTGGCCTGTTAGTATTAGGTTCTCCCAGTCCTCTTTCGTCATTGCATGTCCCAGGAAATTTAGTGTCTCTTTCTGATGTTCAGTATTAATTTTCTTTTCGTTTCCATCCTTTCCAAAATGTGATTATTGCTTACGTGTTCGATCTCTGATGTCCTTCTGTAAATCTACATTTCAACTGTTTTAAGTTTTTCCTTTTTTTTTTCTTCGATGATATTGTCTAGTATTCACTGCCAAATTGAAGAACTGATATCACATAGCAATCCAGTACTCTCTTCTTTGCCTCTAGTGAAAGTTTTCTGTCTCTTAATACTCTACTTAGCTTCTGGAATGGGTTCTTCTTCAAACAAATTTGCCTTCGAATCTTTGTGTCGCATCTTCTGTTAGAACAAATTCCTAGGAATTAAATATTAA
Source organism: Ascarosepion bandense (assembly GCA_037127315.1). Taxonomy (NCBI): domain Eukaryota; kingdom Metazoa; phylum Mollusca; class Cephalopoda; order Sepiida; family Sepiidae; genus Ascarosepion; species Ascarosepion bandense. The sequence continues at coordinate 1,113,045 of JBBBDQ010000813.1, forward strand.
ATTCCTAGGAATTTAATAAATATTAAATTCCTAGGAATTCCTAGGAATTAAATATTAAATTCCTAGGAATTAAATATTAAATTCCTAGGAATTCCTAGGAATTAAATATTAAATTCCTAGGAATTAAATAGTAAATTCCTAGGAATTAAATATTAAATTCCTAGGAATTTAAATTTTTGTAACTGCTTGATTTTAATATCCTCCACCTTATACTTTTTCTACAAATATTTTTATTGTAATCATTTTGGTGAGTTCATCTCTTTGGTATCATCACTTTATGAATTTAAATCGTACTAATAGGTCAGCAGCAAAGCGATCAAGATATTACTGTTGAAATGGTTATATGCAACCGTAAGTTCTATTCTAACAGTTACTTTCACGCTTCTCGTTTTGTGGAACTCTTCTGGTTTCTTACCACTCAGTCAACTTTGATCTTTAGAAATTCGGATTGAATTTCACTCGTTATCTTTGGAGTTCTTTTATTTTTCTCTCTCGTTAACGTTTGTTTTTCTTCTCATTTTATATCACACTGAGTAAAATCTTGTTTCTTTGTAGCTTCATTACTTTGCCTGACTTTTTAAAAGCTACTTTTCCTCCTTCGATTCATCGTTTGTGTCCGTTACTTTCTTTTTCCCTTTCTGGGTGTAACGATAAACAACATGTGACAGTAACGCGTCTGATAAATAATTTTTGAGGAAGGCAGATCGAACTTTTAATTACTGTTCTTCTCAGGTAAGCTGTAGTACGAGTTATTAGCACCTGTTAGACCCCCAACTATGGGCAGATAGTTAACCCCAAACTTGAGTCAAAACATTATAATGGTTTTAAAATACATTTTTCATAGTAACAATACATATATATTATAGTAAAAAAAACAGTTTCCATCAAAAGATATTAATATAAATAAGAAATTTTAGTTTTCTCCCCACTCTTTATTTTCTCTTGTTCTTTTTTGTTTTAATTTCTTCCTTGACCCTTTTCGTTTCGTTCGCTTTCATCATGTTATTTAACCTTTTAACCTTCCTAACTTCTCATCATTTGTAAACATTTCCATGTTTTTCTTTATTTTATTCTAAATACTTCTTTTTACTATTTTTCGAAATCCATTTGTTTCGTTTTCATTTTCTTTTTTAACCAATTCGTTTCCTTTCCTGTTTGAAAACCCATCTTTTTGTCTCCTTTTCTAAAGCAGAAAATTAAGCCTTCTTTCATTATTTGAACCAATTAATTTCGGCTTCCTTCCTTTTTATCTCATTTCTTTATTCTTTCCCTTTCGTCTCGTGTTATTTTCTGAACACCTTCATAAACCTTTTCTGAAACGTCATTTTCAAATCGGAAGGCCTTTTTGTCTTTCCTATACTGAAAGCTTTATCTTAGCGTTCTTTCTTGTTCTGAACCTCATCTTTTTATCCTCACTCTAATTCGAAATATCATCGTTTCGTCAAGGTATTTTTTATGAAAAATTTTTCATTGTTTTCTTTGTCATGAACCTTTAGTTTCGTCTTCTTTCCTTTTCTGTGAAACTTTATTGTGCTTTTTTTTTTCCTGTTTTGAACCCATTTGTTTTGTTGTCTTTCCTTTGGTGCATCCCTGCGTTTTATCTTTTCTTTAATTCTCGACCTCTTTGATTTCTTTGTCTACCCCATTTCTCTGTCTAATTCATCCAGCCCTCAATTATTTACTTGTCAGATTTTATTGTCATCTTCATAGTACATTCTTGCACGAATTTCGTTCTTCGTTCTTTCTTATTTCTCGACTAGCAGTATAGCCTGGCGTTGCTCGGGTACAATGAAAGCCTTAAAACTAATCCATGGTCCTGGAGCTCAGACTCAGCCTAAAGAATATTTGTGTGAAGTTTGGTGAGAATCGGATAAAAATTGTGCATTTGTATAAAGGACAGACAGATAAACAGACACACACATAAACATCTTGCCTTTTATATATATATATATATATATATATATATATATATATATATATATATATATATATATATATATATATATATATATATATATATATATATATATATATATATATATATATATATATTAGGATGTGCGTTGTGGCGCAGTGGATATAGACTCGGAACGAGAAATTGGAGAGCTGAGTTCGAATTCCAGTTGAATTCCTTGCATTCACTTACGCGCAATTACCCTTGAGAAAGGTATTAATTCGTCTATTCCTTCCAGTTATGGGTTAAATAACAGGACAGATTGGCTTCTATAGCCTTGGTCGGCAACCAGTCTACCGCAGAAAGCAATGGCAACCTACTGCGGGGTAATCTTCTGCCCAGTCACTCATGTCTCTTTCGAGATATGATCGCCCAAGCGTGTATCACGTATGGCACTTAACTGAATTATCGATTTTCTGCACTATTATAAGAACTGCACCCTTGAAACTTCTGAATATCGTTTCTTATATCTTTGTCTATGAGTGTATCAAAGTTGATTAAAATCGGACCACTCCTTCTATAACCCGATTTTTTCGATTATCGATTTTCGATATTTATCGGGGGTACCTTGACACAAAACCTAGCTAAGAACACTCACAGACGCTTATAGTACAACTCTGTAAATTTTCAAGAAAATTGGTTCAGCCGTTTCGGTGTCTATAGGTAACGGACACACACACACAGAGACAAAGTTCCATTTATAAATAAGTTTAGATTTCTTTCTTTCTACATTGTTTTGCTATTTGTACGTTCCTTCCTCTTCCCTTGCTTCTCCACCTACCCAGATGCTTCTTTCTTCTCCGTTTCGTTTTATTCTCTCAGGTTATCTCCCTTTTTCTTTTTTTATTATGACTAAATTAACTTCACTAGATAGTCTGCCTTTCTCCTTTATCTCGCTCATTGATTCTGCTTACCTTCCTTTTTCCTTTTTTTATCTTTGCGTGTAAATTTCACTTCCCATTTCTGTAGTTTCTTATTACGTAATGTTATATTTTATGTTGAAATTCTGCCGAAATTCTATGCACTCATTGTTGAACATAGATTTGGTCATTCACTATAAACTGGACAAGAGTTGCAAAGTAGGTTAGAAGGTTTAGCGTTGTGTCGTACGTATTGACGCACTGAACTAAGACATTCGTATTATTATATTATTAATCTATGTCCCTTATGTCATTAAACCCTGTCTTCATTTATGTATTGTTCTAGTGTGCTTTCCTTACAATATTATTAAACAGAATCTACAAGCTTATTCCAACATTATAATATTATCCCTGTCTTTTCTTCATTTCGTTCATACTTTTTCGTTTTCTGACTTTCATTTCTTTATATTTTTGCCCGTAACTTTCATTCAAAAATTTTTAAAGCTTTATCTCTGTTCCTATCCATCTATATTTTTTCACATGACTTTTTTAGATTTTCCTTCGTTAAACTTTCATTTTCATTCATCCCATCTTCCTCTCCTTACATCATTTTAGTTCATTCTACAGACCTTAAACCCTTACTCCATATTTTATTCATTTGCTTTCATTTTATCTTTCCGTCCTGTTTTTTCCTTTATACTTTCCTTTCTGCACATTAATTTTCTTTCTTCGAGACTATTTTATTTTCCCTTTAATTTTCACTTCTTTCCTATTCCTTTATACTTCCATACTTTTTTCCTCTTCCTTTATACTTCCATACTTCTTTCCTCTTCCTTTATACTTCCATACTTCTTTCCTCTTCCTTTATACTTCCATACTTTTTTCCTCTTCCTTTATACTTCCTTACTTCTTTCCTCTTCCTTTATACTTCCATACTTCTTTCCTCTTCCGTTATACTTCCATACATCTTTCCTCTTCCTTTATACTTCCATACTTCTTTCCTCTTCCTTTATACTTCCATACTTCTTTCCTCTTCCTTTATACTTCCATACTTCTTTCCTCTTCCGTTATACTTCCATACTTTTTTCCTCTTCCTTTATACTTCCATACTTCTTTCCTCTTCCTTTATACTTCCATACTTCTTTCCTCTTCCTTTATACTTCCATACTTCTTTCCTCTTCCTTTATACTTCCATACTTCTTTCCTCTTCCTTTATACTTCCATACTTCTTTCCTCTTCCTTTATACTTCCATACTTCTTTCCTCTTCCGTTATACTTCCATACTTTTTTCCTCTTCCTTTATACTTCCATACTTCTTTCCTCTTCCTTTATACTTCCATACTTCTTTCCTCTTCCGTTATACTTCCATACTTTTTTCCTCTTCCTTTATACTTCCATACTTCTTTCCTCTTCCGTTATACTTCCATACTTTTTTCCTCTTCCTTTATACTTCCATACTTCTTTCCTCTTCCTTTATACTTCCATACTTTTTTCCTCTTCCTTTATACTTCCATACTTCTTTCCTCTTCCGTTATACTTCCATACATCTTTCCTCTTCCTTTATATATACTTCTTTCCTCTTCCCTTCTCCTTCCATACTTCTTTCCTCTTCCTTTTATACTTCCATGCTTCTTTCCTCTTCTTTCGTTATACTTCCATACTTTTTCCTCTTCCTTTATACTTCCATACTTCTTTCCTCTTCCTTTATACTTATACTTCTTTCCTCTTGATATACTTTATACTTTCCTCTTCCTTTATACTTCCATACTTCTTCCTCTTCCATTATACTTCCCATACTTTTTCCTCTTCCTTTCTTTCCTTCCTTTATTCTTTCCTCTTCCTTTATACTTCCATACTTCTTTCCTCTTCCGTTATGCTTCCATACTTCTTTCCATCTTCATTTATGCTTCCTGCTTCTTTCTCTCGCTAGCTAGCTACTTATTTTCTCTCCTTTGTCTTCCATCCTTCTTTCTCTTCCTTCTATGCTTCCATGCTTTAACCATCTTCCTTTATGTATGTATTTCTTTCTCTACCTTTCTCCTTCCCTTTCTTTCTGCCTGCCTTTATGTATGTCTTACTCTCTTGATTATGTATTTATTTTCTATCTTCCTTTATGTATGTATGCTTCTCTCTGTCTGTCTTACCCATGTACTTCCTCACTGTGTATGTATGCTTTCCTCTTCTGTCTGTCTTCTGCCTTCTTTCTCTTCCTTCCTTGTTTGTGTATGTATCTTTAATTCTCCTTCCCTTTTTCTTTCCTTGTCTTCTTTTTCTCTTCCTTCCTCCTTGTCTTCTTTCCTCTCTTTCTTCTATATATATATTTATTTTTTTTCTGCCTGCCTTTTTTTCCTCTTCCTTTGTATTTACTTACTTCTTTCCCTTTCCTTTATATATACTTCTTTTTCCTCTTCCATTGTCTTCACACATCCTTTCCTCTTCCTTTATACTTCCTTACTTCTTTCCTCTTCCTTTATACTTCCCTTCTTTCTCTTCTTTTTTTTTTTTTTCTCCTTCTGCCTTCTTTCTCTTTCGTTATACTTCCCTTTTTCTCTTCCTTTGCTCCTTCCCTTACTTCTTTCCTCTTCCTTTATACTTCCATACTTCTTTCCTCTTCCTTTATACTTCGCCTTGCTTTCCTCTTCCTTTATACTTCTGCCTTGCTTTATTTTCTCTTCATTCTACTTCCATACTTCTTTCCTCTTCCTTCATATACACACATACTTCTTTCCTCTTCCGTTATCACTTTATTACCTCTTTCCTCTTCCTTTATACTTCGCCCTTCTTTCCTCTTCCTTTATACTTCCATACTTCTTTCCTCTTTGGGTATACTTCCATACTTCTTTCCTCTTCCGTTATACTTCCATTACTTCGCCTCTTCCTTTATACTTCCCTTACTTCTCCTCTTCCTTTATACTTCCATACTTCTTTCCTCTTCCGTTATACTTCCCCGCCTTCCTCCTCTTCCGTTACTTATTTCATACTTCTTTCCTCTTCCTTTATACTTCCATACTTCTTTCCTCTTCTTTATACTTCCATACTTCTTTCCTCTTCCGTTCTGTAACTTCCATACTTCTTTCCTCTTCCTTTATACTTCCATGCTTGCGCCTCTTCCTTTGCTCCTTCATACTTCTTTCCTCTTCCTTTATACTTCCATACTTCTTTTTCCTCTTCATTTATACTTCCATGCTTTACTTTCCTCTTCCGTTATACTTCCATACTTCTTTCCTCTTCCTTTATACTTCTGTCTTCTTCTTTCTCTTCATTATACTTCCCATACTTCTTTCCTCTTCCGTTATACTTCTGCTGCCTCTTTCCTCTTCCTTTATACTTCCATACTTCCATACTTCTTTTTCCTCTTCCTTTATACTTCCCTTCTCTTTTCTCTTCTTTATACTTCCATGCTTCTTTCCTCTTCCTTTACACTTCTGCTTCTTTCATCTTCCTTTACACTTCTATACTTCTTTCCTCTTCCTTTACACTTCCATACTTCTTTCTTCTTCCTTTATACTTCCATACCGTTATACATTCCCAGCGTTTTTTTTATTCTTTATCAACAAGAAAAGCTCCGAAAGTAATGCTTCATATTTATTTGTTTAGTGACTATTAGTTGGAGTCATTAATACTTTCTCTTTTTATCAATTTCATAGTTTTACAAAAATCTAATTACATATTATTCAATTTTATATTTACCATTATTTGCAATGACATCTCAGACAGCTCTTCGATACATTTTGCGTATAATTCCACAAGATTTATGTAAAAGAAAAAAACACGATCACGAGAATCTGACTTTCAGAAGAAAATGTTTTGTTTTTAGCGATCCCAAATGTTGGTGAAAGGTCAGGTGAATATGGCAAATAGAGAAGACCAACGAGGACCATTTGTTTTCTGTGTTATTCTTGATGAATATGGCCCCGTAATGACATGGAGGGAAAAAAATTTTAATTACGGGCAAAGGAGATGTTTCTTAGAACAGTTGCAGCTGCTGGACATATAAATACGCATTTAATGCTTCATTGCCTTTTAAGAAATCTAAATAAGTACCCAACAATACGATGACTCTGACACGATCATTTTACCATGTAGTTACGATTCGACTAGGAAAGACAAATCGGGGAGCCGAGTTCGAATTCCAGTTGAATTCATGGCATTCACTTACGTAAAAATAACCTTAAGAAAGGTATTAATCCATATCTTCCCTCCAGTTATAAATCAAATACTAGGACAGATTGGGTACTATAGCCTTGGCTGGCAACCAGTCTGCCTTAGAAAGCAATGGCAACCTACTGCGAGAAGATCTTCTGCCCAGTCAGTCATGTCTCTTTTGAGACATGATCGCCCAAAGCGTGTATCACGTATGGCACTTAACTGACTGACTGTAAAAATTTATACTTGTGTTGTATCACCAAGGTACATGCATTACACAGAAAAAGTGTTCTGCGGTATTATTCAGCACAATATCCGGTGCTAAACGGATATACACAGAACAGTACAATAGTTACAATAACAGACAAAACAGAACATTCAACACAGAGAGGAGGGGTTTAGATAGCAATAATTGCCGAAGTAATCAGTCCGAATATTACTCGAATTATACTCGAATATCAAACCTCGAATAGTACTATTCTTTATTCAAGGCAATGATCCATTCCAGCAATAAGAGTGCTGCAGTGGCGTCAGCCACTCTACAATAACTTTTTACATTGAACATTGCTGTATGGAAGTCACAGAGAGCCCAATAACATTGGGATAGAGCAACATTTTTCTTATTTTTCTAAATAGTCTTTAACATTTGCTCAATATTCCTACTAGCAATTAAAAAACGCGTGCATTACGCACACGTAAAAATGTGTCTGTAAGGTAGCCCACATTTTTACGGACATCGCAGTTGCTGAAACACATTAACCAGCTACTAACTGTGCTACATCAACTGATTAGTCTCCGTAAACATTCATCAATTATCGATGAATGTCAGTAAATTCAATAATTTAGGTATTGGAAGAATCCAATGATGTATTTAAGTTTCATCCGAACTTTCAAATCAGAACTTAAATTACCAAACGGCCGCTGATGTACTATCTGTAGCAAGAGCCAAATGCTCTTTGCTATTTGTAAGAAATTTCCCGCTCTGTCTATTATATCAACAATATCAGTCTCTATGTCGGGCGCAATTATGGCAAAAATATTAGGTTTTATTTTCGACAGTCGTAATATATGTTCGTGATTCTGAAGTTGTATGAATTAATTCTTCTTTAATGTAATTATTTTTATTTTTTATTATCGCGATTCGTTTCGCATTATTCATTTGATTCATCTCTCACACACATCGCGTATTTCGTATTTTTGGAAACTATATATATATTGATGACCCAGCTGAAGGGCAGAGAGAACATACATCGATGTATTTGGAGTGAATGTGTCAGTAAGAGAGGGAGAGAGGAGGAGGAGGAAAATAGGCAGTGAAATAAGAGGGGCACGAGAGAAAAATACGGAGAGAAGGCGAGATAGTGTGAGGAGAGAGAGGGAGAGAGAACGAGCGCAAACGGCAAAGATTTAATAAATTTTGAAAAACCGAAACGTGCCGTCAAACAATAAACATCATTACCTATTTATTTCAGTTCGTATGAAGACAAAAAAGAAAAAGAAAAAAGATAAAGAAAAAAGAAACCTGAAGAAGAAAAAAGAAAGAAGAAAAAGAAAGAAAAAAGAGGAAAACAAAAAGGAAAGAAAAATAAATATAAAAAGAAATAGAAAAAGAAAGAAAGAAAGAAAGAATGAAAAAAGTATAAAGAAAAAATGAAAACGAGAGAGAGAGAGAGAGAGAGAGAAGCGTGAGAGATTTTCTGAAAGAAACATTTTCAAGAGAAAGAATTCCACAAGCAAAAGACATGCAGAAAATGTTCGAGACAATCGAATGAGAGCACGAAATGGCATATGTATTTGAATGCTGCTAGTCGAGATGACTAGCAAAATATTAAGAATATATATATATATATATATATATATATATATATATATATATATATATATATATATATATATATATTACGGAAATTAACGAAACTTGGTTATAAACAACCGACAATTTTAAATGATTTGTTTGAACATTATTTTTTATCGATACTCGCATTTAAGTAGATATTTTGTTTTTTTAACGAAACAGTATTATATATTTATATCTACTGGCCTGATTGGGTTTTTTCTTTCTTACGAGTGCTTGACTTTTTGTTCATGAACTTCGTTTGATTCTTTATTTGCTTTCCCTTATTTTTCCTCCGAGTATTTTCTCGGTGGGTTATACAAGACGATTTAAATTATAGCTTGATTAATACTAGTTTTACTATTGGTATTGTTATTGCTATAGTTAATATTATATATATATATATATATATATTGTTCTACGTCGATGGTACGACTCGGAGTTTTATGAGTTAATCAAATATCATGTGAATATTTCAAACTTTAAAAACCTTCAATGGTTAATAAATTTGAATTAAAGTTCAATCGATCTTAATGTGAATTAAATCTTATAACGATAAATTACAGCTTTCTTAATTACAAGATTTAAAATTTAAATATTCTAAGACTACATCTAGATAAAATTAGAATTAAAATAGAAAACAGAAAATAAAAAGTATTACAAATATTAAAACACAGGAAGAAGAAATAAACAGGGCGTAAATTATAAAACTAAACATTTAAATATTCTGATATTACATGTGAATAAGAAATTAAAATTTTAAAATTTTAAATAAAAATAAAAATGAAAAATAGAACTTAAAGTTAGAAATAAAAATTAAAAAATAAAGAATTCAAGAGGCAAAATTAAATGGGCGTAATTCATAATTGATAAAATTGATATTTGCGTGGAAAAAAAAGAAAGAAAAAAAACAGGCAAACGTACAGAGGAATCTATATCATTGTGTGTCTAAGAATTTAATTTTTTTTTTTTTTTTGCTGTGGTAGCATGTGGTCATTAAATCACTCTTTTTGTTAAGTAAATTAAGATTATTTATATGGTTTAAGATGACAAGTTTTCTAAAAGGAACGAATCATATCTATCTCATTTTTCGTTGCAAAGTTTGGATTTAGCTACGACATCCCAATTAATAATTGGGTTCTTGTTAGATTTTAATTTCCAATAATGCATGGATAAAGCAATGCATTTGTTGTATTTATTGTTGTTTAAAGACAGCCTGTGATTGATAAATCTTATCTTCCACCTGTTAGTCTTGCTTCCAAAGTAAAATTTAGCATCATTATCATCCGAATAAATTCGAACTCTATAAATTATTTTTAGAGGAGTCATTTTTGCTATTAGTAGGGCGAATGATAATCATGAAGCGTGCCAAGTATTTATTTGATATCACAGTATTATGCTGTGAAATATATTTATCTATGTCATCAACGCAACTATAACTGACTTTAAGACTGGTTCTGTTGAAGATTTTTTTAGTGTGGTTGAATGGTAAAATGTATTAGAATTCAGTTTAGAAAAACTATACCAATGTTAGTTTGGACATCGCGACTGAAGGGTGGGCTAAACCAAATAATGTTACGTTTATGAGGTTTCTGCGTATTTCTGCCTATCTTGTTTTTAACGGAGTATTCTAAACCCATGTTGTGTTTACTTTTTCTAAAACATTAATTTTTCATTTTTAGAATTATAAAAAAAACTTCTTATTGCTGGAGTTGGTACTTAAACGAAATTGAATGGATTTGTATAGGCTGTTGGTGATGAAAGAAACATCGCAAGGCATATTTGCTGGGCTTGAAAAAGTGATAGAGCAGGGTTTGGAAGAGATTCCAAGAGAAAACGTGTTAAGAGCGACAAGCGATAGGAGTAAGTGGAGATCCAACATCGCCTACGTCCTAAAAGAACATGGCACATAAAAAATAAAGAATGCAACTATCTCAGCAAGGCAAAACTGAAAAAATAATTCAACAAATCTCTGGCTTAATATTAGTTCTACAGGAGTTCTGCATACTTACAAAATGGGCTCGTTTTAATTGCACAGAATCACTTATGGTCTCCAAAATGATTTGTTAGTTGATCCTAGGAGACAAAAAAACTGATATTGAAACAGAAAACGAAAATCGATGACTTTGAAGTCATTATGCTTTACGTTCCTTCTCGCCTTTTTGGGTTTTTGCAACATGTCACGTGATATGGTACAATCATTGCATCGATATAATTGTGATTCTCTGTAAAAAACAAACAAAAAAAACACAAAAGTAACAAAGGAAAAACAAAACAAATTACTCTATAACCTTTTCTGTTGTCTCCAACATATTTTTTTTTATCATTACAGACGTGCGTGTTTTCCGACGGTCGGACAATAATCAAGATTTAAGGCTCTTTCTCATTGCAAAAGCCGCCACAGATGACCGCCATTTTAATGATGGCGCGTGTTTCCATCATGTGATGAAAAGAAACATTCGATGTGCGCGTGTCAATTAGGTTTGGTCTGCATTTGATGCACTTACACACACACACACACACACACACACACACACAAACACACTAACTATATATATATATATATATATATATATATATATATATATATATATATATAAAGAAAAATTTCAAGCAAAAAGAAAAAACTACTGTAATTTTTAGCAACAAAGTTTACAGTAGTGTAAGTTTGTTACCACACCTGACACCTTTGAAGATGATCTCGGAAGGAGATTAAAAGTAATTGGGAACATCGAAAAATGGATAATAAAATCAACTGTATAAATTACAGCACTTCTGTAACATATTTCAATTATAATCAATGAAATATTATTCATGAGTAGGAAAGGATCTTATTAAAAATAAGCAGACATAATGTTTGTAAATTATTTAATCTTAAGTGTGTGTGTGTGTGTGTGTGTATGTATGTGTCTGTATGTGTGTGTGTGTGTGTGTGCATTAATAATAAATATACATTTCTTTCCTCATCGTTAGCCTAACTAGTAGGGTTTTATGCGCGCTGCAATCGTTTGGTGCTGATTGAAACTGACCTTTGCAAAATATAATTATTGATATTTATACTGAACTGCACTGATAGTCGGTCAGTCAATTAGTTTAAGAAAAATATATGGTACCTGCACTATGAATTTAATTATAGCACTGGATTGGCAATGTTCCCATCAATTTAAAGATGAACTGGCGAGATGCTACCGTATGTTCTATGCTAACAATTTCGTTTCTCTCACTCTTCTTCCAGCTCGATGCTTCAGAACCAACTTTGAGCTTCAAAATTGTAAATGCAATGCCATGCCTCTAACTGTTGCCTTTCAGCATTTAGCAGCGGTCCTGTCTTTTTTCATTCAGCGGCCATTTTCTGGACAGCCAAAGGGTTATTTATTTCGTCTTTACATGGTCGTTTCTTTAAACTTGCTAAATTTTTTTTCTCAATTGGAGTAGATAGACTAAACTATCGCCCGGTTCACACTCCACCCACATCTATGGAACAGGTGAAGGGGCTCATCACTTGTTTCCTGTTTAGGATGCGGTTTTCGGTTTTTATCATAAGATTTTCTGTGTACAATTATTGTTTTTGTTTTATTTATTTATTACATATATTATGTATATAAGTTACATTTCGTATAAAATGAAATATTTATGTAAGCTAAAGAATATAATCAGTTTTAGAAGGTACGGCCTCCACTAAACGCGGCCTACTTACTCAAAGTGTCCAGCGAGCCAAATTATTTGCCCATCCCTGCTTTATATGACTAAATAAATATTGAATCGTAGTTGGTACGCATATTTTTATAATCTTGTAAATATAAAATTATTCTTGTAAATGAACAATCTAATAAATAAATAAATAATGTTTAACATTTCTGCTATCAGTTCTCGAAAAAAAATGTAGAAATCTACCTTTTTCCTGTCTCTCTCTGTCCCTTCTCTCTCTCTCTTCGTGCTCGGTCACACTAACAATTCAGTTGACTGGCCGCAGCTATTGAAATATGAGTTGAAATATTTTGGTGTCACTGTTTGCTGGAATCTGTCACTCGACTTCAGTTCAAGTTTATCTGTTTTGTAAGTTGGCCAGCCATTCTTTTTCTTGTATTTTATGTTAATTTTCTTTTCGCCATTGTTAAGTAAGGAACTGTATTTTGCCTCTAACTGCTACAGTACATTTGCCTTTCAGCATTTAGCAGCGGTCCTGTCTTTTTTCCTTCAGCGGCCATTTTCTGGACAGCCAAAGGGTTATTTATTTCGTCTTTACATGGTCGTTTCTTTAAACTTGCTAGAGAAGGTTCTGTAAATTCGAAGGCTTTTTAAAAACTTAGTAAAAAAAATAAAAAAATAAAAAAATAAAAAAATAATTTTTTTTCTCAATTGGAGTAGATTGACTAAACTATCGCCCGGTTCACACTCCACCCACATCTATGGAACAGGTGAAGAGGCTCATCACTTGTTTCCTGTTTAGGATGCGGTTTCCTGTTTTTCTCTTTTCTAATCTTTTCACTTTTTTATTTTTTTCTCAATTGGCGTAGATAGACTAAACTATCGCCCGGTTCACACTCCACCCACATCTATTGAACAGGTGAAGAGGCTCATCCCTTGTTTCCTGTTTTGGATGCGGTTTCCGGTTTTCTCTTTTCCAATCTCTTCACTCTTATGTAGCCCCCTGCACATCAGTGGCGTTACCGCCTTGCTCGGGGTTATATGATTAAAAAAAGAAAGAAAAAGAAAAGATAAATCTTTATCTCCTGTTGGCTGATTTCACTTTTATTGGTGTCCCTTCTTAATAATGCTTCGCGTTTCTTTCACACTAATTTGCCTTTGTGTCTGAGTTTGAGTTTGAGTTTGACTTTTGTTTAACGGTACATCAATCTCTGTGGATTATTTAATGCCAAAAAACATGAGAAGTTAAGGCATTTTTTAATGTTCGGTTTTATTTAGTCAGATATTGATTAAATTTTTTGTTTTTATTCTTTTTTTATTTTAGAAAACTGAAGATGTCTTTTAGTTTTGTATTGAAAGATGTTTTGCTGAGAATAATTGTTTCTTTCAAAAATTTGTTATGGTATTATTTTTCATTCAAAAATATATATTTTTTATAAAAGTTTTCATTTCTGTATATATATATATATCTATTAAAATGTATTTTTATATTTTCATAATGTTTTGACCCCAGTTTTGGGGTTAACTATTTGCTCATAGCTGGGACTCTAACAGGTACTACCACTCTGGGTTAGGGTGGACTTGAGAACAACAGCAATTAAGAGGTGGTTCTATGTTCCTCACAACCTCTCAATCAGAGGCCTTCCTGCCGAATTCCGTTAACCGTCATACCCAGGACCTCGCCTTTGTGTCTTTGTGTCTTGGTGGCTTTACAACATTACTTGAAGAGAAATGTTAACACACACACACACACACACACACACACACACACACACATATATATATATATATATATATATATATATATACAAAAAACAAGTTCATGGCTTCTGCTCAGACGAACTTAAATCACTGGTGCCCCCCAGGTGTGAATTTGCACGAGATACTAGATTGACAACTAGGTCCCACCCTTTTACAGTGAAACCGATGAAATGTAACCGCAATTTCTACTCCAACAGCTTCTTTCCTCGAACTTCCCGCCTGTGGAATTCCCTACCGCATGCTTGCTTCCCCGACGGCTACAACCTCCAGGAGTTTAAATGTAAGGTCAATAGACACCTCCTAACACACTAACTCACACCCACTCTCTCCAACTCTCTCCCTATGTACATCCTCAATCGTCTATCACCCTCCTTCTGATATTTCCTATACCCAATCCCTCTATGTAACCCCCTGCGCTATAGTGGCCTTGCTTGGGGTGACACGATTAAAAAAAAAATAATTACAAATATACATATCTAAGATGTTGTTTCAAATATAATCAAAATGAAAACACAAATATCAATAACATATCACTTTTAAAATATCGGATGTATATAAATTCTATCTTGAGTAGAAAAATTTTTTTATGTAATTTTGAGATGATGTAGTATTTACATTATTTATATTGTTCAGATTTTTGTCCTCATCTTTATTGCCATGTACTAAATGATGCTAAGCTGTTGTTTGCTGACGAAACGATTCAGTTTATAACTTCTCACGGGTTTAATTCCAAAGATTATTGGCCGCATTTCTCCTTTAGTTCCTTTAGTATTTGGCTATATTTCTGAGATGAGCTATTATTTACAGCATTTACATCATTCGAAAAATGGTCCTCATTTGTACGACGTTTCGGCCATTGTACGCTCCGGTCATCTTCATGTGCTAGGAATTTCGAGCCTTTTATTACAATCACTGGGGTATATCATCCTCAGTCCTTGCGTAGTAATGCCTCGATTAGAAGTCATAAGTTATCTCCCTCTAACCTTGCAAGTTAATTATTCACCATTGTTGTATCCTGGTATTGAACTCACAACTCTTTTGGTCAAGTCACAGGAACTAACGAAGGTCTATATCCACTGGGCCAGGTGTCCTTAAGGACAAGAACAACTGAATTTTTGACCGTTGTACGCTTCAGCCCTTTTCAGGTGCAAGTATTTCGATGACTAGGATAGATTGTTATCGCTCCAGTTTATATAGGCGTTAGTTAGTTCCAATTAGTTGAGCCAAAGTTTTGTGAGTTCAATACCTGACTACAACAGTGATAAACAAATAACTTAGAGCGTTGATTCAAAGGGAAATAACTTTATGTCATCGGGAAGTACCATCGGTTATGGAACAAGAACAATCTGCCCCAGTGATTAAAATAAAGTGTTCGGGTCAAAATTCCTAGCACAACGGCAGAAACCATGTAAACATGGCAATAAAGATGAAAACAGCAGCCCGAACAATATAAAATATTTAAGGAAAAACACAATCGTTTTTCTTCTTCTATGAGCCTATATTATTTAGCTTCCTCAACAGTAAAACGCTGGGACCTAGTTGCCAATCTAGCAGCAAGGTTAATTCTAGACAAGGACAATAACCGCTGCTACAATTTCTTATCCGTTATTAATCTTAATAACGTTTGTCATTTTATCGTCTCTCTCATTCACATTTCTGCAATCCATTCATGAAAAATGGTTAGATGATTAACCCGCTGCCTCACACTGTCCCTTTTGACTTTGATATTTTATGTGAGTGTGAAATGTTGCAAGCTCTACTTCCTCCTCGTACTTTCCAGAAATTTTGTGGTCCTGGGTATGACCTTAAACTGCATCCGGCAGCAAGGCCTCTGATTGGGAGGTTGTGATGAGAATGGAACCACTTCTTAATTGCTGTTGTTCTCGAGTCCACCCTGACCCAGAGTGGTAGCACCTGTTAGGTTCGCAGCTATGGGTAAATAGTTAACTCCCAAACTGGGGTCAAATTGCTTTGACAGTATTTACCAACAAAACCTTTTTTGAATGAAAAATGTTACCAACAATACCTTTTTTTAATGAAAAATGTTACCAATAAAACATTTTTTGAATGAAAAATGTTACCAACACAACTTTTTTTGAATGAAAAATGTTACCAACAAAACTTTTTTTAATGAAAAATGTTACCAACAAAACATTTTTGAATGAAAAATGTAACCAACAAAAGGTTTTTGAATGGAATGGAAAATGTTACCAACAAAACTTTTTTGAATGGAAAATGTTACCAACAAAAACCTTTTTTGAATGAAAAATAAATGTGATGTAAAATAAAAATATGCTTCCGGTCTTAAATGGCCTTTTAGATGTTATAAACAAACAAAACCAATAAAAAAATATAAACTAAATAAAACAAATCAAAACGATTTTCAGTATTAAATGACCTAATGAAGGTTTATATGCAGGTTAAATGAACCAACCAACCAACCAGCCAAACAACCAGAAATTTCGGCGTCTCGTTATAAGCGTTCTTTTTGTTTCCATTTTCCTTAGATTTTCTTAATTGCTTATTCTCTCTGTTTATGATACTCTCAGCATTGTTCATTAAATGATATAATACCAAAATTCTTTCAAGACGTTTGGAGATCATGACCGTACAGAGCTCTCTCTTTATTATTAATGAATTACAATAGCTTCATGGGAAATTTAGAGGAGTGGTTTACCGTTACAAATCTAGATGGGTGTCGTGTAGAGACTTGATGGGAAGAAGAAGACCGCAAATATTTTTTTAATTTACTGTATTCAAACGTAATCCTGTGTTTAACTTGAACAGTTGTTGAGCTTGTAGAATAAAACAAGAAATCTGTCAAGATGATAATGGTTTAAAACACTTAACAGAAACAAGATACAGAATTAAATAGCCGCTCAAGCTATTTTACGGCAAAAATGTTATGATGATGCGTGCGTTATGAACAAAAAGAAGTGGCAGGAAGGGAATTCTGGGGATAAAGATGATAGATAACGATTGACCAGCGACTTAAAGATGTTATGATTGTAGTGGTCAAGGGATAATTCACGTGGGAGATTGTAGCTTCCAAGTTGGTGTCTGTACAACAAAGTAGCTTTATGAGTGGACCTTCTTCCTTACAATCGAAATACAGAGTAAATAAGGATGAATCGACTCTGTGGAGCTGCTAAATAGAATTCATCTGAATATTGGCACGAAAATAGCGACAGTGTAGTAAAAAGCTGTTGTAGAGTGTTGAATGCGTATTCGGTCCGTAAGACCAAGTAAACTATTTTGAACAGAGTCAACATAGGAAAGCGAGGAGAGGTCAGCACTAGCCCAGCTATGCATCAATATGCATCAATGTTTGCTTTAATCTGACTGTTGGTAGTAATATAAAATAGCAGGAACAGCCAGGTATTTCCTTCAAAAAAGTATACAGAGCGTTTCATAATTTTTGAAACAAAATGATCAGGCACAGATCATGGACCACAAACGATTGAATAGCAGAAATTACACTCATTGAAATATAAAAAAAAAAATTAGGATATGTAAATATTTAACGACGAGCCCGATGTCAGTTTTTTGGCGGGAGGAGTGGGGATGTGCGTTATGGTTCTGTAGATATCGACTCAGAACGACAAATCGGAGAGCCGAATTCGAATTCCAGTTGAATTGTTTTTATTTACTTACACACAAATACCATTGGGAAAGGTATTAACCCGACTCTTCCCTCCAGTTATGGATTAAATAATAAAACAAATCGGGTGCTATAGCCTTGGCTGGCAACCAGTCTACCACAGAAAGCAATGGCAACCTACTGCGGGAAACCTTTCTCCCCAGTCAGTCATATCTCTTTCAAGACATCATCGCCAAAAGCGTGTATCACGTATGGCACTTAACTGACTGAACTATTTAAACTCAAATATGAATGAAAAATGTCATAAAGAGCTCTGGATTACATGCTCCAGATGTCCGTCGCTCAGTAAACTGACTCTTTGACTAACTGACTGTTTCTTGAATCCTGGTAATATTCTTGGGTGTTCGGGTTATTATCGGAGGCCCAGACGGTGAAGGACCCGTTTCCCTACAATCTGTACAAAGTCCATGAGCTTCAAACATCTTGAGCAGCTTGAAAGTTTGACATATGCTTGTAAATGTGTTAAAATTGAATTCGATTTTGTATCTTGCTTAAAAATCTTCCAATTTATTATTTCACTAGATTTGTTTAAATATATCAAAATATTATCTATTTTCCAGCAATATTTTTGAAAGAGATAAAGAATAATTCAATATGGAAGATCTGAAAAGTCGCTGCTTTGATTTAACAATTGTTAAGCACCTTGCACTTTTAATAAATTACAAATCCAAGTGCTTATAGGGCTGCTGCTACATATAGCCCGGTTCTCCAGCTAATTACCTAGAACTCATCTATAAAATCGAAACAGGACTCAACAATATTATTGGTCCTGTTCTGGTGTCCCGGATTCAATCCCTTTCCCACTGCTGTAAGGTTGTTTCCCTGTGTCTTTTCTACAAATACTTCTATGGTAAAAATATAAATGCAATGCCAATTGCTATCTGTCGTCTTTTTTATTACTCTTAGCAATGTTTTAGTATTTAATTGTTCCGTACACACTAATCCTTTGAGTTTTACTGACTTCTCCGCCTTGCTTGGGGCGAAACCAATTTGTAAAAATACTAGCAATCACATTGCGTGAACAATTTCATTATCGTCAATGATAATGAGTGAATCAAATTGAATTCGGTTTTTTACTTTATTAAGTTAGTAATAAATTGCATTCTGAATAAAAAGAAGAAGCATTTAGAAAAGCAATAACAAAAAAACACTTATATTATTTCCGTGCAGGCTATTCCGATCTGTTAATTCCGACTTTGTTATTACACTCATCTTGTCTACAGATCGATTTAGCTTAACGCTTTTAGGTGGTGTGGCAAGGTGAAGTATAACTGAAAAGTGCTCCTATCTGCCAATTAAATAGCCACTTCTTGTTCGACTGGTAAGCCTCCTATTTAATTTTAGCACACCACGTGTCACAGTCACACAAATGCACACACGCATAAGTACTAGGCACACATACACATTAACGTCATAAATTCTTTCGTCCTTTTTTCTTAACTCTACTTGTATTCACATATGAATATGAATGGTTATATGGTTCAAACTAATAAATATATATTTCATAGTTTAATACTTACTTTTTATAAAAATGCTTAATACAGAAATACTGATAATTTGCTAACAATAATAACTATATATTCCGATTGAGCAATATGAAGGAATGTTAAGCTTAATAAAAGGCAGTAGCTACACACGCATTTACGCATCGTTAATTCAGTCATGAATCTGAATACTCTCGGCTACTGGCGTGTGTTTACATTGTATATAATACGGAAGCCTCCATTATTTTTAGTCTCTTTTTGCATGTGAATGATGCAATGATATTTGCGTCGTCAACAAATATGTTCCGGACAGGATTTAGTATGTTTAAATGAGATCGAATTGAGCTCCGTTGAGAGAGATATAACATCAGTCTTCGAGTTAGTTTCTTAATGGTATGGCCGATATAATTACTTACAAAATTAGGATCAAGAACGCAGTTCTTCAAAGGAGATGGGAATTTGTAAATATCATTTTTTTGTCGTAACCATAATAATAATAAGCATAATATTGTTGGTTTGTCATGACCATAATTTTTATATAATTTATGTCCTCAAAAATAAAAATCATAAGACCACATAAAAAATTCCATAAAAAATTAATCAACACAGGTTATCTGTCATTTTTAATGAAACCTGCATATATATATATATATATATATATATATATATATATATATATATTATACTGTAGACGTTGCTTAGCGGAGTTTTATGTCAACACAAGATAAAATCGTCGTTGATGGTGGATGTTATTGTGTTACCATCCTTATAACCTCTCTGACGATGGCTCATGTGAGCCGAAAGCTTAGAACAAACTTAATAAAAATTATCCAAATTTTGGAGAATTTTTGACTTTATTTTCAACTGAAATTAAAGCAAAATTAAAGCCAAAATACGACGTTTAGAATCGCTCATGTTTAAACATAATATTCGTTCATTGTCTCTTATATTGAACAGTATATGTTTAGAAAATTATTTGCTGCCTCGATACACTAAACATATATATTAATATATATTAACAAATATACATATTATTTACATCTAAAGCACGACTTAGAGTTTTATAACGTATAAACACTACCCTAAACATATTTTAACTATTAATTGTATTTAAATTTTAAGTCAACTTTTACGATTTTCTTTCTTATTTCATGTTTTAATTTTACGCCAAATCAAATTAGATTATGCAATTAAAAAACATCTCATCATTACAATATATAACTTCAATGAACAACATAAAACCCAAAATTTAATTCACTGAATGTTCAGTTCATTATATGCAGCTAATGATTACATAGTGCATGAAACTCCGAGTCATACTGAAGACGATGGATAATATGTATATTTGTTAATACATATTCTATAGATCTGTTGTATTACATCGAGCACTGATCGGTTAACACGTTAAATATATTAATATATGTGCATGTACTTGCGTACATCATCCATATGTCCATTTATTGGTATCCATTATAGAGGTATGTTCTGTTTCTGTACTTATTATTAGTATATGAAAACGTGTGTTGATAAAATCGTTTTTTCAAAGTTCTTAGCACGATCCACATAAATCTTTACATTACTATAGGATATAGATATAGGATATATTACTATAAGAAATAGTACATTGATAAATAATGGATTCTATAAGGCACCTGTTTTCCAAAGTACACTCTATAGGATTTTTACGAATACATTTATTATTGTCCAAATTATTGATTTCACTTATTGAATAGCTCTTATTTTCAATTAGCTTTAAATGTTTATTTAAAATATTATTATTAGGATTTTTATATAATTTTTTCCGGATTGTTCATACAACTTTAACTTAATTTAAAGTATTTTTATTAACAATCTTACTTAATCGATTATTATTCTGAAAGTGTTTCTTAATCAAAGCGAGGACGTTTTCCTAATTTACAGCTAACTATTCGTCTGAAAGAGGGTGTATACCAAATTATATTTTTATTTTTTATTTTTTCTTCGTGGGTAGAACCCTTGTTTTTACAGAATTAATATTTGGGCATTTATATTGACTATTTTTAAAGGCAGTATAATAAAAATTGATATGCTTATTGAATAGGCCTTCATTTGCTGAATTTCTACTAATTCTATATTCTCTTTCTCTCTCTCTCTCTCTCTCTCTCTCTATATATATATATATATATATAATTAAAACGCATATTCTTGGAAGCAATAAGTGCAGATGGACAAAAAATAAGCTGTTATTCATATAAAGTCTCGAACAATTTCAACAATACTGAAAAAATGCTTAGAGCAAACCATTTTTTTTATAATAATTTTAACCCAAGAAAAGCAGTACCTCTACTGGTGCGCATATGCTTATAAAAGTAGAGTGGTGAGAAACAGGAACAAGTGAAAGGAGGTTTCAGAAAATGGATAAGAGAAGGATGAGGACACTGATGTGACGAGAGTAGAGTGGAGAGGGAGAAAAAGATGATACAAGGGTTGTCAGGGAAAGGATGCGTGTCAAAGAGATAGAAGATGGCAACTGACCTTGCATTTAAAGTCTTGGAGATTATAGCTGTAAATGAAGTAAGTATACAGAAGGGAATTCCACAGGCGGGAAGTGCGAGAAAAGAGATTGTTAGAAGAGAAGTTGAGGTTACACTTGATCAGTTTTACTGTAAATGGGAGGAGTAGTCGCTAGTCTAGTAGTTCGGGTAATTCACCAGGGAGTTAAACTCATCGGAGCAGAAGCCGCGAGGAGACAGAAAGTCACATTACGTCGGTGAGAAAAGTGAATATAGTTAAGTTAGCAGGTCAGGGTCAAGAAGCCCCAGATGAATAGCAGGGGCACCCGACCAGATGTAACAGCAATATTCAAAGCACGGGTGGATGATAGATTTATACATGTTCAACGTGGATTGAGACGAGAAAAAAACTTCCGGACCCGACACACTGAACCGAAATTCTTTGCAGTAGATATAGCTATAGATTCAATGTAGTCATTCCACTTGAGATCGGCTGAGAGACTTAAGCCGAGGAGGTGCAGTGCTTTGCTTTCAGGGAGACTATCCTTATCCATGCTGATGGAGAGGTAGGAATGACTCTCTATAGTGGTTAACGGACAGCAGCTACGTTTGGGAAGCATTAAAATTTGAAAGCCATTTCTTACCCAAGTCCACCACAAATTTAAGGTCTTTTTCAAATTTCGCAGCGAGATTAGCTTTATCAGCCTGGGCAGATTTCTTAATGAGGTGGAAATAAGTGGTGGTGTCGTCAGCGTAGTTGCCTACTTGAGTTCTGATTATACAGGAGATGGTTGATGAAAATCGGGAAAAGCGTAGGATAGAGCTTTGAGAGACACCTGCGTTCGTATGATAGTATTTGGAAGCATGCCCATTCAATATTACCTTCATGACACGATTTGAAAAGAATAACTGGATTAGATCAAACAAGCGTCAGTTTATACTATAGCCTTGTAGCTTGCGTAGAGAGCCAGCATGTTAGATTTTGTCAAATACTACGGAAATATCTAGGGAAACAGCTTCGCCGTTCTTATCGAGAGCCTGGTATATCATTCTCTGTTATAGTCGTTAGCATATCAGCAGTAGAGCAAGTGAAGCAAAAACCATACTGTTTATCGGAGAAGAGTCCGTGGCCTGTGAGATGTTTTACCACCTCGGTCTTGATGATGGCCCTGAACACTTAGCCCAAGATCGGTAGGAGACTGATAGGCCGATTGTTAAAGGGTTGTGAATGTTCTTCAGACCTTTTAAATACAGGAATCACAAAGGAAGAATTCTAGAAGTCAGTAAAGCAGGAAGAAGGCATGAAGTAGTTGTAGCGTTTCGAGGAGACAGATGAGAGTTTAGGTGCACATTTCTTCAGGACAATGATTGGTATTCCGTCACCGCCTTATGGGGGTCAAGCTTTGAAATTATGTTAGAGACCATCGAGGAGTAATGTGAACGTTACTCAATTGAGCCTCAGTTTTAGGCGAGAAACCAGGTGCAGATACCCTAGACAAATCAGATGTTGAACTGCTGGAGAATTTGCGAGCAAAACTTTCGACGATGCTCGCTGAAGATGTGAGGACCCCAAATTTATTGGTTAAAGGAGGGGTTGAGGGCTTGCTGAGGTTTAATACATTTTCACAAAGTTGCCAGTAGTCTTTGGAGCCGAACATGTGGGATGCTATACGCTGCTTCATTCTCTCAGCAAACTAGAGATTAGCATCATTTAGGTTCCTCTTGCACTCATTACGAGGTAAAAAGCGCTGATTATGGTCAGACGCGTGGCTCCGATAGTGCCTAAAGAAGTGATAGTACCAAGCAAACAGGGGAGAACTAGGCGAAAGAATTTAACCCAAGAGGAGACCTTGGACGCACGGTCTTTAACGGAAAGACCTTGTTTTAAGGAACGTCACACAGGAAATGACGGAACGACTCTCAGTCAGCGCTTTGGTAGCAGTGAGATATTCTGCTGGTAGAAAGTTCCTGGAGGAGGGAGAGTTAAAGAAGATATTAACAGAAACCACAGCAAGATCAGTGTTGCCAAGTAGGTAAAGCTGCGGGGATATAAGTGAAGTAGAGATCTAGTAGAGAGTCATTTCCATTAGAGTGATTGGAGAAGCGCGTAGGAAAATCAACTCTTTGGCTAAAGGATTCAGCAAGGGTCAAAGTTAGTTTCACAGAGAGCTAATGGCTCAGATAAGTTTCAATGGAGGAAGGATTCAACGATGCAAAATTGTTACGCATAACATGAATGTTCGAGAAAAAGATTTTAATAAGTTTAGGTCATTTTTTTAGCTGCTTTAGATTTAATTCTTACTTTGTGGGATGTCATAAATAGAGATCTTTTGACAAGGAGAGGTTTAAAGAAGTAGTATCAGTCGGTCGTGAGATGCAACATAAGTAGGAAGGAAATTTGCGCAGACTGCAACAAATTGTGGCCTCAGGGTTGCCCAACGAAGGCTCTTGCAAGGACATCCATCCATGGGCGATATGGCACTACATAAAACTGGTTATTATTTAACTGTCGATCAGAGCAGCGTCTTAAGACGCTATGCGAGACGTCGGACTCCTAACTATTATTCGGAAGCAGCAACCAGGAAACTGCCAACCCGCTACCCTCAGAATGAAGTGTCATTGCCACCATCCACATACATTAAAAAAGCTTGCGACACCACTGATTTTAAGGCCCGAAGAGAGGAAATAAACCAGGAATTGCTTCCTAGACAGGAAACAAAGGATTATCCTCTACTGTTTAAAGGGAGAGGGAGGAGTATGAACCAGGTGATACTAGGATCTGTCTAATCTAATTTAAAAAAAAGTTAAAAATCTCAGCTTTAATCTTATATTGCCTAGACCAGTGGTACCCAAACTCTTTTCTGTTACTTCTCCACAACACGGAATTTAATCACTCAGAATTCCTTCCTCATGCGTACGATAAAAGTAGTCAAAATACCTTGTTAGATTTCACTAATTTATTTTAAAAATGTACCATTATACCAAACCTGTTAGACACAGTGCCACCAATTTACAATAAGCATACTCTCTCCGATATGAAAAAAAAAAAAAAAAAAAAAAAAATATATTTATTGCTAGTAATTAATGTAAATATTTCTCCCTTTGAAGTTTTAAATTTGCCCCAGGGGAACATTTCCTCCAGTTTCAGAAACGGTATTCTAGACAGAACAAAAAAAAAATTAACATCGTTAAAACCTATGAAATGATGGCCTCAGTCGTAACCCGAATATCAAGCTCACGCATTTTCCAGACGACATTAGAGATATAGTAATTATTAGTGTTATAATAATAACAGATTGGACTGCAATTCAAAATCTTTCAGGTTTCAGTCCGGAAAGCTTTCGAGTTGCAGTCCCATATGCTATTATTGTAACACTAATATTAACTATATTTCTGAAAATGCTCTGCAACAGACTTGGGCATTTTACAAAGTAAAAATACCAAACTGTGGAATATATAACCATTAGTTTATACTGCTATTACTGTGTGCGTGCATATAAATATATATATTGGGCGTGTATAATGATAATGTATACGCTAAAAGGTCTGCCTTCTTCTACCGAGCGCCCATAGCCCAGCGGTAGTATCGTCAATTTGGTCGGGTTTCAATCCTGGGTTAAAAGCAATCGGAGTCTAACCGTACCCATGAGCAGTGATACAGAGAAACAGATCTGTCTGCGGATGACTATATATATATATATATATATATATATATATATATATATATGTCATCCGCAGACAGATATATATATATATATATATATATATATAGTCATCCGCAGACAAATCTGTTTCTCTGTATCACTGCTCATGGGTACGGTTAGACTCCGATTGTTTTTAACCCAGGATTGAAACCCGACCAAATTGAATATATATATATATATATATATATATATATATATATAAAGTTTCGGTGTTAAAACACCATCATCAGGCAAGAATGCCTGATGATAGTGTTTTAGCACCGAAAATCAAAAGCTATCTTGTTGCAGTATGGTATTATTATTACCGTGTATATATATATATAGTGTATCGAGACAGCAAATAATTTTCTAAACATATACTGTTAAGAGACAATGAATGTCTATTATGTTTAATCATGAGCCGTTCTAAGCATCGTATTTTGGCTTTAATTTCAGTTGAAAATAAAGACAAACATTCTCCAACATTTGGATATTTTTTATTAAGTTGCTTTTAAGCTTATTGTTCGATTATTGTTTGTTGCCTCGATACACTAAATTTAAGTTACAGTCTTACCTGCTAATGGTGTTTAAACACCAAAACTTTACAGCCATTGCGTTGCAGTTTGCTAAAATAATAATAATAAGCATATATTTATTTCTTACATTTATATAGACCACATTTTAAATGTAAATATCTAAATGTGAACTGAGCTTCCATTAATAACCATTACTTATATATATATATATATATATATATATAAAAGTATCATATATATATATAAAAGTATATATAAAAGTATTCTATATATTAAACTAGCAGTCTAGCCCGGCCTTGCTCGGGTGTAATGAAAGCTTTAAAACTAATCCATGGTCCTGGAGCTCAGACTCTTTGGACGTTTGGACGAAAGACTAAAAAGCAATAGTTGTTTCCAGTTAAAACGAAAACGGTTACGGAAAGAAAAATGAATGGATGTAAGATATTTTGATTTCCTGGTATCGATATCAAATAAGTTTTTTTTTCGTCGTAAACTGAATTTTGAAGGTTAAATAAGTCCTCTGAGTAAATGGTATCATGGCTGAGATTAAAAACTACAATTATACCTACTTAGAGCCTAACCCGAAGCAAAAACTAAAATAAAAACCCTGAAAAACTACATACATACAGGTAGGTAAACAGACACACACAAACATCTTGCCTTATATATATATATATATATATATATATATATATATTATAGATTTTCTGCACTATTGTAAGAACTGCAACCTTGAAACTTCTGAATATCTTTTCTTATGTCTTTTTCTATGAGTGTATCAAATTTGATTAAAATCGGACCACTCCTTCTATAACCCGATTTTTTCGATTATCGATTTTCGATATTTATCGGGGGTACCTCGACACAAAACCTAGCTAAGAACACTCACAGACGCTTATAGTACAACTCTGTAAATTTTCAAGAAAATCGGTTCAGCCGATTCGGAGTCTATAGGTAACGGACACACACACACACACACACACACAGAGACAAACACACACACATACATACATACACAGACAAAATTCCATTTACAAATAAGTTTAGATATTATTGCTAATATATAAAACCATATATAAAACTATTATATATATATATATACATTACTTTTGTTGAATTCATTTATTTTGAAAGTTTTCACCCTCTTCCCATCCCAACAAGAATCAATATTTCCACACCCGTACCCGATTTTAGAACCAGAGGCAGTCATGTGGGTAGCAACTCTACTGAATATTTATGACCTAAAACCTTCATGGAAATCAAACACCTTTACTTCAACACTTTCAAAAATGAGTCCGTAATTTAAGAAATACTTTCAACCGCTCATTTAATAATGTCAGAACCATACTCATTTCAGGCACGTTTGACTCAACCTCTGACGTGTTAATTAATACTGCCGCCTTCGTCTTCAGTCGCCTCCTGCACACGTGCATGCGCATGCACATAGCTGTCCATTTAATCTTGCATAAAAGGATTTCCCGCGGAATTCTAGGCCAGGAAGCTGCCAGTTGCGATTAACGCTGACATCGTTTCTAAGTTATCCTTTCAAGTATTTTTCCGACTCGCAGATGCAAAGCTATTTGGCTCTCCGACAAGTCACTTCACAGAGAAAACACTAGGCTGGCTTGGACATGGGAGGAACCGAACGACCGAGAAGAAGACAGTTCAATTTTCCTACTAGAATTAGGCTCTGTCTGTTGCATAAGCGACAAGCAAGCAGTCAGCCAGCCAGACACGAACACGTACCGAATTGACATTGAAAAACTACAGGCTTACGTCAGTCCGGCCGGTAACGTGTTGACCGTTTGAATGAAAACAAATTGACGGAAAAATAGGTGCAGACATCCAGGCCCATGCTGTGATGGTCGTGCGTGGTGTGGAAGCAACGGTTTGACTTAATACATTGACTAATTACATAGATGGCGGATTTTAGGGAAAGAGAAGTTACTGTCTGTCACGTCACAAACAAATGTCTTGTAAATTGATTTTCACGAGCAAAAGGCTGGTATTATTCATGTAGTTTACTAAACTTAGGTTAGTAGCGCACGTTTGAAATTGGTGTAGGAAGATCTCTAACGAGACGAGGCACCATCTACCTAGAAAATCGGCAATTGTTTTCCTGGGTTTTATTGGTTATGACAAATGATACCTGGCCCTGTATGTAAGATATGTAATTGACTAATTCACAAAGCTCTCCATTATCTAAAAGATAAGACAGTAACTTCTCTAATTCTATATCCACCATCTATGTAATTAGTCAATGTATTAAGTAAAACCGTTTCCTCCACACCACGCACCACCACCACAGCATGGGCCTGGATGTCTGCACCTATTTTTCCGTCAATTTGTTTTAATTCAAACGGTCAAACCTATAATATATAATTATCTATCAATATTTACTTAAATGTTGCTCTACAGCAGGAAGCTGAGAATACCATGGACCTAACATGTTATTAACGATAAATTTTTAGAGAATATAGAAACAATAAAAATGTATACTTAGCAGCATAAGGAAAAAAGTTGAAATTTCTAGAAAGTAATAGATAACCTATCTAACGAGATTGTGAAAATGTTTGGCAGAACGGTATTAAGAAAGATAGAAAAGTGACAAAAATATTACGAAGTGTAACAAATTAGAAGGGAAATATGGAGAGCCATAAACGCCAACGTTCTGAATGAACACGGTAAATAGTAGAATATTAATATAACTAATATAAAATATAATATAAGCAACATAATACTAATGTTGTAGTTTAATAAAAAAAAAGTGAAATTCGAACTGATGATAGCATTGGCTTAATTCCAGTATTTCTGGATAAATGTCATACACTCGAGAGACATCTATCTATCTATCTATCAGTCTATATAATGTATCTATGTAATGTATCTGTCTATGTTATGTATCTCTGTAGTGTATGTATCTATGTAATGTATCTGTCAATGTAATGAATTCGTTTATATAATGAATATGTCTATGTAATGTATCTATCTATCTGATGTATCTATCTTTGTAATGCATCTATTTATGTAATGTATCTATCTATATAATGTATTTATTGATGTAATGTATCTGTGTATGTAATGTATTTATCTATGTGATGTATCTGTCTATATAATGCATCTATCTATGTAATGTATCTATTGATGTAATGTATATGTCTATGTAATGTATCTATATGATGTATCTATGTAATGTATCTGTCTATATAATGTATTTATCGATGTAATGTATCTGTGTATGTAATGTATCTGTGTGATGTATGTGTTTATATAATGTATCTATCTATGTAATGCATCTATCTATGTAATGTATCTGTCTATGTAATGTAACTATCGATGTAATGTATCTATCTATGTAATGTATCTATCTATGTAATGTATCTATCGCTGTAATGTATCTGTCTATATAATGTATTTATTTATGTGATGTATCTGTCTATATAATGTATCTATTGATGTTATGTATCTGCCTGTGTAATGTATCAATGCGATGTAACTGTCTATGTAATGTATCTATCAATAAAATGTATCTATTGATGTCATGTATCTATGTAATGTATCTATGTGATGTATCTGTCTATGTAATGTATCTATCAATATAATGTATCTATTGCTGTAATGTATTTGTCTATTAAATGTATCTATGTGATGTATCTATGTAATGTATCTGTCTATATAATCTATCTATCTATATAATGTATCTATCTTTGTAATGCATCTATCTATGTAATGTATCTATCGATGTAATGTATCTGTCTATGTAATGCATTTATCAATATAATGTATCTATCTACATGATGTATCTATCGAAGTAATGTGTCTGTCTATATAATGTATTTATCTATGTGATGTATCTGTCTATTTAATGTATCTATCTATATAATGTATCTGTGTAATGTATCTGTCTATATAATGTATCTATCTATGTAATATATCTGTCTATGTAATATATCTTATCTAAGTATTAAAAATCGAAAAAACATTTTGAATGAAAGTGATACCCTTTACTAAATGTTATCCCGGTTGTGCATAAAAAGAAGCGTCAGAATTCCGTATTTTTCTTTGGAAATAGATCGAAATAGCAACCGACCTTAAAGGGAATGAATACACCAAATCTATAGTTGCATCTACTTCCAGGAAGTTTGGGTCTCTGTGTCAGGCCAGAAAGTTTTCCTTGTCAGAATGCATCTTGCACGCTTATAAGTCTTCCATTCGTCTCTACATTGAATAATGTTGCCATATCTGGTCAGACGCTTCTGCTATTCATCTCAAGGTTCTAAAAAAATCTAAAGAAGGATCTGCAGTGTAATCAACCCTGACTTGACATCTTGAATTATATCATTTTCTTACCGACTTTTCTTCAAATATTATATAACTGCTCTGTGGAGCTTCATTTAAGCCTGCTACTAGGATGTGCGTTGTGGTCCAGTGGATATCGGCTCGGAACGAGAAACCGGGGAGCCAAGTTCGAATTCCAGTTGAATCCATTGTATTCACTTACGCGCAAATACCCTTGGGAAAGGTATTAATCCGTCTGTTTCCTTCCAGTTATGGGTTAAATAGCAGGACAGATTGGGTTCTATAGCCTTGGTCGGCAACCATTCTACCACAGAAAGCAATGGCAACCTACTGCGGGATAATCTTCTGCCCAGTGAGTCATGTCTCTTTCGAGACATGATCGCCCAAGCGTGTATCGCGTATGACACTTAACTGACTGACTAGGTTGGCATTTAGGTCCCTCTCTTTTACTGTTGAAATAGTTAAATATAGCCACTACCTCTCTTCCAGTTTCTTTTTCTTTTTCTTATTTTTTTTACACTTCACACCTGTGAAACACACTTCCTCTAAATTCCTTCCCTGAGAGGTAAAATCTTCTAAAATTCAAATGCAACTTTAACTGAAATCGTCTATATTCTTGAATTCCGTTCACCATTTATACTTTCTTAATACGCACTGTACCTAGTTTTTTTCTCTCACTATGCCCCCTTTCGCACGAGTGGTACTCCCGCCTTGGGATGAAATGATGAAAAAAAAAGGTGATAGGTTTTTCATTTATTGTTGGGATATAGCTACTATCTTATCTATTACAATAGAACAATCACTGTGATCTATAAGAATAAGTAACTAAATTTCTTACGAATAATATATAATACAATATATCATATATATCTGAATAAACAATTAAACAACATTTCTTAGAAAAACATAACCATGCAGGTAATATTAAACAGTTTTAGTCAATAACAATAATATTCACACATACACACAGTAAAATAAACCTTTAGATATTGGAGGTCATCTACATTAAATCAAAGCAACGCACATTTGATAAAATCACATTTCAATCTGGTCACAACACATTACATTGCATTTAGATATATGGTTCTGTGGACATCTCAGTTTCTCATGTGGTATGACGTCATAAAACCGCATTAAAAATTTATGAACTGCATCCGCTATTTGGTGACTGTTAGCGTTGCATAGCAATGTTTTGTGTCAACACAAGATAAAATCATCTTTGATGGTGGATGTATTTGTGTTAACGTCCCTCTAACCTCTCTAAAGATGGCTCATGCGAGCTGAAAGCTTAGAACCAGCTTAATAAATAAATATCGAAATGTGGGACAATTTTTGTTTTTTATTTCCACCTGAAATTAAAGCCAAAATAGCATGTTTAGAACGACTAATGAATAAACATAATAGACATTAATTGTCTGTTATATTTAACAGTATATGTTTACAAAATACAATATATATATATATATATATATATATATATATAAAGCACTACTGTTAACCTCACCTCGTTTAGCAATAGGAGTGGTGTGCTGAAACTTTTTTTAAATATTAAGACGTTCATTCGAAATCCAGCTGCGCTCAATAGGCGAAGGTTCGGCATAAACTCTCGTAGTATTATTCAAAACAACACAAAAATACATCTCAAACCAAAGAGAGGCTAACAACATCAAAACAACCCTTGAAAATAAGAAAGGGAGTGAACGAAAACTATTGAAACAATGGGCGGTATGGACAGTCTTTTTACTCCCTCACCATCCACCAAACAAAAAAAAAATATGTAAGAACGCTGAAGAAAATAAATGAAAAATAAATACAAATTTCATTGTCCTCATATTTAAAAGAAATGTTTAAACACACACACACACACACACACACACACACACACACACACACACACACACATACATATATATATATATATATATATATATATATATATATATATATATATATATATATATATATATATATTAGACCCACTGAAGTGAAAGGGCGTAATTGATTTCAGTTTTTCCCTACATTAGGTAATTGCAATGATATGCAGTTATATGAATCTATTTTCGGTGTGTATGATGAAATTTGTTTGGTCTTGATGAATATTGTGTAATCCGTGATAGCATCAGATTTTTCTCACGCCAAAGAACTATTGTTTCGACTATCGATTAATTGTCATACGACACTTATTTGTGATGGACGTTACCCCAGGGAAGCGTACAAAGATTTTAATGCTGCATGTAACACACTGTCAAGCATTACAGAGAAATCGCGGATATTGTTATTGACAGCCTTTCAAATGTCAATCATGTCATCAAGGTGAAGAAACAAACTGGATCCATCAGTCCAAAACCTTAAAAAATGCGGTCGGAAGAGAAAAACAACGCAAGGAGACGACGTATAAGTTATTAGGAAAAGTGTGAAAGATCTTAGGAAGACACTAATCGTTTTACTTCAGTTAATTTGCACATAGATCATAGTTCAATTAAAAATCATTTCTTAGAAAAACATAGCCATGTATGCAATATTAGAAAGATTTTAATCTAAACACAATAATACTCACACATACACGCAGCAAAAAAAAAAACAAACCTTCAGATGTTGGATGTAATCTACATTAAATCAAAGCAACCAACACTTAATAAAATCACATTTCAATCTAGTCACAATACATTACATTGCATTTGGACATATGGTTCTGTTGTTTTAACTTTTTTGTCTCTTAAAATGGTCTGATGTCAGAAAACCACGTTACTAATTTACTACCTGAGTTTGCTATTCGGTGACTGCTATCGTCGTATAACGAGGTTTTATGTCAAAACAAAAAAAAATCTTCTTTGATGGTAGATGTCTTTATGTTTACGTCTCTGTAACTTCCCTGAAGATTGCTCATATGAGCCGAAACCTGAGAACCAGTGAAATAAAAATATCCAAACAATTTTTGTCTTTATTTTCATCTGATATTATAGCGAAAATACGATGTTTAGAACGGCTCATGATTAAACATAATAGACATTCATTGTCTTATGTTTAACAATATATGTTTAGATAATTATCTGATGCCTCAATAGATTATATATATATATATATATATATATATATATATATATATATATATATAATAGAATAAATTAAGAACTTGTATTAAAGCTTCAGAGATCTGTTTAGAAACTAGTGATTATTTTCTTAATTCTTAAAAACACATACAGTATGCTAGAATGTTGTTTAGAGTTTCGTTCTTATGGTCATATATGTATCACGTGTCATAACATAAACGATTATTTTAGATGTAAGTGTCTGTAAGTATAAAAACAATTGTTACTTTCTATGTGTGTGTGATAATACACGTGTCAATGTATTAAGGCGATGGACCATATAATAAATATGTCTGTGAGAAGATTTTAGACGATGAAACGTGTGAATATTGTGTGTTTGTTGGACAGGGATTTTAGTGTATGCAATATGATAAAACGAAATAAATTTCCGTTTAAATTTACAACGAAATAATGTATACAAGTGTCATGTCTGTTCACATTGTTTTAAAAAATGAATAAATACATTTTAATGTAATAATTTTCTCCGATTGGAATCTTTCATTGATATATATATATTTTTTCTTTTCTTTTTCCCTCCCTTCCTTCTTTTAATCTCTCTTACCACCTTTTTTCCGTGTTGCTTAAACTTACGTCGATTTAACACGGCTGTCTGTTAATTTTTAGTTACAATTCTCTTTCTTTTTTTTGCGATTCCAAACGATGTCAATTTTTTCTTTTCTTATTTATTTTATTTTATTTTATCTTTTTCTTTTTCTTTTTCTTTTCCTTTATTTTTCCTTTTTATTTTTATTTTTATTTTCTTTTTTAATTTCTTTGTAATCTATTTAAAAAGGAAAAGTAGACTAATTTTTCTCCAGTTTCTGAAAGGATTTTTCTGTTGCTGGGATCTTCATATCGAAATGGCCATTCAACATCTTTGAATTAATCCTTTTTTAATATATATATATATATATATATATATATATATATATATATATATATATATATATATATATATATATATATATCAATGAAAGATTCCAATGCGTGACTCTTCTGAAATGAACTGAGTTCTCTCGGTGACTGGCGTGTGTATACACAGCTTATACACAACACCTTAAAATTTCCCTACTCTGATTCCATGCGTCGATGGCTTAGGGAGTAGCGACTCCGACTGGTACCAAATCGGTTGAGTTTCGATCCCAACCAGAAACAAGTGGATGCGTCTAGTCACACTGATGAGCTGTGATACAGCGAAACCGGCTTGTATGTGGATGACAAATATATATATATATTTCAATGAAAGATTCCAATCGTAGAAAATTATTACATTAAATGTATTTATTCATTTTTTAAAACACAGGCTTGTATGTGGATGACTAATATATTATGCTCTCATTACGATTGAGCTCTCTGAAGAAAAAAATTTAAAAATAGTTTCCACTTCTGCTAAATGCGTGACTCTTCAGAAATGAATTGAATTCTTTCGGTGTATACATTACTTATATACAACACGTTAAATTTTCCCTTCTCTGATTTCCCTTCTCTGATTCCGCGTGCCTATGGCTTATGGAGAAGCAACTCCGACTGACACCAAATATAGTGGCATGATATATTTAATTTAGAGCATGCGCGTTGTTTGTTTTTGTCGACACTTGGGCACCGTCCTTTAGAAAAAGAGCCCCAGGATACTATTCACCCTGCCAGAAATTTGGAAATGCCATACTGTACTGCCTGGTATTCGCGCCGGATACTCTAATACGAACATTTCAGAATGTTTAAATGTCAATCAGAGGGCAATCCAAGGATTCGAATTTGAATTGGATGAGCGTAATGGTGGTTACAAAGTTATGGCTGCTCCGATAATTCACTCTGATGTTTGTAATGAGAAAATATTTCGAAATATATTATTTGGGTGCCAGACTCAAGCCAGAGGCCTACACGAAGTGTGTTGAGGAGGTAATACCGCCATGGGTCAAGAAGGTGGCTGCTAAACGACATTATATCTGGCAACAGGACTCTGCACCACTCCACACAAGCAGGGGAACCCAGTCATGTCTGTCAAAGAATTTCGGAGACTACATCACTCCTTACACCTGGCCAACTACGACCCCAGACTGCAGCACTCATGATTATTATGCATGTTGAGAGAGAAGTCAACAAAACTTCTTTTAACACCAATGACTAACTGAAGGCAAGTGTTATGGCCATATTCATCAATTTAACAAAGAGACCATGCAAAGAGAGTAACAGGAGATTCCAAATTAGTTTAGAGGATGTAGTCAAAGCCAATACCGATTTTATTGAATAAATGTACTTTAGTATATCACGATATTCTTTGTGTAATTATGTTAAATATTTCTTTTAGAATGAGTTGTGTTATTTTGATTTTTGCGTAATTAGACACAAACATGAACACACACACACACACACACACACACACACACACACACACACACATATATATATATATATATATATATATATATATATATATATAGGAAAAACTACTAAAAATTTGTAAGTTTAAAAATGTATTTTTTTTTAGAGTATTTATTTATTTCTATTATTATATTTGATATTTCAGACCGTCCTCGGCCTTTCATCAGAAACAAATGATTTTAAAATTTAAATTAGAAACGTTTTCGCGAAGAGCGTTCGTCCGAGAGATTGTTTACATCACGTGACGTAGAAAGCGAAAGACTTTTTTAATATTTGTAAACGTAAACCTATCTTTAATAATACTTATAAATGTTGTTTTAAAGAAAATTTTTTTAAGTGTATCTAAAAATGTTTAACTAGTGAAATATTTATAAAGATTCAAAACACCTAAGTCCCTATTTAACCATAGCCTGTATGTATTTAATTTTAAAATCCAGTATTTTTCTTTCTTTCTGCGTGAGTATGTTGAACTATATATGTTATATAAATTCAGATAGAGAATATCTGTAAATAGACAAAAGAAAATAAATAGACAATAAAGAAAAAAGCAAAGCTTATCTTAGCCGATGCGTTTCGTCCTCAGTGCCTCAAGTTAAATGCAAGAATATTATTTTGCAACAATTATTTTATACAAAAGAGTAAAAATGTTATAGATTTTTCAAAATTTTTGAGTTAAGAACGCTAATAAATATTCATTAGCTTTAGCAAACTATGCCTGATGCGAAGTGATACAAACGAATGTGATTAAGTGAGGCTTTAGAAAAACATGAGCAATTTTGTGCTAATCGGTATTTGAATTAATTTAGTTTCTGATTAATTTATTTTTATTTTTAATAACATGAGGTCAAGGTTTTAACCATTTTATTCTAATTTTTAAGATTTTTATATTCATGTACCTTCGCTTGGGAAAATAGTATTTCTTTCAATGACGGGATATTGGAAAAAATACAGGGCGCAGATTTATATTTTCGTAAGATTCGATATCGGCACTCTCAGGTATCTTTCTTTTAAATTACTTTCATTTTGCTGGGTATGGAATTCTTTGCTTCAAAGTTGTAGTTGAGTTTCTTCTTCTTCTATGTACCCTGTCCTTTCAAGACGTAGGCCATCATAGCTTTCGACGTCTCCCCTTCTTTGGTAGCTCTTAGAACGCTTTCTCCTGATACACCACGCAACCTCCGTTCTGTCATCCGCAGATTTATAATAAATTGAAAAATTGTTGTATGTAAGATCCCTGTTTGTGTTCATAAAAAACATTTTAGCAAGTTTTCTTAATGCTTTGTGACGAACAGCTCTGGTAATTTTTTTCTCTATACTTACTTCATTATTATTATTATTATCATTATTATTATTATTAGTAGTAGTAGTAGTAGTAGTAGTAGTAATAGTAGTAGTAGTAGTAGTAGTATCTTTTTAATTTAGTTTGTGCTCTTTCTTTTTTGTTATCAAGATATCAATCTTTGCGATGAAAATAAATTTGTTTAGAAACGTGAAATTTTGTAAGAAACTGGACGCAAGTCTACCTTGGATGATCTGGCGATTACAACACTTACTATAAACTATTGGTTGAATTAAATGTTTTCTACTAAAGTAAAAAAGAATTTTTACTCGTGGTAGGATAAAAGAATCAAATTCATACAAGTTTACAGCCCTATCACGTTAAAACTCTGGTTCCCGAACGGTCAACAAAGTTAATCAAATTCGAACCCGGGTAGTACCTTGATGGGTGACCGCCTTGGAATACAGTTACTGTAAGCTTGAATAAGAAGATAGTGTAATCGATAATGGCAAGAAATTGTTAATCAGATAGCCAAGTTCCAATTACATCAAGATTCGCTAAATTCAATTACGCGACTTTGGAAAGGAACAAATACATCTCGTCTCAACCGGTTAAGCGTTAATTAGCAAAAATTCTAACGCTAAATATTTATTCTTACCCACCTGACAAAAAATATAAATCTTGCAATCTAAAAACATCTTCAAGCTTTAAATCACCTGATAAGTTTTGATAAAACGCTAATTACAAAACTCAAAACTCAGACAATAACTCGTATATATTGTATATATGTTTCTACCTAAGCATACAGAACTGTGCGTTTATGTATGTGTATGTGTGCAAATACAGCCATACGAGTGCGTTCGGCGACTTAATTCCTATTTATCAAAATAAGTGAGGCCTTAACTAAAAATAACCGCCATTTCTTTCTCCATATCTAAAAATTAATCTCTCTTTAATTTATTATTCGATTTTTATCACAGTCATTTAAAAGAAATACTGTTTTAACAAACATATATTTCAGGGGTATCTTTTATTTTCGTATAGAAAATTTTAAAATTCTTCCGTCGTAAAGATAGTTGATCAATAGCCTTGTTGGCAGAAAACAGACAGCCTTTATCTCCAGTATACGCATGTCTGAACTTGCAAACCAAGTAAAGTTACTATGAGAAGCCAAATCAGCTCGTATTGAAGATTTGTAATGGAAATCATGTGTAAAGATATGCTAACATTGAAATATTTAGAGGCTAACTATAAAGATTATGAAATTCATATATATATATATATATATATATATATATATATACAAGGAGTGAACAAAATAACTGACACATCTAGTATCATAATAGAATACATTGGAAAATTGGATTAAGCTTGTCTGTTTTATGTTTGTTGATATAATATTAGCAGTACGTAATCTTTTTGCTAAAATTATTGGCTTTTTATGGATGCTATTTA
Organism: Ascarosepion bandense; assembly: GCA_037127315.1. NCBI lineage: Eukaryota > Metazoa > Mollusca > Cephalopoda > Sepiida > Sepiidae > Ascarosepion > Ascarosepion bandense. Next base: position 1,151,608 of record JBBBDQ010000813.1, read on the forward strand.
AATAAGTTTATTAAAATCAACATTTAGTGCTATTTAAGAATTTAAGGAATCAAACTTATCCTATGGTTCATGAACTGCTTTCCGGGGTAGATGACACCATTCAAGATGATAATGCACCCATTCACACAGAAAAATTTGCAGTTAAATAACCCGAAGAACATTCTAGAAAAGTAGAACATCTTATCAGGCCACCACAGTCCCTAGATCTCAACATCATTGAACGGCTATGGTTAAGTAGCAGTATAGCCTGGCTTTGCTCGGGTGTAATGAAAGCTTTCAAACTAATTCATGATCCTGGAGCTCAGACTCAGCCTAAAGAATATTTGTGTGAAGTTTGGTGAGAATCGGATGAAAATTGTGGATTTGTATACAGGACATTTAGCAATGGATTCGACGCAGTCATTCCACTTGAGGTCCGCCGATAGTCTCAGGCCAAGCAGGCGTAGTGTTTTACTCTCTGGGAGGCAAGTCTGTTCCATGCTAATGGGAGGTAGGTGCGGTTGTCTATGGTGGTTAATTGATAGCAGAGTGTTAAATTGGAGTCGTTTTTAGTGTTAAAATTGCTGTTTATTTAAATAGAAAGTCTATTTAGGCAAGTAGATTATTTTTGTAACAAAGTGCTCGATATTAAGGTAAGGATAGCGTGTTAAAAGAATTAATGTGGATAAACTTGTCACTTACTTGAGCGGTGTTATTTCAGTCATGCCTACTTCGAAGTTTTGTAATGGCAGTGTTGTAATGTTTTCACACTTCAGGGTCATTTGTTCTTCACTCTTTTTTTAATGTATATATATAATCGTTTCAACCCAAGCTAGTCGGTACAGCTACTAGTGCGCAGAGGGTTACATAAGAGAAGAGTGAAAATTTAAGCAGGAGGAAAGTGAAGAGAAAGGCGAACCATTTACAGGAGATCTTGGAGAAAGAGCAAGAGAAGGATGAGAAGACCAGTTTGAAGACAGTTGCCAGGAGAGAGTCAGATAGGATAAGAACAAGATACACGAGTTGATAGGGAAAGAACGAGAGAAGGACTAGAGTCAAGAAGACGATAAATGGGAATTGACATTGCATTTAAATTGTTGGAGATTGTAGCCGTTCGAGAAGCGAGTATATGGAAGGAAGTTCCACAGGCGGGAAGTGCGAGAAAGGAAGCTGCTGGAGTAGGAGTGTCGGCTGCATTTAGTTGATTACACTGTAAAAGTGTATGACCGCATTGCCAGCCTGGTTGCTGGAATAAATTCTTGTGGAAGGGACATTAGTGACCTAAGTTCGTCGAAGCAGAAGCTATGAAAATATTTGTAGAATAGACAGAGGGAAACCACATTCCGCCGGTGAGGAATTGGCTGGAGTCGAGGTGTCAGATTGGGACAGATCCCATTAGTGATTCTCCTTTGGAGCCAGTCGAGAACCCTGAGATGAATGGCAGAGGCGCTCGACGTGATATGACAAGAACCTTGAGATGAATGGTAGCGACGCCCGACCAGTATATATAAATTTTGTCTGAGTAATCATTTCCGAGTACACGCGTCGGCTAGGACAGCTAGTAAACCCCTATTATAGACACCCGCACAGTCAACACATTTGCCCCGGATTCAAATCTCACCATGATTGATTCTTTTTCAAAAACCGATGTGGCGTCAGTTCTAGATAATGAAGGGAAAATCGTAAGTGCTTTTACAAAAAATGACAAAATATGAACTTAGGACATTTTATCCACACCTTCAACATAATACACAGCATTTTTATAATTCTGTGGCCTCAAGCAAGGCATTTTACACCACTGTTGTGCAGGGGGTTACATAGGAATGTTATGAGAAATAGTGAAAGGTTACAGGGGATGTCAGAAAGAGTGTATGAGAAGGAAGAGAATACGGGAAAGCAAGTAAGCGGAAGGAAATACCACAGGCGGGAAGTGCGAGAAAAGAAGCTCCTGGAGTAGAGTTTGCGTTTACAATTTATTCGTTTGACAGTAAAACGGTGGGACCTAGTTGCTAATCTTGTGGCTCGAGGAAATTCATATATAGGGGTACCAGTGAGCTTAGTTCATCGGAGCAGAAGCCGTGAACGTATTCGTAGAAGAGACGCAGGGAAGCCACACTGCGTCGATGAGAAAGCGACTGTATCCTAACTGCCAAGTCGGTATCGATCATATTAAAGATTCTCCGTTGCATTTTGTCAAAGACACTTAGGTAGATAGTAAGAGCACTCGACTAGAGATGGCAGCAATATTCAATGCTTGGGCGGATGGTAGATTTGTATATATGCAGGATTGTTTGAAACCTGGTAATGTATGATACAAAATGTAAAAGACAGACGTTGCTTCATTCTTTATAATCGAAAGTTATTTACATTGTTAATACGATTGTCTTCATCTTTAATGTCAAATTAATAACATTTCGGTCGCTGTAGTCTCTAACATTCTTCTAACATTGACCCGAACAATTGGATAGATTGTTTTTATAGGAGTAATTATATCAGTCAGTCAGTTAAGTGCCATGCGCGATACACGCTTGGGCGATCATGTCTCGAAAGAGACATGACTGACTGGGCAGAAGATTATTCCGCAGTAGGTTGCCATTGCTTTCTGCGTTAGACTGGTTGCCGACCAAGGCTATAGAACCCAATCTGCCCTGTTATTTAACCCATAACTGGAAGGAAGAGACGGATTAATACCTTTCCCAAGGGTATTTGCGCGTAAGTGAATACAATGGATTCAACTGGAATTCGAACTCGCTTCCCCGATTTCTCGTTCCGAGCCGATATCCACTGCGCCACAACGCACATCCATCAGTAATTATATATTTTTCCTTACTTCTCGATACTATATTTTTTATGCTTAAAGCAACCGTCAGGCTCAAATTTCTTTCTAACATTTGCTATATGCATGTAAAATCGAAGAATACGGTAGATATATGTGATTCTTCTTAGTATAAATAGTATCTCTGTTATTTAGACATCAATATCACCACCCACTGAGCGGTTATGTTGTTGATCGAGCCGACCAAATATTTCATCCTTTCTCAACGTATGTAGTAGTGTCCAATAGTCGAATCCATTTTAACGTTCAATAATTTTGTGTCAGATGTTTCTATAGAAACAGTTACTTCTCACGCGAGGTCAGGTCACAAATCAATGTTTCTCTTGAATTTACCCTTTTGCATCGCAAGAAGAGAGGAAAAAATCGCGTCACCTACCCGACGAGCTTGAATGGATGGCAGCGCAGGATTTGGGGTGGTGGTAAAAAAAACAATATTTATTGAGAGTTACAAGGGCCAGGAAATTTTTAAGTCATATCCACTCATTTCCTGATTGGGGACGGTACTTAGAAAAAGAAGAAGATATAGAAGTAGGAGATGAAGAAGAAGAAGGAGATGATGAAGAAGAAGATCTAGAAGAAAAAGAAGATGAAAAAGAAGGAGATGAAGAAGAAGAAGAGGGGGTAAAGAAGAAGGGTGATGAAGAAGAAGAAGGTAATGATGATGGCGAAAAAGAAGGATATAAAGAAGGAGACGAAGAAAAAGAAGATTATGGAGAAGAAGGGTGATGAAGAAGAAGCTGAACAAAAAAGATGAAGAAGGTGATAAAGAAGAAGAAAAAGAAGGAGATGAAGAAGAAGAAGAGGGGGTAAAGAAGAAGGGTGATGAAGAAGAAGAAGGTAATGATGATGGCGAAAAAGAAGGATATAAAGAAGGAGAAGAAGAAAAAGAAGATTATGGAGAAGAAGGGTGATGAAGAAGAAGCTGAACAAAAAAGATGAAGAAGGTGGTATAAAGAAGAAGAAAAAGAAGGAGATGAAGAAGAAGAAGAGGGGGTAAAGAAGAAGGGTGATGAAGAAGAAGAAGGTAATGATGATGGCGAAAAAGAAGGATATAAAGAAGGAGACGAAGAAAAAGAAGATTATGGAGAAGAAGGGTGATGAAGAAGAAGCTGAACAAAAAAGATGAAGAAGGTGATAAAGAAGAAGAAAAAGAAGATAAAGAGATGAAGATGAAGAAGATGATGAAGAAGAAGAACAAAGGAGAAGGAGATGATGATTATTATTATTATGAAGAAGAAGAAGAAGAAGTAGTAAACTATCAACTGCTGTCTGTACGAATGTGCTTCATGGTGAAATAAATATCGTATCGACTCGGGATGAGAAGCCAAGTTCTAATTCCAGTTGAATACGTTGCATTCACTTACGGCAATTACAGTTGGGAAATGTATTAATCCATCTCTTCTCCCTCCATCTATAGATTGAATAGCAGGACAGATTGTGTCCTATAGCCTTGGTTGGCAACTAGTCTACTGCAGCAAGACAGTTATGGATTGAAAAAGATATGATCTTCAAGCGTGTATCATGTATGGCACTTAACTGACTGATAAATAGCAGGATATATTGGATTCTATAGCCTTGTTTGGAAACCAGTCTATCGCAAAAAGAAATGGCAATAAAATGTGGGAAAATCTTCTCCCTAGTCAGTCATAGATCGAAAGAAATATGATCGCCAAAGCATGTATCAAGTATGGCCTTTAAATCACTGAATTGTATATATGCGTGAGTATAGAATTTTTACTGAACAACAATCGATTATCTTTTTTTTTTTTAATCATCTCACTCCAAGCAAGGCATTCCACTGCCACTATTGCGCATGGGGCTACATAGGGGGAAGGTAAAGAGAAGGAGTGGTTAGACATAGGGAATGTCAGGAGGAATCTAGCATATTAAAGTAACTATCTAGCGTATTAAAGTAACTATCTAGCGTATTAAAGTAACTATCTAGCGTATTAAAGTAACTATGATATAGCAAAGTTCCCCTTCTAGATTTCAACAATTTTGATTGCAGTGCAGTACTTTCAGCTTCCAGAGTCTCTTCGTCTTTTGTTCCAAGTGAACACAATTTCTACTTCTTCTTCTATGTGCCATGTCCTTTCAGGACGTAGGCGATTATTGCCTTCCGCATCCCCCTATCGCTCTGAACACATTTTCTCTTGTTATTTCTCCCAAACCCTGCTCTGCCATCCATTCGATCAAGACCATCATGTATGTCACGAGTTGATTTCTACAGTCACTCTTTCTCTCTATCTGTTCTGTGAATATCAGATTCTCCAAGCCCTCCTTCCTTCGCGTAGCCTTATCCTTTCGTCATTAGACAGACGACTCTATGACACTGTCAGCTCTCTGCTTTCGGGTAGAGGGCGCTCTCTGCTTCCGAGCAGAGAGCACAAACCCAGTCGTGGTTCCGCCGAAGGGTAGAACCACGACTGGGGAAAAATAGACAGATATTTTTTGTCCAGGCTATATGGCCGGGAATTCCCACTATAAAATGACCATGTGTCACATCCAGCCTACGTGGGAAGGCTAATAAATACAGCCCTCCTTCCTTCGTACAGTATTGATTATATTAGTTTACAAACAGGTTAATATCTTGTTCATTTTTACAAAAACAAATCTATATATAACTCAAAGACTATGATTTAAATGTGATATTCGTGCTGGTTTATATTTCAAACTATCAGTTCATTTATTTAAGGATTAATATCTTTGTCTTCGTTTATTTCATGCTTCAGTGCATGTTTCTTTCCGCGTTGCAAAAGGGTTTGTTTAATGTGGTGCGTGTTGTTTCAGGATAATTCCATAATAAATTGTCTTAGGTACAGTGATCTGTTCTAACAACTGAAAACAATTTTGCTTGATTGTTTGCTTCTCATTAGGTCCATTTGACTAGCAATAAACTTTTATGAAAGCTGCAGTATATCTTAATTTAATATCTTCTTTATCCTACATCTACATATGGATGCTGGCAATAACATGGATTGAAAATGTGTGTAACGATAAAATTTTAGAGAAAATGGAAACGGAAAAGGAGACTTACAATTATCATCAAAAAGAGAGTGTTGGAATTTCTAGGACGCATAATAAGAGAAATGGGTTTGGAAAATCTGACACTCAAAGGACATATTAAAAACAAGAGAGACAGAAAAAAGTGCATATTCTATCTAACGAGCTTTTGCTAATGTATGCCAGCACAGGTTTTCGGTAAAATGACAAGATAACATTTTTAAGAGCATTAAAGGATAGAAAATTGTGCCGTTAACTTCTTTAATGAACACATCAAATAGAAGAAGTATGTGCTCTCTCTCTCTCTCTCTCTCTCTCTATATATATATATATATATATATAAACCTGTTTCGCTGTATCACAGCTCATCAGTGTGGCTAGACATCCACTTACTTCTGACCGAGATCGAAACTCGACCGATTTGGTGTCAGTCGTAATCGCTAACTCGCAAGTCATAGTCGCATGGAATTAGAGAATGGAAATTTTAGCGGGTTATATATAAGCGGTGTATAAACACGCTAGACACCGAAGGAACTCAATCGCTTTTACACAAACAAGCACACACACGCACACACACACACACACATAAACACAGAGGACATATTGAAGAGAAGAGGGAAAGAGGAAAGCAGTAAATTAACTAAATAGTGAGTTTGTCAAATGAAGGATTAAAAGAAAAGACAAACATTATTAACACATACAAATGACAGTAAATTGGTGAGAGCAATGATGGCCAACGTCCTAAATGGACACGTCATACATAATAATAATATTAATAATAATAATAATAATAATAATAATTATTATTATTATTATTATCATTATTAATCCAGGGTATACGTCCAATGGCAAAATGCTCACGATGGTGCGGGAGGTTGCGAATTCGATCCCCATGTCGGGTTATACCAAAGACTTTAAAAATATTACTCGACGCCTCTCTGCTTAGCCAACAAAGAGAAGGAACTAGGGTAAGTAGAGAAATCCAGAAATAAGTAGCCGTGTCCACTCCAACCGCAAGGTAACAGCGAAAGAAAAGTGAGCCTTCGAGTTGCATTCCCCCTTATGGTCGACCAATTTACTTACTCTACGGGCGTAGTATAGCGGTTATGAAGGCGCAAAGTAGGATTGGCGTGTCGTGTTCAAATTTCAGTCAGAGCTGTTCTCTTTTGCAGAAATACACTTGAGAAAAATATGAATTCATTGTTACTCAACGCCCAGCTATTAGCAGATTGGGAATCAGTCTTGGAAAAAAACAACACTGAGTTTAAAAGCCTGTTGGACCTGGGGCTAGCAACTCTATCCTCGTAAAAACTTACTTTCCACGGATACAATATCAGCAAATTCTAGCAGGTTAAATAGGTTAGATGCCCTTAATCTACGAATTTTCTTCTTGAATTCTCATCTCTTCGTCTATCTCTCCCTTTTTTGCTTGTTATACCACTAGTGAAGTGGTGAACTCACCCGAACGTATATAAATGTAAAAACGGAATATGAGACTCAGGTAAGACTTATCTGGGGAAAAGCAGAACCCAACCCAGGATACGGGGTTGGGTTACGGGGATACGGGGAAGTTTTGTCTGTGCATACGCATTCGGAAATACCTCAAGTAAAATCGGACATGTGCCACATATCCCGCCTATGATAGGAGGCTGGGGTAAATATAAAAACAGCAACAGCTGTATTTAGAGATCGTCTGAGGAATTATAGTGGTATTCTGTAGCTTGACGTACTCTAAGGGTGACTGAACTGAACTAAATAATGGCCACATTACAACACTTTCTTTAAACAAAATTCATGAAACCATCACTTGAGAATAATAATTTGACCTCCAAATATCGCATTATATGTTTGAATTTCTTCATCTTCTTTGTAACGCGTCCTTTCAGGGTCTAAACTATCATGGCTCTCTACAAATGCTTATCATGAGTAGCCCTAGACAATATGCTCCCCATCCTATCTCTCTGGGTTTGTATTATTTCATCCGAGTACGCAAACTCTTTATATAAGTTACTTACTGGTTCCCTCTGTTGCTCTTGTCTTCAGTATGACATGTGAGTGTCAAATTCTCCAAGCCCACTTTCCTCAGTATGTGTTTCAGTGATTTCAACTGCCTCTTTCTGATACCAAGCACAAGTTTTCTTTTCGCTCTGATTTGTAAGAAGACAAAATTACGGTTATCATCCAGGGAAAGAGATGCCGACTACGAATTAGAGGTCTTAGAACCAGAAGTTTGAATATATGGAAAATATTTTAACATATGATATAAAACGTGACATCTAAATCCGAAGGCGTATTAAAATAGTAAATGATGCATTTCAAAATATAAATAAATTACTAAAATCAAGAAAATTCTGTCAGAAAACAAATAGTGTCTAAACAAAATACTTAGAAAAAAAGTGAAATGTCGCCAGGAAAATATGATGCCTTCCAAAAGCTCAAAAAAGTACCAAGAAGCAAGAAATTTTTGTCGGAAAAAAAATGATGCCTACCAAAAGCTCAAAAAAGTACAAAGAAGCAAGAAACTTTCGTCAGAAAAAAATGATGCCTACCAAAAACTCAAAAAAGTTCTAAGAATCAAGCAATTTACGTCGGAAAAATTGATGCCTACTAAAAGCTCAAAAAAGTACAAGAAGCAAGAAATTTTCGTCAGAAAAAAATGATGCCTACCAAAAGCTCAAAAAAGTACTAAGAAGCAAGAAACTTTCGTCAGAAAAAAATGATGCCTACCAAAAGCTCTCCAGTTATGGGTTAAATAGCAGGACAGATTGGGTTCTATAGCCTTGGTCGGCAACCAGTCTACCGCAGAAAGCAATGGCAACCTACTGTAGGATAATCTTCTGCCCAGTCAGTCATGTCTCTTTCGAGACATGATCGCCCAAGCGTGTATCGCGTATGGCACTTGACTGACTGACTGACTGACTGACCAAAAGCTCAAAAAACTTCTTAGAATCAAGCAATTTTCGTCGGAAAAAAAATGATGCCTACTAAAAGCTCAAAAAAGTACTACGAAGCAAGAAATTTTCGTCGGAAAAAAAATGATGCCTACCAAAAGCTCAAAAAAGTTCTTAGAATCAAGCAATTTTCGTCGGAAAATAAATGATGCCTACTAAAGTGCGGAATAATTATGTAATCTTAATTCTCTTACATGGCATTAATCGCCAGAGATGTAGTGAAATCTTGGAAAAACAAAAATGTGGTTTTACAGAAGGATAATGAGAATGTCATAGAATTGGGGACAAATAAACGAGGGACACTTAAAGAAAATGGAACCAAAAAGAACAGTTATACTCAGAATCGGAAAGAGTGAAACGAAATTTATTGAAAACATATTTAGGAAGAAGGGCTTGGAAAACTTAACTCTCACATGGCATATTGAAGGCAATACTGAAAGAGGGGAGCAGAGTCTAATCAACTTATGAGCTTATGTTAAAGGAAGACAGAACAGATGGCGGGATTCTTGGCAAAAGGAGAAACGCTAAGCTCGTGAAGGGATAGGTATTTGTGGATGTCCATCATCGCGCATGTCCTGAAGTAACATGATTACAGAAGATAACTTAAATTGTTTCGTTTGTCACACGTTAAGACTAAAATGACAAATTAAAAAATCACTTAGATCAGTAGCGACCAATTTCTTTCTCTTTCTTTCTTTCTTTTTTTCTTTCTAGTTCGGTTGGTTATATTTTTTCTTTTTTTTATTTTCTTTTTAAATTAACTGGATTTTCTTTTCTTCTCTTTTTCTTTCGGTCTTTTACCCTTTATTTATTTATATATTCCTTTTCTGTTGTTCATTTTTCTTTATTTCTTATCCATTAACAACCTTATTCGACTATGAAATATTTATTTCTTTTTTTTCTATAAATAACATTCTTCTAATTTAATATAATTCTTTTTTCATATTTCCTTTACTTCTTTTTCTCTTTCTTTTCCATAAACAATCTTATTTGATATATTTATTTATTATCTATAAAAATCTCTTTTCCTACTTGTATATTTTTCTGTTCTTTTTTTCTTTCTTTTTTCTTTATTTCCTTCTTACCCATCAACAACCATCTACTTTGATATATTTTTCTTTCTTTCGTTCTTTCTTTTTTCTTCCTGTTTCTCTCTTTCTTTATTTTCGATAAACAACCTATTTATTTTTTACTAGCAGTATAGCATGGCGTTGCTCGGGTGTAATGAAAGCTTTAGAACTAATCCTTGGTCCTGCTGCTCAGACACTTTGGACATTGGCAGGAAAGACTAAAAAGCAATAGTTGTTTCCAGTTAAAGCGAAACCATAGACTGAAAAAAAATGAATGGATGTAAGTCAAATTTTGATTTCCTGATATCGATATCAAATAAGTTTTTTCGTTGTAAACTGAATTTTGAAGGCTAAATAAGTTCTCTGAGTAAACGGTATCATGGCTGAGACTAAGAACAACAATTGTATCATGGCTGAGACTAAGAACAACAATTATACCTACTTAGAGCCAAACCCGAAGCAAAAACTAAAATAAAAGGGCTGAAAAAAATACAGACATACAGACAAATAAACAGACACACACACAAACATATTGTCTTTTATATATATATATATATTATCGATTTTCTTCACTATTGTAAGAACTGCATCCTTGAAACTTCTGAATATCGTTTCTTGTGTCTTTGTCTATGAGTGTATCAAATTTGATTAAAATCGGACCACTCCTTCTATAACCCGATTTTTTCGATTATCGATTTTCGATATTTATCTGGAGTACCTCGGCACAAAACCTAGCTAAGAACACTCGCAGACGCTTATAGTACAACTGTGTAAATTTTCAAGAAAATCGGTTCAGCCGTTTCGGAGTCTATAGGTAACTGGTACACACACACACAGACACACAGACACACAAAGTTCCATTTATAAATAACTTTAGATTTAGATTTAGATATACTTCTTTTTCTTTCTTTCTTTCTTTCTTTCTTTCTTTTTTCATAATCAATCTTCTTCATTTGTATATTTATTTCCTTCTTTATTTTTTATGAAGAACCATCTCCTAATTTATTATATTTTTTCTTTATTTCCTTCTTTCTTTCTTTCTTTCTTTCTTTCTTTGATCAACCATCTACTATTTCGATATATGTCTTTTTTTCTATTTTTTTCCTTTTGAATTAGCCACATTCAACTTTGATATATTTCTTTCTTTCTTTTTTTCTTTCTTTTTCTCTTTTTTTTTTTTTGTACCGCCTTTTCTTCTTTTTGATTTATTTTCTCTTTTTTTCTGTTTGAAAGTTTATTTTTTCTTTTCTTTGTTACGTTTTTAAACCAATTAAAATGAAGTGTTTAACGTTTTTCCCATTCCACAAATGATTGATTAATTTGCAGTTTTTTTTTCCAAAAGAAAAAAGCAATCACAAAAGGAAACTCTTTAAGGCTATGTTAACTTTTACAAAATAATTATGGTTTTTCGTTTATAAAAAACAAACAAGCATGAAACATTTTTTCCTGCAAGTCAGTCAAAATTCATTTATCCACGAATATATCATTTGAATCTTTGCTAATTGTTTACGTTGAAAAACATCCACTTCACTCAACTTTAAAACTACAAAAATAGTAGCACAAAAAAAAACCCGCCGAGAAGCAGCTCATTGTAATTAATACATGATTTTTATTGATCCACAGAGAAGCTAAAAAAGATGGGTGCCTACCGTAGAATGATTACTCATCTAATCTAAACTTATTTATAAATGGAACTTTGTCTGTGTATGTGTGTGTCTGTGTGTGTCTGTGTGTGCGTGTAGCCGTTAACTATAGACTCCAAAACGGCTGAACCAATTTTCTTGAAAATTGACACAGTTGTACTATAAGCGTCTGTGAGTGTTCTTAGCTAGATTTTGTGTCGAGGTACCCCCGATAAATATTGAAAATCGATAATAAAAAAATCAGGTTATAGAAGGAGAGGTCCGATTTTAGTCAAATTTGATACCCTCATAGACAAAGACATAAGAAAAGATATTTGGAAGTTTCAAGGTTGCAGTTCTTACAATAGTGCAGAAAATCGATAAGATATATATATATATATATATATATATATATATATATATATATATATAAAAGGCACGATGTTTGTGTGTGTTTGTTTATCTGTCTGTTGTCCTTCATACAAATCCACAATTTTTATCCGATTCTCACCAAACTTCACACAAATATTCTTTAGGCTGAGTCTGAGCTCCAGGACCATGGATTAGTTTTAACGCTTTCATTACACCCGGGCTATACTGCTAGTCTGCTCATATTACAAATTAATAGACAAGTTATCTTGCCTTCTGTACTCGTCCGTGTTTAAAAATCAAGATAAATTTTTAACACTGGTCATACAATCCACAATGAAATTCCTCCTGTTATGAATTTGCTAAAGAATTTATAAAGGCCTTTCTTTCTACGGGTGCACTTCTAAAGTTCTTGATAGAGATCTCTGTTCCGATCTTGCACAATCTACCTAGTGGGGTGAAAAACTAGCCGGTTATAAAATGCCACGAAGACCAACCAGGATGAATAGATGTCCCATCGAGAAGGTACAGTGCCTTGAAATACTATTTAGTCTCAGACACGCTTGACCACAACTTAAATTCGTGTATATGAACATTTGATAACGATGCAGATAAAATGGTCGGGTCCCTGTACTGCTTAAGTAATTACCTAACTCCTTCTGCTATCCTCTACATTTACAAGAGCCAGATCAGGTCCAAAAAAGAGAACTAGTCTCATATTGAGGCGGGAGATGCTCAGTTCTTACCCTCTAGCCTTTATGGAGTTCAAAATGACCCTGAGTTCTTTGATTAACGAATTATTTTGCCACCTCTGTCCCACAGGTGGGATGTGGCAAGCTTCTCGCTTCTCTCACTACTTCGACGGAAACTACTCGGACGAACTACAATCCCGGGTCTCGTCAATTTAAACCTTCAGCAAAAGGACATGACACGCCACTTCTTCGTCTATGTAACGTACCCCTTCAGAACGTAGGCGATCATGGCCTTCTACCTCTCCCTATACCTGGGGGGGGGCGCTTAGCATGTTTTTTTTCTGTTACTCCACCCAAACCCTGCTTTGCCATCCACTTGCTCAGGCCCGTCAGATATGTTACATGCTGCTTTTTCTCTCTTTTCCACTGTCTGACTTGTGAGTATCAGATTCTCCACTACTTCTTTCCTCGTTATATGTCCCAGGAACTTCAGCCGTCTTTTCGTAATGCTCAATATTAGTTTATGACATATTAGAAAACCACTCACATTCCCTCCGTATCTCATCAATGAGAAGTAAGTTTCACTCTAACGGCTTCTTTCTGCTAACCACTGCTAAGTGGAACCGACTTTAAGTGAATGTTTTCCAAATCACTACAGTTTAATTTGTTCAAAGTTATGGTTAACCGTTAACTGCCACTCAACATAACCGTCTGCCTCGTGTGGTCCTGGGGATTTTTAAAGGGTCTACCTGACTGCAGAAAAGGACTATGAAGATTCTTGTGAATGGCCAGTTTTTTGAAAGATCGGTCCTTCATTTTACTTTACTTCTGCTTTTTTATTAAGAATCTGCTTATGAACTCTCAGATTACCATTAAGCATCTCTGAAAAATACAACACTGCGCATGGAGGCACTTTCTAAACCAAGATCATCAAAGACTTGCAGTTGATCTCTCCTCTTGCAGTAAAAGCTTAATTTTTAACAGCTCAACTTCAATACCTCAAAAATCAAATTGAGTTTTTTTCTAGTCATGATGAAAAATTCGAAGCTTCTTCTTTTTCTGTGTGTCCTGTCCTTTCAGGACGTAGGCGATCATGGCTTTTCACGTCTCCCTATCCCTGGTGGCTCTTATCAGGCTTTCTTCTGTTACCCCTGCAATCCTCGTTCCATCATCCACCTGATTAGGTCCTTCAAATATGTTATCCACTGCTTTCCCCTGTCTCTTTTCCCCTCTATCTGTCCTGCTAGTATCAGGTTCTCCAAACCCTCTTTCCTTATTGCATGTCTCAGGAACTTCAGCTGTCTCTTCTTGATGCTCAGTATTAATTTCCTTTTCGTTTCCGTCATTTTCAAAACCTCATCATTGCTCACATGCTCGATCCATGATATTCGCATCATCCTTCTGTAGAACCACATTTCAGTTGCTTCAAGTTTTTCTTTCACCTTTGATGATATTGTCCAGCATTCACTGCCATATTGAAGAACTGACAACACATAGCAATCCAGTACTCACTTCTTTGTTTCTAGCAAAATTGTCCTGTTTCTTTATACTTATATCAACTGGGGTTTCAATTCCTCTCTAGTCCTAAAGAAGAACGCATACACAATCCGATTCGTATGTTTATAAGTATCAGATTAGGCCAGCGACATCTGACCTGGGGTGGCCCACTTCTCAGTTCTCAGTATGGCTGAATTTCGACGTGGGAAATTTATTTCCCATGCTACAAGCTTTTTCACTCAGACACATGCCCATCACTATTCTTTCGCAATTTCCAGGAGACCTTTTCAGATTATGTGCATTCAATAGCTCCTCCAGTTCCGATTTTTACAGCTGAGACACACCATGTCATTTCCATGTCGTAGAATTACTCTCAGTAAGAAAGAAGCTTCATTGAAAAAGCTTTTTTTCCTAAGTGCTCACACTTTGCCAGATGTGTGCGCTTGCATAGACAATTCAGTTTCGATCCCTTCATGTCATGACCGACCTTTGTACGTTAATGTCTTCTTTAGGTGATATATGTTAGAACACTTTATTTAATCTACGGGGTATTTTTTCTAGTTTCTCGTACCATGCCTTTTCTGATTATCTCCTTGTAAGTTATTTCTATTTTAGTAACTCAACTTTCCAAATTTTTGTTCATCTCTACTGTGTCCAGGTATTGAACGCAGAACTCTTTGGGTCAATTCATTGAATTACTTCAATCAATGCTTTTATTGAACGGGCCATGTGATCTTTAATATCATAATAAAAAATGCGTATAACATTCCGAAACCTATGTGAATAGTTACAATGCTTTATTTCCGAAATATACACAGATGTTCTTGATTGGTGTCACATTTCAGGATATCGAATGTTGAACTTCACAGAAGGTAATATAAACCCCATTAGCAAACTGGTACTAAACATTCTTCCTGTAACATTTTTGTTGTTTCTTTTATAGCGGGGTATCTTATCTATTATTTTCCTGTTTGTAGTGGGAGTCCGTTCTACAGAAGGGTAGTTGTATATTGTTGCAGGTTAACGGAATTTGGCCTTGTGGTAGATAGCCCACTATAAGTCAGATTATAAAATCAAGAAAAGCAATTTGAGTTGAAAATAACATTGATATATACACATATCAATTACTGTTTTTACATTGAAAGTAATTCTTGAATATAGGTCCAACGGAGGTTAAAATGTTCATGGCAAATAATAAGCTGAAAGAGATTTAAGACTTCGGAACGTCGGGAGCGTGTAAATGAGGAATGTCATTGATGTATTCGCTCCTTAGGTCATTAAGTAGTTTTGAGACAGGGAAGAAGGAAGGACAGGTGAAGGGACGAGCATAGTAGCCACTTAACTTGGTCAAGGGAGATATTAATTACTCTCGCCTGTCACCGTCGGTCTGTCCGGGTGCTTTCTGTCTTGGCTTTTTATATCTTCTTTTTTGGATCACAGCAGCTCATTTGGGATTTCACACTTGTATTTGATTCTGGGCTTCCCATTGGCTGATCAATAAAATTCGCATAAGATCGCGAAATGGAAGTTTAATATTTAATTAATTTTTACTTTTCAGCCGGAACATCTGCGCGGACCCGGATGCGCAACAACGACTTTTGGTCATTTACTTTTTGGTCGTTATAGAGCGAACATCCGGTCCCTCTCTTTTGCTCGGTATCACCACACTTTCTATGTCATACTTGGTTTCAAGTCAGTTAGATATGCACTACCGGCCATAATTATTAGGCCACCCCAATTTTTTAAAATAAATGATGTATTTCATACTATTTTTAGTATGTATTGCCAACTGGATAATTCTAAATGAAAATAGAATGGTTCTTTTGTTATTGTTAATTTGCAAAATTTTACAAGGCAAGGAAGCAAAGATGAACTCGTCCGAATCACCCAAAATTTTCTTCATTTTTTCATTGATGAAACGCCAATATAGTTAATTATTAAATATTTATAAATTCATTTAATGCAGATGTTATTGTGCAGTATTAACAAAAGAACCATTCTATATATATTTTTTTTTTTTTACAATAATTCACTTGGCAGTAAATACTAAAAAATATTATGAAATAGATCATTTTTTAAAACACTGAGTTTGCCTATAATTATAGCCGGTAGTGTAGTTTATCCGAAAGTATAAATAACCATATATTAAAGAGAAAATAGTCTACCTAGGGTAGTAGCGCTTTAGCCTATTCCAAATTAGTCCTATTGGGAACGGGTATATTTACACCAAGTTAAACCTTCATTTTTCAAAAGATCACCTGCCTTGTTATGGCCTTCATAAATTTTTCCAAGACTTACCAACGGATATTTTAGCTTTGAAAAATCTAGAAGGTCCTAAAATTATGCTTTAGACGGGGGGTAGACAGAAACTAAAGAGAGTTTTGTTAGAAAATTCTTCTCTTGGTATGAAAACACTAATTACTTAGTCATCATGAATACAATGGTCATAGTGTACAAAAGTTCGAATGAGTACACCCCACCAACGTTACATCAGGCAAAAGCAACGGTGTAGTTAAAACCGTAAGTTCTATGCTAATAGTTTCTTCTCCCTCTTGCTTCGCTTGCAAAAATCTCTACCATTTTCTTTTAATCATTTCACCCCAAGCAAGACAGTTTTATTGCCACTGTCGCGCAGGGGGTTACGTAGGGAGAAAGTGATAAGAAAAAGTGGTAGGTTATAGGGAGTGTCAGGAGAAGGGTAATAGGACAAGATTACTGGTGTGATGGGGGTAGAGTGGATGGAGAAAAGAGCTTGAGAGAAAGTATGCGAGTTAGTGAGATAGGAGATGAACATTGACCTTACATTTAAATTCTTCGAGATTGTAGCTGTCGGGGAAGCACTTATACGGAAGGGAAATCCACAGACGGGAACTACGAAAAAAGAAGCTGTTAGAGTAGAAATTGCAGTTACATTTTATAGGTTTCAGAGCGACTGCAGCCGAGCTACCAAGTCGGTAGCGATCACTTTACAGATTCTCCGTTAGATTTTGTCAAGAACCTCGAGGTGAAAAGCAGGGGCACCCGACCAGATGTGGTAGCAGTATTCAATACACGGACTGATGTTAGATTTATATATGTGCAAGATGGATTCAAACAAGAAAAAGTTCCTGGCCCTGGGTGAACAGACCTTCTTAGCAACGGATTTAGCAATGGATTCGATATAGTCATTCAATTTGTGGCCTGCTGAGAGTGTTAGTCAAAGGAGGCGCAGTGTTTTGCTCTCAGGGAGGCTAACCTAATCCATGCTAATGTGGAGTAGGAGCGATTGTCTATGATGTTTAATAGAATTAAAATTTCCTGTAAACCTCGATTTTAAACACATTAAATGCAATGTTAATCATCATATTTTATCTCCGCTGTTTTTGAGACTTAAAAAATCATATTTAATTGTTAAGCGGCACCAATATAAAACATACTTCTAGAAAAATTAATTTATCTCAAACCGATTCCTGACGCAGTTGTTAGAAATCAAACTCGAAAATTCTCTGTAGCTGAGTACAAACGGCAGCCGTCATTGATTGGATCAATAGTCTAAATTAATTAATTAAGGTGGTTGACTGATTTTTTTCTTACGGCTCAATCATGTTCTGGCTATTTAAAGCCATAAAACTAAAAACTATCGATTATCTAGAGATTAAATCGCTAGATCATCTACAGTAAACGCTTGCTTAATATTTTCGACTTAATGAATTATTTTCGCTTTTAATTAGAATGACAAATTTTGAATGAAAATTATGGTCAGTTTCATAATGTTGAGCAGTTAAAGCATTTAGTGTGTTGTTCTGGAAAATGTCCGTGTTGTGTTCATATTATTAGTATTGTGTTGCGAACCGGCGCTATTTCCAGTTACGCGATACTAATATAAACTTTTAAACTATAAATATTAACACGCTGCCGTAGCACGCGTAGTAAAAAAAAGGACAAGTTACATGGCAATAACAAATAGGCATCTAATAAACCGAAAACAAGTACAATACATTAAAAATGTTTTTAGCAAGACTAGATAAGAAACGACATACCGTTAACCAGCAACTGTTCCTCGTGGCTATCCCACTCAAGCCGGGAAGCGAACTGAACCCAGATAAAAAAAAGAGTTCGTTAAAAGGAAAGACAACTGTTGTTCTCCTTAAGGGAAGACAACTATTGTCTCCCTACAATATAATATTCTCTTCAAATTAATTGAGATTTCACCGATTATTACAGGCAACAGAGTAAATCTTTTCTTTCTGTTTTAGCTTATGATTTTGGTATTTATTGATTAAGTCATTTATTGTTTCAGAGGTAGATCTGACAGATTTTATGTTAAGTTTAAGTAAATTATTTTCAATTGTAATTTATTCATTTACAGGCTACATATATTGATATATATTGTTTTATGCATGGAAGTAGATTTATAGGAAACTATATATTCTTTTAAAAGTTAAAAGTTTTAAATCCCATGAATATCAAATGAACTTAAATTCAAATCTCTTAAACGTTCAGTTCATAATATGCACCTGACAATTACGTCACACATGGAACTCCGAGTCGTGCCATCGGCATAGCATAATATGTATACGTATTAATTTTAATTTTAGTTATATACACGTTGTGAATTTATCCTTTTTCATAAAGATGGACTCGTCCAGAGTATACTTATACTACTGCTATAGAAGCGAGACGAGAGAATGCCGCGTTTTCTCGCGGCAATTCTTTTGACGATGACACTCTCTCTGCCTCCCGGCGAAGAGCATAAACCCAGTCGTGGCTCCTCCAAAGGGTAGAGTCACGACTGGGCACAATTAGACAGATATTTTTGGCTGGGCTATATGGCCCGGAAAACCCTTGTTAAAAATGAATTGTGCCACATTTTGACCTAGTGGGGGAGTGGGTAAATAAATACAGAATACTTTGTACTGACTGCCAAACTCTCTCTGGACTCTCATATTCTCCGGTAAACACCCTGTGAAAATGAGTTATTTGTTGTATCGAGCGCTATAAAAAATAAATTTATACCTAAGAATTCGAAATTTTAAAACTGCCGTTTCTCTTCGCCTTGATATATATATATATATATATATATATATATATAGTCATCCGCAGACAGATCTGATTCGCTGCATCACAGCTCATCAGTACGGTTAGACTGCCGATTGCTTTTTACCCAGGATTGAAACCCGACCGAATTGTCGATTCTACCGTTGAGCTATGGTCGCTCTGTAGGAGGAGGCAGCCTTTTTAGCGTGTATATTATCATTATACACGTTCAATAGCTGAGACTGTTCTAATTCATTGCTGAACGAACGATATATATATATGTATCCAAGTGAATAAGGAACGAAGAATATATTAACAACGTTCAAAACATTAATTTAAAACAGTGCTCAAGATCATAACACACACACACACACACACACACACATATATATATATGTCAGTCAGTTAAATGTTATACTTGAGATAGATAGATAGATAGATAGATAGATAGATAGATAGATAGGATCATGCAGTGATAGATAGATAGATAGATAGATAGATAGATAGATAGATATAACATTAACTGACTGACTATATATATATATATATATATATATATATATATATATATGTCAGTCAGTTAAATGTTATACTTGAGATAGATAGATAGATAGATAGATAGATAGATAGATAGATAGATAGATAGATAGATAGATAAAAGAATTTGGTAAACATTATTGATAAGAATTCTTCACAAAAACGATTTCAATATTATTAAGTTGATAAAAGAATGGGCAAACTAAATACAAATAACCTCAATTTGCAAATAATAGATTCTTGCGCTAAGAGACCACCGACAGGCATGTTATGTTCGTATTAAATTCTGTCGATTTATTTCATTAGATATCAGTTTTTCATGACTCCTAATCTGTATCTATATCTCCATCTACACTTGCCATCCCCTTAATTCACTTTGAAATTCTCACCCTACGCCAGGAGAATTGCGCACATACACTTAATCGGTATATCTTTGCAGTTTTTAAAAATCTTATCTAACTTTTAGTGAAGAATTTCCAAATATTAGACGATCGATAAGTGAATTTGTTCCGAACAGAAACGTGTGTAAATTGTTGAGAATGTAGGCTTAATTACGCGATAATTTGGTGAGTATACATCTCAAAACTTATTCCTTAACATTTTCATCTAAGTAGAGGCGAAATGTAAACAGTGGATTTACTAAACGTCGCTTAGTTGTGTCACAACATCGAAAGTATGTTACACCCAATATGGAAATTGCAGTGAATGTTAGACAATATCTTCGAAGATAAAAGAAAAACTTCAAGCAGCTGAAATGTGGTTCTACAGAAGGATGCTGAGAATATCAGGGATAGAGCATATGAGCAATGATGACGTTTTGGAAATAATGGATACGAAAAGGAAAGTAATATCAGGAAGAGAAAAATAAAGTTCTTCAGACATTCAATGAGGAAGAAGGGCTTAGAGAACCCAGTACCAACAGGCCAGATAGAGAGGAAAAAGTGACAGGGAAAAACGGCGGATAACATATTTGAAGAACCTGATCAGGTGGATGACGGAGCTAGGGTTGCGTGGTGTAATAGGAGAAAGCGTGCTAAGTGTCGCCAGGGATAGGGAGATGTAGAAACCATGATCGCCTACGTCCTGAAAGAACAGGACACATAGAAGAAGAAGAATGTTGAATCGCATAATATATGCTAATATAATTTTGCAAAAGGTTTTTTTTTTTGCTGTATTATACTTCCGTTTTGTTTTAACTTAAATTGGTAAGTTACCCTTCCCAATATAAAGACCTCTCAAAGGCGTTTTACAAGCTATGAGAAACTTTTCATCTGTCATCTATGACAGAGTTTTGTGACTTATCAAGTCCTTCATATCAAGTAGGTTCAATAAGATTATTGTGAATAGGTAGTCTTCTAAAGATTATGAGATTACACTAAATTCATATAAATACGAAAAATATAGGAAGCAACAGCAGAAAAAAAACACTGAAGATTAAAAATATCACAATAATCCATTCCCAAAATTTTAAATCGGTATGACTGAAATAAAATGCTCAGTTAAGTGACAAACCTATCCACATAAATTCTCTTATCGCCCTATTTTTATCAATAAAGATTATTACGATATAACAGATGTATAAAATATATAACAAAATTTTAGTTATTAGTTATAGTTGCACTAATAATTTTGAAAAATATTAAATTACATAACAATAAAATATTGAAATTATATAACGATAGCAATAGTAATTCTGCTACTCATTTTAATTTTTCTCATAGTAAAAAATTATCTAGTTGTAGAAACCCCAACCAATACCCCTTATCTCACAAGTGTTCAATTAAATACTTTGTCTAGATGTGCTCTATCTCATAAGTAGAAAATCTTAGGGTGACTAAAGTTTATATTGGCAATACAATGTACATTTATTTAAAAAAAGCGTTTTTACAAACATATCTAATCTGTTATTAATAAGGATAAACAAAATATGACATCACTTTCTAATATTTTTGTAAGTTAAAAAAAGAGAATAAAACAACTAAAGTTAAATGGAAAATTCTCAGACATGTTTCCTTTGTCTGCAGAAACATATAGAAATTATTAAGTACATGAAAAGTGATATATTACTAAATCAACGGCATGAAACTACAGTAAATTGTAAACATATTAAAGAATTAACCATAAAATTCTGCTAGGATTAAGTTAGGAAAGTATAGCAACTGTAAACATTTTACAGTATTAATTTTACTATATTGATAATTTACTTTTTTCGGATGTTATTTTATTTTTTTCTATTACAAATTGTGATCTATTTATTGCCTTAAATTTTAATATTAATATTAATGTTAATTTAATTTCTTTTAATTTTTATTAATTTTTTATTTTACTTCTCCAATTTACTATATAAGATCTAATGAATTTATATCTTCGTCTTGTGTTTTTAAATTTCCTCTAATTTATGTTTTTTAAATACTTTCTTTGTGTATGTGATTTCATCATTTCTTGTGTAAAATGCCAAATGATTTAGCTTGAAACAATGTAACCGATGTCTGTATCGGTATGCAATTCACTTCCGGCTATAATATGAAATTCAACTTTCTACGCTGTTTCTATTTTTCCTTCCTAGTTTTTTCTGACTTTTTTATTTACTTTTTCACTTTCTACTCCTTTTGTATCTTTCATTTTCATGTTTTTTTCATTTTCCTTTGTAGAAGAATTTTTTTAAATGCCAAAAGATTTGAGACGAGACACCATTTAACCGATATGAGTATCTGTCTATAATGCACTTCTGGCCAAAATTTAAAATGTCTCTCTCTTAGCCGTTTCAATTGGCACTTTCCTCTTAATATTTTCTCAATTATTTTTCTTTTTACTTTGTCTTTCCTCTGTATCTGTCCCTTTCCCTTTTCTTTTTCTTTTCTTGATTTCTCATTTTTTCTCAGCTTTTCTACCATCTTTCTTTTTGCCCCTCTTTTTTAATAACTTTTTACCTCGTAAAAAACTCCAAAAATAAAAAAGTGCTGTTTTTTTAATTCTTTTCAATAAAATGTATATTACCACCATTATTAACTACCTGATGTTACATTTTTCTTTCAATGTCGGAACATAAAGTAAAAGTTTGTAGTTGTTTTTAGTTTGTACATGTTCTAAAGTATAATATATAATAAGTATTCATCAGACTAGTTTTAAATTAATGTTTTTAACGTGGCAATTATTTCCTTCCTTCTTATTCACATGGGATGATTTATATATATATATATATATTGAAGTTAAAAAATTCGTGGTAAGAAAACTTTCCTTGGTAAATAATCCAAGTGAATCCTCGTAATATCTACAGTTATTTATAAATGGAACTTTGTCTCTGTGTGTGTGTGTATCTGTGTGTGCCCGTGTCCGTCCGTTACCTATAGACTCCGAATCGGCTCGACCGATTTTCTTGAAAATGTATGCAGTTGTACTATTATCGTCTGTGAGTGTTTTTCGCTAGGTTTTGTGTCGAGGTACCCCCGATAAATATAGAAAATCGATAATCGAAAAAATCGGGTTATGGAAGGAGAGGTCCGATTTTAATCAAATTTGATGCACTCATAGACAAAGACATAAGAAACGATATTCAGAAGATGCAGTGTTGCAGTATTTACAATAGTGCAGAAAATAGATAATATATATATATATAAAAGTCAAGATGTTTTTCTGTGTGTCTGTTTATCTGCCTGTATGTCTGTATTTTTTCAGCCCTTTTGTTTTAGTTTTTACTTCGTGTTTATCTCTAAGTAGGTATAATTGTAGTCATAATACCATTTACTCAGGACTTATTTAGCCTTCAAAATTCAGTTTACGACGAAAAAAACTTATTTGATATCGATACCAGGAAATCAAAATTTGACTTACATCCATTCATTTTTCTTTCAGTCTACGGTTTTGTTTTAACTGGAAACAACTATTGCTTTTTAGTCTTTCGTGCCAACGTCCAAAGCTTTTATTACACCCGAGCAACGCCCGGCTATACTGCTAGTAATATTAAAAATTATAAAATATTAAAAACGATCAATAAAAAGAGGTCAATGTCTTTCATTACAGATCAAATATTTATGAAACAATAAATTTCAAATCACATAATTTGGAGGAATATTCTATGTCGACAGACGAAGATGTCATTCCTCCGCTTTGTCAATTCCAATGTAAAGTCCACACTGGGGATGACAAGAAAAACGACTGACATCTTCCTCTGCCTTAATATACTGTCTTCCAGTTGAGGTTATTCCAAATCTATCTATCTATCTATCTATCTATCTATCTATCTATCTATCTATCTATCTATCTATCTATCTGTGTGTGTGTGTGTGCGTGTGTGTGTGTGTGTCAGATTAAATAAATTGCAAATATTGTGTCTGCTAATTTTTGATAAAATCCGTTCATACTCACGGATAATCTTTCGCGTCCTATAATTGAAAGATGTAAGTAATAAGCTGTAATTTTGACATTTTTTTATAATCGTGTCGCCCCAAGCAAGGCATTTACTGTCACTGTTGTGCAGGGGGTTACATAGTGGGAATATTATGGGAAGGATAAAGAGGTTGCAGGGGGTGTCAGAAAGAAAGTAGGAGAAGGTATAGAATACTGATGAGAGTGGAATGGACGAAGAAAAAAGCATGAGAGAGAGGATGTAAGTTAGTGAGACAGAAGATGACTATTGACTTTACATTTAAATTCTTGGAGATTATAGCTGTCAGGAAAGCAATTATGCAGAAGAGAATTCCACAGACGTGAAGTGCGAGAAAAGAAGCTGTTGGAGTAGAATTTGCCTTAACAATTTATTTGTTTCACAGTAAAACGGTGGAATCTAGTTGCTAATCTTGTGGTTCGAGGAAATTCATATATAGGAGGTACCAGTGAGCTAAGTTCATCGGAGCAGAAGCCGTGAAAGTATCTGTAGAATAGATACAGGGAAGCCACACTGCGTTGGTGAGAAAGCGACTGTATCCTAGCTGCCAAATCGGGATCGATCACATTACAGATTCTCCGTTGGATTTGGTCGAGGACGTCTAAAGGGATAGCAGGAGCACTTGACTATATATGGCAGCAATATTCAATGCACGAGTGGATGGTAGATGTGTATATGCGCAGGATAGTTTCGGACGGGAAAAACTTCCTGGCCCTACACAGAGAACCGACCTTCTTAGCAGCGGATTTAGCTATGGATTTCTATATAGTTATTCCAGTTGAGATCTGATGCAAGAGTTAATTCGAGGAGACGCAGCGTTTTACTTTCAGAGAAAGAAGCCTAATCCATGTTAATTGGCGGGAGAAACGATTGTCTGTGGTGGTTATTTGATAGCAGCTTCGTTCTGGAAGCATTAAAATTAACAGGTCATTTCTTACTCCAGTTCACCACGGATTGGACGTCCTTTTCCAGCTCAACAGCGAGGTTTGCTTTTTTAGCCTCGGTAGATTTTTGATCGAGACGAGAGTAAACCATAGTGTCGTCAGCATATATGCCCACTTGGAATCTTATTACACCGGAGAGATCGTTAATATAGATAAGAAAAAGCCTGGGACCTAGAATAGGGCCTTGAGGTACACCCGTATTCATGTGCCAGTATTGGGAGGTTTGTCCGTTCAATACTACCCTCATTGAACTGTTTGAAAGGAAGGACTGGATTAGGTCAAACAATTGTCCAATTATACCATAGCCCTGCAGCTTGCATAGAAGACCATCATGCCAGTCGCTGTCAAATGCGTTGAAGATGTCAAGGGAAACAGTTCGAGCTTCGCCGTTTTTGTCGAGGGCCTGGTGTATATACTCAGTGGTGGTCGTGAACTTAGACCTGGTAATGCGGAAGCCATACTGTTTGACCGAGAAGAGTCTGTGAGCTCTGAGGTGTTGTACCACCTTGGCGTTGGTGATGGCTTCTAACACTTTGCCAAAAACTGGTAGGAGACTGATAGGGCGATAATTAGCGGAGTCAGAGGGTTTACCAATGTTTTTATATATAGGATCCTTGGAGGAGGATTTTCAGCAGGCAGGAAAGCAAGAATTAGAAAGGCAGTAGGTATAGAGTTTAAAGAGAACAGAGGAGAGTTCAAGGGCACGTTTCTTTTGGACAATGATGGGTATTCCGTCGCCACCGCTCGCCTCATGGTGTTCAAACTTAGAAATTATTTTGGAGACCACCGAGGGAGTAATTAGTATGTCAGTCAGTTGGGCCTGGGTTCGAAGGGGGAAGTCTGGTACAGATACTTCAGACGAGTCGAGTGTCGAGTTTGTAGAGAATGTAGGTCTACTGCTGATATGCTAACGACCATCACCGAGTACATATACCAGGCACTCGACAGGAATGGCGAAGCTCGAACCGTTGCATTGGATATATCTAAGGCGTTCGACAGAGTTTGGCATGCTGGCCTTCTATGTAAACTGCGGAGCTATGGTATAACTGGACATTTGTTTGAACTAATCCAGTCATTCCTCTCTAACCGCACAATGAAGGTGGTATTAAACGGACATGCCTCTCAGAACTACCATACAAACGCAGGTGTCCCCCAAGGCTCCATCTTAGGTCCTACACTCTTCCTGATATATATTAATGATCTCCCTGATTCCATAAGAACCCAAATAGGTTTGTACGCCGATGACACCACAGTTTACTCTCGCCTCCAACAAAAATCTGGTGTAGGCGTCAAAGCTAAACTTGCAGCCGAGATTGAAAAAGACCTCCAATCCATATTGGACTGGGGTAAGAAATGGCTAGTAAATTTTAATGCTTCTAAAACGAAGCTACTGTCAATTAACCATCATCGACAATCTCACCTACCTCCCATTAGCATGGACCAGGCTTGCCTCCCAGAGAGTAAAACACTACGCCTCCTTGGTCTCACACTTTCAGCGGACCTCAAATGGAATGACTATATCGAATCCATTGCTAAATCCGCTGCTATGAAAGTCGGTTCCCTGTGTAGGGCCCGGAAGTTTTTTCCGTCTAAATCTATCCTGCACATTTACAAATCTACCATCCGCCCGTGCATTGAATACTGCTGCCATATCTGGTCGGGTGCCCCTGCTGTTCTCCTCGGGCTTCTCGATAAGGTTCAGAGGAGGGTCTGTAATGTGATAGATACCGACTTGGCAGACCGCCTGCAGTCTCTCTCCCACCGGCGAGACGTGGCTTCGCTGTGTCTCTTCTATAAATACTTTCACGGCTTCTGCTCCGATGAACTTATATCACTGGTGCCCCCTAAATACGAATTTGCACGAGATACTAGATTTGCAACTAGATCCCACCCTTTTACAGTGAAATCGATAAAATGCAGCCGTAACTTCTACTCCAACAGTTTCTTTCCTCGCACTTCCCGACTGTGGAATTCTCTTCCAAACGATTGCTTCCCCGACGGCTACAATCTCCAGGAGTTTAAGTGTAAGGTCAATAGACACCTCCTAACACACTAACCTGCTCCCATTCTATCAAACACTCTTCCCATCTGCCCGACACTCATCCTCGCTATCCTTACTCATCTATCACCTTTCTCCTGACATTCCCTATGTCTATCCACTCCTTCTCTTTACCTTCCCCTATGTAGCCCCATGCGCAATAGTGGCAGTGGAATGCCTTGCTTGGGGTGAGATGATTAAAAAAAAAAAAAAAAAAAAAATCCGCGAGCGAAGCACTCATCTCTGTCTGTTGAAGAGGTGAGGACCTCAAATTCTTTGATTAGAGGGGGGTTGAGGGCTTACTGATGTTCAGCACGCTTTTACAGAGCCTTCAGTAGTCTTTGGATGCACTGGAAGGAAACTGGCGTGGACTGCAGTAAAGTGTGGCCTCAGGGTTGCCAACCGAAAGCGCCTGCAGGGACACCTATCCATGCGCGACATGCCACTGCAAGAACCCCGATATTATGCAACTGTTGATCAGAGCGGCCGCTCTTAACTCTATGCAAGAGGTAGGGTCCTAACTACCAATCGGAAGTAGCAACCAGAAAACTGCCAACCCGGTACCCTCACAATGAAGAGACGTTGCCACTGACCACGCACAACGCAGAGAAATCGCAGAAGCACCATTACCGAGGTCTGAGAAGAAAAAGACCACTTCCTGAACAGGGAACAAGGGATGAGCCTCTACGCCTGTTAAATGAAAATGGGTGGATGGTGAACCGGGCAATAGAAGGGTCTATCTACTCCAACTTTAAAAACATTTAAAAGTTTCAAATTAGTTACAGTCCAAACTAGCTGCAAGCGAAATTTCTGACAAGTTAGTTTTTGTAAATAGCAGAACGTTCAATTGAGCAAAGAAATATAGTTATAGAGAAATCCAACAAATGGCTTACATTGAAGAAGTTCAATTCTGAATAGAATCTACCCACTGGACATGTGAAAAAGTGACGATTTTTTTAGGGGTGGAGAGGAGTAGTAAAATAATATTCAACACACAGCCCCACACAATTGGAACGGCTAGTTAGCTAAAAGTGCTTTGCGATTAGACAATTTTAACTTTTTAGCAGATGCCAATAATCGGACAGGACTGAGGAATCTGATATCTTACTACACCATTATCCTAACTAGAGGAGTGACCAAGTAGAAGAGAGGGGTTTTCATCCGGGTGATAAAGAAAAAAAAAGGAATTAAATCCAAACTACCTGAAACAAACATTTCTGACAAGTTAGTTTTTGTAAATAGCAGAACGTTCAATTGAGCAAAAAAACAAAAAAATAGTCATAGAGAAATACAACAAATGACTTACATTGAAGAAATTCAACTCTGAGATATGATTTTATTCAATTCTTAATATTCCCGAATACTTTCAATAAATTTCCGAGATCATCTTTAGGGGTATGAGTTGTGGTAACAAAAAATACCCACAAAAGTGTGTTGCTAAAAACTACTGTAAATTTTCTTCTTACTTTAAATATAAGGGGTGAGAAATTGCTTAGCGTTCATTAGAATGTAGAAATCATCAAAAACAGAATTTTTTTTGGTATAATAGTATAATATCATGATCATGCACGTGTTAAAGCATGAAAAATTGCTTTTTATAAATATTTTAGAATATTACTACAATATTCAGAGTTGATTCTCTTAATTGAGAGCTTAGATTTTAAGTTACAGCTCATTTCTTTGATCCTTCAATTATAATACGAGAAAGATTATCCGTGAGTATGAATGGATTTTATTAAAAATAAGCAGAAACACTGTTTGCAGTTTATTTAATATGACACGCACGCACACACACACACACACACACACACAGATAGAGAGAGAGAGAGAGAGAGTTTGAGACAAGCATTTAAAAAAACATTGTACCCTATATATATATATATATATATATATATATATATATATATTGTACCCATATATATATATATATATATATATATATATATATATATATATATAGGGTACAAAAATTTGTCTCCATTCTTTGGTTGACTGGAGTTGACAATGCATGCCTCGAACTGATATATTGAAATAGCTATCCCCCTAAATATGGTCTGAATTTACAAATATATATATATATATATATATATATATATATATATATATATATATATTTTATCTGAACATATTCAACTACATTGAACAGAGAAGTTATCAATAAATTAATGGCTTTATGTTCGAGGCAAAGTATTTAATGTTTTCTGTTTATAATCTATTAGGCAAATTACTGTTGCACATTTGACGAAAACTGGAAAAGACAAGTAGTGAATTTTACTTATATATTTACCTATGACACTATACTCAGAAGATAACCGGTCAGCCTTGTGAAGATCAATAGAATGGCATGAGTAATGTATTGATTTTGTTTTATATCAATAGAGATACTGCTTATTTAATGAACGTTTAAACGAAGGATTAGCGCCTAAATGTTTAAATGGGTATATATATATATATATATATATATATATATATATATATATATATATATATATATATATATATATATATATATATTATATATATATATATATATATATATATATATATATATATATATATATATATATATAAGAAATATATTTTTAACGAATCAATGAATTTTGTTTTAATCCGATATTATTAATATATATTATTAAAAGCATTATTTTTAATGCTTATACTTATATTTCTTTCCTTAAAAATTAAGTTAATATGAATTACTAAAAACTGTGCTTCATGACAATTATCAAATATTTAACTACTTTTTTTTTTTTTATCGGGAAACCAACTTAGTAGCCGAAGTGTGCTATTACCAATTTGACTAAAGGAGGCCGTAATGATTAAACTGGTCTCGATTACCCTAATTTAGGAAAATATATCTTTTCGTCGGGACTTCTTCGCATATCTGCCTATATAGATTTTAGTCAGCATGACTCCAAGCAGTAAAGCCACTAAGACACAAGGGGTTACAATGTGTGGAAGTGTTAGACGCGGAAACATTAGTAATGAGCAGTAAGAATAAAGAATAATCAGGACAGTAGATAGCGACTGATATTGCAATTTAATAGTTTGAAGATCAAAGTTGGCTTGAAAGCCCGGTGACGTGAGGTAGATCCACAAGTGAGAAGTGCAAGAAAAGAAAGTGTTAGCAAAGAACGTACGGCTATATTTGGTTGGCTAAACTCTAAATTGATGAGATCTCGACGCCAGTCCAGTACTGCGATTAATTTAAAAAGTATAGGTACAATAGTGAAGAGCTCATTCGAACAATTCCCATGAAACATTTTATAGAAAAGACACCGAAGGTGGGAAAGTGACTGAATCGCCAGATCAGGACCTGTAATATTGCTGATTCTTCTTTTTTTTATTATCAAGGGGATCAATGCAAATATCATGGACACCAGACTATAATTTGGCAGCAATATTTTAAGCATGGATGAATCGTCTTCTTCTATGTGCCCTGTCCCTTCAGGACGTAGGCGATCATGGTTCTCCGCGTCTTCCCATCCCTTGTGGCTCTTAGTATGTTTGCTTTTGTTACACCTGGCAACCCCTGTACCGTCATTCACATGATCAGGCCCTGCAAATATGTTATCCGCTGCTTTCCTCTGTCTCTCCTTCTATCTCGCCAGTCAGTATCAGGTTCTCCAACCTCTCCTTCCTTATTGCATGTCCCTTCTATTGTATCTTCCTGATGCTCAGTATTAATTTCCTTTTTGTTGCCATTCTTTCCAACACCTTATCGTTGCTTGCATGCTCAGTCCACGATATCCGCAGCATCCTTTTCTAGAACCACATTTCTGCTGCTTCCAGTTTTGTCCTCATTTTCGATGATGTTATCCAGCATTCACTGTCATATTGAAGAACTGACAACACATAGCAATACAGCACTCTTTTCTTTGTTTCTAGTGAAATTTTCCTGTGTGTTAGTACTTTACTCAACTTCTGGAATGCTTCCTTTGCCATGCCAATTCGCCTTTGGATCTCTGTGTCGCACTTTCCATTTCCTGTTAGAACACTTCCTAGGCATTTAATTTTTTTTAAATTTTTGTACTTGAGACTTATAGATATATAAAATAGATTCCTTGGAAAAGAATTATCTCGCTCGTCACAGTGAATCAACATTCTTAGCAGTTGTCCAAGCAATGTATTCATTATAGACTTTTTACTTTATATCAGGTGAGAACGATTGCCTAAGAAGAGGCAGTGAGTCACTTATCTGGAGATGAGAATCAGCCGTGCTGATAAAAAACAGACAAGAGCCACTCAGATGATTAAAGGAGATATATCAAGATATATATGCTGGATTCATTTGCGTACCCGAAATTCAAATGCTTGAATTATTATGCTGAGTTTTTATCAAATCTGATAATATAAGATTTTTTATCTAGGCCGGTTGATAATAATTTCTCTATTTCTTTCCAAATTTATGGAATGATCAGTTAACATTATATGAATTATTTACATTTGGATTATTGTTCTCAACTTTGGTTTTATTATACCGTTTCGGCTATTGTGCCTAGCAGCCGTCATCAGGTGTATATAAATCTGGGTAACCTATAGGGTATTCCGTACTATATTTAATCTTCGGGTTAGATTGTTATCGTTTCACTGCCCATTTCTAGAGTTATCGCATAGTTCTTTATCTTGTTTTTCAGAACGACCCAGATATTATTTGTCATGTTTCCATTGATTCCAAGTATACACTGGTCTGCCCAGGGATTGAACTCTGAATTTCTAATTAGCGTTAGTTCGTAAATTTGGTGACATAGTAATTGTGAGTTCAATATCTGAACTGGACAGTTTCTGTGTGGAGTCACTGGAAAGATAACGAGCATTATATGACCAGTAATAAAAACAAGCACTAAACGAAATACCCTGAGTATGATCAGTAGAACGAAAATCGCCTACACCCTCAGATTAAATAAAGGGTTCAGTTCGGAAGTCCCTGTAAGTTGCCAGGATCGATCTACACCCGAAGAAAGTCAGAGGGTACAAGTGCATCTCTCTAATTCCAAATCTAATTCATTTTCACTCTTGATTGACGCGTTTAAAATTACGCTTATATTGTTTCCCCATTTTTTCCTATTTGTAATATTTTATTGAATATATGTTTTCTTTAGAAAACATTGAATTTAATATTGCAATATTCATAATTTAATATTGCAAACAGGAAGAGTTCATAACAATTTTACTTTTCATTTATTTTAGAATATTTGTTTTCTCTCTTAATGAAATATAATGTCATTAAATGCAGATAACAGTTAAATAAACAAAGGCTGCTTTATAAAAACAAAAACAGGAAAATAATATATAATTAATCAAATCCAGTAGGTCGAGGTATATATATATATATATATATATATAATCAATGGGGGCAATTAATTAAAACAAAGAGTGAATGAAACAATTCTTCATGAAAGAGTTTTAGTTTAGAAAATATTGACCTCGTTTTTTAAACTTAAAATTTTTTTAAAGTAATAATTTCACTTTCCATTAAAAAAGAAATCTCATTGTAAAAATATCATATTCAGTAGAGTTTCTTAAATTTAGGAATCAACGGCACTCCTAGGAACAAATGAAAATATCACGGGACTCTTATTAAAATGTTTAAGAGCGTACATTTAAATGTCATGAAATAAAACTATAGATTTAAAAACACATACGCACAAATATGAACTTATTTTATTTTAATGTTTCTATTCAACTATTTCTCCAGTTTATTTAGAGTGAAACCTGTGCCTGGTATTTTTTCGAACCTTCTTCAATGTTTAAACAAACGTGCGATAAGTAGACCCTCATTTCTTCTTTATTTAAGAGTAGTTTTTGTAGCTTCTTATATCTGAAGTTATTTAGGGTTTAGAAGCCTAATTTACATAAATAAAAAGCAGAAAATTACAATAAAACTGATAAAGCCATATAATTAATCTGGGATATTGTTTTATATTGAAATCCAAAATGTAGCAATGCAATGGGTACAGTATAATTAGATTCTAAGCACCTACGAAGACGACACCACCATTTACTCCCGCCTTAGTAGGAAATCTGCTAAGACTGACTAACGTCGCTGCTGATTTTGAAAAATGGTCTCCAATCTGTGGTGGACTGGGATAAGAAATCTTTCGTAAATGCTTCCAAAACAAAGCTGCTATCCACCATAAACAATCTCTCCTACCCTCTATCAGCATGGATCAACCTAGTCTCCCCGGAAGCAATGCACTGCACCTCCTTGGCTTAACTCTCCAAGCAGTTCTCTACTACATTGAATCAATACCTACTAGGAAGGCCAGATCACTGTTTCGGGTCAGGAGGTTTTTTTCATATGAATCCACATTGTTCATATACACATCTACCTTCTGCCCGTGCATTGAATAGTGTTGTCATATCTGGTCAGGCGCCCCTGCTAGTCATCTCAATGTTCTTGACAAAATCCAAAGGCGAATCTGCAATGTGATCGATCCCGACCTAAAAGCTCGACTCCAGTTACTTTCTCACCGACGAGATGTGGCTTCCTTCTGTCTCTTCTACAAATATTTTCACGGTTTCTGCTCTGACAAGCTTATCTCCCTGGTGCACCCTCTACACGAATTTACTAGAGCTACTAGAGTGGCAAATATTTTCCACCTTTTTACAGTTAAAACATTAAAATTCAGCAGCCACTTCCACTCTAATAGCATTTTTCTCCCGCTTCCTCCTTGTGGAACTTCCTTCCGTATACTTGCTTCCCTGATAGCTAAAATCTCCTCGAGTTCAAAAACAACGTCTATTGATATCTCTTATCTCACTAACTCCCAGCATCCTCTTATCCTTCCCCTGACACCTCTTGTATCTTGTTCTTTTCTCTTTTCGATCTACTCCCATGAAACTCTCTTCACACCTGTAATCCCATTCTACTCTTACCCATTATCCGAAATCCCCTTATAACCTGTTGCTAGTTTTTCTTCGCTCGTTTCTTATGTAGCCCTCTACGCCCCAGTGTTAGCACTGACTTGCTTGAAGTGAAACGATTATAAAAAAAATATTAATATTTTATTCTCTTCGCTCTTTTCTTATGTAGCCCTCTACGCTCCAGTGTTAGCACTGACTTGCTTGAAGTGAAACGATTATAAAAAAAATATTAATATTTTATTTTGACTCTTCGATCACTAGAATTGTTTTTTTTTAAGTTAAATTTAGAAACTTCTTTTTTTAAAAATTATATTTTTACAATAACATAATCGAATAATATTGAAAATAATTATTAGAAAAAGTGTAATACTTAAACATATATTCAAATACGAACGTTATACTGTTTCTACTTCCTCTCTATCACATATTTATGTGGTGAGACAATATTTCGCGGTACACTTAAAACGACTGAGCAGCACAAGAGTGTTTCGCGCTGCGGCAGTTGAGAATCAGTTACAGAGAGAAATGAAATGTAATGATATTTGGCCCACTCTTGATTTTCATTCAATGATAGCAGCAAGACAGCAGTGCCGAAAAGAAATATGGAGTCTGTAGTCCCATGTGTTTAAATCAGCTAGAGTAAATAGGTTGGCCTATACTCCGGTTCATAACCGTTCTCGTTCTTTTGTACAGGAGTAGTTGTTTATCCCTTGTTTACTGTTTATGATTTGGCTTTCTGTTCTTTCTATTTTTTTTGTCTTCATTCCAAGTAGCCATTTACGTTTTAGTTTGCATTTTCCATTTGCTTGAAGTGGATTGATAAAAACAAAATATCAAATTTTCAAGAATCATTAGCATTTATAAATGGGTTTCAGAGATAACAATACAAATTTGTGAAAGTCAATTTTCTTTCTGCTTAGGCCACAGGCTAGCCACCGTTTTCTTGGAAATTAAATTTATAAAATGATGACAGACAAACAAATGGAAAACAGATTTCGAAAAATATTAGAATCTATTTACTCTAGTATTTGTCTATATTTATGAGATTTATATTATATTTATATTATATAATTTATATTATATTTATATTATTAGGACTAATCTCCTCCTCTTTTTTTGCAATTTGTACGACGTTTCGGCAGTTGTACGCTCCGGCCTTCTTCAGGAGCTAGGGATTTCCAACCGGACCGTTTATTACAATCACTAGGGTATATCATTCTCATTCCTTGCATAGTAATGCTCGATTGGATATCATGAGTTATCTCCCTCTAACCCTGTAAGTTACTTGTTCACCACTGCTGTAGCCTGGTATTGAACTCACAACTATTTGGATCAAATCACAGGAACTAACCAACATATATATTTACTAGGCCATGTTTCATATAATCTTTAATGGTTAAAATGATGTAAATTTTATCTTCAGCAGAAAGTTACAATATTCAAGAAGCATTGTATTTAATTATTATTTATGTATGCGATTATGCATGAGAATGTGTGAGTGAACGAGTGAAATGCAAAAGAACATTTTAATAAATGTTGTTTTTTCTCATTAAATTAGACGAGCCATATCGAAAGCCAAAAGAGACGCGCTCGGCCCGCGAATCCCAGTTTACTTATGACTAAAATAGAACTGCTTTATACAAGCAAACTTTCTTGGATAAATTGTTATAGATTCGAATCAGAAGTGTGGATAAACAATCCAAAGTTCAATTTTTCTTTTGTTTTTTTGTTCCAGTGATTTCCACTGCCTCAGTTGTTATTGAAAATGGAAATTGTCAGTTTAGTTGACAAAATTTTCTAGTCTTCATCTCGGCTTTTTAATGCAGCAATTCAAGTTAATCTAAATATATATGGATAATATCAATGAAATCATGTATAAGATGGTTTATCAAATATGGACTGCAAAAAATCCATCATATTTATAATTATTGCTATTATTATTATTATTATTATTATTATTATTATTGACATTGTCCATTTCTTTTGTTAGTTCGCACGACTGCCAAAAATTAATGGGCCAACTCACTCGCGTGGATAGAGGGAAATAGACATTATTTGATTTTAGTGAGAAAATGAAAACATAAAGAATAAAGCGAAGACATAAGTGGGGAGATTGAGAGAATCAGATTAATTTGATAAGAACAGGTACTACAATTTGATCTCTGTCAGAAGACCGAGAAACTATGGCGACTACGATAAAAATGCTAATTTTAAATTTTGTTACCATAAATAAAATATCATCGTCTGTTGACTTATTTTTTAGTTATTATTAAGAGAAATGTTCGTAAGACGGGGATCCGGCTTGAAGTAATGAAATATAGAAGTGCTTAAAGTCTCCTGACAATACTTCGTAACGGTTCTGTATTGATTGTATAAAAAAAGATATAAGAAAGAAAGACATTGTTTGCAGTTAATTTCAATGACATGAAAAAGTTGTCAGTTTCAAATCTTTACATTTGTGGTATTAAAATAACGATCATTATGTTTGTTATTGCAATGTTTTCTTAAAGCTGATATTTAACGATGTGATAAGGGAATTTCTACGCATATTTTATTGTTGTAGAACGTGACATGAGCTTATACAATCATTAACATCAAAATTATGATTCATCAGAATATTAAAAAATACTAAGTATGAAATCTTAACAGGTCTTACTAATTATTACCATTATCATTACTACTACTACTACTATTACCGAGTAGTTAAACTGTTCGCTTTCTAATCAGGAAAACCGGGTTCGAATCCTAACATTGTCGATTTGATTTTTTTTTTTTATGTTATCGGTCTGGAGCAAAATGTCGGAAAACCATACGATGGTTTGACCCAAGCCTTGTCCTTAAAATTGCGTAGACAGCTCTCGTTGAGGAGCCATCGATGGTTGTGCTAGATCGAAGGCACAAATTATCGTAACCAAGGGTTTGTCTTTGTTTAGATTGTTGTTTACGCAGGATAACACGCACTCACCCATAAACTATAACTAAGGTACGCTAAACATAGTTACAGTATAAAACCACAGGAGACTGTGAAGGTGTTGAACAAACACAAGTGTGCACGAGCAATTGTCTGCAATGGGAATTGGCTAGCCAAACATTTATACAGCAATCCTTTGATACATGTTACATTATTCTATTATTACAATTATTATTAATTTATTATGTTTAAATGACTGTCATAACAACTGACCAAGCAATGAATGTGATTTTTTGCTGTTTCGACTGAATTAAACAAACGACATTTATTACAAAAAACAAATGATATTGAAAAATATCTTCGCAGGATATTGAACTCTGTTTGATGGAATCCGTTTTGGGTTTATCTTGTACATATGGTGCGTCGGAATATACCAAAATTTAAAACCTAGGTTGCAGAAATAACTCATTTTCAAATTATATATATATATATATATATATATATATATATATATATATATATATACTTTTTTCAATCTCCCAATCCCTTACGCAAGTGGTGGACGCGTTTCTCCAATAGCCCTAACGGAAGGGACTCGCTTCTAGACCTCTGCTTCACTTCCACCCCAAATTCTTGCACCACCAGACAGCTCTGCCCTCTCGGAAATTCTGACCACGCCGTGGCTTTTGTCAACATCTCGTTCCACTCCACCCCTACCCAAGAAACCCAGACCAACAGAATATCCTACTGCTATCAAAGAGCAGACTGGGATTTGTTCCGTGACTTCCTCTGCGACGTCCCTTGGAACAATGTTTTTAGTCTTCCCATCGAAGACTGTGCATCAGAGGTCTCCTCCTGGGTTAAGGCTGGCATCGATGCCAGGAAATTTCAGCTTAAATCCCATTCGTCTCCCTGGTTCTCGCCTGCTTGCTCGGCTGCTATTGCCCACCGGAATCACTTTTTCCGGCTTATCGTAGCCACGCGTCGAACCAAAACAGACGCCTCTTCGCCTCAACTCGTAATAAGTGTAAAAATATACTTAACGAAGCTAAGATGTTGTTTGCTGCCAGAATGAAGCAGCGCATAGCATCCTCTAAGTTCGGTACCAAAGACTAATGGCGCCTCTGTAAAAGCGTGCTTAACAAGAGTGAGTCCTCAATACCCCCACTAATCAACGAGTTTGAGGTTCTCACCTCCTCAGCGGACAAGGCTGAATGCTTTGCACGTAGATTCTCGACCAATTAGAGTCTGGATTCATCTGGAATCCATACACCCGATTTCCCATCTAGAACTAAGGCCCAATTGAATGACGTCCACATCACGCCCTCGCTGATTTCTAGCATAATCTCGAAACTGGACCCTCACAAAGCGAGTGGTGTGGATGGAATACCAATCATAGTCTTGAGGAATTGTGCCCCTGAACTCTCCTCTATCCTTTCTAAGCTCTACAATCTCTGCCTATCTTCCTCCTGCTTTCTGCCTGTTGGAAGTCTTCTTCTGTGGTTCCAATATTCAAGAACACTGGTGAATCCTCGGACCCCGCAAATTACCTCCCTATCAGCCTTCTTCCGATCGTGGGTAAAGTGTTCGAAGTCATTATCAATGCCGAAGTCGTTCAGCATCTCACAGCCCACGGGCTCCTCCTGGACAAACAGTATGGGTTCCGCTTCCTCAGGTCTACTGCTGATATACTAACGACCATCACCGAGTATATATACCAGGCTCTCGACAAGAATGGTGAAGCCCGAAACGTCGCCTTGGATATCTCTAAAGCATTCGAAAGAGTATGGCATGCCGGCCTTCTACGAAAACTGCAAAGCTATGGCATAACTGGACTTTTATTGGACTTAATCCAGTCATTCCTCTCTAATCGCACACTGAAGGTTGTATTAAACGGACATGCCTCCCAGAACTACCCTACAAAAGCGGGTGTCCCCAAGGCTCTATCCTAGGTCCTACGCTCTTTCTAATCTACATCAATGATCTCCCCGATACCATATGATCGCAAGTAGGCATGTACGCCGATGATACCACAGTTTACTCTCGCCTCGATCAAAAATCTAGTGTTGGTGACAAGGCGAACCTCGCTGCCGAGCTTGAAAAGGACCTCCAATCCGTGGTTGATTGGGGTAAGAAATGGCTCGTAAAATTCTTCCAATATGAAGCTGCTGTCAATTAACCACCAGAGATAACCGCACCTCCCTTCCATTAACATGGAACAGGCTTGCCTCCCAGAGAGTAAAACACTACGCCTGCTTTGACACTCTCAGCGGACCTCAAGTGGAATGACTACGTCGAATCCATTGCTAAATCCGCTGCTATGAAAGTTGGCTCTCTGTGCAGGGCGCGGACATTCTTTCCGTCTGAATTTTTTCCTGCACTTATACAAATCTACCATCCGCCCGTGTATTGAGTACTACTGCCACATCTGGTCGGGTGCCCCTGCTATTCTCCTCGGGGATCTTGACAAAATACAGCGAAGAATCTGTAATGTGATTGATACCGACTTGGCTGACCGCCTGCAGTATCTCTCTCACCGGCGTGACGTGGCTTCCCTGTGCCTCTTCTATAAATAATTTCATGGCTTCTGCTCTGACGAACTTAAATCACTGGTTCCCCCTAGATGTGAATATGCACGAGATACTAGATTGGCAACTAGGTCCCACCCTTTTACAGTGAAACCGATGAAGTGTAACCGCAATTTCTACTCCAGCAGCTTCTTTCCTCGCACTTCCCGCCTGTGGAATTCCCTACCGCATGCTTGCTTCCCCGACAGCTACAACCTCCAGAAGTTTAAATGTAGGGTCAATAGACACCTCCTAACGCACTAACTCACACCCATTCTCTCCAACTC
This sequence comes from Ascarosepion bandense, assembly GCA_037127315.1. Taxonomy (NCBI): domain Eukaryota; kingdom Metazoa; phylum Mollusca; class Cephalopoda; order Sepiida; family Sepiidae; genus Ascarosepion; species Ascarosepion bandense. The sequence continues at coordinate 1,191,178 of JBBBDQ010000813.1, forward strand.
TCTCTCTCTATGTATATCCTAACTCGTCTATCACCCTCCTTCTGACATTTCCTATACCCAATCGCTCTATGTAACCCCCTGCGCTATAGTGGCAGTAGAATGCCTTGCTTGGGGTGACACGATTTTAAAAAAAAACAAAGTATAGCCCGGCGTTGCTCGGGTGTAATGAAAGTTTTAAAACTAACCCAGGGTCCTGGAGCTCAGACTCTTTGATCATTGGCACGAAAGACTAAAAAGCAATAGATGTTTCCAGTTAAAGCGAAACCGTAGACTGAAAGAAAAATGAATGGATGTAAGTCAAATTTTGATTTCCTGGTATCGATATAAAATAAGTTTTTTTCGTCGTAAACAAATTTGAAGGCTAAATATGTCCTCTTAGTAAATGGTATCATGGCTGAGACTAAGAACTACAATTATACCTACTAGTTAGAGCCAAACCCGAAGCAAAAACTAAAATAAAAGTGCTGAAAAAATACAGACATACAGGCAGATATACAGACACACACATACAAACATCTTGTCGTATATATATATATATATATATTGTCGATTTTCTACACTATTCTAAGAACTGCAACCTTGAAACTTTTGAATATCGTTTCTTATGTCTTTGTCTATGAGTGTATCAAATTTGATTAAAATCGGACCACTTCTTCTATAACCTGATTTTTTCGATTATCGATTTTCGTTATTTATCGGGGGTACCTGGACACAAAACCTAGCTAAGAACCCTCGCAGACGCTTATAGTAAAACTGTTTAATTTTTTTAAAAATCGGTTCAGCCGTTTCGGAGTCTATAGATAACGGACACACGCACACACAGAGCCACAAATATACACGCACACAAATTTCCATTTATAAATAAGTTTATATATATATATATATATATATATATATATATTGTCCTGCAGTGGGTTGCCGTTACTTTCTGCGGTGGACTGGTTGCCAGCTGGGGCTGTGGAGCCCAATCTGTCCTGTTGTTTGACCCATAACTGGAGGGAGGGGACGGATTGGTGCCTTTCCCGGAGGTATTTGCGCGTGGGCGAGTGCGATGAGTTCTGCTGGAGGTCGGGCTCGGCTTCCCGATTTCTCGTTCCGAGCCGATATCCACTGCACCACAAGTAATAAAGACTAAAGCAGGAATTTTTATTTTCTCTTCTCTCTTGCTCTCTGCATCTAACAAGGTGAGGGTGTTTATCATAGGCTGTGAGTGAAATGTTTAAATTACTGAAATTGATTCACAATGATTTTGTTCAAAAAGAAATGAAATTATTCAAACTTAGGTTTTTTTTGTTTGTCTACTCTCATCTTTCCTGCTCTTAAACTATTATTGTTTATAAAGACTTTATCAAAAGCTTTTCAAGTTTGTATTCAAAGTTATCCATATATATATATATATATATATATATATATATAATGTCATTTTGTTATTACAATGGTTTATAAAATATAATATCATTACACAAAAATTTTCATGTTTCAGAACAATACTGTTCTTCTTCAGGTGATATGCTAAATTAAATGCTGAAAATGATTTATATTTAAAATATAAATGAATTCATGGTTATTTAGAAAATTCGGGAGTAGTAATCGTAGAAAATGCATTTAGGGGTGTACATATTGTTCAATCAAAATGAGAATTATCTAACCATGGAGTTTTAATATTTTGGTTATGAATGGGGGTAAGATGACTTGAATCTAGACATGTCACTTTTTAATTTTGTCTGGATACGATACATAGTGGGACCTTAGAGTTTTCAAATGAGTAGACAACAATTTTCACAGGAGGTTGGATTTTAGGTTTTATTTTTTATTGAACAAAAGATTTCTTTTCCTACTATCTCATGAGTAAAGGGGCTGGAATGTTTAGGTCAGAATAATATTCAGTATAATCTCTCCTGTGTATCGAGCACTATTTATAAAAGTATATGCTTGAACAGTGGGTTTTAATCTACGAGTTTTCCCACTTTCTGTAATGTATATATATATATATATATATATATATATATATATTAGAAAAAAATTTAGATATTCTACAATTTCATGGGTAATACATATTTCGCCGCTGACCTTGCAGTTCGTCAGACCCAAATGATATAAATTAATTTTCAAAATATTCCAGAAAAGCATTACATACAAACGCTCACGTGTCCATATTGAGAATAGACATCTGTAACGGGTACTCTACAAAAACAATTCCTCGCTCATTCAAAAAACACCAAAGAGAGAAAAAAGAAAATTACAGACAATTGATAAACGGAAAGAAAAGAAATAAAATGAAAAGAAATAGAAAGGGAAAAGAACGAACAGTATACAGAGAAATTTAAGTTAACGCCATATATCGACACAGCGTCTATTGCAACCCATCTACATAACATGGAAATTTAACATGAAAATTTAGTTTCAAATAAAATGGAATATATTTACGATAAAAATAATAATTGTAAATCATAATTTTTAATACAAATTAAAATATAACCACTATTAGTATTATATTATTAATATAGTTAAAATAATTTAAGCTTATAAAAGAAAACAAAAATTATAATTAAATATAGAAAAAATAGAAAAATGATAAACGGAAAAAGAGAAAGAAAAAGAAAAGAAATAGAAGGTGAACGAACTGTATAGATAGAAAAGAAGTTAAAATAAACGTCTTAGATCGACACCAACATCTATTACAATTACCTGCAAAATATATTACAATTACCTGCATTCTTAGAAAAACATGACATGGAAATTTAACATTAAATTTATTTATACCTACAATAGGATATATTTACGATAAAAAAGTTAATTGTAAATCATACTTTCTAATACAAATTAAAATATAACCACTAGTAGTAATATATTATAAATAGTTAATATATAGTTAAAATAATTAAAACTAAATAAAAAGATAAATAAAATATTAAAATATAATCTTAATAAATATCTTAAATAATAGTAATAAAAAATAATAATATAATAATAAGTATATATATATATATATATAGAAAAAATTAAACTCTAATAGTAATAATATTATTAAAAAAGAAAAAGGATCTTAGATAACATTAATAAAATAATATAAATAATAATAAATACATATATAAAATACGTTAACACTAATAATACATTAATAATAATATTATTAAAAATATTCTAAATAATAGTAATGAAAATGTTATGAAAATAATAATAGTAAAAGTAAAAATACAATTTATATATATATAACAAAATATTAACACTAATAATAATATTAATATTAAAAAAGAAAACAGATTCTCAATAATAATCGTAAATGTAATATATATATATATATATATATATATATATATATATATATATATGTATGTATATATATGCCATTTTCACTTCTGCAGTAGATACATTCAATAAATAATCCGCCTTATATAGCGACCACGAACAATCGATGTTGGTTTTCTTTGATAGTTTTACTTTTAAAAATCTGTCCCCTCTATATATTATTTGAGTCTTTTACTACAGTCTGTGTCTGGAACTTTCAGGTGTATTATTAAAATTTTTTTTCTCTTTGTTTAGTTCGTCTACAAAATACAAGTAAGTCATAATCTAATCAGAAGGATAAAAGCTAGATGAAGCAGATTATACATGAGAAGAATGTCTTCTTTCAGAAGCTAATGGTAGTTCAACGTAGTTGAATATTGAAGAATTTCCGTCATGGCTCTCTTTCTCTGTCCTCTCTTTTTCTTTCTTGCTTATATATATATATAGTGTCATTATTCTAATTAATTTCTTTGTCTTTTATCAGACTCCAGGGGAAATAAGTAAGAGAAAATTAATTTTTACCTTCTTAATTACGTCAGTTGATTAATTATTTAATCACGCCGCTGCATTAATAAGAAACTAATGAGAACTTCTTTAAGGTATTTCATTATTTAATGGAGAACAGGATCCTTCCCAAATGTCTCATTTGGCGTCTAATAAGAAAACAAGCCGTGCATTCATGTACAAAGGCATAGAAAACAAATCTAGTCTTCCAGGTAATTCACCCTCACTTGCAACAGCAGCCTGTCTTCTTTACCTGTTTTCCCCTCGGCCAACTTTATCCCATTTAACTAGTTGTTTTATAGTGTGAAAGAGAGCTAGATTTGTATGGGAGAGTCTATGCCATTCCTAAGTGCTAGAGCTTATAATCTGTTGTTCATCCTATTATATCTACTTTTTAATGTTATCAGGTTAATAATTCCTATCATAACAGGCGACTGAAAAATGTAACATAAAAATCAGTGTTCTGAAAAACCTTTTTGTTTCTAAGAAAATCCTGTATTAATTATAGATTCATGCTTATAATAGATTAATTTGCAATTCTACTCCATCAGCTTCTTTTCTTCCACCTCCTGCTGGTGGCACTTTCTTCCATATTCTTGCTTTCCTGATTGCTACAACCTCCATGTATTTAAATACAATGTCAATAACCATCTCTTAACCACTTCAGTCCAGTTCTTTCGACATCACCCTGTATATCTTTTTCTTTCTCTCCACCTTTGCAACTGTCCTCACAAATGTATTCCCATCCATCTCTTTCTCCTTTCTCTGATACTTCCAGTAACTGGTTCGTCTTTGTCTTTACACACCTCCTATCTAATCTTTCTCTCTTATATAGCCTCTGCATATCAGTGGCGGTACCGCATTACTTGGAGTGAAACGATTAAAGAAATTACTACTGTTGAGACGTTAGGTATTAATAAGTTAATGTTATTAATTTAATTCAGTTATTTCACATAACTCTTTACTTAATCTGAATATATTATTGCTTGCACTAATCAATTCGGGACTGAGCTTACGAATGCTAGGCATGTGTACCTGTTTCACTAATCTTTTATCTCTTGAAATTCAGATGCTCTTATAAAACAAATGGTTGATGCCTTCCAAATGCTAGAAACAAAAAACAAAATTCTAATGAATGACTGTGTAATATCAGTCCTTCTCTATGGCAGGAATGCTGAACAATTTTCGCACAGATCATGAGGAGACAACAGATGTATGCTTCTACAGAACGATATTAAATATAAAGTGTATAAAACATGTAAGCGAGATACAATTGAAATTGTTGGAACATAAAATGAGAAAAGAAGTTTTGTCGAATGCAAGGCTCATGAGATTTATTGAAGGCCATATTTCTCTTTTAATTACCGAGATCCTTCAGGATGTAGCGATCATAGCTCTCCACATCTTCCTATGTTTTTTAGCTATTTACTTTGATATTTTTGCGATTATCTCTAATGCCTGTTCTTTCTGTCAAATATTTAGACAGGATCGTTAGGTAACTTATTCGCTACTATTCTCTGACTCTCTTGTCATCAATATTTTCTATGAGTGCCAAATTTTCAATGTAATTTTCTTCTGTGTGCTCTAGAGATTTCAACTATCTCTATCCCCTTCCCGCCCTGTCGGCTGGGGTTTCAAAAAATCTCTGTCTGCACCTCTCGAGTGGAGTAACCCCCAAATTAGGCGCCCAGATTTCGGTAATAAACTTCATCCGACAGGAAGGTCTCTAATTGGAAATTTTTGAGACGCTTGAAACAGCCTTTTAATTGGTATTGCTGACAACTCTACTCTGATCCAGGTTGATAACACCTGTTAGGGTCCCTGCTATGGGCAAATAGTGAACCCACAAACTGTAGTCAAAAATGTACGAAAGTATAAAATAGATTTTTATAGTGAATTCTCCAGAAATCCTTTTTTAGAAAAAAAATATTATTATCAGCAATACATATTTGAAGGAAGAAATATTACCAGCAATACATTTTTGAAGAATATATATATATATATATATATATATATATATATATATATATATATTCTTCAATTTAATATAGAAACATTTTTCTAATTATAACCATTTGTATAAAATGTTTAATAAAAGTACCCTTAAATTAATTACAGTTTTACAAATAATATGGATAAAGCTAGTAAAAATTATAATTATGAAATATTAAACTAAAATAACAAGAACTATCCAAATAATAAAAATAAAAATAATACAAATTTATGTAATTGTCGAAATCCTAACAATTGCCTACTGGAAAATAGATGTCTAAAAATTCTATTGTGTAGCAATGTAATATAACATCAAATGAAATCCCAACTATTAAAAATATTTACATTGGATCTACTAAGAACTATTTTAGGCAACGTTGGTATTTGCATTTAATCCCCTTAAAAGACATCACGTATCGAAACAAAACTTCCCTTTTTGCGTAATTTTGGAAGTTAAAGGATACAAACAAAACCCATAAAGTAAAATGGACAATTCTGGACAAAACAAGAATCAGTAAGTCGTTCTATGTAATCTGCCCTCTGTACCTGAATGAAAATTTGCAGATTTTAAGGTTGCCTAAAAATAAAGAACTACTGAATCGTAGTGATGAATTGGCCGTTTTGTGTAAACATTGAAAATATCCTTCTTTAAAATTTACTTAATTACAATGTTACATTTATAACTTATAATCCAATATAACTTATAAACTAAAAATGATTTTACTAAAATAATTGACCAACACAATACTTATTTGTTTTTCTTAACTACAATATATACACCATACTTTTTTATAATTCTAATTATATGCTAAACATTCCATCCTTTTTACACGTGAGGTAGTAAAACATCTAATTTTAAAACCACCTAAAATCTAATCTGGTCTAAAACCTATTGAAATAATATATGGTCCCACTAAGTATCTTACGCAGACGAATATTTTTCTTTAAAATTTAATTAAATACAATGTTCCATTTATAACACTTGTTCCAATATAACTTGTAAATTAAAAATTACTTTGATAAAATAAATGAACCACAAAATACTTCTCTATTTTCCTTAAATACAATATACCTTAGCATATCATGATTATTTAATTCTAATTCTAGCCTAAACATTCCAGCTCCTGCTGTTTGAAATTACTGTCTACCCATTTAAATAGTGAATGGTCCGAGTATGTATCTTACCGAGACAAAATCAAAAAGTGACATGTCTTGACACCACACAATTCCGCTTACTTTTGTGACGCAAATCTTCAACTTCATGATTACCTAATTCTCATTTTTGATTGAAAAATATTGACACACCTACAAGCATACTCACCTCTTCTACTACTAATCCTTCAGTTTATAAATAATCATGAATTCTTCAGATATTCTATCATGAATTCTTCAGATATTTTCAAAATAAATAATTTTCACAATTTATTTTGAACCGTCACTTGAATAAGAGCAGTGTTGTTCTGAAATATGAAATTTTTTGTGTTGTGATATAATAATTTTATAGACAATTGTAATAAAAAAATTACAATATATATATATATATATATATATATATATGGCCATTGTTAAAATCCTCTTTACAAACATACGTCAAAGAAACCTGATCTCAAACCGATTTCTTGCAAAGAATACGTATTCCATTAATACGAATCTATTATAAAAATCTTGCCGGCATTAAATAACCATTAAGTTTGATATGATGTAACGTAAAACGAACCAAACCATCTTTCTTTCATTTAAAAAAACCTTTTAAAAAATACAAGACAAGAAGACATCTTGAATGTTTTAAGAGAAAAATACATTTTTTATCAAAATTTGACTAAATCAACCTTCTCATTATAAAGGAAGATTTCAAAAACAAAAGTACCCTAAAACCCCAATGACATTCAATAACCTACAGAGGTTGATACGCTGTTAAACAACACTCAAAATTAAACTATGTATCCTTCAAAGTAGAAACGTCATTTTTGTTTATTTTTCTCATTACACAGATTTGCAGTATATATGATTCGCAGCATGCTCCTATCGAACCACATTTTTGTTAACACTTCATCATCTTCAGGAGATCTTTTAGTATTTAAAGACAATTAAAGGAATTGATAATATATAACAGTTTAGCATTCTAGTTTTGTTTGCAATGACATTTTCTTAAAAGTTTACTTAGTTTTATTAGGGCAACTTTTGCTATTCTAATGTACCTTCGTATTTCGATGGCACATTATTCATAAGACCTCTTAAAAATGTAATCTTTCGTACTTGTTTGATTTTAGTGTCTCCAAAACGTGAGCTGGTCTCTCTTATGACCACGCTTTCCGTTTCCTTACAACTTGTGCTAAGTTCTTTTCTTTACACTTACCAATTCTAGCTTTTGCATGTGCTCTTATATTAAGTTTACTTTCCGTTGTTTTTATTTGCACTTAACTTAGCTTTATATACTGTTTGTTTGTACTACACTATGTACTACATCGGTGCCACTGAGGGACCATTTAAGAAAAGAAGAAAACAACCACAATTTTCTATTCTCCAACAGAAAATACTTGAACAGCACTACACTATCCACATACGTATGGCGTCTAAAAGACAGAAATATTTCGCCAACAATAAGCTGAGAAATACTGAAAACAGCACCTGCCTACAGGAACATTACAAAGATTGCCTACTTTGCCTACATGAAAAATAGTACTTATATCTCATACCCCAAAAAAAGACTTACTAAACATAATTTCAGAACTAATTTCCAAATGAAGACATGAAAATAAATACCTATTATCACAATTTATACCTAACAAGTAACAAAAGGAACCGCTGATACCATAATCCTATCAATTATTCTCTAGTTCAAACTACCACCATAATAATTGCATTTATTGTTATTATCATTACACCACCATTACTAATCACTACTAACGCCTTACAATAACTATTTGCTACTACAACTGTTATTATCATCAAATTATTAGTCGGCAATCATCATTAACATAAATTTCTCCACTCTGCCGTAGTAAAATTAATATCACCATACATAAAAACTAACAAGCATTACAAATTAGAATTTCTACCATTTAAATATGCGCAACAATAAAAAAACAAGCTAATAACAGACTTTAAAATAAAAAATAACAATACAGTCTAAAAGAAAATAATAGCAATTTTTACCTATCATAGTTTCACAGAGACCCCATAATACGTACATATGTACGTACGAGAAATCGACAACTGTCCGCGCGTTGACATCACTACATTATTCGAATACAACAACTGAATGCGTTTGTACGTGCGCAACGGCACACATATACATATATATGCCAAGCCCCGTACGATTCGCATATATGTTTGTGTGAGCCCCGGTAGGCGGATGCGCGTATGTGTGTATCTTTGCGCACGTCAATGGGTGTACAAATGGGTATATATGTCTGCGTCTGTCATGACGACAAATTTTCCTCCCACTTCCACAAATATACACCAATATACGCAGCCCTACATATTACTAATTTAAAAAAAAAATCAATTTGTCTGAAGATCGCAAGAGCGTGAAACCCAGCGCTACAAACTCACACCTATCTATCTATCTATCTATCTATCTATCTATCTATCTATCTATCTATCTATCTATCTAATGTTAGAGCGGTATATATATATATATATATATATATATATATATATATATATAACAAGTAAATTTCATGGTTAAAGAGAGATAAAACATGACTTCCAACCGAGGCTTTACTCAAGAAATAATGATGATATACCCTAGTGATTGTAATAAAAGTTTCGGTTCGAAATCCCTAGCACTTGAAGAAGACCGGAGCGTACAACGGCCGAAACATCTTACAAATGGCAACAAAGATGAGGACAATAGTCCGAATAATGTAAATATATATGTTTATACATTTATTTCTACCGGCCTCATCATTTATGAGAATTTGTTTTTAAGAAAATGAATGTCATTCGGCAGGTTTCGAGCCTGCAAACACCATGAACATAGGGAAGCCAGCAGTTGATTTGGTGCGTTCAAAGCACTCGACCGCGAATAATTTCACGTTTAATCGAAGGCAAATGAAGCCTTATATAACACAATTTTCGATTCTACACACACACACACACACACACACACACACACACACAAAAAAAAAACACACATATATATATTATTAAAATACTTTAATCCAAAACGGAAAAATAGGATGGTAAATCCCAAGAACCTGATCCTAATTAATATTAAAAATTTTAATATTAAAAAATGATACAGGAGGAGAACTCAGTGTAATTAAAATTACAGCCCTAATATAAAGTAAAATAAGTTTTCAAAATTCAAAAATGTTGAATGAACATTTCGACATAAAATCCCTAAGAGAGATTTTACGTTTCCTCAGCAACGTCCGTCCTTCAAAATGGAAGAAAAATAAAAGATAACAATAAAAAGACACCTTTTTTCTACTCTATTTTTATTTTTTTTCTCTCTCTCTCACTTTATTGTTATTTTTTATTTTTTTCTATTTTGAAAGACGGACGTTGCTGAGGAGACGTAATATCTCTCTTCGGGATTTTATGCCGAAATGTTCATTCAACATTTTTGAATTTTGAAAATTTATTTGACTTTATATATATATATATATATATATATATATATATATATATATAGAATATGTAGTATATATATATATATATATATATATATATATATATATATATATATATCTCCAGACGAAGAGAAGCAAAAGGATTAGAATTCAGAGTTCTCTGGCACTTATTTATATATTTCTTTTCTGTCATGCTCATGGAGAGAGAGAGAGAGGGGGGGAATAGCGAGGCAGCGTCGGCTGAATTTCATTAGAAAAGAAATAGCGAGGGAGCGTTAACTCGGTTCATTCATTTTACTGCCAATTGGTAAACTTTACAACCAGTTATGAAAGCTCTTGTTGGATGTTTGCTTTCTCAATATTACCTTATTTTATTCTTTTGCAATAATTATCTAGTAGAGTAGTAAAGAATATATCTATGCATTTTATATATCCTGTCTATCATAATAAAGACCGCTGTGTGTTCATATATGTATAATATTATTTTCCTGGCGCGCTCAATGGTTTGTATTACTTTTTCTTATATCTTAATGTAGGATACTCAATAGTAGGCACATCAATATATATATATATATATATATATATATATTGCCGTCGTTGTAGACGGTGTATCGACATAAATATTTTGCCCTCATTTCTGATAGCACCGGCCCACTCTATAGAATATAATTCCCCAAAAGACGGACTTACCTTTCTTTTTTTTGTTTTTGTTTTAATCATTTTAACCCATACAAGACAAGACTGCTAATAGATTGTTACAGAGATTAAAAAAAAAACAAGAACAGGGTACAGGTAGTGTGGAAGAATGGATAGAATATGGATTGTATTTAAGGAGACAGACTTTGGCAATTGACGTTGGATTTTATGCACGGACAAATGGCAGATGTCTAAAATGGATTCTGACGAGAAACACTTTTTGGCCCAACATCTTAGCGCTAGATGTAACTGTTGATTCGGTTCCACTTCAGGTCAGCTGCGAGTGTAAGGCTGAGGAGGCACAGTGTGTTTCTTTCTCGGAGACTAGCAAAATCCATATTGATGGAAGGCAGGACAGCTTCTCTATGATGGTTAAAGAAGAGCAGCTTCGTTTTGAAAGCATTAAAATTTTTGCGACATTTCTTACCCCAATCCATCGCAGCCCTTTCCAAGAATAGCAGCAAGATTTACTTTTTCAGCCTTGGCTGATTTCTTATTGAGACAAGAGTAAATGGTGGTGCCATCTGCTTGGGAACTGCTTACACAATTGATAAAGATCATTGATAAAGATCAGGGAAAGCATAGTTCCTAGGAGACGTCTGTGTTTGTATTAAATTATCTGGCAGCATGCTCGTTCAAGACAAGCTCCATTACACGATTTGATAAAAACGTTTATATCAAATCGAGCAATCATTCAGTTATACTGTAGCCCTGTTACTCTTGCAGAATTTCAGCATGCCAAACCCTGTCAACCACTTTTGAGATATCCATAACAGCAGCTGCTATTCGTGGTTCCTATTAAGAACTTGATATATATATTTTGTGATGGCTGTTAACACATCAACAGTGGACCTGGCAAAGCGAAACACACACTGCTTCTCAGGTTGTTGGATATGAGATCATGAACCATTTCAACATTGATAATAGCTTCGAACACTTTACCAAAAAGAAGAAAGAGGCTTATGAATAATTAGAGGGTCTCAGGGCAAAGAATAGAGGGGTCAGACGGCTGCGCAAAGTTTTAAAATAGGAACTACAGAGGAAGATTTCCGACACGCAGGAAAAATGGAAGCAGTGAGACAACAGTTATGGAATTTAGAAAGGACAGGAGAAAGTTTAGGGAGATACATTTCTTTAGAACGATGATTGGAATATCATCTCCTTCGCTAGCTTTATAGGTGTCAAGCTTAATACAGGGTGTTGCAGCAAAATCTGACACTTGACAAAAAGTAAAACGAAATAGGCAATAAAACAAAAGTTATATATGCAGAGAGCCGACATTTTACTTACCAATTGTTAGAGTTACATACTACATTATTTTTCAGTGTAACGCCGCCGCCCGCGACGACCATCTCAAGGCGGGCGCGAAATGTGTCACACGCTTTAGCGACCGTGTTCTTGTCCATAGCAACGAACGGCTCCACGATGGAAGCTTTTAGAGAGTCGGGGATAGACGTGACGCATGCAGAGATCAAGAAGAGAAGTGTGTTTTTCAGGGTCAATATAGAAACGCGTGGTGAAATCCACTACCTGCGTCAGAGACTGAGTGATTGCATGATTCACGGTATGGATGCCATCTGAATCAGTGACAGAGTCTTACAGACATTTGGCCTGGAGCGCATTTAAGTCACCGAATACAAATATATTAGCGGATGGTTGAGAGGAAATAGCCTTGTCTATATTGTTTGAAATATTCCCTAGCACAGAACAGTCAGGACAGGAAGGGGTATTCTATTCAGCTATGACTTCTGCATGATTGCACCAAGTCCGCTTAAAGGATTCTTGAGATATTCAGAACGGCGGGATACTTTTCAGGTCAGATCTTGTCTGTAATCACTAAGCAAAATCAAATTTCTAACTTGAATGTTTAGCCCAATTTAGCTATTATTAGCTTATATTAAGAAAGATACGAGCGTTCCATAATTTAATGTCTTTAATCAGAGACTCGTAAAACCGACTTGATTACTTGGATAGTCCATTATAACAATGATTAGAGACTTGGAAATCACTCGTAGCATGATCAGAAGCGTTTGCTATCTTACATCATTTCTGTTTATCCCCAGAAACGTATTGGCCACTCGTTATCAACATTGCTTAGTACATTAGACCTATAGCACATACATTAATCTTTGAAGAAGTGACTTCATTTGGAATTACTATAATCTTAATCAATTTATTCGGATTCGCGTTCAATCTTTGTGTTGACGAGTAACAAGAAGCATATTTTTTTTTTATGTGGTATATTCCTTTAGGACATTGGTTGATATGGCTCTCCAAAACATCTTATCCCTTGTGGTCTTTATAACTTTTTCTGTTATTTAATACTCACGCATCAGTTCCAGACCAATGCATTTACACTAGCTCGTCATGTCCATTAGTTTGTACTATTTCTAATATATATATATATATATATATATATATATATATATATATAATTCCAGGTAAAGAGAACCCAAAAGGCTTTACTATTTTGACTGCTTCGGCATTTATTTTATTATAAACAGTGATCAATATAATAAATATTATAGATTATATGTTAGTGTCAACATTTATTCATCGTGATACTGTATTTCCTTTTATTGTATCTGTTTGTCCTTTCTTTTTCACTTCTTGCTTTCCATTCAGTTTTTCTGTTTCCCTTATTTTTCTTTTCTCTTTTTTCTTTTTTCCCCTTTTTTCTTTTCTTTACATTAATCACTCGTCTATCTTTTCTTTATCCTTGCTTTCCTCTTTCTTTGGTGTTCTTTTTCGAATGAGGGAGAAATTTTCGTAAATAACCATTACAAATGTCTATTCTAATATGGACATGTGAGCGTCAATGTGAAATTAAATAGAAGAAAAAAAAATTGGGGTGTGGTGGGATTTTGAGGACCTACTGTTGTACCATTTGGGTTTGACGAGCCGCGATAATAACATCAGGACGCGGTGAAATATGTATTGCCCATTGTAATACACTAAAATCTTTTATAATATATATATATATATATATATATATATATATATATATATATATATATATATATACAATCTCTCCTCATAGACTGAACAAAGTATTTATTTTGAAATAAAGATAAAGTTAAAAATTATGACAGACACTTAAAGAAGAATGAAAGGTATAAAATCAGTAACGTTATAATAGCAACGACTAAAGATAGGGTAATATTTCTGAGCCACCCAGAGCAGGTAATTTCAACTACTGATAAATGAACTAAATAGAATTTATTTTTTAGGTTAATATATTTTTATGAGCTTTCTAATTTTGTGGTCCCAAATTTTGCCAGGATTTTACGGATATGAGTTTCACGGGATTCCAATTATCAGTATAGACTTTCCAATGCTATCGGACCTGCGTGTACATGTATAATCACGATAGAATAGTTTTAGATTACCGTAAGTACATTCGCTGTCACTTTTACAGAAAGCAGCTTAGACAAACTGATTTCATAATATAGCAAAAGCGTTTTTACATTTTTTCAATGTCATTTCAGGTAACATTACTTGTGATAATCTGACATGAATCCGATATATTTTTGTTTTGATTTGTTTTTTTAAATTACTGCTACATTTTTAACGATCTTCTTTTTCTTTTTTTTTCTTTTTTGGCGTACATTTTAAACTGTCATAATATAAACAAAGAAAAACTGTTTACACTATTTCTGCTCGGATTATTGTCCCCATCGTGACAAAAACAAAGGTGAGGACAACGGTCCGATTATAAATAATAATAACTCCCCATCCCAGAAATTGGGACAAAGAAAACGAAGAAAAAACTGTTATATGTCATATGTATTTGTTAATAGATTAGGATATATCAATACAGAAACATGAAGGGTAACTATGTTGATGAATATGAACACATACACACGAGTGTTCTCGAGCAAACACACATACAAACAATCACCGATATAATATTTTATCACAATTATTTTTCCCCCTAGACTTGAACAGTGGGCGGAAAACTGTAATCTCCATAGATTAAATAAAAGTTTGATTTAAAAATTAATTGTAGGTTACCCAGATAGATATAAACCTGATGAAGAACATAGAGCACAACGAAACTTTGTGATAATAATAATAAATATGAAGACAATCGTCTGAATATAAATAGTGCAAATGAGGATAAATCTTCATTTCATAAATTCATGCAGATTTATTTTGTTTTTTAATCTTTTCAACTCCAAGTAAGGTAATAAATCCACTAAGGCATAAAGGGGTTTCTAACTGTACGAGAATATGCACAAAATAATTAACGTGTAAAATATTGAAAGGCAGGAAGATTTCGTTGGAGACAAAGAAAAGAATATTGTACTGTTACGTGATATCTGTTCTCCTATATGGCAGCGAACCCTGGGCAGTCCCCGAAAAGATGAAGCAGAGACTATATACAGAAGTATTTCTCTACAGAAGGATGCTGAGGATAACATGAACCAAACATATGAGCAACGATAAGAGGATGCAAACGAAAAGAAAATTTATACCTAGTTTCAGGAAGAAACGTTGACTTTTCTGGGACACGTAATGAGGAAGGAGGGCGTGACAAATCTAATATCTACAGAACGGATAGAGAGAAGAGTCATGAGAAAGCAATACAAGGCATTCGTGATGGGATAGAGCATGTAGATTGCGGAGATAGAAAATGTTAAGAGTGACAAGGAATAGAAGTAAGCGGAATTCCATGATCTTCCACGTCCTGAACGGACATGGCACATAAAAAAAGAAGGAGATGGAACAATATAAGAACAAGAATTGAGAAGACAAAAGATCGCGGTTGACATTGCATTCACACTTTTGGATATCAAAGTTGACCGTAAAGCAAGAAGCTGGAAGAGAGTCCCACAAGTAAGAAATGCGAAAAAAGAAACTGTTAACATAGTATTTTTGTGGGATCTTTAATAAAAGTGTTAAAAATATAAATAAAACAAAAAAAACTATAAGAATGAGTGTAGCTGTCTTACCCTACAAAGAACCCAAATTAAAAAAATTAATTATTTGAATTTACATCACACTCCACCCACGTCTATTGAACAGGTGAAGGGGCTCATCCCTTGTTTCCTGTTTAGGATGCGGTTTCCGGTTTTCTCTTTTCCAATCTTTTTACTCTTACGTAGCCCTCTGCGCATCAGTGGCGTTATCGTCTTGCTTGGGGTGATATGATTAAAAAAAAAAACAAGATAGCAGCAAAATAAATAAATTAAGCATTTTATTTATTATCAAATATATATTTTTGACGTGTTTACCATAAAAATACATTAAAAATAAAGATGTCAATCGTCGTTAAAGGTCCAGCAAGAATAACTCAAGACAATCAAAATAAGAAATAACGGATATATATTAAACATGGCAAAATACAACACTTGGAATTTCTTTAGTAGAACGACAGTACGGATTAGTGTGTAATGCTATAATTCGACCCACGAACTGGGACTCGTAATGGGCGTTACAGTAGCAGTGTTCGTAGACGACTCTCGGCTATGTTCAGGACGTTCTCCTCAGGCTACTCTCTCGTGCTATTCTCAGGCTAGTTAGGCTATCTACCTGGTTATCTACTCTCACCTCTTGCGAGGGGAGTTATATGTAATGGATGGAAGAGTTCATTCTGTTTTGGGTGATGCCGCCATGACATCAACAAAGCAAGTTGACTTATGAATTCTCATGATTACTCATACAATTTCTCCCAATACGAATAATACCATTTCAACAGCTCAAATATTAGCTGCAGACTAAATTATATCATAGATTAACATGTTATATGGTAATAATTCAGCTTAATCAATTATCACAAAATTAGTCAATGAAATCGGTAAAAACTCAACGACAAAAATGATACTGTAGCAATCATTAAAAAAAAACGATTACAAATATAGGAATCCTTAAACATCCAATTAAAACAGCAAAGTAAAACAAGACCTACGGCAAGATGACGTATAAAGATGCAATATTTGAAAAAATAAAATATTATAAACAGAACAATTTGCTGACATTGACCCGTCATCTCCATATAATCTGATTTGTTCATGTGGATTATTTCATTAATTTTACTTAGAATTTGTATTCCCATCTATTCTGAAAATTCGACCTCGTCAAAAAAGTTTTCTGGTATATCAATGTGCTTTTTTTAGTTTGAATCCATGCTTCACCATTGTTGAATAGAATGGATTTTACTATTTCGAAATATTTCATCAGCATTTTGTTTCGAATTAAATAAGGAACAGCGCATTAAATGAGTTTCAATGTATTTATCAATGTATTTCTTCTCATCATGCAAATTGTACAGGCTGCAACTTCTGAGAATTCCCAAATAGTATCCGATAATTATTTCGGATTTTATTTTATTGTCATGATGAGAACAATCATTTATGAGATTCTTTTTATTAATTGGTTTTCGATAGACAGGACACTAAGATTTAAGCTACTGTTAACGCGATGTAACATATCTAGGAATGGTAAAGTATTGTTTATTTCTATTTCTTATATATATATATATATATATATATATATATATATATATATATATATATATAATAACTACATAGACTCTGTAAGTATGTAGGCCGTAAATTTATACTAAAATAAACCTCCGAAAAAAACATTAACAAACAGAACCTAAATCCGTTGCAATCCGGTGCACTAAGACGTCGGATAAATGGGGGGGGGGAAAAGAAACCCGCGGAACAAGAACAAAACATTCAATACTCTGCAGTAAAGAAAAAACCCCAAACGGAACCAAACACAAGAAAAAGTGCTCAATACAAAGTACGAAAGAAAAGATATAATAGTAGAGCAAAAACACACAAAAATCTAGAGTGAGCCAAAACCTACCGCGGTTTCACACTACGGATCGTCAGGGCAAAGAGCCTTTGCTCTGACGATCCGTAGTGTGAAACCGCGGTAGGTTTTGGCCCACTCTAGATTTTTGTGTGTATATATATATATATATATATATATATAAAGGAAAACTCAACACGTCATTTAGATTGGTTATTATAGAAATTTATAACCAATCAAATGACTGTTGAGTTTTCCTTTATAAATATCATATTGCTCGAGATAACATAGATTGTATCAGGGGCAAAGTATTAATTTAAAGATAACTATCTGAATAGAAAATAAATAAATAAAAACAAAACTGGAATACACCTATATTTTCAAAGAATATTCAAGAAAATTAGTCTAAATAGAAGTCCTGTCTCTAACATTGGAAATAACATTGTTATATTATCTTTTGACGCACAGAGACGAAAGTTAATGTTTATAAAAAAAACAATGAATAATAAGGGAGCATAAGAAGACAAAATATTATTAAAACAAGAAATAACCCCGTATGTGTGCACACGCACAGGCCTACATACACACGCATACACACCCACAGATGCTTACATACATCATGCACAAGAAGAAAAAGAAACATCAACCTATAACCAATAAAAAATATAATAATTTTTAAAAAGTTGCTATGAAAATAAGGAAACTACAAAATTAGAAAAATAATTGCTAATACCTCATGACAAATGAGCCTAACAATTGCAGAGAGATTCGTCTACGAATCTCTGGAGTTGAGGGGATCGATATACTTTTATGTCTGTATTAATATGTATTAACTAATTTGTATTGCTTTGGGGGTTGTTTCCTCCCAGGAAAACAAGGTGAATTTTTCATATAATCACATGTTCAAAAGACCATCGTTGTATCTTTATACTGCAACTCATAACAAATTTTCAAAATTTCCTACAGTTGCTTCTATACAAGCACGCGCCCACAGGATCATTGACTGTCGAACACTTTCAAATATACTTGCACGGCATCGAATGCTTTCGGAGACCCCATCGCAAGATAATGAAGCGTCCCCGCATGATTAATGTACTCCTGCAGCTTCCTCTCTCGCACTTCCCGCCTGTGAAACTCACTCCCGTATTCTTGCTTTCCTGACGGCTACAACCTCCAGAATTTTAAATGCAAAGTCAATACTCATCCACTTACCACTGGACTCTAGCTCTCTCCCCTCCTCTGTATAACCTTCCCTTTCTCTCCGCCTATGTATCTGTCATCGCACCTGCTTTCTCAGCTTTCTATTGTTCCTTTCTAACTAGTTTGTACTCCTCACTCTTTTCTAATTAATCTTTTTACATTTATGTAACCCCCGTCACATCAGTGGCGTTTCCGCCTTGCTCGGGGTGAAATGATTAAAATAAATAAATAAATAAATAAGGTATGAAATTATTGTTTTAGATGGTCTCACATATAAAAATCAAAAGGGTTGAGTTTCGGGAAACGTGCATGCTATGGAACCGGTCCTCCATCTGTCATGGTAGATGTCAGCCGTTGTATAACGAACAATATGACTAAATTATGATGGAGTCTCACTATGGTTCTTTTTATTAGCAGAGGTAGAATCTTTGACATGTATTAAATGTGTTAAAAAAAGACTCTATAGACAGCCCCTGTACGACGTGTTGAGAGAACATATGCACCTAACAATGATCTACAATTCTAGCCCACACATGAATCGTAAAATGATGCTGGTGTCGAGCCTGCATTGTACCATGAGGATTCCAATTTCCACCACAAATGTTGGTTGTGTACATTTGTTATTCCATGAGTTCCAAATGTTGCTTTATCCGTAACCATGACCGAGAGATTAGCAGTTTGAGTAATAAACCATTGCAAAAGTTCTCCTGTGGTGAGTGAGCAAAGGCCGAAAGACCCTTAACACGTTGCAAATGATACGGATGCAAGAGCTCCCCTTGAACTAGCCTTCATGCAATACTATGAGATGTACGACGTGCCAGGACCACCTGAAGTGTGCTGATAACTGTATAGTCACGGACAACCCGTAAAACGTGTTCTTCGTGGTCAGGCGTACGGGTGGTTGTCGAGCTTCCGTGAACCAGATTTTATGGTGCCATGGATCCTTTTTTCAGTACCGCGATGATAAACAGCAGTAAACATTGGATGACTCGGTTACCTCCGGTTAGGGAAACTCAATCTGATATAGCCTTGCAGTCACGCTTCCATTGCCATTCGGGCGGTCGTATGTAAAAATCACATCTGCCTACTCACGACATGAAAATCCTACCATTGTTAAACGGAACACTTCTCAGATCATTTACTGCTGGACACGTTATATGCACGAATGACAAATATAACTTAGTTGACACGGCAACATGGCGGCGTCTACCGTAAAGGTTCTTTAAACTTAATAACTCACAAGCGATGGATTTGAGAGAGTATATTTATATGGACTTTTGTCCTTGTTTTGGTGGGAGGAACCAGCACTCAAATTTTGTAAAAATTATTTTTGATAGACATTGGATTTATGTATGAATGTATTTATGTATGTATGAAGCTACTAACACAGATGCGAGACACCGTGCGTTTAAAACGATTTTTTTAAAAGATCTTTAGTATTTGTCTATATTTCTGAGATGGGGTATTTACATTATTCGGACTATTGTCCTCATCTTTGTTGCCATTTGAACGACGTTTCGGCCGTTGTACGCTCCGGCCTTCTTCAGCATTCTGCTAGCATTTCGAACCGAATCCTTTATTACAATCACTGGGGTATATGATCTTCATTCCTATGCAAGTAGTGCCTCTTTCGGTAGCCATGAGTTATCTTCCTCTAACCCTGCATGTTATTTAAAATTGCAAAATGAACACTGACTAAAAGGGTTACTGAACATTAGGTTTATAAGTCCCAAAAATTCAGTTGTTCTTGATACATGGCCTAGTAGATTTAAACGTTGGTTAGTTACTTTGACTTGACCCAAAGAGTTGTGAGTTCAATACCAGACTACAGCAGTGGTGAACAAGTAACTTACAGGGTTAGAGGGAGATAACTCATGACTAGCAAATGAAGCACTACTACGCAAGGAATGAAGAAGGCCGGAGTTTACAACGGTCGAAACATCGTACAAATGGTAACAAAGATGAGGACAATAGTCCTAATTATGTAAATACTGTGAAAGATCTTTGTTGAAACTTTTATTTTAGTCTCACATTAAAGCTAATAGATAAAATATAACATTTCCAATAACTACTTTAAACTGAATTGAGTTTTTTTAACCTTTTGTATTCAACAACCTCGCTGATTTAGAGCAAGCTATAGCTTTCCATTATCGCAAGGAAATTTTCTTTATTAGAATCTCATTCAAAAATAAAATATCCTGTTTTGAAACCTTATTTGGGGAATATTAACGGATTTAATGTCTAATTAATCTGAATTGAAACAAATATTTACTTTTAGCAATATAACACGGCGGTAGGTGTTCATTTTAAGCGTTGACAAGTTGACAGCTTGAATGACAGACGGAAGTTTATCTAAAGTTTTCTTTGTTGAATATATGTCAAAATTAATTGAGAAATATAACGTGGGTTTCTTTTTTATATCACTTTTAAGTACCCAGTAATCTTTAAAAAGTAATAAAGTAATCTTCCTAATCTGATGCTTCATTGGACTTTAGATATTTTGACGTTAAATTTACTATATTTATCGAAATAATTTTCTGATAATGTCATATTTGGTGCCAGTATTTACAATATTCAGCACGCTTATACACACAAAAAATTTAAAAACTACTTTTAAAATATTTGTGTTCGATTAAATGTATTATTTTTTCCATTTACAATTAGCAAATATAGTTAATTTTCTTAGTAGAAATATCACATAACTAGCACAAATTAATACAGAACTTTACAATTTAAAACTTTATAAATTATTATAATTAAAATTTCAAAACAAAAGAAATTATTTCCTGTAAAATTTAATTATTTGTAAACATTCTTTCTTAAGAAAATAGTGCCCACAATCTTATTCGAAAAAGTAATTGCAAGCTATTGTAATTAAATAATATATTAATTTTACTGCAATTTTATTTGATGGTTCAGAGCAAATTTTCTGTAACTGAAGTTCCAGGTTTACAATATATATATATATATATATATATATATATATATTTATATATATATATATACGGTTTCAATTCTCCAGTGATTTCTGCTTTGACTAATATGAATATTTAAATTTTTGAAAATTTATAAAAATAAATGATTTGAGAGGGGTTAACAGATATAAAACAATATTTTTACTAAGAATTTCTAACACAAACTTTTAAAAAGGGTTTAATTCATTTGCGAATAAAACAAATACTAAATGAATGTTTTACAAGAAAACACTAAAATTTATTTTACTAATCTTTGCCAGATCTCACCCCGCGGACAAATAAAAAAAAGAAAAAAAACTATATTTTTAAAATTTCCAACGTTTAAGTGGACAAAAATAATTTAGAATAAAAAAACATGTTTGATTTTTTCTTCTTAATATTAAGATCAATATTTTGGTGATAATGTTTTGTTTTTATTTAAGTTTGGACCATTTCTTTATCATTTATGTTAATATTTTAGAGAATCTGCGGATATACCTATACATGTGAAACGAATTTGTTGTAATGTCAAAAGTACGCAGGTGTAAGTTTTAAATAAGCTTTTTTCAACTGAGAATACATGTTTCGCGTATAGTGTCCTTTTTATGGTCTCAGTAAACAGAAATAGCCCTCTCAAATAGGGAATGACAAAAAAAGGAGACTATTTTTGATTATTCATAATACCTGTATCCACGTTTTGCCATAAGTGAAATAAATTACTTATTCCAAGAAAGCCGTAACTATTTTGACCACAGGAGACCATTTTAGTAAAGCAAACTTTAATTAACCTATTTAAAGAAAGCAAATTTCTCGTCAGGTCTTCAACGAATATGTATTTACTAGCTTGAGTTTCGAACCCAAAGCAGTAATTTTTAAATAGATATTTTTAATCCGCCATTATTTCGTAATGCCACAAAAGTTATTTATAGTGGGTATAGTCTTCGTTTTTTTTTCTGTAACAGGAAGTAGATCAATATGCTCGTAGTTTCAGATGTGGTTATTAAATGACTACGTATAAGACTCGATCTATATGGTTTTTTTAACGATCATCTTTTTTGACTAATTGGTTTATTATCTGTGAATTGGCATGATTACTTGGAAAAGTTAGTAGTGTGGTCATTCGTTAAGGTTAAGGTTTCAGAGGTGTCTAGATAATATTATTATTAGGTGTATAGAAATATTAGATATCTCAGGGTTACAAATCCTTGTATGCCCTATGATTCATCTCCAAAGAAGATATGGTAAAGAACTGAATTAATACAATTTCGAATGGTATTTGCGCGAATGTAAACTAAGCAGAGGGGCTGTAATTTGAACTCGGTTGTTCGATTCCACTATTTTCGATGATAACTGTTGCGTCGCCTCTACATTACTTAAAAACATTAAAAAACGAAATTTATTTTGAAACTTATAACAAATAGGTTTTGTAAGAAAAAGTTATTTCATATATATATATATATATATATATATATATATATATATTATTATTATTATTATTATTATTATTATTATTATTATTATTACTTCAGAACATGTACAAACTAAAATCTACTACAAAATTGTACATTTTGATTCGACATTGAAAGAACAGTGTATCATCATGTAGTTAATAATGATGGTAATAAACGTTTTATTTAAAGAAAATGTTTTTTTAAAAAATACCACTTCCTTTTATTTTAGAAAAGAATTTCTGCGAGAAAAAAATGTGGGGAAAAATAAAGAGGGTAGAAAAGATCCGAAAATAAGAGGAGAAATCATTTGTACATATATATATATATATATATATATATATATATATATATATTGTCATCCGCAGACACATCTGTTTTGCTCTATCATAGCTCACCAGTACAGTTAGACATCCAATTGCTTTTTAGCTAGGATTAAAACTCAACATCAGTCGGCGATTCTACCCCTGAGCTATGGGTGCTTAGGAGAAGGAGGTAGACTTTTATACCCTGTAAACATACGCAAGTAGTTAAGAGTGTGCTAATTCATTACTGAATGAACGATATGGCAAGGGTGGGGGAATGTGAATAAATGTGCCTACACAGGATGGGATGGATATAGTCTGAATTACACAAAAAGGGAAATAACACTGACATTTCATTTTAACGTATATATTTAGCAAAATTACTAGACATATCTTGAAATACTAAAGAGTAAATTAATTCAATATAATCGCCATTGGCTTCAACCACATTTTCCTGACGACTTCGGATTTTAATGCATCTCATTTTGACGGTCTTCATGTTTAAGTAGCTGAATAATCCTTGCCTTCAGGTCATCTTTAGTGTTACAAAGAATTTTGTTGGTCTCTCCCTCAACTCTGACCCTCACATAATAATCAAGAGTTTTGCAGTCTTGGAAGTTAGGTAGCCAGATTTAAGGGGCGATGTGGTCATAAAAACTGACAGACATGACTGGGTTCTCTTTGCTTGGGTGACATTGTGCAGAGTCCTGTTGTCAGATGTAGAGTCTACTAACAATCTCACTCTTATTTATTACCTCTTCAAGGCATTTGATGTACACTACCGGCCATAATTATTACGCTACTCCAGTTTTTTAAAAAAATTATGCATTTCATACTATTTTGTAGTATTTATTGCCAAGTGAATAAGTGCAAATGAAAATAAAATGGTTCTTTTGTTAATACTGCACAATAAGATGTGCATCAAATGCATTTATAACTATTTAATAATTTCCTATATTGCAGTTTCATCAATGAAAGAATGAAGAACATTTAGGGCGATTTGGACGAATTCATCTTTGCTTCCTTGCCTTCTATAATTTTGAAAATTAATAATAACAAAAAAAATTATATTTCTATTTAGAATTATCCACTTGGCAATAAATACTAAAAATAGTATGAAATACATCATTTCTTTTTTAAAATAAACTGGAGTGGCCTAATAATTATGGCCGGTAGGTCTCCCTGTTGAGTCTAAGATTCTTTAGGAAGATGAATGGAGGTATAATGTCGAAATTATGAGTAAACACTCCAAACACCTTTGTATTCACTATTAGACTCAAAAAATAATTTCCGAATCCCCTGCAATGTTCTCAGGTTGATACACAATTAACCTAAACTGTTCATATTAAAGTTTCCGGTGGGAATTTCAAGTAGGGCAGAATGTCATTTCTAAATTTTCTGGCGGAGGGAACTGCATCATTGTGCTTTTTTCTCACAGACGGTGCCCAGCTGACTATACTATACTATGCAATTGGCAATATCAAAAAACAGACAACACGCATGTGCTAAATTAAAACTAATATGGAAACACTTTGCCCATTGCACTCTGTATGTATGTGTATATTGTGTGTTTATGTTTAGTTTGAGTGTTGGGTGAATGCTTCACGTTGTTGATAAATCAACGTAAGGATGTACCGTTTTTATTTTCTTATTACCATCTCCAGAATACGTCAATGTCAGCCTCGGCTAAGCAATTAATATATATATATATATATATATATGTGTGTGTGTGTGTGTGTGTGTGTGTGTGTGTGTATATATATATGTGTGTGTGTGTATATATATATATATATGTGTGTGTGTGTGTGTGTGTGTATATATATATGTGTGTGTGTGTGTGTGTGTGTGTGTGTATATATATATATATATATTCTTTTTAAGATTTAATCATCTTTCTGCGCCCCGACTTTACAGATCAAAATTTTCCAACGACTCAAGAACATAAGTAAAATAAAAAAAGACTTTAAAAAAATGCTTAGTTTCCATTACTATCAATTTCGTCTTTCACTTATCACACACACACACACACACACACACACACACACACACACACACAGACACATGCACACTTACAGAGCCATGCACACATACTCTACCCCGTACTTTCCCTATATTTTTCATCAATTTTATCGCCATCCGCCATCTTTTCTTATCATTCATGACGCTTCTTCCTTTTTCATTATTACTTCGCATGGAAGCCATGCTGATACAAAGGGAGATCAATCTAGCATCTCTCATCCCTCCTTGTGCCCAGCGAAATTCTTGTGTTTAGCGTCAATTAACATCAGTGCAATGCTTCCTTTCGACTTTATTTTTTATTTCACTTTTAATAGTTTTTTTTTAAATAATTTTTAAGCGGAAATAGGTTTTGTTCTATTGCTTTTTTTGTTTCGTTTTTTTTTTCAAATACGTTTCTTTTGTTTTGTCGAGCTTTGCAGATGCCAGCGTTCAATTTTTTTTAGTTGAAATCTTGGCGTCAGATCGAATAGGTGGCAATATATATATATATATATAGATGTTACTCTGTTCATATCTACAGGGTGATTAAAAAGTAACTTACTATTTTATGTATGATAGACTCTCCCGTCTAATAACTATTCTTCGTCTTTTTTTTTTACAAGACTGGAGAATCTATCAATCATAAAAAAACAGAGTTATATTTCAATCATCTTATATGTACTAAGAAAAAAAGGTAGACAGAATGAATAAAAGAAAAAATGACCGACACAATAACAGAAAGAAAGAAAGAAAGAAAGAAATATACATGTGAGATAAATTATTATAGAGTTAGAAAAGTGAATAGCAAGACAGGAAAACAGACGAATGTAAAGGGAATAAGAAAAAAGTGTAAATAGGATAGATAGATAGATAGATAGATAGATAGATAGATAGATAGATAGATAAATAGATAGATAGATAGGAGAATGCAGTGATAGATAGATAGATAGATAGATAGATAGATAGATAGATAGATCTTGATATATTAATTGGTGTATCCTTGACATATTTTAAGAAGCTCTGAAAAATATATTGTAATAAACTGATCAATCGCATGATAGATACGAACAGAATAAAATACATTTATCAGTCGAAAGATACATAGACACGAACTCACAGACATTTACATTATCAAATGAACCTAGAAAATGAGATATATTAGCACACACACACACACACACACACACACACACACACATACATACACACACACACACACACACACATATATATATATATGCGAGTGGATACCGAATTGTTTGAATGCAATCTTTGTGTCTGGATATTGTTTCAAAGCAAAAAGCAGACTGTGACTACTCAGTTTTCAGGTCAGTATCAACTTTTATATTTCACTAGGAGTATTTCTCAGCGTTGCTCGGATGTAATGAAAGCTTTAAAACTAATCCATGGTCCTGGAGCTCAGACTCTTTCGACTTTGACACGAAACACTAAAAAGCAATAGTTGTTTCCAGACAAAGCGAAATTGTAGACTGAAAGAAAAATGAATAGATGTAAGTCACATTTTGATTTCCAGTATCGATTTCAAATACGTTTTCCGTCAAAAACTGAATTCTGAAGGCTAAGTTAGTTCTCTGAGTAAATGGTATCATGGCTGAGACTAAGAACTACAATTATACCTACTTAGAGCAAAACTCGAAGCAAAAACCACAATAAAAGGGCTGAAAAAATACACACATACAGGCAGAAAGGAAAGGAACAATAATCTCTAGTTAAAAATTAGTACTGATATTAATAAAATAAGGAGGATAGAAAAATTTATGTTAAAGCAGATAAGTCTAAATAATTATATCAAATGAGCCATAACAATTATAAAAAAGCGTTACACAAAGAAGTTATTAAACACTATAAAAAAGTTCTTATTGATATAGAGAGTAAAATTAATCAAAAGGCTAGTATTTTACTCGGCAAATTTGAGTTATATAATCGTGTGGAGAAATTAAATTTGAAACCGTGTTTCATAACAATTAAAGTTCGTTAGAGTAATTTTCCCAATAACCCTGAATATAGATTACTGAACCCCACTAAAACAGAGTGAGGTAAAATAAGTAAAGTAATCTTGCAGAAGGGATGTAAGTCACTAAGAATGTTTACTAATATAAACCAGTGACAATTCAACAATGATTGTATTGAATGGTTTAAAAATTACGATAAAAATGAACATTGCTCATTCATTAAATATGATATTAAAGGCTTTTACCCATCTATTTCAGAAAATACTTTCAACGAAGCCATTAGTATTGCTAAAGAATTTAGCAAAATTACTGATCAAGATAGAAATGTTATTAAGCATTGCCGAAAGATATTATTATACCACAACAACACATTATGGATAAAAAAAGCGGATTTAAACAGGGGGTACATATGATGAGTAGCGTAATTAATAGGGTGTTTATTACTGTATAAGCAGAATTAGTACATAGATTTTAACAACTACGGGTTATACCGTCATGATGGGTTAATCATAGTCGATAACAGTAACCCCAAAAATGTGACAATATACACAAAAAACGCCATTGGTTTTTCAAAAAGTACGATTTTGATTTAGATGTTGCAAGCAATTTAAATGTCATGAATTATTTAGACATCACGCTAAATCTTTGGAATGGATCGATAACCCCCTTACATGGAAGATAATCAAAATCTGCAAAATGTAACAACTAAATCTAATCACCCCGCACACATTATGCGGGGTACTGCTAAAGGTATTTCGTATAGAATATCATACAATTCGTCCAGTAAA
This sequence comes from Ascarosepion bandense, assembly GCA_037127315.1. Classification (NCBI taxonomy): domain Eukaryota; kingdom Metazoa; phylum Mollusca; class Cephalopoda; order Sepiida; family Sepiidae; genus Ascarosepion; species Ascarosepion bandense. The sequence goes on from JBBBDQ010000813.1 coordinate 1,219,669, forward strand.
GATATCTTCAATAATCATAAGAAAGTGTATTAAGATGCACTCATTAAAAATGGTCATAGAGGAAAACTAGTATATACGGACACTAAGAGAAGTAAACGAAAGAAGACAATCTCACCTATCTCCCATTAGCATGGACCAGGCTTGCCTCCCAGAGAGTAAAACACTTTGCCTCCTTGGTCTCACACTTTCAGCGGACCTCAAATGGAATGACTATATCGAATCCATTGCTAAATCCGCTGCTATGAAAGTCGGTTCTCTGTGTAGGGCCCGGAAGTTTTTTCCGTCTAAATCTATCCTGCACATATATAAATCTACCATCCGCCCGTGCATTGAATACTACTGCCATATCTGGTCGGGTGCCCCTGCTATTCTCCTCGGGCTTCTCGATAAGATTCAGAGGAGGGTCTGTAATGTGATAGATACCGACTTGGCAGACGCCTGCAGTCTCTCTCCCACCGGCGCGACGTGGCTTCCCTGTGTCTCTTCTATAAATACTTTCACGGCTTCTGCTCCGATGAACTTAGATCACTGGTGCCCCTTAAATACGAATTTGCACGAGATACTAGATTAGCAACTAGATCCCACCCTTTTACAGTGAAACCGATAAAATGCAACCGCAACTTCTACTCCAACAGTTTCTTTCCTCGCACTTCCCGACTGTGGAATTCCCTTCCACACGATTGCTTCCCCGACGGATACAATCTCCAGGTCAATGTAAGGTCAATAGACACCTCCTAACACACTAACCTGCTCCCATTCCTCCTGATATTCCCTATGTCTAACATTCATTCCTCCTGACATTCCCTATGTCTAACCACTCCTTCTCTTTACCTTCCTCTATGTAGCCCCATGCGCAATAGTAGCAGTGGAATGACTTGCTTGGGGTGAGATGATTAAAAAAAAAAAGAAGTAACATCTTATGGTTTAACCCCCGTTCAGTTTAGCAGTAAAAATCAAACCGAGAAAATATTCTTCTGTTTATTAGAGCAAAATTTCGGTAAAGACAATAAGTTGTATAAAATATGTAACAGAAATAACGTAAAACTTAGTTATTGCTGCATGCCAAATTTGGATAAAATTATTAGTGGATTAAACAAAAAAACGTTAATGATAATATGCGTACTGGCATAAGCAGCTTTAATTTTAGCATAAAGAATAATTGTCCCTTGCAGTGTAAATGTCAGCAAGATTGTGTTATCTCTCGTATAAAATTCATAAAACTGTTGAAGACACTGAACCCAAAATATACAAAGGTGCCAACCAAGATATTTTCAAAAAATCATACTAGTAGCTTTAAAAATGAAAGGTATAAATATAGCACAACCCTACCCATTTACGTGTCGTCCATTAAACAAGAACTTAATATTGACCCTATTTTGAAATGGGAAGTATTAAAGAGATGTGATATGTATAAAGCCGGCCTGAAATTTTGTAGGTTGTGTGTAGAGGAAAAGCTTGATTTAGCTTCGTATAAACACGCCAATAATTTATTAAATTCTAAAACGGAAATATTAAATAAATGTAGGCATAGAAAGCCTTGACTTTTGAATTAAATTTACCTACGGTAAGTTGTTCATTTATGGTTTTCGGTTTTTGTTTTCGTCTTTGCAATCACTAATCTTTTTAAAAAATTAATATATATGAAATTTGTTTTCTTAATAAAGTTCTCCCCTATTTGTGTTTGGTGTCTTCCTTCTTCTTCACGTGGATTGATCTAATTTCCTTTATACTTGTCGTTTGTTTGTTTCCTTGTCAGCCAGCTTTCCCTGACGATCCGTTTAGGTGAAACCTATGTAGGTTGCCTGGTATTCTATATATATATATATATATATATATATATATATATATACTTTATTTATATATATATATATATATATATATATATATATATATATATACAGAATATCTAGAGAGCCAGACAAACTACCTATATATATATAATGGACTCTCCCGTCGATTTCGACATATGAGTGTCTAACCTCAGTTAGACTACCACACAAAGAATTGATTAGAGTGGTGAAGGCTTGTGTAGCACCATCCACACTTTTTGGAACTGCTGATAAACAATCGGTGCAGAAGTTTGCCACGGATCGCATGAACAGCAGACCTCAGATATTTAATCCATAACTGGAGGGAAGGGACGGATTAATACCTTTCCCAAGGGTACCAGTGCGTAAGTGAATATATATATATATATATATATATATGAAAGTTTCATTAAAAATTATAGACAAGAAGCTACGGTTGAGACTTTTGTTAATATATGCTTTTCTTGGCTGCCGGGCAATGTAATTTAAAAATTGTGTATTTGGCCTGCATATATATAAGGAGACAGAGAGATCTGCTCACTTGAAAACACTTTATCATTGTTATATCGTAAACTACAGTTTACTATTAATTTTTGACAAAGGATAGCTCTGTGTGCATACAAGACGTCTAAATGTGAGTCATTCTCATATGACTCAATCTATTAAAGTTTTTGTTTAGAAAGTATTTAATTCCTAGTGAAAAGCTAAAAAGGCATTTAAAAGTATCAAGTTTCAAAACAAAATCCTAATTAATTACTCTCCATCTTGTTAAACCTACAGCGAATATCGTATCGATACGAGAAATCGGAGAGTCGAGTTCGAATTCAAGTTGAATTCGTGGTATTAACTTACGTGCAAATACTCCTGGAAAAAGTAATACTTAATCTTTTCCGCCTTCAACTATGAAATAAATACAGAAGAGATTGGTTTTTATAGCCTTGGTTGCCAGTTAGTCTACCGTAGAAAGAAGAGGAAACCTGTGGTTCGAAAATCTTCTGCTTAATCATGGATCGAAAAAGATATGATCACCCAAGCATATATCATGTCAAAACCCTAATTACAGAAGCGTCGATGACCCCCTCGTTGGTGGCCTCTACTCCACTAGAAGCGATGTTTTTTTTATTTTTAAAGATATGCATAAATGCTCTTCTTTGTTGTCGTTGACCTGGTTAAAGGTCCAGCAAGAATAAAACAAAACAATCAAAATAGGAAATAACGAAAATATATATTAAACACGGAAAAATGCAACACTTGGAACTTTGTTAGTAGAATGATAATACAGGTTAGTGTGTAATACTATAATTCGACCCTCAAACTGGGACTCGTAATAGCTGTTACGGTAGCCGTGTTTGTAGACGACTCTCGGCTGAGTTCTCCTCAGGCTAATCTCTCAGGCTATCTAGGCTACTCTCAGGCTGAATACTCTCATCTCTTGTGATGGTAGGTATATGTAATGGTTGGAAGAGTTCATTTCGTTTTATGGGTGATGCCGCCATGACATTTATGCTTTTCATTATATCAACAAATAATATTTGTTTTTGTTCATAAATTTGTATTCAGTCTAAGTCATTGCTATCCAAGATATAGTCCTTTATCAATGGTGCATATATCACTATGTAGTGTATTTAAAGACGAAGAAAGCGCAAAAGCGGGTTGGAATAGAGAAAATTGTTTTCAGAAAATATGCAAATTAAATAACTAACATCTACTTAAGATACAATAAAATCCTGCTGAACTGCTATATAATTTCCTCAAAGGCTAATAAAGCTATAGAAATCTAATTGTACCCAAGAATCTTTAAAATATCATGGTAGGACATGTGAGAAATGAGGAAGATTAAAAAATATAAATCACACAGAATCATACTTAGAATCAGAAAAATCAGTTTAAATTTCTGTGATGAATAAATAAGTATTAAAGTACTTAACACTGAAACGGCGTGAGAAATGAGAAGTCGTGAGAAAGAAAATTCGATTAATTTATACAAACAGTCTGAGTAAATAGATAGCAAAATAAGAAAAGAGAAAATAAGGATGGTAATGTTTCAAAATTTATCCAGAGCAACAGAAACAATAAGTTTCCAAAAGTCACGTTTCCTAAGGTTTCTGAAATAATATGGCATATAAAATACGAAGAAGCACCCCTGTAAGGTTTAGGGTTCTATGTCAGTCAGTTAAATGCCATAGGTGAAACACGCTTGGCCGATAATGTCCCGAAAGAGACATGACTGACTTGGGCAGAAGATTATTCCGCACTAGGTTGCCATTGATTTCTGCAGTAGATTGGTTGCCAACCAAAGCTATAGAACCCAATCTATCCTGTTATTTAACCCATAACGGGAAGGAAGAGACTGATTAATACCTTTCCCAAGGGTATTTGCGCGTAAGTGAATGCGATGAATTCAAACTTGAATTTGAACTCGGCTCCCTGATTTCTCGTTCCGAGTCGATAGCCACTGCACCACAACCCACTTCCGTTATATGTACCATGTCCATTAAGGACCGGTGTGAACATGGCTCTCCCTATCTTTCGTAAATTTAAACAGCGTTTTTTCCTTGCCAACTCCTTAATTCCGCTATCCATTCACCCATGGTTATCTGGTAAGTGGATCGCTCCCTTCCCCTGTTTCTCTTGCCCTGGACATGCCTTGTGAGGTTTAAGTTTTCAAAGCCCTCCGTCCTTTTTATGTGTCCAAAAATTTCAGCTGTCCGTTTCTGATTCAGAATATAATTATTGTTATTGTTACCATTTTATTTCAGATTTCGTCGTTGCTTACTCGTTCTGTCCATAGTATCCTTCTGTAGAACCACACTTATGTTGCATCTAGTTTCCTCTTCATTTTTATTTTAGGATGCTATTATTATTTTCTTTCTTCTTCTTTCTTTAGTTCGATAGCTAGTTAGTACGATACGCCTTGCCACTAAAGCATAAATAATGAATTGTTTTGTTTTCATCCGCCAAGAAAGAAGGAAAAGACATATAAGAGACGTTGTTTGGTGTCACTGAGAAGAGAAAAGAAACAACAGGAGATAACGCTGTCATATATTTAACATTTGCTTCATTGAAATGGAAAACGTTTTCCTTGTACCCTCTTACGTTTTAAATAATGACATATATTCATATTTATTATTGTTATTGCAATATTAGGTTAAAGCTATTAAAGATCAAATATGTAAGGATGCAATAATGCAAATCATAGAACTCGCGATGAGTTTATTTATTCATTAAATATGAAATTTAAAATAGGAAATGTTCACAGGTACAAAAAGTTATTAATAACATTATTATTATTTAATATAAACAAATGATTATTAATTGGGATATTAAGTCATATATTTAAATATATGTCAGGATTTTTTTTAAATTGTGTCACCTCAAGCAAGGCATTCCACTGCCACTATAGCGCAGGGGGTTACATAGAGTGATTGGGTATAGGAAATGTCAGAAGGAGGGTGATAGACGACTTAGGATGTACATAGGGAGAGAGTTGGAGAGAGTGGGTGTGAGTTAGTGTGTTAGAAGGTGTCTATTGACCTTACATTTAAACTCCTGGAGGTTGTAGCCGTCGGGGAAGCAAGCATGCGGTAGGGAATTTCACAAGCGGGAAGTGCGAGGAAAGAAGCTGTTGGAGTAGAAATTGAGGTTACATTTCAACGGATTCACTGAAAAAGGGTGGGACCTAGTTGCTAGTCTAGTATCTCATGCAAATTCACATCTAGTGATTTAAGTTCGTCAGAGCAGAAGCCATGAAAGTATTTATAGAAGAGGCACAGGGAAGCCACGTCACGCCGGTGAGAGAGATACTGCAGGCGGTCAGCCAAGTCGGTATCAATCACATTACAGATTCTTCGCTGCATTTTGTCAAGAACCCCGAGGAGAATAGAAGGGGCACCCGACCAGATGTGACAGCAGTACTCAATACACGGGCTGATGGTGGATTTATATAATTGCAGGATAGATATTCTTGTGTATATATATATATATATATATATACTGTTGGATATTTAAGTTGTTTCCTTCCACTTATCTCTCTTGACAGTCATTATCAAAACTACTTTAAAATGCTAAATAAAAATCGTTAAGTAGAAGGATTGCTATGACAGATATTTGTTCTACAGATGTATTCAGTTAATAATATAATGATAATGATTATTATAATCGATAATGATTGTTCGATAGTAATTTCTATTTAACCCATAGCTAGGTAGAGAAGTAACAGATTTATAACTTCCACAAAAATATTTATACATAAGTGAATATAAAGAACCCGACTGGAACTCAAACACCGCTCTCTCTTTCGAGTCTTTATTCATGACACCACCTGTACATTCAGGCGTACAGGAAGTCAACAATTTAGTTAGTGACCACGTTTAATATTGTTTAACTACGAGGATCTGACGGGAACGCATGTTTCAGCACGATATGTATGTAAGTCGAACATTTAAACATTTGATGAATCAATGATTTTGTTAAAAAATAATAAGTATTATCACCCATAAGTCGAATACATACGTAAAAACAGCGTTAAATAATAGAAATAATAACTTATTGTCAGTAATAAGTCTATATAATGAGAACAAAATGACGTGTTTTTACCAGTAGTAACATAGAATTATATTGCTAGCTGACAAGACTGTGCAAGCATCAAATAAGCGAGATAAAAAAATAAAGCATCTTAGGAGAGCGTTGGGAAAGCCAAATATATAGGGAACCGGGAGTGAAACTGCCTCGTGTCGGAAACCAAGTGGAGAGGAAAAAAATCGAGACACAAAGAGATGCTGTAGAGTTCTGATGATTCTCTAACAAACTTGAAGAAATATCTCTTTTGAAAGATGCTTTTTTCGGATTAAAACTTATAGCCGTTAGCTAAAATGAAGCGAAGACTTAAAAAATAAGACAAAAATGCACGCAAACATTCTTTTCCTGTGGTGATAGGCATATCAAAAGATATATCATGGAATAATTAGATGCTATATCAAAACAAACATATATATATATATATATATATGTTTGTTTTGCTATATCATCTAATATATACAGAGAGAGACAGAGACATGAAGATGAGAGATTATATATATATATATATATATATATATATATATATATAGACAGAAACATGAACATGAGAGATTATATATATATATGTGTGTGTGTTTGTGTATATACACACATACACACACACACATATATATATAAATATAAATATATTTATTTATTTTTATATATGTAAAAACACGCATTGTATATATATATATATATATATATATATACATATGTATGTTTGCATACAAATATATAAGTAAAAATAAGGTTTCATACATGTTGATATTTTTCCACAAGCACATACAAATTCAAACTGGCGCACGCAAGGAGAAACTTACACACACACACACACACACACACACACACACACACACACACATATATATATATATATATATATATATATATATATATAATGATCTATTGGCATATACATACACAAATATAAGTAGGCGTTATGCAATATGTTCTACATTATAAGATAATCAGTAGCATTCAGACACACACACACACACACATCTGTATATATATATAATTATGAATTTAAAATCCATTGCGACACAGAAATTTCTGTTTCGAAATCTATCTTGCTATTCCACTAATAAAAAGAGAAAACAAAATGATTAATACCTTTTCGAAGAATGTTTGTGTGTAAGTAATTGAAATGAATTCGACTAGAATTCGAACTCCTCTCTCCGATTTTTCATTTCGGGCCGTTATTCATTAAAACAAAACAAAAAGCCACATATATATATATATATATATATAGCTAAAAATAAGTATATTGATAAATTTTGCATATCTATATATGCGTATGAATATATATAGATATTAATTACTTTTGATTTAGTTGACTGAACTGTATGATAGGATCAGATAAGAACCGGCTATAGGGAAAAAAGCACAAAAATTCCATTCACTCCGCCAGAAAGTTAGAACGGTAGGCTGTACTGCTTGGCATTCCTACCAAAAGTTCCATAACAAATATTTGTTTGTTTGAGTGTCAATTAGAGGACAGTGCAACAGATTCGTGCAGTGTTGGATGAGTTTTTATTCATTAAATAAATTTACTGTTTAGTATTTCAAAATATTTTGTGTAATTTATTAAATATAACTGTTAAAATGAAATGTTAGTGTTATTTTCGTTTTTCCTGAATTAAACGACAACTCATCCATCGGCCTTGTATACAGACATATAAATAATTTAATTATATATAAATAATATATATATATATATGTGTGTGTGTGTGTGTATGCATATGCAAAATCTATCTATCTATCTATCTATCTATCTATATATATATATATATATATATATATATATATATATGAAAAATGATAAATCCTAAAAACAGAGAGGAATTTTCAAAAACATTTATTAAATTAATATGAATTTTTAAATTGATAAATATAGATCTCAATGAATATTATTCAGCGCAATATGAAATATACAAAAGAAAACGCCACATATAATTTAATGGTTATAAATATAGAATTTATTTCGGCAGTTGTAAAAATTACATACCGCTTTTTCAAACCGGAAAAGTCAAAAGTTACATTTAACTCTGAATATTCAAAGAAAGATTTTGCACAGAGAGAAATAAGGTTAAGTGGAAGTTAGAGGTGTGTACAAATAATAACAGAAAGTGGAAGTTGCACAAAAATAAAGAACACATACACAAAAAATCTTAAAGACAATATATACATAAACACAAAATAAAAACAAACAATAAACAATAATCATACTTAAAATAAGCTCACACAAACGTATACCTATAAAGCGTCGTATACACACACAGTAATATGCACACAAAAATAATACCAAAATAAAATAACCAAACTAAGGATGAGATGTAAATAAAACAATTAAAAAGAAATAAAGAAAAGTGTCTATATAATATACTTATATTCACAAATATTTAGAAATAAAAAAATACTTTAAAAATCTAAAAATTAATAATTAAAGGCTTACAAGAAAATAAGAAACGAGATTTATAATGAAAAATTTTAACCCAAAATGATCATATAGGCAAAAAATTATCATAAATACAGAGAAATTATACCAAGTAACTATTTTCCCTATGGAATATGATAAAGAAAGAAAAGTATATTTTAGAATTCTGCCGAACGTAAAAAACATAGATTTTATAAATCATAAGCATTCCATCTCCAAGCCACCCTACCTTAACTTCCAGACCGCTCTATCTAAATATTCCTGTGAATTAAAAGAAAAAGGACATTCTCCACATTTTGAAAATAAAATCATAGAAAAATCACAAACTCCTACCATCTTTAGAAATAGCTGTAACCTATGCTTACATAAAAAAAATAAGAATATTAAATTTAGTGGTAATAACCAGCTTTTAACCAGCGTTCTTTCTCTGTTGCATATTAATTTTTTTGTATTATTTTTATCTCTATATTTTTCTTTCTCTATATTTAAATTTTTTGTTTAGCTGTGATAGTTAACCACTTGTGATTGTATATACTCTTTGTTTTTACCATATTGACTCTTTAGTTTTTTGTTTGAAATTCCTTTTTAATTTTATTTTCTGTTTTATTATTTTTAAATTGTCTTCATGATAATGTTTGTCATTATGAATATTTTTGTAAATCTTTTTCTTTCATAAGCATTTTTTTGTATAATATTTTTCTTGTGAATCTTTAAATATCAAATTTTAATGTTTTGAAAGCCTTTGTTAATGCTAATTATTTATGATTCTAAGTAAACTATATAGACCTTTTTCTATATTTCTTTCACTTTTTTTATTTGTATCTCTTCTTTAGCTTTGTTATTTTTAGTTTTCATTATCATTATGTGTATATTATTGTGGACTTATTTCGTCTTTTATATTTCTTATATTCATTTCTCTCTGCGCAATTTTTTACAAATATTAGGAGTTAAATATAATATATTTTTAGTGTTTGAAAAAGCAGTATCTAATTCTTACAACTGCTGAAAAAATTCTGGATTTATAATCGTTTAATTAATTTTCACTCTCTATCTATCTATCTATCTATCTATCTATCTATCTCAACCTGTTCATATCTATCTATCTATCTATCTATCTATCTATCTATCTATCTATCTTAGGAACCTTAAATAAATTCACGATTTTTTCTAACAGATGGTGTTTCCATAACTGCGTCGTGTAGTTTTAGATGGTAACGCATATTTAAGTGTTATAAGCAAGCTTGAAATCATTATATGTCATTTCGCCGAAGTGTAAACAACTTTATACAAATAAAATCTATAGATGAATCTAAAAGAAGTGAGACTTACAACAACTTAGAAACAACATGCAGTGGTTGGTTTAGACGCTTGAAAACAAGGATTTTGTAGTTGAAGATAAAGAACGCTTTGGCGTATCGAAAACATTGAAGATGAAGATTGGAGGCATTACTTCATGAAGAATCATGTCAGTCACAAAGTGTACTTGCAAAATATTAAAAGTAGATTCAGTCGGTCAGTTAAGTGCCATATGTGATATACGCTTTGGACGACCATGTCTCAATAGAAGCATAACTGACTGTGCAGAAGATCATCCCGCAGTAGGTTACCATTGCTTTCTGCGATAGACTGGTTGCCAGCCAAGGTTATAGATCCCAATCTGCCCTATTATTATTCCCTAACTGGAGGGAAAAGACGGATTAATACATTTTCCAAGGATATTTGTGAGTAAGTGAATGCAAAGAATTCACCTGGAATTCGAACTTGGCTCCCCGATTTGTCGTTCCGAGTCGATATCCACTGCACCACAATGCACGTCTAAGAGTAGATTACGCAACGATTTTAAAACGTTTGATAGCATGGTTGCTGGGTAGCGTATGAGTTGAAGTTGAGAGACATCAAACGGCATCTTGTCACTTGGGAATAGCTGCTTCAAAGACAGAAAAGGAAAGATTTTCGCATTATAACTTGACCGGCAAAGAAAAGTGATACGATATGATAATCCTAAGCCTAGAAGACCGTATTGTATACCCGGCCATGCATCAAGATCTGTGGCAAAGGCAAATATCCATGGTTCAAAGATTCTGCTCTGCATCTGCTGAGAAAAACTGAGTGTAGTTTATTATGAACAGCTCAAACCGATTGAAACCCTCATAGGAAATAACTACCAACCACAACTGTTGCGTTCGGGCCGAGCATTGATGAAAAATGGCCGCTATATTAGCAGAGACACAACAAAGTGATTTTGCAACATGACAACCGAGGCCAAATGTTGCAAAATATGTGAAAACTTACTTGGAACCTTTTTAGTGATAGGTCCTATCCCACCCTCTCTATTTACCAAGCATTGTCCCACCCGTTTATCATTTGTTCCGATCGATGTCAAGATGGCTTGACTGAGCCCCACTTTCATTCTTATGAAGATGCCAAAAAGTGAGCCTGCTCGTGGTTAACCACAAAAGACGTGTCGTCTTTCTTACGTGCAATTCGAATGTTGCCATAAAAATGGGAAAAGGTAGTGGGTAACGATGGCCAAGATTTTCAGAGACATTTTTTTTGCTAATTTTTGTAAATAAATCATTACATTTTATAAAAATCAGCGAGAACAAATATCCTGATTAATATATAAGAAACGGTAAATAACGGTTACGCAAAGAAACGGTTATTCATGGTAATTCTGGAAGATAACGTTTTTAAGGCAAGCATTCTTTGTAATTAGAATTCTCCAGCCCATGTCTCCTGAAGAATAGATATGATACAGCAAAGTTTACAGTAGACTTATTTTTATTTATATATATTTGAAAAGGTATCATTAATACACATTCATAAACGCACACACACACACACATATATATGTGTGTCTATATATACTAGCACCTAATGAGCCAGACCAACCTACCTAGGGTCGTCAGGGAAAGATGGCTAAAGTGGAAAAGAAAAAACGACGCATATAAATGTAATTAAAACAACACACGTGACCAGGAAATCAAAGATACTACATAATACAAGTTAGTGGGGAAACAATTTTATTACTTTTAATTTTTAATTTTCAGGGAGATGGGTAAAAGACAAAGACAAAAACAAAAAGGTGCCATACCCCGATAGATGAGCCTAATCTAATAGCCAGGGCTTCCTATGCCTACATTATATATATATATATATATATATATATATATATATATGAATAAAATCAAAAGGAAAAAACTAGATGTACTACGTAAAAAGTACTATAGAAGGCAACGACTGATATTAAAAACTGAACTGAATTCTCAGAACAGAATTATGACCATTTATAGCCTTGCCATCCCAGTGGTCCAATACAGTTTCGACATCTTAAACGACTCTAAAAGACTTCAGACGAATGTATTCTAAAACAAGAAATCTTTCTAAGCATAATATGCATCATTCAAAGGCTGATGTAGACCGTCTATACATACCCCGTAAAGAAGGTGAAAGAAGTCTTATTTAGCTAGAATTGTCATACAAGACAGCACTTATTGGCTTACTAACATACATAGAAACAACAAAGGACTGGATGATACAATTAGTCAAACAACATGAAAACAGAAAGAAACAATATTCAATAAGGAAAGAAGGCAGTAAATACAAACAAGATTTAAATTTAGTAAATTTTGTAGAAAAACAAAACAGAACCCAAGAACAAACCATTGCGGCAAAAATATGAAAAAGAAAGCCAAGGTTAAAGCTCTTGAACAGATGAAACAACGCTGGCAAGACAAACCTCTGCATGGACAATATCCAGAACGTGCAAATAAATCCAATGTTGATAAAGTTAATACTCATCGATGGTTAAGTGCATCTGGATTAAAGTCTGAGATTGAAGGTTTTATTCTTGCAACGCAAGACCAAAGTTTTTCACTATGAACATTCAGGCAAATATTATACATATTTATGTGGATCCAAAATTCAGGTTCTGTGATAAATGCCAAGAAACAATTGACCATCTAATCTCAGGAAGTTCTGTACTTGCCCCAAATTGAATATAAAATCCGTCACGATAGATTGGGGAAATATTTACATTGGACATTGTACAAATACTATGGAAAATATGTAAACAAACACTGGTATGAACATCACCCAGCACCGGTTACAGAAACAGAAGATGTCACCATTCTATGGGATTACACCATCTCCACAGACAGAAAAATTGAAGCAAATAGACCGGGCATTATTATTATTAAAAACCAGAAAGAAAAAACTTGCCTATTGTCCACAACAACCAAGGAATTCGAAAAACTGTCAAAATATAAAGACCTGGAAATTGAAATAGAAAAAAACTGTGGAAATTGAAAACAAGAATCGTGCCAGTGATAGTAGGTGCACTTGTATTGATAAAAAATAGAACAAAACAACACATTGAAAAAATCCCTGGAAACCCCAGTTTATGAGATATAAAAAAATTGTCTAGTTACGTACAGCCAACACACTAAGAAGAACTTTGCCTATGTAACGCTAGGAATGTTAGGGGAGATAGAAAAACATGAAATGAAGCCATAATAACACAACACGACCTGCCTTAAGTTTTCCCGCTGACCTGGTAGGTAGTGCAACGAGAGCAGAAATCGAAATATGATGAAAACTGACAGCACAATAATGATAAACTAATTGACATAAAAGTTGAAGCAAATATGCCGAACATTATTGTTAAAAACCAGAAAGAAAAACTTGACTATTAATTAATTTGGTTTGTCCAGCTGATTATAATATACATCCAAGGAATTCGAAAAACTGTCAAAATATAAAGACCTGGAAACTGAAATAGAAAAATATTTGGAAATTGAAAACAAGAATCGTATTAGCGATAATGGGTTCACTTGGAATGATAAAAAAATGGAACAAAACAACACATTGAAAGAAACCTTGAAAATCTTAGCTAAAGAAATATACAAACAATTGTTTGGTTAAGTACAGCCCACACACTAAGGAGAACTTTGTCTATGTAACACTAGAGATGTTAGGGGAGATAGAAAAAACTTGAAATGGAGCCATAACAACACACTACGACCTGCAGACTTGGCATTAAGTGCGACCATAGCAGAAATCGAATTATGTTGAAAAATGACACAATAATAATAATAATAATAATAATAATAATAATAATAATAATAATAATAAGCATGACCAAAGGAATTACATTTCTTCTACCCAAGAATGGTGAAACAAACAACCCGAAAAACTACAGACCAATTACATGTCTTCCGACAACATATAAACTACTAACATCTATTTTAACAAAACAAACATATTTATTCTTAGAAAGAAATGACATAATACCGCTTGAACAAAAAGGGTGCAAACGTGGCTGTTATGGTTGTAAAGACCAATTGCTAATTAACAAAATGATCCTGGAAAACTGCTACAATACAAAGAAAAATTTTAGTACTGCCTGGATAGACTACCGAAAGGCATTCGATAGTGTGCCACATGACTGGATTTTAAAGACTTTAAATATATACAAGATATCGCCCGTCATCATCAATTTCATCAAACAGTGCATGTCTATATGGAAAACAACCCTTTACCTCAATCATATAAATGGAACCTATAAGTCCGATGAAATAAACATCAAAAGAGGTATATTTCAAGGTGATTCTTTATCTCCCTTACTATTCTGCATATTATTAATAGCACTAACCAGTAAAATTAATAAGACAGAATGTGGTTATAAAATAGGCCAAAAGAAAATAAGCCATCTATTTTACATGGATGACTTAAAGTTATATGCTAAGAATGATAATGAGCTGGAAGGTCTTCTGCAAACTGTAAAATGCTTCAGCGAAGACATTGGAATGAAATTTAATTTGAATAAATGTGCTAAAGCTACAGTTTTACGTGGATCAATACAAGAAACATCCTCAATTAGACTAGACCCTGCTGTAACAATAAAAGAATTGAAACCAGAAGAAGCTTATAAATACCTAGGTTTAAATGAGAGCAAAAACATTCACCATAAAAAAATGAAAGAAATAGTGCGTAAAGAGTACTATAGAAGGCTACGAATGATATTAAAAACTGAATTAAATTCACAGAATAGAGTTATGGCCATTAATAGCCTTGCAATCCCAGTTGTCCAATATAGCTTCAACATCTTAAACTGGACTCTAACGTCATCAGGCGAATGGATGCTAAAACAAGAAAGCTTCTTTCTAAGCATAAGATGCATCATCCAATGGCTGATGTAGACCGTCTATACATACCCCGTAAAGAAGGTGGAAGGGGTCTTATTCAGCTGGAATTGTCATACAAGACAACAACTATTGGCTTAATAACATACAGAGAAACAACAAAGGATTGGATGATACAATCAGTAAGGCAACATGAAGAAAGAAAGAAAAAATTTTCAATAATAAAAGAAGGCAGTAAATACAAACAAGATTTACAGTTAGTAGATTCTGTAGAAAAACAAAACAGTAGCCAAGAACCAACTATTGCGGCAAAAAATATGAAAATGAAAGCCAAAGATAAAGCTCTTGAAAAGATGAAACAGCGCTGGCAAGACAAACCTCTGCATGGCCAATATCCAGTACGTGCCAATAAATCCAATGTTGACAAAGTTAATACTCATCGATGGTTACGTGCATCTGGATTAAAGTCTGAAACTGAAGGATTTATACTTGCAGCACAAGACCAAAGTCTTTTCACGAGAAACTTTCAGGCAAATATTATGCATAATAATATGGATCCAAAATGCAGGTTTTGTGATAAACACCAAGAAACAATAGACCACCTAATTTCAGGCTGTTCTGTGCTTGCCCCAAATGAATATAAAAATCGCCACGATAGAGTTGGGCAATATTTACATTGGGCAATGTGCAGACATTATGGAAAAGCTGTAAACAAACACTGGTATGAACATCATCCAGCACCGGTTACAGAAATAGAAGATGTAACCATTCTATGGGATTACACCATCTACACAGACAGAAAAATTGAAGCAAACAGGCCAGACATTATTGTTAAAAACCAGAAGGAGAAAACTTGTCTATTAATTGATATGGCTTGTCCAGCGGATTGTAACATAGCAATCAAGGAATTTGAAAAACTGTCAAAATATAAAGACCTGGAAATTGAAATAGAAAAAATGTGGAAATTGAAAACAAGAGTTGTACCAGTGATAGTAGGTGCACTTGGAATGATAAAAAATGGAACAAAACAACACATTGAAAGAATCCCTGGAAACCCCAGCTTAAGAGATATACAAAAAATTGTCTTATTAAGTACAGCCCACACACTAAGGAAAACGTTATCTATGTAATGCTGGGGATGATAGGGAAGATAGAAAAACATGAAATGGAGTCATAACAACACGCCACTACCTGCCTTAGGTCTCCCCGCAGACTTGGTTGGCAGTGAGACCAAAGCAGAAATCGAAATATGATGAAAAATGACATAATAATAATAACGATAAAGAAACGATGGCAAGATAAATCTGTTCATATATTTTGCCTGTACGAAACAAGCTGGTGTGGAAAACTCCCGAACAAATCAATGTCTAAGTAGTGTAGATCTAAAAGATCAAACTGAAGGTTTTACATTTACTGCATAGAACCAATGCTTGCTAACTAGATATTACCAAGCACACATATTGAAAGATTATGATAGCCCAAATTGAAAATTCTGTCATAAATATCCAAAAACAATTGACCAGATTGTATCAGGTTTCACAGTGAAAGCGTCCACTGAATATAAAACCGGCATGACATAGTGACCTTATATTTGCATTGTAAAAATTACATAAAGGAAACTTAAATTGGTAAGAATACCACCCAGACCCGGTTACGGAGATAGGGATCTGCATCAATTTTATAGGACTTTACAAAACACACAGACAGAACAATTAATGGTAATCATGTAACCATCCTGATAAGTAACCACAAAAACAAAATTTCCCTTATTAATTGACATAGCCGGATGTGCGTTGTGGTGCAATGGATATCAGTTCGGAACGAGAAATCGGAGAGCTGAGTTCGAATTCCAGTTGAATTCTTTGCATTCATTTATTATACCCTTCAGGAAAGGTATTAATCCGTCTCTTCTCTTCAGTTATGGATTAAATAACAGGACAGATTGGGTTCTATAGCCTTGGCTGGTAATCAATCTACCATAGGAAATAATGGCAACCTACTGTGGGATAATATTTTGCCCAGTCAGTCATGTCTCTGTTGAGACATGATCGCCCAAACGTATATCACATATGGCACTTAACTGACTGCATTGACATAGCAGACCATGCATAATCTAATCTGTCGTTGAAGTTCTTCAACAAACTTTAAAAATCCGTGGACATTGAAATAAAAATCTCAAAAATGTAGCCCATGATGGCATCAACAATTCCAGTCGTAGCCCTCGGTTTAGTTCGAAAAGGGTCTGATAGACTCATTAAAATTATCCCTCGTAGTCAAAGCGTTAAAGAAATACAAAATATATACTCACAAGTAATATTCATATCTTACGATGTGTTGTATCCATGTAAAATATGTAATATTGTTTTATGTTGTTTGTTTTTATTTTTAAAATGATTAGTTGAAACTGTCATGATACCATTTCTAACATTAGGTTTCTGGTTGAAGACAGGAAAAAATGTGTATATACCAGAAATAAAAAGTAATAATAATAACAACACCATCTACACAGACAGAAAATCTGAAGCAAATAGGCCGGACATTATTGTTAAAAACCAGAAAGAAAAAACTTGTCTATTAATTGATATGGCTTGTCCAGCGGATTGTAACATAGTAACCAAGGAATTCGAAAAACTGTCAAAATATAAAGACCTGGAAATTGAAATAGAAAAAATGTGGAAATTGAAAACAAGTGTCGTGCCAGTGATAGTAGGTTCACTTGGAATGATAAAAAATAGAACAAAACAACACATTGAAAGAATCCCTGGAAACCCCAGCTTAAGAGATATACAAAAAATTGTCTTATTAAGTACAGCCCGCACACTAAGGAGAACTTTGTCTATCTAACGCTAGGGATGATAGGGGAAATAGAAAAACATGAAGTGGAGCCATAACAACACACTACGACCTGCCTTATGTTATCCGACAGACTTGGTGTGTAGTGCAACCATAGCAGAAATAGCATTATGATGAAAAATGACAACATATTAATAAACGATCTTCTTTATGTGTCTTGTCCCTTCAGGACGTAAGCGATCATGGACTTCAATTTGCCTCTGTTTCTTGTCGCTCTTCATATTTTTCCTCTTATCTCTCCCAAGCTCCGTTCCTCCATCCAGTTGCTCAAGCCCATCAAATATATTTTGCGCTGCTTTTCCCTGTCTCTCTTTCCCTATATCCGTCCTGTAAGTATTAAATTCTCTAAACCCCACTTCCTCATTACGTATTCCAGAAACCTCAACCGTCTTTTCCTAATGCTAAGTATCAGTTTTATTTTTGCTTGCATCCTCTCCAACACTCACGTCCTCGTTCCATAGTGTCCTCAGCATCCTTCTGTACAACCACATTTTTGTTGCTTTGATCCTCTCCATCTTTGAAGAGATCGTCTAACCTGCGCTGCCATAGAGAAGAACAGATATCACTCTCTTTTCTTTGTTTCTAATTAGATCTTCCTGTCTTTATGTACTCTGGTTAACTTTCGAAATGCGACCTCGGCCGTGCCAATGCGTCTTCGGATCTCAGTGTTGCACTCTCATACAATGCAGAAAACTGATTTGTAAAGAGTCGATACTTAAAGAAACCTGATGATACACACAGACGCGTGAAGACCCAATTTCATTCAAAGAAGCAGAAATAAAACAAATGCACTCATAAAACAAAGAAAACAAAAAAGAATCAACAAAAAATACAATTCTTTTAAAGTGTCTTTCTAGAAATATTCAGACTCTTACAAGAAACCTCACCGGAGAAAATAATATCTTGAAAAAAGACTGTTCATTGGCCTACAAACAAGTACACATCAAGCCAGCTATCTGTTCGTCGTCAAGCGAACATAAACAGATATATATATATATATATATATATATATATATATATATATATATATATATATAAGCGTGAAAGAAGAAAGTTAAAAATACTTGTCGTCTGTTCATAACACCCGCAAGGCTTTTTTTAGCATTTTTTAGAAAATTTTTTTTTTTTTTTTTCACTTTTAACTTTTATAAAAGAAAAAAAAAAGAGAACTTCAAATTGGAAGTTTTAACAACTTGGTATAAACAGAATAACATCAAATCGACACAAATGGAATTTCTTTTCGTCTTGAAATAATTCTTTTTTTTTCCCCCTCTTAACAACAATTTCGTTTTTCTAAATACATTTCTTCTATATTTTTGTCGATAACATTCAATATGTTTTACTTCATCTACGCTTATTTTAATTTTTATATTTTTGTAGTTGTGTGGAGACTGGAGAGTCAACGAATTGCCTTGGGATAGTATATAAATTTAGTTTGGATGAACTGCGTTTGATTCTCGTTTTTCGAAGAACCTTATAAATATCCTTTGATGAGGATTAGAAAATCAAGAATATTTTACCATGAATTATTATTTGAGCTCATATATACACACGCAAACATTCGACTGTCAGTATTTTAGCAAGTAAATAACAAACAAGCTTTTATATACACGTTATCATTTTATATTAATATCATTTCTTTCTTTTTTTAATTGAATTCTTTTTAATAAAATTATTATTACTATTCTCCGTGATGCTTGAGGGCAACTCACGGGTTATAAAAAGCTCGCTGCTCACTAATTACATTTCCGTTCAATTTGTCTGAACATAGTGTGTGAGTTAAGCTCGGGTTATGACTAAATCCATCCTTTCATACGATTTAACGCTGCTAAGGGTGGTTGTCCGTTAATTCCATGAACGATTTTTGTTTTTCATATATATATATATATATATATATATATATATATATATAGTCATCCGCAGATAGAACCATTTCGCTGTATCACAGCTCATCAGTACGGTTGGACAGCCGATTGCTTTTTACCCTGGATCGAAACCCTATCGAATTGGCGTCAGTCGGCGATTCTACCTCTGAGCTACGGGCGTTCGGTAGAAAGAGGCAAACGTTTTAGGGTGTATTGCCCCGTTCACACTCCACTCATGCCTATTGAACAGGTGAAGAGGCTCATCCCTTGTTTCCTGTTTAGGATGCGGTTTCGGGTTTTCTCTTTTCCAAACTTTTCAATATTTTCTTTCTTTTTTTTTTTCAATTGGAGTAGATAGACTAAACTATCGCCCGGTTCGCACTCCACCCACGTCTGTTGAACAGGTGAAGAGGCTCATCCCTTGTTTCCTGTTTAGGATGCGATTTCCGGTTTTCTCTTTTCCAATCTTTTCACTCTTTTCTTTTTTTTTCAATTGGAGTAGATAGACTAAACTATCGCCCAGTTCACACTCCACCCACATCTATTGAACAGGTGAAGAGGCTCATCCCTTGTTCCCTGTTTAGGATGTGGTTTCCATCTTTCTCTTTTCCAATCTTTTCACTCTTACGTATCCCCCTGCGCATCAGTGGCGTTATCGCCTTGCTCGCGGTGATATGATTAAAAAAAAAAGTATATTATCATTATACGCGCTCAATAACTGAGAGTGTTGTAATTCATTGCTGAATGAACGATGCGTAGATGCCTGAGTAGCTACTGTTTTTCAAAGTCTACCATTCTTCCAGAGTGCTCAATCAGGGTGTGAGAGCGTAAATAGTCATCCGCAGACAGATCTGTTTCGCTGTATCACAGCTCATCAGGACGGTTAGACAACCGATTGCTTTTTACCCAGTATTGAAACCCGATCGAATGCAAAGAAAAAACCAACACATATTTATACGGATATAAATCCAGAATTTATTTCGGCAGTAGTAAGAATACAAGCTGTTTCGTTCAGGCAGTAAAAAATAAATGAATAAAAGTTAATTTCACCCAGAACATTCGAAAGCGGGTTTTTAACTGAGGGGAAACCGGTTGCTTGCAGGGAACAATATGTCCGGGTTCTAGCCAGAAGTGTCAAGAATTTAAGAATACATACATCAAACCATACACACACCCTAAAAACACACGAAGCAAAGAACACATGCATAAAATCACACAAACTCACCGCAATAAAATTAAGGAAAGGACAGCCAGAATTCCTTCTCCGGCCATCCTCTCCAACAGCAATAAATGAGCAAACAATAGATTTGCAATATATATATATTTTGTTTACTTATTTCTTCGTATCTCTTTGTGGACCAATACATAGTAAGAGTAAATAGAAATGTACACTGGCATGTACTCTTGTATGTCTCTGTATATATATATATATATATATATATATATATATATATATTGTATATTGTATATAAGAAACATATTTTGTGTATTACATTATCAATATATATTTGATGTGCATATTTGTATTTAAATTATCTATATATGTTTGTATTTGAATAGAAGTAAATATATATTGCTTTTTCTTTAGTAAGTAAATGAGCTGCTCTACTGTCATAAGAGTCCAGTGTAAATATGAATGTTTCAATTTTGCAACGGTTTATTTCCAATCGGCACGTGAAATGTATATTTATTATTAGAATTTAATGTACTTACATATTCACTCTTCACCTTCTCTATATTAAACTTATATACTTCCAAAAAACTATTACTCTTTATCTCCCTGTTCTTACTCTGGTGACCTTAAAAATCAGCAAATTAACATAGGCCAGAAAATGATCTGATAGCCTGATGGCTAAAAATCATACAGGCATGGTGTCACGGGACACCGTACGAAAGATTGTGTGAAGGAAAAAAGAAAGAAATTTGAGAAGCAATTGGACAGTAAACCTCGATGGAATAAAACTCCTGTTAATGTTATTAACTGTTTTGGATTCTTGTTTAGAGAACCACGCAACATAATAATAACAAAAAACAGTCAAATATAGACAAGAAGTCCCTGTAATAGTCTATCTTTTTGCTGACCAAGTAGCAGCGGTTCAACTGCTCTGACAAACGACAACTCTAACAACAACAACAACAACCCGTTCTATGTAGGATGGACTAATTTTATACCATGGAAGAGTCCATAGAGTGTGTGAAAAAGGATGACTCCCCAACATTAACATATGAAGAAATTGATTAATGAACATACCGAATATTGACTGAGTAAATAGTCACAAAACAAAAAGCAACGGTGAATTACTAAGTGTGCTCATCACCGAGGGAAAGGACATGTGTGATTCTTCCAGTTAAGGAAAACTAAGAACGCATCGGTCAACTCAGCATTAAATCATTACGACTAGAAGAGTTTTTTCCTGAAGTCGGGAAAGGCAAACTAACATTATTTGAGGGCAAAAGCATGAAACTTTGAAAAAAAAAAGTAAAGAGCTGAACTAAAAGAAAAGAGAAAAAAGTAAAATATAAAATATAACTGAAGAGAGTGAAGAAAACGAAAAAGAGTATTTTTCTCTTATTTCAGAATACCGCTAAAAGTTGAGATTTTTATTCTCATATTGCATACATTGAATTCACCTTTCGACACCAACATATTTCCCCTTACTTTTATATTATATTAAAATGTGTTAAATTATAATTCCAGCTTTTATTATTTGTCTTTGTTGATTGTTTTCTTTACAGTTTATCTGACCCTGCGAGGGGATCATCCACTACAGGAATGAAAAACTTGGCCATATCTTTTGGTAAAATATTTAACATCATTTTGTAATTTTTGTGTATTTTATGGTGTTGCCATTATCTATATATATATATATATATATATATATATATATAGGGTATCGAGGCAGCAGATAATTTTTCTAAACATATACTCTTTAACAGACAATGAATATCTATTATATTTAATCATTAGCCGTTCTAAACATCGTATTTTGGCTTTAATTTCAAGTGAAAATAGAGACAAAATTGTCCAGCATTTGTATAATTTTTTATTATACTGGCTCTGAATGTAAATTTACGTACTGCGTCTGCTATTCGGTAACTGTTATCGTTGCATAGGAATGTTTTATGTCAACACAAGATAATATAATCTTTGGTGGTTGATGTCTTTATGTTAACGTCCCTGTAAACTCTCTGTTACAGGGACGATAATATGTAAAACCAAAGCTTAGAACCAGCATAATAAACAATTATCCAAATGTTAGAATAGTTTTATCTTTATTTTCAACTGAAATTAAAGCCAAAATTCGATATTAATGATTAAACATAATAGATATTCATCGTCTGTTATATTTAACAGCATATTATATATATATATATATATATATATATATATATATATATATGTGTGTGTGTGTGTGTGTGTGTGTGTGTGTATATATATATATATAATTCCAAGTGAAGAGGACTCAAGGTTTTTTATATTTTGAGTGCTCTGGTATTTATTTTATTATAAACAGTGCTCAATATAATGAGTATTATAGAGCTTAATATAATATAATACAATATAATTATATGGTTATGTCAATATAACCAATAATATAATATAACCAACAATATAATATAATGTGATATAATATAATATAATATAATATAATATAATATAATTATATGGCTATATAATATAACATATGATTATATAATATAATATATGGTTATGTAATATAATATAATATGGTTATATAATATAATATAACCTAATAATATAATATAATATTATATTATATTATATTATATTATATATATATATATATATATATATATATATATATATATATATATTGTAATATTTGTACCTAGTATGTTTTGGACAATAATTATGAGATACAAATATTAACTGTTAAGCCAACCTTTATTTAACTTCGTCTACATTCTTGTGTGTCTCCGTCGTGGCTGACTAAAATGTTCGCTGGTGGGATAGCACGTCTGGCTGATGTGAAATCTTTTGAGGAAATAAAAAATAACTGAACTTCTACTAATTAATGGTCAGTAGGGACGAGCGAGAGAGAGAAAGAGAGGGAGTGAGGGATGATGGGATTTCTGGGATAGTAGTTCGTGACCTAGGTGAAAGCACCTGGAGAATAGGAGGGAGACGAAGACAAAATTAATATGTTTAGGTCGTATTATTTCTGACCTCTAGTAAGGGGATACTACAAATATTCTTCTACCAGTTAACGGAGTTCTCGTTTTAGTTGAATCTTATTTATCTATTTTATTAAGGCAGCACCTACTGCATATTTGCTGCTGTCCGTGACCAGTTGATATTGTGTGCAAGTTGGTTGAGGATGGGATAATTCTGTTAGCTCACCAAGTATTTTTATAATGTTAGAAAAGGATGTTTTTCCACATTATTTAACGTAATTAATCCCCTAGGTATTTATTTCATTCTTTCAGATAAAGGTAAAACTAACTTTGCAAATCCTTGTATTAACTTCCTGTAAAATCCTACCATACCAAGAAATCTGCGTAAACTTTTAGCATCTTTAAGACACAGAAAAGATTCTATTTCTTTTACTTTATTAGCAGTTGGTGAGATTTCCCTTGAATTAATTCTGAAACCTAAGAAATCTAGCGATGTTACACCTAAAATAGATTTCGATAATGATATTTTTAGGTTATTTTCTTGTAAAATTCTAAAAACTGTGTCTATATCTTTCTTGTGATACTACTCGTCGTCATTGAAGATTAGGATTTCATCTATATATATAAAGACACAGTATATGCCTCGAAAAATTCTGTCCACCTATCTTTGAAAAGTTGCTGAAAATTTTTTCAGTCCAAACGGCATAAGGTTATAGTAAAAAAAACCCACCGGCGAAATAACTGCTGTTTAAGGAATGTCGTCTGGGTGCATTTTATTTTGATGGTACGCCGAAATTAAATCAATTTTTGTAAATCGCTGTTTATTAGCGAGTTTTGTTGTAAATAAATTTCTATTGGGATTGGGGTATCTATCACTTTTAGTGATGCTGCTTAGTGCACGGTAATCTCCACAACAGCAGCATCCTCCACTCTGCTTAGGTACAAGAATTAGTGGGCTTGACCATTCGCTGTCTGAAGGAGCTATCACGCCTTCGTGTATGAGTCATTTAAATTCTTCCTTAGTCGCTGTTAGTTTTTCAGCAGATAGCTGTCTGGATTTTGCAAAAACCAGTAAGTGGCTACCTGTATCAATTCTGTGATAAACACCGCAGTAGTTGTTGTTTTTGTTTATATGTGAGAGATGATTTCTAGGTATTTATCCAGACTGGTTTGAATTAGTGTGGGTAGTTCTACTTTGTTAATGACCACGTTGACTGGAGATATCGAGATTAATATTAATTTCTTTTTGGTGGCTGTTAATGGGTCGTAAATTGTTTTATTTTTGCAGTCGATTATGAGACCAAATTCATTTAAGAAGTCAAATCCAAGGAGAGGATTGTTGATATCTGCGACCACAAACATCCAGGAAAATGACCTTCTCAAACTAGGTATCGCAATCTCTAGGTTTGCCTGTCCGTGGCATTTTATCTTCTCTCCATGAGCAGTGGTGAGTGATACTGGTGTTGGGTTTAATGAGACGCCGTTTAACATAGACGCTGGTATTATTGAGATATTTCCGCCAGTATCTACTATGAATTTTAATATTGTTGTCACTAATAGTGCATTGATTTGTAATAGCGGCGAACTCAAGGGAACAGACATGGTTCGAGCTGCTAGTTTCCCGAGTCTGTTGGTATTGGTGTGGGTGGACGCGAGCTTGGTAGTATTTTTATATTTTGTTTCTTCAGCCATGTACACCAAGGTTTGCAAGTTCTCGCTTGCTCGGCAAAGTAGAGGTGTGCTCTACATATTTTGGTTTTCAGTTCAGGAAAATATGGTTTAATTCCTATCGGCATAGGAACATTGTTTTTGTTTTTATCAGTTTTGTTTATTATGCTGAGCGGTGAATGCTGTCGCGTTGATGTTGTTAAGCAAAGGCATGAGCTCATCCGCTAGCTTTCCAAGTTGAGTTGGACTTAACTCCTTTTGTGAGGCAATGACGGGGGAAATTGTCGCTGGTAGGGCCTGAAGGAATCTGTGTATTACAATTTCTTCACCGATACCTATCCGTTTTGCTATCGATAGCATTTCCTGTAAGTATGTTGAAGGACGGCCGGTAATGGTAGTTGTTGACATTAATTTGTCGAGCAATTCCGGCTTAGACTTTTCGTGGGCCTCTACTAATGAACATTATATTTCCTCGTAGTTTCTTGATTCTAAAGTTGCTATAGGTATTTTTGCTACCACCTGTGCAGGTACAGATGATATGACAGTGTAAAATTTTGTTGTGGTGGCCATTATATTGCGCAGGTGGAATTGCGCTTCCAGAATGGAAAACCAGGCATTCACTGCCGTTTCCGTGAACTCTGGTGTTTTTATATTAATTTACTGTAGATAGGCGTCTTCCATTATTTTTTTGTACATATATATATATATATATATATATATATATATATACATATATATATATATATATATTGTCTTCTTGTACACAATGAAAAGAGGAAAATGATTTTTTTTTCTACTTACGTCGAAGGTTCTCTCTTAAAACGTTTGCGAGGTGAAGTTGAAATGTTTCATTTATCCTGGAGTTTCGAGAAGGTTTCGTTTAAATCCTTGAATTTCGAGTCACCATTGTAATATTTGTACCTAGTATGTTTTGGATAATAATTAAGAGATACAAATAGTAACCTGTTAAAACAAACTTTATTTAACTTCGTCTACATTCTTGTGTGAGTCTCTACGGCTGGCTAAAAATGTCTGCTCTGGCGGGAGTAGCACGTGTGGCTGGTGTGAAATATTTTGAGAAACTAAAAAAACAGAATTGCTACTAGTTGTTGGTCAGTAGGGATGGGCCAGAGAGAGAGAGAGAAAGAGAGGGAGTGAGAGATGATGGGATTTCTGGGATAGTAGTTCGTGACCTAGGTGGAAGCACTTGGAGAATAGGAGGGAGACGAAGACAAAGTTAATATGTTTAGGTAGTATTATTTCTGACCTCTAGTAAGGGGATACTACAAATACACTTCTACCAGTTAACGGAGTTCTCGTTTTAGTTTAATCTTATTTATTTTTTTATTCATTTTATTAATTGACTCCGTGGTTTAATAGTAAATGTATTTGTTATCCCTTTTACATGTAACTGTCCTACCTGAAATTTTTGTCTACAATATATATATATATACACACATACAGTACTGTGCAAAAGTATTAAAATAAAAATTATTTTCTTTTTTATGAGGTTAAAAAATAAAGTTTAAAATCACCACTGTTCTATCGCTTTTGAAAACCTTCGTAGTATGCAAAAGTATTAGGACAGGGGTAATTTTTCTTAAAACCTCACTGAAATTCAAATACACGGAGAAAAGCTAAGTAAATTGCTAATAAATATTGGTTATTTAAAACTAGGTGTAAAAGTCAGTCAGTTAAAGTGCCATACGTGATACACGCTTGGGCGATCATGTCTCGAAAGAGACATGACTGACTGGGCAGTAGGTTGCCATTGCTTTCTGCGGTAGACTGGTTGCCGACCAAGGCTATAGAACCCAATCTGTCCTGTTATTTAACCCATAACTGGAAGGAAGAGACGGATTAATACCTTTCCCAAGGGTATTTGCGCGTAAGTGAATACAATGGATTCAACTGGAATTCGAACTCGGCTCCCCGGTTTCTCGTTCCGAGCCGATATCCACTGTACCACAACGCACACCCGGTGTAAAGGAAATGTATTAAAAAGAAGTTATATTTATTTTTTCCTATTTTCTATTAAACAAGATTTTTTTTAATTACTCATTATACTATTATCCTTGGATATGACTGACTTTTTTCTTATTCCCCAATTTCGAACTGATAAATTTAATGTTACTTCGAGATACATACTTTGGGAACAAATACAAGCTGCTTGGCAAGAGATAACATTAGATACATTGAAGAAGCTTGTGATGTCAATGCCTCACAGAATGATGGCTGTGATCAAAGCAAAAGGCTGTAATACTAAATATTAAAATTATTATGTAACAAGTATTTTTCTTGTCAAAGTATTTGTTGATAAAATCAAATAAAATTACTTTAATTAAATTGTTTATTTTCTGTCAATATGCCTCATAAAAGATAAAATAGTTCTAGTCCTCATACATTTGCACAGTACTATATATATATATATATATATATATATATATATATATATATATATATATATACAGTACTGTGCAAAAGCATTAGGGCTAGAACTATTAATTGGTGGAAAAACAATGCCACCCTTTTTACAATTTGACATTGTGGATTTTTACCCATCGATTTCGGAGAACTTATTCGGTCTCGCCCTGGAGTTCGCGGAATTCTACTCAGACATCACAGAGGATGAAGTCAAAATTATCCTGAATTGCAGGAAATCAGTTATAATCCACGATAACGAACAGTGGACTAAGAACTCAAAGGAGAATTTTGATTTATTTATGGGTGCCCTGGATTCTGCAGAGGCTTCGGATCTGGTTGGATTATTCTTACTGTACAACTTAACTGCACGTAAAGAAATCGAAACGGACAATATAGGACTATTTAGGGACGACGGACTAATGATAATTGATAAATCTACTGGAGGTAAGGTTGATAAAACTAGAAAATTAATCCATAGAGTCTTTAAATCCTTTGGCCTTAACGTAGTGATTAACCACAATATCAAGAAAGTAGACTTCCTAGACATAACATTAGACTTAGTATCGAACATTTTCCAACCTTACATGTAAAACAACGCTAACGCAATATATATAAATCCCAACTCTAATCACCCACCATCCATTATTAAGCACATCCCATCATTGGTAGAACGTCGCATTAACACACACTCATCCAGTAACGAGATATTTGATAAGCACAAGGTAATTTATAATAGAATACTTAATGAAAGCGGGTATAAATCATCAAATATCAGCTTTGTGGAAACATTCAAAAGTTCAAAAAGCAAAAATAGAACCAGAAAAATAATATGGTATAACCATCCCTTCAATCAATCAGTTAACGTCAAGCTGGGGCAAAAATTTCTTAAAGTAATAGAGGAGTACTTCCTGAAAAATAACCCTCTGAGCAAAATCTTCAATAAAAATACCATAAAATTAAGTTATAGCTGTTCCAATAACCTAGAAAAAACAATCAAAATGCATAACACCAAAATATTAAAACTACACAGCAAAAATAACTCCAACACTAATACAAGTACGTCCCATGATAACAACCTCTGTAACTGTAGAAACCCCAACCAATGCCCCATGACCAATAAATGTCTGACGAAATCTCTGATATATATGTGTTCGACTTCATCCATAGAAAATCCTAAAGATGAAAAAAATATATATATTGGGAATACCACGAACGTATTTAAAAAGCGCTTTTACAATCACCTCTCATCCTTCAATAACAAAGAAAGACAAAACATGACGTCTCTCTCCAAATACTTTTGAAAATTAAAAGACGAAAATAAAACAACTAAGGTTAAATGCAAAATCCTCAAACATGCAAGAACGGCAAAATCTATAAAGGAACCATGTTTGCTTTGCCTTTACGAAAAAATAGAGATCCTTAAATATATAAATAGTAACACGCTTTTAAACCAGAGGCACGAAACCACAGTAAACTGTAAGCACATGAGGGATCTAACCCTACAATCATACTAGGAAATACCAGAAATTTGATTAGATATTCTTATTATAAAAGATTAAAAATGCTATAGAAAAATCGAACTAATAAATCCTTAAAGTAAGGTCTAATACACACAAAAATATCTAAATAAATAAAATGTAAAATTAAATGAAATAAACAAACTATAATCTTTGAAAAATTAAAAATTAAAGAAACAACTCGATCCTCTAAATTCAAAATTAAGATTAAATATACAAATTTAGATAAATTATAAAAAACTGATAAAATACAAATTTACATTTACCTTCTGAAAAATACAATTTTAGATTTTTTATAAATAACTTTTCCTAAATACAAAATACTCAACACTTAAATGGATCAAATTACTAAATTCTACAGCAAAGTTTAATATTCCGAATTAGATTTGAAATCTACCCGTAAAAACCTTACTTAAATACAAAAATATTCCGTACCGGAAAAATCAAAGGTAAACGAAAAAAATGGCTCACAAACTCAAAAAAGAATCAATTTCCTATATTCAAAATTAAGATTAAATATACTATTTCAGAATAATTATACCATACACAAAAGTAAACTGTAA
Source organism: Ascarosepion bandense (assembly GCA_037127315.1). Lineage (NCBI taxonomy): Eukaryota > Metazoa > Mollusca > Cephalopoda > Sepiida > Sepiidae > Ascarosepion > Ascarosepion bandense. The sequence continues at coordinate 1,249,644 of JBBBDQ010000813.1, forward strand.
GCACATTAATGATCTAACCCTACAATCATGCTAAACAATACTAGGAATTTGATTAAATATTTTTATTATAAAAGATTAAAAATGCTATAGAAAAATCGATCTAATAAATACTAAAAATATCTAAATAAATAAAATGAAAAATTAAATGAAATAAACAGGCTTCCAAACTACAATCTATGGACAATTAAAAATTAAAAGAGAAAATCGATCCTCTAAATTCAAAATTAAGATTAAATATACAAATTTAGATAAATTATAAAAAACTGATAAAATACAAATTTAGATTTTTATAAACAACTTCGCCTAAATACAATAATACTCCACACTTGAATGAACACCTCTATCCCGCTAAAATAATAATAAAAATAAAAATAAAAATAAAAATAAAAATAAACAATTCTATAGAAAAGATCAAACTACTAAATTCTCAAGCAAAGTTTAACATTCCGAATTAGATTAGAAACCTACCCATAAAAGCCTTACTTAAATACAAAAATATTCCGTACTGGAAAAAATCAAAGGAAAAAACACCCCACCCCTATCACGTCCATCTAAGAAACTCAAAGGAAGACAGCCTGGCCACTAGATTAAAGATAATACATAACAACAGATAACAACAGACACCCATCAATCAAGTAATAGCTAAGCATGCTACTGTCCTAAAAATTCTTAAGGTCAACAAACAAGATGGGTTCCCTAATCACAAAGAACCCACACACACACACACGCAAAACTGATCAAGTAATCAACCCCCCACACACCACGTTCTTCGAAATTCTAACCAAAAGATATACCCGACCAATCAAAACGTACATTCTAACAGATAATGCCATTAATCAACCATTTAGCATTTACACACCAAGTTCTTCAACAGTCTAACGGTCAACACAAAAGACATATTCCCTTAATTATCAATAACCCCAACCAACCCCACAACAATAATGAACCAAATATAGGCCGCGGATGATTTCAGTTCTTGCCCATTCCTCATGATGAGACGTTGGATGTCCAACGTCGAAACAAACATATGATTGTAGAGGACATATATAGAAAAAATTATGTACATGTTCTAAAACATAATTTATAATAGATATTCACAGCTATATACATTATATATCAAGCACTGTTTTAAATTAATGTTTTGGACGGTGAAAAGAATTCATTCTTCGTTCTGTACTAACTCGGGTATATATATATATATATATATATATATATATATATATATTCTTTCCTTAAAAGTTATTTTAGTGGATGCCCATATTTGAGTATGCAATCCGTTTTTTATTTATTAAACAGTATATTAATTTTTTTGGTATAGCAGCCTGAATATCCGAGAAATCTAATTAAAGAAAAATATACGCTCCGCAGAGGAAAACATCGTTAAATCTGACGTGTTTAATTCCAACTATACCAAAGTGCGTCGATGATCAAAGAAATTTAAAAATAACTTTAAAGTCAAATTAATGAATAACACTATCCATCCTTTAGAAATATATATATATATATATATATATATATATATATATATATATATATATATAAATTTCCAACCAAGGCTATAGAATCAAATCTGTCCTATTATTTAACCCATAACTGGAGAGAAGAGACAGATTAATACCTTTCCCAAGGATATTTGTGCGTAAGTGAATGCAAGGAATTCAACTGCAATTCGAACTCGGTTCCTCGATTTGTCGTTCTGTGTCGATATCCACTGCAATAATTTATAAAAGCATAACATCACTAAACAAAAATATTCATGTTTCAGAATAATACAGTTCTTCAGGTGATATGTGAAAATAAATGGTGAAAATGAATTATTTTTAAGATATAGGATTAATTCATGGTTATTAAGAAAATTAGGCTGTGGCAGTTGGAGAAAATGATTTAGGTGTGTCAGAATTGCTCAATCAAAAATGAGAATTATGTAATTATGGTGTTTCAATATTTGGGTCATGAAAAAGGGAAGGATGGCTTGGATCTTGAGATGTCACTTTTTAATTTTGTCTGGGTTAGATATATAGTGGGAACTTGTAGACAATAATTTTTAAAAAGCGATTGGATTTTAGGGTCTTTTTTTAATGAACAATAGATTTATTTTACTACTATCTCATGATTATAAAGGCTAGGAATGTTTCGGTTAGAATTAGGATTAAACAATTATGGTATACTTAGTTATATTGTATTAAAAACAACAATTAATTATCGAGTGGGTCATTTATTTTAGCAAAATAGATTTTTTTAAATTTTTTTGAGTTATAAGTTATAAATGAAACATCGTAATTAATAAAATTTTAAAGAAAATTATTTTGTCTGAGTTAGGTCCATAATGGAACCACACAATTATTAAATATGTAAATATTTTTAACAGCTAGTTGGATTTGTTTAAAACTAGTTCATGAGTAAATTGGCTAAAATATTTATGTTAGAATTAGGATTAAATAATTATTGTATATTAAAGTATATTGCAGTTAAAAAAAATTTTCACGTATTGTGTGGGTCATTTATTTTAGTAAAATACTTTTTAATTTTTAGTTATATTAAAGCATAAGTTATAAATGAAACATTGTAGTTTTTTATAAATTAAAATAGAACTATTTTGTCTGGGTAAAAACATTGTGGGAACATACATTATTCAAATGGGCAGACAACAATCTTTAGCAGCATGCTGAACTTCAGAATTTGTTTTTTAATTAGATTTAGTAATATATCATGAGTAAAACGGGTGGAATGTTTAGTTTAGAATCAGAATTTTAATAATTATGGCATACTAAGAAATATTTTATAGTTTAAAAACAAATTAGGTATTGTATGGGTCATTTATTTTGATAAAATACTTTTGAAGTTATATCGAAGCATAAGTTATCAATGAAACATTACAATTAATTAAATTTTCAGGTATTCCTACTAACTAGTCTTTTAAAATTCAACTGACAAGTTCTGTCTAATTTCCGATTAAAATGTGTACATCAGGATAACAATTGTTGATAAACTGTCCAAAATTGATAATGGTTCTATTTTGCTCACCTATTTTTGATTGATGTGTGGGTGGTGCAATCATCGCGGAATGGGAAATTAATTGCTAGAAAAGAGTTTCACTGTGTCGTACTAAACGGTTTTTCATGCAAGAAGATATCTTACACATTTATAAATATATAATTCATTCATGCATTTAACATCGGTACGATATATAATCCAGAGCTCCTACTATATAGTTGCTAAATTTGAAGAAGAATAATCAATATTATCGATTCTAGCCCGGAATTATGGGCTTCAGTTACTTTCCTCACGCCGTAATGTAGCTTTCCTGAGCCTTTTCTATTAACATCTTTATTGAAATTATTCTGATAAACTTTCCTCTTTCACACTTATATTTATTAATTTCAAGTGCAGTACAAGATTAGCGGCAATTATTTTAAAGTTGAAATCGCGAGAGGTAACCATAATTCCTCTGCTAGCAGTCTCCTCTCGCACTTCTCGCTTGTGGAATTCTCTTGCGGAATATTGCTTTTCAGATAACTTTGATCTTTATAAATATGACTGCAATGACAATCATTTCCTGTATTCTTAATACTTGTTTTCTTATTGTCCATTCTTTTTAAGAATGCTTTAATAAAGGAATGAAAGGAATAAAAAAGAAAGAACAATCTGCATAAATTTTTGTGATGATGAGTTATAATTTACGGTATTTTAATAAGAACTATTATCCTCATTTTTGTTATTTGTCTACACTTCTGCGATGAGTTATTATTTGAACTATTCACATTATTAGGATTATTGTTCTCATCTTTCTTGTCATTTTCACAAATTTTCGGCCGTTGAACGCCCCGGCTCTCATCAGGTGCTTAGAATTTCGAACCAAACCCTTTCTTTACGGTCACTGAGGTATTTTATTATCATTCATTGTACAAAGCCACAGGTGGTAGTCTTGAGCTGTCTCCCTTTAACCAAATTTTTTAAGTAGCTGGTATTGTACTCACAATTCTTGGGTCAAGTCACTGAAATTAATCACCGCCTATATCCACTGAGCCATGTGTCCTTGATAACAACAGCAAGTGAATTTCTGGGACTTACTGTTTCAGTAACTATTTTTTAACATTTTCAATATATATATATATATATATATATATATATATAGGTTGTAGAGTGGCTGATACACCTGCAGTACTCTCAATCGTTTAATGGCGCATGGCCTGAAATAGTCAATTTAAGTAAAGAATAGTAGCTTCGATGAGTAATATTCGAGTGTCATTCGAGTTATTTTTCGGATTGATTACTTCGGCAACTGTTGTGATCTAAACCCCTTCAGTCTCTGTTGCAAGTACAGTCTCGTCTGTCATTGCAACTGTTGTACCGTTCTGTGTATATCAATTTAGCAATGGATATTGTGCTGAAGAATAACGCAGCACACTTTCGCTGTGCATCACATCTCCCTCGGCAATACAACAATATCTATAATAATTATTGTTAATCAGTTTTTTTTTGTCATAACTGAAATAGGCTAGTACACAAACGTTCTCAATGCATGTATATTGTAGTGCTTTTGAATGTTTTTCATTTTGAAACGAATTATTTTCGCAACCTAGGTTTCAACCTTAAGGTATCTTCTAATGATTTAATGTAGCTAATTTTGTAACGTTTTCAAACTTACAACAAGAAATTTTACACACGTGCAACTGGAATATTTGTTCAATCTAATGTTTAACTTAGACGTAAAATCTAAAATAGGGCAATATTTTTTTAAATTAATTAATAAACACTTCTTAAAATTCTAATAAAATAAAATATTCAATAGAAATTCCATTGAATTAATTTATAGCTGTTCAAGTAATTTAGATAATTACAGAAATACAAAACGACAGAAAATAAAAAAATAACGTACTACATAATATTAATAATAAGAATTATAGGGACAAAAAGAAATGCCCACTTGACAGAAGCAGAAGTACATGATACAGCTGGACAAAGAAAAGCATATTTTAGATCTACAAAAGGTATTCTTAAAAACACATATAATAACCACAAATCTACATTCAAACTGAAAAACCATAAAAATTGTACAAAACTAGCTAAACATGTGTGGAAATTAAAATAAAAATAAATAAAATAAAATAAAATAAAAGGAAAAAAGGTAAAGAGATTGATATGACGTGGAGTATAATTTTTAAAAAAAATCTTCACAAACAGGGATGATGCATGCAGATCATGCCAGGGAGAAGATTGGCCATTATATTGTTATCAGAACAAAACATAATTGCTAAATAGAAGATCAGAAATAATGTTCAGATATATTCACACCAGAAAATACACCCTAGGATCATAAAAACCTGGATGAAAGAGTTTAAGATTCTTAAGTAACTCCTCCCTAATTTTGAAAATTTTCAGTTGTTTAAAAATTCCAGTCGCGCGTTGGTAAAAATACCTTTGTACTTTTGAAAACGTTAAGAAATCAGTTATGAATCGCGTAAAGATATCGATATAAGTTTTGTTTCTTTTCAGTAGATAAATTATATAAAATTTGTCCAATTTTTTTATTTATGAAAGCACTTTTGGCTATACTATTAGCCACTATAAGGCATGAAAATTATTTTGCTTTTAACTAAAAACACGGATTGTTTTATTTAAGCATCGAGTGTCATATGAATGTTTAATATTCCAAACACGTGCTGTTATGTTTTCCAAATATTTGCTGAAAAAAATTATAGGATCACATGAAAAATCATATAAAACAAAAATTGCTGCTTAAATATAGAATTTTTGAATATATGTATATTTATATAAGTGAATATGTCTATATATATATATATATATATATATATATATATGCACTTATATGTGTGTGTGTGTGGGTTTGTTCACCCTTCATGTTTCTGTATTGACCTATCCAAATCCTAAGCGTTTTCTAGGACTTTTAGCAATTAATTGCTTCCCTGTTTTCCCTTTTTTATTGTTCTCTCATGTTAATAGCGTTTTTATTAAGTCTAGTAAAAATATGTGAACAAAACCTTTAATATTTAACTCTATACACAATTTCGTACGCATGTTTTCACTGTTGCAGCAGAAATTTCATATATATATATATGTATATGTATATATATATATATATGTTATATATATATATATATATATATATATATATATATATATATATATATATATATATATGAAATTTATATATATATATATATATATATATATGTTTTTTTATGTTTTGAGATAGAATCTCGTCATCAGGCAATGTTGGATGTTGGTTGTGAAAATGATTACATTTATATTTACATGTAAATCGTTTTCTCTGTCGCAATGTACATTAATTCATAATTATATATATATATATATATATATATATATATATAATTATGAATTAATGTACATTATGACAGAGAAAACGATTTACATGTAAATATAAATGTAATCATTTTCACAACCAACATCCAACATTGCCTGATGACGAGATTCTATCTCAAAACATAAAAATTTCCGTGCCGCAATCTACATTTAAAAAACAATTATATGATTATATCAAAGTCTACAATATTTATTGTATTGAGCAGAGTTTATATAAAAAACAAAATAAATGCCAGGGGAGCCAAAATCATAAAACCTTGAATTTTCTTCACCTGGATATAAACGGATGAGATGTTGAAATCTTTTCGGCATTCCTCAAAATCAAACAAAATGACCGAGTATTAAATTTTGGGGGAAAATATTTTTCTGTGATGTTTTGAACTTCTTAATTCTTCGCTTGCATCTAGTTTATGGATGTTGCGGCCCAGGCACTGCAGCTCTGGTAGTTTTTGACAAAGTAACCTGCCCAAATACATCCCGCTTAAGGCTGGTTTTGAACTCAAATGTTTCTGTCTCCTACAATAGATACGAACCCAAAAATCAATATGCTGTGTACTTTGCTCTGTTACCCATAGCTGGGTTACCTTTTTCCCTATACAATTTCCTCAATACATCTTTTAATATATATATATATATATATATATATATATATATATATATATATATATATATTAGAGAAATTTAAGAAATTGCTCGTAACCGACTTATTTAAATTTATTTGTTTGAACGTTATTGTTAATGGATACTCATATTTGAGTAAATAGTCTGTTTGTTTTTTTAATAAACATTACATCTTAATTATTCACCGGCATTTCCACGGTGTATAGGTGTATGTAGTTTCAAATCCTGTCGGAAGATATTTTCCAAACATTATTTCTCAAACGTTTAGGCCAGTGGACAATTAAAATGTACGGTTTAATCATAGAAAAAATAAGCTATCCACTCAAATACGAGTAATTATTAAAAATAATCTGCAAACATTTATATATATATATATATATATTAAATAGCAGTTTTATTATAAAATTTGCAGATATATTTTGAAAGCTGTTGAAAACTTCAGAACGGGATAGCTGGGTCCTTGACATTCCAAAAAGTAAAAATCGGAATTTAAAAACGGTCTGACGATATCACTTTTAATGCTTCTAAAGTTTAGATTTTCAAGCTTTAGTTATTATCAAAGAAAGAAATTAATCAAAATTCAAACTTTATCGTGAGGCTGCCTTGCAGCTTTGGGAATTGACTCGAATGTTATTGTATGTTTTCCCATAAATGTGCTCTTATTATTTGAGTAAGGTAGAGCGCCATCTTTGGAATATTTATACAATTAGAGATGTCTATTCTAGAATTATAAGAGATGTACTTGCATTGACTAAATATGATTTCAAAATTTTGTAACCATTTAAAATGAAGTTTTAATGGGTGTTATTACATTATCCACCCTAGACTAGGGAGTCAATTCTATCCTGTTATTTATTATTGTAATTTGTTATGTTTTATTTTTGCCTCATATTTTACTGTACAGATCATTAGTGAGAAAAACTAAATGTGAATAGCAAAGAAAGAGTTGTAGTTTTATATCTTGTACCTTTTTTTTGTTTTTGTTATTTCGAAAAGCACAATCTACAACAATCCTAACAATTTCCTTTCTCATTATAATTCTATAAGTCATATTGAATGTATTTGATATCTCAGAATTGAGAATATATCGGTCGTGCGAAAATACATGTTTGAAATCACAGTGTATATCTGTTGTGGGATCCAGACTCTACCTCAACATGGACTCACCCACTGCTATATTAATAGGTGTGTGGTAGCAGTAAGAGTGCGAGGAGTGAGTGAGAGGAGATCAGCGCACGACTGCACTCTACTACCAAGGACTATACTGGATACATAAGCTCTACTTATTTGTACCTTCTTCTTTTGTAACCTCTTCTGTAATACGTCTTTCTTTAACCTACACCTCGTGTTCCGTGTTATACTTCCGTGGACCCACATTTGCCTCCACATCAATATTATAAGGATATTGAACATAGAATATGCTGAGCTAAGAGCACTTTCGGACAATAACAGAAGTTGCCAGAAAACCCACACATTAATCTAAAATCTCGTGTCATGTTCTCAAATAGTCTCGTCAGATCGAGATTTGTATGTACGTTATGAACAACACTACTCGTTTAGAAATAGTTAAACTATCAGCTGTAAACAACGGCTTTCTCACATCGATGATTAAAAATATCTTCAGGCAAATGAATTCCGTACATCCTAGCTGAGATCATTCTTCTTCAAACCTCGTGAAATAAAACGAAAATTCAAAATAAACTTTGTCAAATAAGAGAATTAACATCATGTGAAAACTTTAAACAACAATTAAAACAGACACCAAATGTGCCTCGTGTACAAAATAATGACACGATGAAGATGTTGATACCTCATTACTGGAAAGAGCGATAAGATTTAAAGGAGCTGAGAAAACGATTTTTCTGAAAAATTGTTTTAATAGAAATTTTTATAAACTTAAAATAGTAATGGCTGCTCTTTCAATGAATACCGAATGTTTCCATATAAGAACACGGATAACATTGCTCTCTCTCTCTCTCACTCTCTCTCTCTCTCTCTCTCTCTCTCTCTATATATATATATATATATATATATATATATATATATTCGAAACATATATTGTGAAATATAACAGACAATGAATGTATATTAGATTTAGTAATGAACCGTTCTAAACATAGTATTTTGGCTTCAATTTCAATATTGAAAATAAATACAAAAATTGTTCAACTTTTGGATATTTTTTTATTATACTGGTGATAAGCTTTCGGTTCACATGTGTCATCTTCAGAGAGGTTACAGGGACGTTAACATAAAGACATCCACTATCAAAAATGATATTATGTTGTGTTCACATAAAATATTGCTACGCCATGATAACAGTCCCCGAATAGCAGACGCAGCTCGTAAATTTGTTATGCTGTTATTTGACGTCATACCACGTGAGAGACCGTTTATATACTCAAGTTTTGTTACAAATGACAGTCACGGTGCTCTGGTTACGTTTTTAAAAAATATTTTATGTGATCTTATATAACGGCGAGCATATTATGGCCGTGTTTATAGCTGATATTGTTGAGTATTGGCATTGTTTTTATTAATAATGCTTCCATTATTTTTAGCATTTTTTACATGTGGTATATGCTTTTATATTCGTATTATCAACGAGTATGTTTTAGATAGAGTTTAGTAGGTCTCCATGTGTATTGAAATGAAACCTAATATATATTTTATGTTAGACGATTTCGGCGTGGATAAAATTACACAACTAGTAATTGAAATCTACAAATTTGGCCATATACTAGAAGACCTAAGTAGATCGATTTTTATAGCACTTTCTACGAAGGCAGACACAAAGGAATGTGAACTCCACTGAACTTATCCGAATTCTGCGGGCAACTAAATTAGGCCAGAGATAGGACAAGAACAGTGTGGTTTCGTCAAGGACACTGTTACAAGGAACGCAATATTTGTGCTTAGAATATTATCAGAGAGGGTAAAAAAGATACAGAAGTACTTTTACCTGTGTTTTATAAACTACGCAAAGGCATTTGACTAAGTACGTCAGAAAGACTTGATAGAGATGCTTGGCAACCTGAAAATATTCGGGAAAGAAATTAGAGTAATCAAGAATCCATATTAGCAGCAATCCTCCTGCATACAAACAAGAAACAGGTTCAGCAGATAAAGATAGAAAGAGGTGTAAAACAAGGTTGTGTCTTCTCGCCAGATCTATTCAACCTATACGGCAAAGCAATTCTGAGAGCGCTAGAGTCATGCCAGGATTCGTCATTTGCGACTATAATCTGAACAATATAAGATAATCAGATATTACAGCGCTGATAGAACACAGAGAAAAGAAACTGCAAGACCTACAGAAGGCAGCTAAAGAAATCGGAAACAAAGGAATACGTATAAACTACATGACATCTGAATGCATGGTCATCAGTCAAAAGAGGATTCCAAAATGCTAACTATAGGCCAAAGATACTAAAATCAAACAAGTACGGAAATTAAAATACGTGGGACGTGTTCTGGAATCCGAAGACGTATTGGCATTACCAAGAATGCATTCCAGGATTCCAAGATTTTTGCTGGAAACGGAGTACTAGATTGTGTTGTTATGTCTGTCCTTCAATATGGCAGCGAATGCTAGACAATCTCATCACATATGAAGAAAAGTCTTCAAGCGACAGAATTATTGTTCTACAAAAATGATGCTGAGGGTACCAGGGACAGAACATGTTAGCACCACCGAGGTTTTTGAGATGATGGAAATGAAAAAAAAAATGAAAGACATGCAATGAGGAAGAAGGGTTTGGAGAATCTGATACTCAGAGGACAGATAGAGACAAAGAGAGAGAAACAGGAGAATGCAACGCTTAACAACGCTTAATATTCGATGGACTTGAGCAAATGGATGGTAGAACAGGGCTTTGTAGAGGTAACAGTAGAAAGGGTATTAAGAGCTAAAAGTGGTAGGGAGATGTGAAAGCCCTGATCGTCTACGTCCTGAAGAGACACGGCACATAGAAGTAGAATATATTTATGGTTAATGTGCCCATTATTAAGAACACAGCGTACGTAATTACGCACAAAAAATTTTCCACAAATAAAGGGAATTGAGATCTTTTAATTTTCTTTTTTCAAAATTAATGTTTATTACTATCATTATTAACTACCTGATGAGACATTGTTCTTTCAGTGATGAAATAAAATGTACAGTTTTGTAGTAAATTGTAATTTGTACATGTTCTGAACTATAATTTATAATAGATAGATAGATAGATAGATAAATAGATAGATACTTAATATTTAAGATAGAGTGTTTGGACATGGAAATGGACGTACTGCCTGTTGCCTACCATGTTTCCAACATAAACGTTCAATGAATATAATTTGGACGGAAAGTGATGATCTCTATGTCCAAGTTGTTTATATTTGCAAACGCTGTATGAACAATATTGGAAGGGAACAGTATTTTGTTACGTGTTAATTGTAACAAAAGAAAAAAAATGATTAACCAAAACTCAGAGTTAATTCACAGACAAATATTTAATTTACAAAAAACATTAAATAAAAATATTTACAAATATACAGTTTTTGCATTAAAAAAGAAAAAAATGAGTTTACTACTGTCAGGCGAAGTGTTACGAAGCGGGAAGGAAAGGTAAGTTTCTGTGCCCAGTGAAGTTAACGAAGTAGTTTAAATGCAATACTTTTTGGAAATCCTAAAATGTGTATATAAAGTATAATTATTTCTTTGGTCAATGAAAGAGTCAAAAATATATATTTACTCATATAGTTCCATGAGGTTTTCTTTCAGGTTTTAGTTGGTCGGGAAATTTTCTTACAGATGCTTGCGGCTGGATATAAAATCCTTGAATCAAAGCCGTAGTTGATAATGTCAGCAAATCCTTTTAACAACTGACTACTCACTGCTCAAAACCTCTTTTTTATAGGGGCTAACAACTAATTTGCATATTCTAGAATCTTTTAGATTTCTTTTAATTTTACTGGAACATTCTGGCATCTTCAAAAACGTCCTATTCCTAATTTGTCTATTTTTACGACTACTTCATGAATTAAAACTTTTTTGTAATAACAAGTAGGACGCAATAAAGTCACTTACTACAACTTTTTAACAAATTATTAATATTATTTTTATATATAAATGCATCCTCGTAACAATATATATATATATATAGATGACGAATATATATATATATATACTCAGACCAATTTTCGAGGGAAAACTATGACTAAGTGGAAAAAGTTATCATTGTGACATGTTTCGTTCGTTAGGACGTCATGAGACATGATGTTTACTTTAATACGAGTACACATGCACACGAAGGAGTGTCATCGTTACACTCATCCAAATATTTCGGAATCTTTTGTAATTTCCTCAAATTGTTGTTATTGGAGCTTCCAGTGTGAATGTCAAGCAACACAACATGCTTTTTCCAGTTTTCTAACAGGTTAATTTTATCACAGACACCCCAAATGAAATTACAATACTATGCAGTCAACAAAATTAAAAAACAACTAGCGCGCATGCGTGAAATTAAAAATAAAAATGGCGGCAATTTACGCATCGAACCCTTTAGTCTCCGATATTATATTAAACAGGATACATTGTTACGATCTCTCATAAAAGAAGATTACCAAAAAGTTTGTTTCGCTCAAATTTCAGTGTATTCTGCTAAGTATATAAAGTGTATAGACGATTTCACAATGTTAATCCTGATGCATGGGCGGATAAAAACCATAAACTTAAGAAAAGATAAAAAGAGTGTGAATACATAATAAATTGCGGTTTGAAGATAAGACATGGCAGAAAATGATACGGTCACCATCGTCATGGATGTATTTTTCCATGGTCGTTTTATGTAAATGTTTGAAGTTATGAGAATAGTTTATTTTTTAAACACCTATCGCTCGGTTCGCACACCTCCCTTGGTTTTCAAATAGGAGTAGAGGTTTATCCTTTTTTCCTTCTTTTTAGAATAGGATTTCTTCCGGTTCCTCCTAAAGTTTCCCTGTGCCTCTTCTATAAAATCTTTCACGGCTTCTGCTCCGATGAACTTAGATCACTGGCTCCCCCAGGTACGAATTTGCACAAGATACTAGATTAGCAATTAGGTCCCACCCTTTTACAGTGAAACCGATAAAATGTAACCGCAATTTCTACTCAAACAGCTTCTTTTCTCGCACTTCCCGCCTGTGGAATTCCCTTCCGCATACTTGCTTCTCCGACAGCTACAATCTCAAGTGTTTTAAATGTAAGGTCAATATACACCTCCTAACACACTAACTTGCACCCATTATCTCAAACACTCTTCCTATGTACCTCCTTACTCGCCTATCACCCTCCTTCTGACATTTCCTATATCCAATCGCTCTCTCAGTCCCTTCCCCTATGTAACCCTCAGCGCGCAATAGTGGCAGTGGTATGCCTTTCTTGGGGTGAAAAAAAGTTTCTTTCATTGTTTTTCACTCCAGTAGTCTCTTTCGTTTTAGGAGAATTATCACCTTGCTTGATTTGAATTGATTAAAATCAAAACAAATAATAGAATTTGTCAAAAATGTGAATCTTGGACATTTTATTCTGAGAATAACACAGACAATGCATGCGACAAACGAGGATGCTTTAAGAAGCATGGGAAATACAAAGGAAATCTTGCTACTAATCTGGGCGAGACAGATTTTGGACACACATAATATGGAAAGGCGGTCTGTAGAATCTAAATTTCAAATGAAAACAGGGAGTAACCTCATTTACACTATTTATATTTGGAATATTATCCTCATCTTTATTATATTTATTACAAAGCTTCGGCCGTTGTACTCTTCAGACTTCATCAGATGTATATGTCACGGCATATACCTGATGAAGGCCGGAAGAAACAAGGCCAAAAATGGTGTGATAGTAACAACAAATTTTTAAAGAGTGTAAATAATGATCATTCATGATCCCAGAAATTCATAAAACGAGTAACATACTTGAGATGTTTGAGCAACTGAAGGACAGATCGTGAATGAATAAATACTGAGGGGTAGCATAAATTTTTAAAAAGCCGTCGAAAATCATGATTCTTTTATGTTCTGAAGAGTTATTTCAGATAGATAGATAGATAGATAGATAGATAGATAGATAGATAGATAGATAGATAGATAAGGATAAGTACATAGATAGATAGATAGATAGATAGATAGATAGATAGATAGGGATAAGTATATACATATACAGAGAGAGAAAGAGAGAGAGAGAGTGTGTGTGTGTGTGTGTGTGTGTGTGTGGTGTGTGTGTGTGTGTGTGTGTGGGTGTGTGTGTGTGTGAGTGTGTGTGTGTGTATTTGTGTGGTGCTAACGTTTTGATAGCCATGATTAACATTACTTAATTTTTGTGTATTTTTATATAACTTTTTGTTCAGACATGTTTGAAATTGAAGTCCTCTTCTAACCTGACTTGACATTACTTTGTTTAATTCATTCGTTTTATTTCCTATACCAATAAATCTGAAGATTTACATTCAGAATGTATGACTTATGCCGATCTCAAATGATATATTTCTGTTCGCCTTAGCACAGAGATATTAACATTAAAATCAAAATCACCACTAAAATGTCCGTTTAAGTCTTAAAATGAAAAGATTTCCCATGAGTAGCCATTAGAAACTTTCAAATAATGCCCGCCAGGGATTTGAATAACCACTGATGCAAGGAAAAGTTAATAAATCAGAAACGGAATTTGAAAAATACGACAAAAAGAAATCCTTTTTTTAATTTTGTTTTTTACTCTGGGCGTTAATTTCAATTTACGCAGACAATTATAAAGGCGAACTTATTACAGCATTCAGCCTACGAAAAGGAGGTGTCGAAATGTTCTTGAGCTTTACGAGCCACGATTACAGCGTTGAATGAAAATGAGATTGCAAGCTGGAGCTCATTACTATACAGCTTTCTGAATCTGTCTACCGATACATATTCTGCTATCTACTGTGTGTTCAATTACTATGCAATGTAACGTTGTAAAGACTCGGCAATCTTTTCGATAATCGAACACATAGAACCGCCTGCCTGCATCAGAATATTCGCAAAGCTAATGAAAGCTACGAACTGTTGTGGAGTAGTTTTCGCCCTAAAGGTTATAATCGTGCTATATCGGTTGCTAATCGACTTAAGGCACCCAACATGTTAGGAACTTGGTAATCTTCCACAGAAAGTACGGTTTTACCCAGAATTGAAACCCGGCCGAATTGGCGTCAGTCGGCTATTCTACCTCTGAGCTATGGGCGCTCGGTAGAAGGAGGCAGACTTTTTAGCGTATGATGTATCATATGCCAGTAGTTAGTGCTCTAATTCATTACTGAATGAGCGATGCGTAAGTGCTAGAGTAAATACTGTTTTTTCAAAGTCTACCATTCTTCCACAGTGCTCAATCAAGCCATATATAGTAAAGTTTTGTAATTTACTTGAAGTATTGCGTAAAATAGTTGTATGTGTTATGTCTTGGAGGCTGTCACAATGCGTTGAATGAAGTAAAGGACGATCGGGAGGTGTTTGTATGACCTGTTTAATATTTCGAGACTATAAACTCATCATCAGAATGGCAGAGAAATCCTTATAATGACCGTGCTTTTAGCTGCTCAGCTATGAATGGCTGGCTTTATCCACTGCTGCTGTACGTGTGTGCGTGTGTGTATGTGTGCGTGTGTGTATAATCTCAGGTTAGCTTGCTGATAAGAAGGAATAAAACAACTAAAGTAATTTAGGATAATTGATTTTATTAATATTATTAGTTGGATGTGCGTTGTAGTGCAGTGGATATCGGCTCGGAACGAGAAATCGGTGAGCTGAGTTCGAATTCCAGCTGAATTCCCTGCATTCACTCGCGAGCAAATACCCTTGGAAAAGGTATCAATCCGTCTCTTCCCTCCAGTTATGGGTTAATAAAATATATCCTTGGTTGGCAACCAGTCTACTGCAGAAACTAATGGCAACCTACTGCAGGATAATCTTCTGCCCAGTCAGTCATGTCTCTTTCGAAACATGATCGCCCAAGCGTGTCACCTATGACACTTAACTGAATATTATGAAATTAATCTTAAAATTATGACTGCTTTAATACTAAACCAATTGGGCTAATTCTCACTTAGATGAGAAATTTTAAAAAAATCTAGAATTAAAGTGAAAAATGATATAAAGAACGAGATTTGTTATTATATATATTTTGTAGTGTAGAGCTAATAAGGGGAGATAAAATAATTATTTTAGGGGAAATAAATTTTAGATTAATTAAAGTTAAAATTTATGGCCTTACAAATATCAAACGATTAGACTGGTTCTTGTCAAGGACCTCTAGGTTGATAGCAGGGGCAGCCGACCAGATATGGCAGCAGTATTTAATGCAAGGGCGGATGGTAGATTTATATCAGTGAAGGATTCTTTCAGACAGGAAAAACTTTCTGGCCCTATACAGAGAACCTATTTTCTTAGCAGCGGATTTACCTATGAATTCGATATAATCGTTCCCTTGAGGTCTTTGTGCGATTTGAAAGTAATGAATGGATCAGGTCAAACAATTTTCCAGTTATACCATAGCCTCGCAGCTTGCGTAGAAGGCCAGCATGCCAGCATGGAGATGTCTAGAGCAACAGTTCGAGCTTCGCCGTTCTTGTCGAGAGCCTGGTGTATAGACTCAATGATCGTCGTGAGCATATCGACAGTAGACCAGGTTTGTCAGAGAATAGACTGTGGGCTGTGAGATGTTGAACCACCTCGGCGTTGATGATGGCTTCGAAGAATTTGCCGAAAATCGGTAGTAGGCAGATAGGACGAAAATTAGCGGGTACAGAGGGTTCTTCAGTATTTTTATATATAAGAACCACGGAGGAGGAATTCCAGCAGGCATGGAAGCAAGAAGCAGAGAGGCATTAGTTAAATAGTTTAGAGAGAACAGAGGATAGTTCAGGGGTACATATTTTAGGACAATAATTGGTATTCCATCACCATCGCTCACTTTAAGGCGGTCAAATTTTGAAATTATTTTAGAGACAACCGAGAGGGTAATGTGTATGTCAGTCAGTTGGGTCTCGGTTCGGGGTGGGAAGTCGGGTACAGATATTTCAGATTAGTCTAGTGGCGCGTTGGTGGAGAATTTCCAAGCGAAGCACTCAGCCTTGCCTATTGAAGTGAGGAGGGCCTCAAATTCGTTGATTAGAGGGGGGATTGAAGGCTTGCTGCTGTTCACCATATATATATATATATATATATATATATATATATAGCCTGAAGATTGCGATCAAGCGTGAAATAAATTGTGGCCTCTAAGTATCGGATCTTATATTTTCATGGGCTCTACCCCTGATAGTGCACATTTCTACACATAAATATATCATATCTCAATACTTTTATTATATATGATCTATTACACACACACACACAGACACACACACACACACACACACACACACACATATATATATATATATATATATATATATATTACTTATTACTTTAGAACATGTGAAAAACTTCCAATTACAACAAAATTGTACATTTTGTTTCGACATTGAAAGAACAATGTCTCACGAGGTAGTTAACAATGATATGTACTAGATCATATGTAGCATTTTGTATTACGTTCTAAGTTAATTTCGTGAACTAGTTTTTCATTGTCCGAGATTTCATTTATTACTATCAAAATCAAATTATTTTTTAATGAATAACGCTTTCATAAAGTCATGCTTTTCACCTTCTGCTCTGTATTATCTTTACAACTTTGATGAGGCAAAAGCCGGGCTGCAGCTGGAGAATCATCACGTATCACTTAATACCACTTTTTTTCAGGCAATTGATTGTTTAGTACCTTCTTAAATGTCCGAAAAAACTCGAGCAGGCATTTGAATTTCAGGTCACTATCAGGCGCATTCAGTCATTTGATTCGCATACCAGCTGGTAATTTTTATATCTACTCTTCTAAAAATCAACGATGCAAGATTATATATGATTAGTTAATAACAAGTGCAATAAGAAGTATTTAATTGCTACTACATGTCTTCGTTTCTTGTGGCAGAATGAATTATGCAGCTTCGGCGTAGTCTGCATGATCCCGAAAAATCAGTGTAGTATTTTACTTTTCAGTAATGTTCGCAATGTACAAGGCCCGGGTGCAACTCGAGGTAGTGAGATACTTTAAGGTGTAGTTTCTATAGATAGGATGGTAAGAGAACGGTTAACTCTATCTTGAGCAGGTTAAGATTGTAATAATCGGGAAAGCATCTCGAGATTCTGTTCTATAGAAAGTGGTTCGCAGGAAGGTTTATTTTTCGCCAATGGAATATGTAAGGATTGTGGGTGGTTTTCTACTATGTAAGTGTTATGGCGGGTACTAGACGTAAAGGTAAGACCTGGGGGAATCAAGTGATATAGTACGTTCGAATAATTTTCATAGTAGTGGCGATAGAGCAGTGAGAAACCTGCCCGTGAGAGAGAGGTTGCAAGGCGGGAAATAGTTCTCCAAAGCTTTTGAAGTCTATCAAGCCCGGAAAGGAGAGATCTGGGCGGCTCTTGTCCAAATATGTCAACAGTACTCCATTTGCAGCCTGATCCGGCTCTTATAAAGATAAAGAATAGCATGAAAAATAGGTTAACATTAATTTATGCGGTAGACTGGTTGCCAACCAGGGCTATAGAACCCAATTTTACTGTTATTCAACTGAAATTCAAAGACAAAGGATAGACTGAGATGTCTGGTTCTTAGTGGAACAGTCCAGGGAGCCGATCAATTTATCCAAATTTATAGCAATAGATTGTATATAAGAATTTCACTTGAGGTCGTGTGTGTGTTTGAGTCCCATCATTCTCTCAAGGCACGGAACTTCCTCTAGGAGGCATCCATTTATCTTGACTGGCTTTATCATCTATTTTAGTGCCATACTTGATACGCGCTTGGACTATAATGCCTCGGAGGAGAGATGACTGACTGGGCAGAATATTATTCCGCATTAGGTTGCTATTAATTTATGCAGTAGATTGGTTGCCAACCAAAGCTATAGATCCCAATTTGTCCTGTTATTTAACCCATAACTGGAGGGAAGAGAAGAATTACTATCTTTCCCAAGGGTTTTTGCGAGTAAGTGAATGCAAAGAATTCAACTGAAATTCAAAGGTAAAGGATAGCCTGAGATGTCTGGTACTTAGTGGAACGGTCCGGTTCACACTCCACCCACGTCTATTGAACAGGTGTAGAGGCTCATCCCTTGTTCCCTGTTTAGGATGTAGTTTCCGGCTTTCTCTTTTCCAATCTTTTCACTCTTACGTAGCCCCCTGCGCAACAGTGGCCTTACCGCCTTGCCCGCGGTGATATGATTAATATATATATATATATATATATATATATATATATATATATATATATATATAGCGATGGATTGTATATAAGAATTTCACTTGAGGTCGGGTGTGTGTTTGAGACCTAACATTCTCTCAAGGCACGGAGCTCTCTGTTGGGGGCATCCATTTATCTTGACTGGCGGTATACGTACTTAATAAAAAGGGTATTAATTGCTTTCGATTTCTTGTCTGTTATTTACTCTATGGTGACTTATTTGGTAATATGTGTATGCGCGCTTTGTAAATGATTATATCACAAGAATAAAAACATTGTAGGCTCAAAATAGAAGTCCTTTTTTTCATAAAGCATCGCCATTTCTAGGAGGTCTTTCGGTTTTCTCTACGGATAATGACAAGTGGAAGCAGCAGTCTCGCAATTATTTTCAAAGCAAATATATTGAAGGCCGGCAGTGAAATCTTTTGTTGTTGCTTTTTAAATTTTCTCTCACTTAATTATGCCTATTGTCTTATTAGATTAATTACGCGTCTGGCTGTAGGAAACACCTGCTTTCAATCAGCGAGTCGAAAAAAAAGTAACCTAAATTCAGAAAATAATAATAGTTTAAGCGTGAAACCAAATCCTTGCTAATAGCAGCCAAAACAACGCAGGGAAAACATATCTAATTATACAAAAACCAAGATAGGTAAGAGACAAGAGAAAAACAAAGGTAGGCTATTTGAAGCTGTAAACGAGAAAATCAAAGATATTATAATAAAAGAAACCAGCTTAAGTATACCTGATTGGGTATGAATGTTGATCCACTGAGAATTGTGTTAGTCATTATGATTCACCCGGAGAAACCAGAGGTATATTTAAAAAACATAATATATCTGAGAGTGAAAATCACTAACTGAAATCCAAACGTTTCATTTAATTGAGAGAATAAGACCAGGTTAATTTGTTGTGAACATACATGCTGGAGTTCGCTGCTATGTCCAACCACAACATAAAATTGAAAATTTTGATAAGTATACTGACCACGCCAGAGAATTGAAGTAGATCCAGTTTAGAGTAGTACCGATCATAGTTGGAGCACAGAGAGCGATCCCGAAATATCGCGAGTAAAGCGGTTGTTTACATCCAATTACGAGCAAATATCCTTAAGAGATGTATGAATCTATATTCTTCCACAACTATGGGATAAATAGTAGAAATCTGAAAAAAAAATTATTTTTTTTCTGAAAAGTAGTTACTACAATATTAATTGACAATAAAAATAATTATTATTCTTAAAATACCTGTTGCCATAATAAATAAAACGCAAATGTTTGATAAGAAATCAATGAAACCTCGCGAAAAAGATTTGAGGAGCTTCGAATTTAAGCGTAAATTGAGACTCACTTGGCAGCGATTTCTTCGCTCTCTGGCCAAAGGTACGGGATACAACTGTAGTATATGTTCACATCGTCGTTAATCGTTATGGCAATATTAAATGTGGTTCTACAGAAGGATGCTGAGAATATCATGAACCAAAAATGGGAGCAACAACAATGGAAAATTTTAGAGAAAATGAAACCAAAAATGGAAACTAATTCTTAACATCAGGAAGAGACAGTTGAAATTTCTAGGGAATATAATGAGGAAAGAAAGCTCGGAAAATCTGATACTCACAAAACTGTTTGAATGCAAGTGGGACAGAGGAAAAGAATGCATAATCTACTTCGTCGATTTGAGTGGATTAAGGGCGGAACAAGGTTTAAAAGAAATAACAAGAAAAATAAAATTTATTAAGTTCTAGGAAGGACAGTCAATTGTTGAAAGCCACGTCCTGAAAGGGCACGGTACTGAAAGAAGAATATGAATATTAACTGCTTTCTGTTATGGAAATCATCAGCGTTTATTAACCGGGAAAGCCAGTGCAACTATCTGTTGACAGTTATAAATATTTATATCATAATCATTTTTAAACAAAATAGCTTCATCAAGTGCAGTCTTATCGCTCTTTTCAGTGTAGATGGATGCTTACTTCCTAGTCGTTTTTTCCCAGTCAGAGTAGAAATCCACATCTTTATTATGTCATTATTTTCTATTCGAGTTACATGTGGTATCTATTTTAGAGGTTGCTGCTTTGAAAATCTCCAAGTAATGTGAATTTCTGCAATTTAATGTAGTCATTTGTAATGTAGGTCAGAAGAAGGATGGTCCTCACTTACAGCTACAGGATGGAAGTCATTTTTAATTTTTGATTCGAAAAAGCGGCTGGGTATAGCTAACAGTTTCGATATTTCTAGATGAGTTTGGCGCCACTAATAGAAAAGGCGATTTCTTATGCATTTGTTTTGTTACTAGTTGCGGTACTGTAAGAAAAATACTCAAAACTACTTCAAATTCTTACTATCCTATAGTCAGTCAGTCAGTTAAGTGCTATACGTGAAACACGCTTCGGCGATCATGTCTCGAAAGAGACATTACTGACTGGGTAGAAGATTATCCCGCAGTAGGTTGCCATTGCTTTCTGCGGTAAACTGGTTGCCAGCCAAGGCTATAGAACCCAATCTGTCCTGTTATTTAACCCATAACTGGAAGGAAGAGACGGATTAATACCTTTCCCAAGGGTATTTGCGCGTAAGTGAATTCAAATGAATTCAACTGGAATTCGAACTCGGCTCCCCGATTTCTCGTTCGGAGCCGATATCCACTGCACCACAACGCACATCCCGCCTATATCCTTTAGTAAATTTGTTATAACAGACATATGCACCGTGGTATTTAAAGTGTTTAATATTTACTAATTCCACAGTTTCATTAACTAATTCGTTTTTTACAACTTATAAACCTTTTTTCAGGTTATTAAAAACCAGAAAATATTTTTAGATTGTGAAAATTTTTATTTAGTGTGAGGGAGGTAACAGTGGTTTAGAAATAAAAAAAAATTAATATTTAACTCATAGCTATTGATGAAGATGCGCATTCATCCCTTTTGCAATCGTATTTTTATGTGAGTGAATATAACGAACCTAACTGATATTGGAACTCAGCTCTTCAATTAAAAATTCTGAACCATTATCCATTACACCACCTGTACACCCAAGCTTAACAAGCGTTCTTCACATTGTTAACTTTGACGATAAATACATATTATGCAAACGCAATGGTAATAATTTTTTTGTATAAACAAATTTTAATGTAAAAGATCTTAATGCATAAAGCATTGATCATATAGATAAAAAGAATAGTCATTGGTCGGGAAAGAATCGAAACTTTGCTAAGAAAATGTTCGTGATTAAGTTTCAAATAATGTATTCACATACTTTTTGAATATACATTTTCTGTTACTAAGAAATTACGCTTCTACAAAGAGCATAATCAACTTGATCAAAAGGCACTTGCATATACACACACATAAGAAGACTTACTTGATATTCGTACACAGTGTTATACACATTGTTACATACAATAATATTAAGAAGCTGAAAATCTACGCTTTGCAACGGCTCACGCTCCATGATCTACGCCAGAAGACCCCATCACTGATCGGAAATGAATTGCATACATAAAATGGTACGAACTTATCGTAATAGAGTTCGATGCAGAGAGCACTAGGCCACAAATTATGCCGAGTGATAGCGCATAAAGCTTCCGGCTAATGAGAATTGGCCGCGTAGCACTGCGCATCTGTGGAATTTTTAATTACGACGAAAATGAACCATTAGCGTTGATCTAAAGAGAGAGGCGGGAAAATGACTTCTTTGAAAACTATGACGGCGTCTTAAAAACAAACTGCTCTTAGATGTTTTCTTTTTCTGATTGGTTTTATTTTATTCTCTTTTCCTTCTTTTGCTGTAATATAGGCTTTTTTTTCCTTTTCAGAATCGCTTTTTAATTAGAATGAGCGTCACGTGCACGCACACACACACACACACACACACACACACACACACACACACACACACATATATATATATATATATAATCATGATAATAATAACAATAATAATAATAACAATAATAATAATGCTATACTAATAATTGTTATAATATATTTCAGTTCGTCTCGAAAAACCCACCGAGAACAAACTCGGGGGAGAAAAAAGGGGAAGTAAAAAAAGAAACAAACTAAGTACTTGAACATAAGTCAAAATACTCGTAGGAAAGAAAAAAACTCCGAGACGAGAACCCTAACACTAAAGCGCTCAATACAATAGTAGAGCAAGAAATAAGAATAAATCTAAGTAAGAGCCAACAGACCTACCTAGGTTTCACCCTACGGCTCGTCAGCTAACAAACTTACCCTGACAAGCCGTAGGGTGAAACCTAGGTAGGTCTGTTAGCTCTTACTTAGATTTATTCTTTATATATATATATATATATATATATGTGTGTGTGTGTGTGGCGAGAGAGAGAGAAATAGATAGGCAGAGATATGTTGAGACACGTATGTTGGTACATCAATGATTTCGCAGATAAACGAGAAAGAAAACATTTATTTTATAAAATAATTTATCGTTTTCAGCATATTGGAGACATTGTTTGTAGATGTAGTGTGTATAGATATTGGTGACTGTCACTTCTATGCTTAAGGCCATCTGAAAATGTGTTTCTATATAGTACTTAGCGTTTAACTAATCTAGTTAAAAACCAGTTTCTATAATTAGGCAAACTTTAATTATAATGAAGTTAAAGTAATAAATCAGGTGTTCCGGTGTTAACGTAACTAAGATTTCATTATGTTAATGCGAATTTAGTAATATATATTGTTAAATATTACAGACAATGGGTGTCTATTATGTTTAAACATGAGCCGTTGTAAACATCGTATTTTGGCATTAATTTCAGATTAATATACAGACAAATCTTGTCCAATATTTACATATCTTTTATTATGCTGGTTGTAACTTCCGGCTCATATGAGCCATTTTCAGAGAGGTAATATGGACGTTAACATATAGACATCCACCATCAAAGATGATCTTAGCTTGTGCTGACATAAAATATTGCTATGCAGCGATAACATTACATGAACAGCAGACGCATTTCGTAAATTTGTAATGCGGTTCTACGATGTCACACAGCGTGAAAGATCGATATGTTAACAGAAGCACATGTCTAAATGCAATGTAATGTGTTGTGACCAGAGAGAAATAAAATCATAGTTGATAGTGGAGAACATGCGGACTTCCAGACGGACGCCTACATATCCAGCTCGCACATTAATCGTAAACTGATGCTACTGTCAAGCCTGTATGTACCGTGAGGAATCCGAACCGCCCATAAATGTTGGAAAGCTTTTATTCCATCTCTTACAAAAATCATTGGAGTAGATAGACTAAACTATCGCCCGGTTCACACTCCACCCATGTCTATTGAACAAGTGTAGAGGCTCATCCCTTGTTCCCTGTTTAGGATGTGGTTTCCGGCTTTCTCTTTTCCAATCTTTTCACTCCTTTATTTATTTATTTATTTTTTCAATTGGAGTCGACAGACTAATCTATCGCTCGGTTCACACTCCACCCATGTCTATTGAACAGGTGTAGAGGCTCATCCCTTGTTCCCTGTTTAGGATGTGGTTCCCGGCTTTCTCTTTTCCAATCGTTTCACTCTTACGTAGCCCCCTGCGCTTCAATGGCGTTACCGCCTTGCTCGGGGTGATACGCTTAAAAAAAAAAATGTTGCCTCATCCGTAAAAAAAAAACTGACAAAAAGACAAACAGATCAGTAGCAGATTGTGCAATAAATCATCAGCAAAATTTTTCTCGTGGTGGGCGCAAGAACCTGCACACGTTGCAAATGTTACCGATACAGGAGCTGCTTTTGAAGTAATCTCCATGCGATATTATGAGATGTACGATATACTTAGGCTGCTTGAAGTGTGCTATTATCTGGATCATCTCAGACATCCTGCAAAATGTGTTCTTCGTGGTCAGGCGTGTGAGCAGATCTCGGTGTTCCTCCGTCCATAGTTTGTGGTGCTACGGATCATGTCTCAAGAATGTCTCTTGTTGCAGAGTTTTTTCTTTCGTTTTTTTTTTTCTTTGGTGAAAGACATATTAATTGTGAAATTATTGCAAAAATCAAATATTTGCTGGATTTTAATGAAACTCTCTGGTATTATTTGCAAATGAATTAATTATTTTAGAAACATGTATGTTTTAAAAAATACCTCACTTAATTCATATGAAAGTTTAAGAAATTCATTTTTCGCGTGATATATTAGTTCATATTTGTCCTGGAAAATTAAGAACATCACTTTATTTTCAGTTTTTTTTTTAAAACAAGACCATCTCTTACGAAAAATCTGCTTTGAATCTTAAATTAAGTTTCAAACCGTTTCAATTTATGTGTTAATAAGCTGTGGTTAGATGATATCGTTATTAAGTAAAATTATTTTTAATAATCATAAATAGAAAAGTTCACTACAATTCAGCGATCGCCAGTATTTGTACAATAAGTCTTTCGTTTATTTATAAACATGCTGATTTTAGTGAATTCGGGCGTCCATACACGATATTATCAGAAATTCAGAGGAGAATTATAATACATATAAAGCCAAAATACATAAATTCAATAAAACTTTAGATTACATAGCCTCTTGTAAAATTTTAAGATTATTGTATATTCAAAATATATGAAATTCTTTCCCACTTTGAAAAACCTAATTAACTTTTGCAGATATCTCTCTTTTAGAAAAAAAATTACAAATATAAGTCTGTCGTAATAGTTACCAGCCTCTCATGAAAACATCAACCTAAACATTTCTTTCTGCGATATTTTAAACTAAGATAAGTTACATTTGTTTTAAATCAGATGAAGCAAATCTTTAAACGTAACTCAAATAAAACTTCAGATAAATTATATTCAATTTTCGAAATACTTTTTATAATGAAAATTACGTCCTGCTTAGGTATTTGTAAATATGGCTAAAATCAGTTTTTTGGGGGGTGATTAAAAGAAAAATCAACCGAATCAAATCATATTCGTTTTTATATACAGAAAAATATTTTACTTATTGAAAATACTAAATTTAATGTAAATTAAACTATAAAAACTAAATTTAACTTGAATCTAAAATAAAAATGTCAAAACTTTTTTCAAAATAATTATAAATGTTAGGTATCGCTATTCTTTGGAGGTAGCAGTATATATATATATATATATATATATATATAGAAAGAGAGAGAGTGTGAGAGAGGAAGAGGTTGTGAGAAGAAAGACAGCGAAAGAGAAAGGGTTCGATCTGTACAGGTCATAAAATTGCTAGATTGTTCTGATGAATGGATTAACGGCAGGTTGACAATGGACCATCTTCCCTTTAAGGCTTGCAACATATTAACACCAGATATTAATTTGGCGAAATGAGATGTGGCTTAATTCTAATAAACCGTTTTTCTTATTATCCAACGAAGATGGCTTCTGGCAGTGCACGAAAATTAGTCTATAGCAGAATTCTTGGATGGCCACCATTTCGACACAATCCCATTTTCCATCGCACCAAAAATGCCTGACATCGAATAATAAGACAATGGAAAGGCTCGTGAATAATATAATCTTTTGAAATCTTACTTATTTTCTTCAATAAAAGTTTCTGAGATTGCAACAGATAAAAAGTATTGGTAATCCATTTTACACTTTGTTACACTAAGAGAACTCGGCTGGTTAAACAAGAAGTTGATTGTTGTCATATACTAATCTTCACTTACACTGGAACAGGGTAAGTTTAAGACTTCCAGAGAGAATCCTTCTACCTAGATATTACTTATGGAAATTTACTGCACCTAGTTTAAATGTCAACCTAAAGGCTACAGAGTTGAGTCTCAGGTTATAATTAGACTCGTGACATAGACATGAATAGAATTGGCTAACATTAGCTTATAAATTTAACACAAGATTTGCTCCCCCCAGTAACGATAGAAGAATACGAACAATATAGCAAATGGGAAACACTACTGCCTTTAGGCATGTGTGGGATTACCCAACTTCGTCTTACATTAAACTTTACTTAACATCTCTTGGAGGCTTTCTATCTAAGATTATAAAAAGTCGTGAAAAACATCCCCCCCTCTGATTTTTTTTCTCATTCAGGCCCAGAACATGGTAGTTCGACGACGTGTCCAGTATTTCCCGCCTAGGAGAGATTTCATACCGCGGGTAAACCTACTTAATTACATATAACCACGTGGCATATCGGATACGTCCACTCACACACACATAAATACATACGCACTCTTCTAATTCCAGAAATGTTTTTCTCTTTTTTGAAGAATTATTAGTAAATATAATTTTCTCTTTTCTTTCTTTTCAGAACTATGTTGCTACAGAAATATATACCTAAGAAACTTCCACGTGTTAAAGAAATTCATTTTAAAAATTCACACTCATTGTCTGCACATGTTACTTACTAATTCTATCTTAATATAACACTAGTCTACTTTTACAAGGAATCTTGTGAGAATTGCTGTTATATAAGGGCTAGAGCAAATTTTATTACATCTTAACAAGAATAATTTTAATACTGTAATTCAGCCACTCAAATTAGAGAGATACTAGACGAAGGTTTTGCAAATGCGTGAAAGGACAATGTAAGATGATTATATTATGAATATATCTAGGTTAGGTAACGATAAACCCTAAACTTGAAGAACTTAATATCATAGAAATCGGTGAATACATTGTATAGCGATTGTGTAGAAGTTAAAATATATATATGCCCCGAACACCTTTCATTAAAATCATTTTACTTGAGTAGTAAAACTATGGATAAGATTTGTTGCGGTGGCGGTAATGAGTAATCTGGAAGACAGAATATTGTTGTTGTTGTTGTTACTTTTGTGAATGTTAACATACATTAAATTCTCAAAACAAAGTAGACATTAAGTATAGGAAAATAAATGTTTGGTTTATTTACGTATACACAGAACTAGTAACCCGTATCTGTTGCTATTGCTAAGCCAACATCGACAGAAAAAAATGAAATTAGAAGTGAAATAAGATATGAATGTAATCTTCGATGGTGTTTGTCTTTCAGCGCCTATGTGCAGACATCAAACACTGATTTGTGTTAAATTTGTCTGTCTCTCTCCCTCTTTCTTTCTTTCTTTCTTTCTTTCTTTTTCTCTCTCTATCTCTCTGTCTCTCTGAGCATGCCGGTGTTGACATCAAACGCTGGTCTGTTTCGGGTCTGTTTGTATTTAAGAATATATAAATCTCTATCGGCTAAAAAAATTAAGGTTTCTATTTTTGAGCTAAGGTTGCTCCGTCTGATCTTAAAATGTTGTTCATTCTATTTTGTCTAAAGCGGATCTACGCGTAGAAACAATCCGTGTAAAACGTACTTACATGTATTATGCCGCATCGAGAGATCAAACATCAGTTTGTGTAGAAGATGCAAAATGCATGACATACTTAATGCCTTCGTTCATCAGATCGTAAAAAACCTGGTGCTATTTATTAACTCTTTATTTTTCTTATCTTTTTAAAAAATACTTCCCTAGGTTATTAGAATACGATCTAAAAATGTTGGTCCTATTCTATCAGTTTCTGTTAAATTTCTAACCGATACCATCAAGACGTCTTAAAAAAAATTTTTATTCTGTGTCTATCTGTTTGCTTCTCTAGAAAGCGTTTCAGCCCTATAAAGTAGTTTACAATAACCTTTTTCTTCCCACGCATCACGCTGTTGATAAATCCAAACTCCGTGTCAGCTTTGGGAAATCGAGGTTCGATAGACATCGCATTATAAAATTATTGCGGGAGACCAAAGCAGCCCAAGGGAGCTCCACATACGCGAAAAAAACAAATATATATTCATGTTTACTAAGTACATGGTTTTACAGCCGCACGTACAATCTCATCTCAAATTCAATTCTATATCTTCACAACCATAGACATTATCCTATCAACCTCAAGAATTGGGGAGGTTAAGCTTAAGGGAATTGAGACAATTTAATATTATAAATCACTTCAGAGCAGATCAGTGTTAAGAGGGTCAATGTGTGATGCAAAGAGTTCATGGATTGTTAAAAAAAAGATGTCTGCAAAATTATACAGGAACTGTAACTTGATACTTTATTTGAAGACACATTATAATTATTAAGATTTTAATAAAAGAATATATGTAACCAGCAAGAAAATAACATTACCAGTAAAATTAAATGGAAAATAGTATAAAAGGAACATCACCACACGGCAGCAATAGCAAAAACTGTAAATTATGCCTAGAAGAGAAGGTAGCAATAATCAGCTTTAAAGATTAAAAATAAATATGAAATAAAAGAAACAAGATAATGGGAAAATGTAGACATGTGAACAAATACCTACTTTGCTACACAAATAAAAATAAGTAACAACAAAATCAAATAAAACAAAACATGCAAATTTAGATTACCTTTGTTCTTTAATATTAAACACTTGTGACTATATATTCTTGTTTTTTTCACTACATTGGCCCATTCGTCATTATTTGTATTATTTTATGTAATTATATTTTCTGTATAATACTTTTTAATTTTTTTTGTATTTAAAATAGTTTTTTCAAAAACACTCTAGAAAATAGTAAAAAAATGGGATTGTTTAAAAAGTCTTCTGAAATAATTTAAGAAAATATTTTTTTTATTTTAAAACTGTCTTAAATAATATTTTTGACTGTAAGTGTATTATCGGTCTCCATTTTATAACCGTTTTCTTTCTTTCTTACTTTGTCATTTCAGATGATTATGTCTGTGTGCTTATATCGTGTATGTGTATTCTTATCTTTCCCTTTCTGTGCGCGTATATATACTCTCCTAAAAAAAGTTTTATATATTTGGTTTAATGTATGTATATATCGTTTCTGTGTGCTTATTTTTATTTGTCTATTCCTATCCTATTTTTTCTGTGTGTATATATTGCTTCCTCTAGTGTATGTGTGGGTTGATGTGGGTTTCTTTATTCCGTGTGTCTGTAGTATGATTAGTTGGATTCTTAATATATTTCCGTTTAAATGATACACTGTTCACTTCCCCGTCTTTAGAATGTTCTAAGTGAAATTAACATTTATTTTTATCTTTCAATTGTGTGAATGAGGCAATATTTGTTTTTACTTTTTAAAGAGAATTTTTTTAAAAGAAATCTAAAACTTTCATATTTTTTAAAACGTATTGTGTTAGCTAATATTTGTAATTGTTATATTTTATATGTCCCCTTTTTTCTATCTTCTATTCCTTCTCTTCTCTTTTTGTTCTTTCATTTGTTTAAGTTTGTGTAATTATTTTGTGTATATTACAACCCTCTTTTTGTGTGTGTATATATTTTCTCCTAATAATTGTTTTCTGGTCGTATGATTGTATTCCTTATTCACTATTGTGTCATATGTGTGAATGTATCTATTCTCAAATTATTTCCGGTTTCAATGATACAAGGTTAACTTCATCTCTTAATTTTTTTTTCTTTTGAAATATTACTAATGAATCTAAAAAAATTTTCAAGGGTCTGAAGGAGGCAAATGTATTTTTTACATTATATTTTTTTTACATTGCCGAAATAAATTCTGAATTTATACCTGCTTAATTACATGTTGACATTTCCTCACAGTATTTGCTCTGGATAATATTCACTATGCTCTCTATTTTTATCTAATTGATATTTTATATTAATTAGATAAACTCGTTTTGATTATCTTCTTCATCTTTACAGGATTGCCATTCTCTTACACACACACACACACACACACACACACACACACACACAGATATATACATATATATATATATATATATATATATATATATATATATATATATATTATTGAGTTGAGTCAAAGCTTAGCGGCAAGAAAGCTGTTTTTTCAGTGGTTTACTAATAAAAAGGTATTTTGGCAAGCAGGTTTTTGTTATAGATTATTTATATCAGGACTAGCAGTATAGCCCGGCGTTGCTCGGGTGTAATGAAAGCTTTAAACTAATCTATGGTCCTGGAGCTCAGACTTAGCTTAAAGATTATTAGTGTGAAGTTTGGTGATAATCGGATAAAAATTATGCATTTGTATAAAGGACATACTGGCAGATAAACAGACACACACACAAACATCTTGCCTTTTATATATACATATATTATCGATTTTCTGGACTATTGTAAGAACTGAAGCCTTGAAACTTCTGAATATCGTTTCTTATGTCTCTGTCTACGAGTGTATCAAATTTGATTAAAATCGGACCACTCCTTCTATAACCCGATTTCTTCGATTATCGATTTTCGATATTTATTGGGGGTACCTCGACACAAAATCTAGCTAAAAACACTCGCAGACGCTTATAGTACAAGTGTGTAAATTTTCAAGAGCATCGCTTCAGTCGTTTCGGAGTCTATAGGTAACGGACACACACACATACACACACACACACACTCACATACACACACAAAGTTCCATTTATAAATAGGTTTAGATATTAATCGGATTAATGTAGAATAGTTGTCACATTTATTGAGTGTAGTTATGTCGACTTGAAAATTTAGGGGGACGACATCATAACGGTTCCCTCACTATACTTCGAAGTAGGCATGACTCTGCTCAGTTAAGTGAAAACTTTTGTTCATAACCATATATATATATATATATATATGTGTGTGTGTGTGTGTGTGTGTGTGTGTGTGTGTGTGTGTGTGTGTGTGCGGATTTTAACGAAGATTAAAGAAATTAGTTATAAACAACCGACAATATGAAATTATTTGTTTGAACATTATTTTTGATCGATACTGATATCTAAGTAGATATTCTGTTTATAATCAAACAATATATATTTATTTCTACCGGTCTGAATATTTACGATAAATCTTTGTTACGAATTATACACATTTTCGTAACAACAATTTATCGTAAATAATCAGGCCGGCAGAAATAAATGTATATACTATTTGATTATGAACAGAATATGGACTTAAATCAGATTATCGATAACAAATAATGTTCAAAATAATAACTTCATATATATGGATGGAAATAAATATACATTTATGTATGCACGCAAGTACACACCGATATATAAATATTCATCTTTTAATAGAATAGTTAATAGAATAGTGCTGAATGTAATACAACAAAGCGAGAATATATATATATATATATAAATATAGATATCATCTACATATAATATCTTACGTTTACAGCACGGCTTTGTGTTTCCTGAATACACAATAATCTGGTTCATATAACAAACTGACTTTTTTCGATTTGAATGTATTTTAAGTTCAAGCATTGCTTAACATCACAACAAATTTTAAATCTTGGGGACGGCATTTTTTCATTTATTGAATTTATAATTTGATTGGGTTTATACCAACACCCAAAAATGGAACAGGAAATTAAAATCGTGTGAGTTTAAATGAAAAATAAAGAAACAATCAAAAGGAAATGATATGTCTATACTATTAGGGGGCCAATTTGTAATCGTACATTAAAGGGCGGTCACTTAAATTTGTACATATTTGCGACAAAAACGTAGAAAAAATAATAATAAATAATAAGAGGAAAAATATATATGCATATATGCAGGCATACCCACATACATACATACATACATACATATATATATATATATATATATATATATATATATAAACAAACAAAAGAAATAATATATATACAATGACACGCATAAGTATTGGATACATGCTATTTTATGTTATAACTCTAGTTTATGTTCGCGATTTTGCTTGATATTTAGTAAGTAAGATCTCGTAAAGTAGTTTTAGTTGCATGTGGAAGGAAAATTAAAAACTCATGGTTGAACCCATTTCTTTTTCAAAGTTCAAAATTACTTGATGCAAAAGTATTGGATACATGACACTTTTTCAAATTTCCAATCGAAACTTTGTATTTCAAAAAAATTTAAATATTCAAATTTTCGATAGTATTGGAATGATAGCTCTGACCAATCAAAGAAGCACACAGTTGCTTACAAGATAGTGCTACTAATCATCTGACTCTTTGATGTGCATTCTGCAATTCAAGGATTAAAAATGGCGAAAACTAAAGTATTATCTAGAGGTATGCGAGATAGAATCATTGAACGTCACAAAGAAGGACAAGGTTACCAAAAAATTAGCAAAGAAATGAATCTACATAATGCAACTTTTTATATACCTCTATGCATAAAGACAATGTACGCCTGTGTACAGTTAATTCCCAAACGAAGTAGTATATTTTCTTTTCATACGTCTTAACAAATATTACACACACACTTGCACACACACACACACACACACACACACACACACACACACACACACACACATATATATATATATATATATAGATATATATATATATATACCGGCATACCTCAATCGGATTATTGATACTAACTTGTACACATATGGGTATAATGATCAATACATGAAGGTATAATCAGTTCAAGAATGCACGATTGACTGCATCCAAGATTAACATAACCCACATATAATCAGGTGTTCTCACATTATGGAAAAACGTATTCATAATTAGGTCCATTGTTATATATGAAATACACTTATACTCAGGTGCCCCCTTATACACACAATAATACATACAATAATATATATAAACATGCACAAAATCTTATAGAAGCATGCACAAAATTAGGTGCACCCATATATATAATTGGAGTAGATAGACTAAACTATCGCCCGGTTCACACTCCATCCACATCTATTGAACGGGTGAAGAGGCTCATCCCTTGTTTCCTGTTTAGGATGTGGTTTCCGGCTTTCTCTTTTCCAATCTTTTCACTCTTACGTAGCCCCCCGCACATCAGTCGCGTTACCGCCTTGCTCGGGGTGATATGATTAAAAAATATGAGAAACATAGCTCACCTTACACTTAGGTGCCCCATTATACATGTGAAATATTTACGTGAAATATTTATGTCGAAATCATTATAGTGAAATCATTTACAATTACATAGTTCATGATAGGATATTTTTTAAAACTTCGTACACCAATAATATAAAGTCAGTGTGTACTTAGATTGGCATGTCAACCGATTGTATGGTAGGTCCTTATTCTCACTTCTTTGGTTCTCCAACGAATAATCCACACAAATGTGAGAGAGCTGGCAAGTGTATCGGAAAATATTATTATTATGGGAATTGATGATGCGATTAATATTGCTAAAGAAATTTTATAACAATAAAAAGGCATAGTACAACCCTCTGTAACTGTAGAGTAAAATTAAATGTCCAGTTTGTGGCATATGTAAGTCCGAAGAAGTAATATACCAAGCAACAATCTATCCTAGCAAAGACAATAGCAGGAAAAAAAAACATATATAAGAATTTCCGCTGGACCATGGAAACAACACCTATATAATCACACTCAGTCACTTTCTAAACCCCATCTAAAACATCAAATCGCTCTCTCTAAACATTAAAAACAGAAATCTTTCCCCTCAGACTGAATGGAAAATTATAGGGAAATCTCAAACCCGCAATAGCTTTAGAAGCAGATGCATTTATGCTTAGACGAAAAAATTAGAATAATCAAATTCAGAGAATCCAGCCGATTATTAAATCAGAGAATAATAATTTTAACTAATCAGAATAAAGATTCGCTTTGAAATTTAACCATTAGTAACTACATACTTATTTTTTTCTTTCTTTTTTCTTTTTTCTCACTAACGATCAGAGTGTTAACCTACTTTTAACCTAATTTTATTTTCCTTTTTATTTTATATTTTTATTACTTCTCCTCATATCATATTACATTTGATGTATCTAATCTAGTACCACAAATATCTTTACTGGTTTATCCATATTTTGATCTTTTCTTATAGAAAACAGTGATGGGAATGAAGAAAGGAAAGAACATTTTGTATTATATTTAAACTTAAGGGGGTATCTTTATTCTGATTAGTAAAAAGAAACACACACATAAATTTTATGTCTTCCCACATACATAAATAGCAAACCATGGTTTTTTGTATGCAAATGTAAATTATTTTCACAACCAACATCCAACATTGCCTGATGACGAGATTCTATCTCAAAACATAGAAATTTCCGTGTCGCAATGCACATTTATTTCAGAATTATATATATATATATTTCAGTGTTCCCACAGAATCAAAAGTGACCGACAAAACTATGATCAACATCAAAAGTAGAAAACACAAACAGGACATACAAAAGTTTGTTCAACATCAAAAGCAGAAAATTTAATCAGTGACCGACAAAAGTGCGATTGACATCAAAGGCAGCCTGTTTGAAAGGCAATAGCTGGCTAAAATGATTGACAGATGTTCCTGGCCATAGATGACATAATAAAGTGAAAACCCAAGAAGGCAAAAATGAGTAGAAATTTCAGCTTATATAAGTTCGACGTTTTCGAGCCAAAATGAAAACATTAAAAGAACGCAGAAAGAATGCAGAGAAGAGAAGACAACTCCCACAAGACAACGACTCTTAACAACTCTCTAGTATATTCGTGATTTTCTCTTACTACCACTCTACACAGACGTTTTCAACAAAGAATGAAAATATCAGTTTATATTTGTTTATTCGTCAAGGCGGTCGTCAGGTAATATAACATTTAAAGATTTGGTGCGCAGTGACTTGCTCTAATTTTTCGGAAAGGAAAACACAGATTGATGACGATTCTGGTTGCCATCAGTGAACACGCTGGACGACCGTGGTAACAAACGACATCAAAGAAAGTTAAGCGACCTTTTTCTTTGGATGTGCGTTGTGGTACAGTGGATAGAATGTGCGTTGTTGTACAGTGGATATTGGCTCGGAACGAGAAAGCGGGGAGCCGAGTTCGAATTCCAGTTGAATCCATTGTATTTACTTACGCGCAAATACCCTTGGGAAAGGTATTAATCCGTCTCTTCCTTCCAGTTATGGGTTAAATAGCAGGACAGATTGAGTTCTATAGCCTTGGTCGGCAACCAGTCTACCGCAGAAAGCAATGGCAACCTACTGCGGGATAATCTTCTGCCCAGTCAGTCATGTCTCTTTCGAGACATGATCGCCCAAGCGTGTATCACCTATGGCACTTAAATGACTGATGCATTCTTTTCTAGTGTATACTATGAGAAGTTGCTAGTTTAGAAAAAATCTTAAGATAGAAGAGCATACTTTTTCAAATTTCGAGCAGAGTTTGACCGAGGAGTAAAGAAATGTGGTTTGTTTGAAGACATTAAGCATAGTAGCGAGCGCATGCGTAGGGTTTGGCCGGGAAAAAGTGTTTGCGAAAGAAATGAAGTCGGCGGAGGAAAATAGATTGTCATAAGAAATAAAGTTGACGAAGGAAATAAGGTGGTTGCAAATCGAAGATATATTTTTGACCTCTTCCAGTAATTAAATGATATTTTGATAGTTTTGAGTATGGTAGCGGATCGCATAATAGAAATACAAAATGGTCTTAGGTAGTTTTCTCAAGTTGAAAACAGCGAAGCGTGAGTTCTTTACCCGGATTTCAAAATCGGTAATTTGGAGTACTATAAATGTTGTGGGATTTCACCTTTTTCTATGATGATTAACTCGACTTGAGTATACATATACTCCTGCCATAGAGAGAACTTTGGAGATCAGTGAGAGACAGCGGGACTGATCCATAAATTACCGAACGATACCGAAGTTACACAGAGAATACCGCGTCAGTAGGTATAGTGCCTCTGAGCTCCACTCGGCCAGAATAATATTGCACTGATATACTGTTTCAACACGGCTTCACTTCAAGACTTTTTATATATTTTCTTTACTAATCCTATTCTTGGATTACTAACCTGCGTTCCAGTTTGTATTTTTACGTTCAATATAACCTATTTTTCTATCTCAAATATCTGTTTTGTAATTCTTTATTTCCAAAGAAAGGGAAGTTAAGCATGCGCTGGCCGATGTCTAAGATTTTAAAGAAGAAAAAGCAGAATTAAGAATGCTTGTGATAAAGAGATAGACTGACTTTCTCGCAACAATGCATGCGGAAGTTGCAGCCCGTGAAGAAAACATTAAGTTAAATAGTATTTAAAATGTGACGGGCCTATTTTCTTACTAAATTATTTAAAACTGTTGGTGAAACGACTAATCCTCTAGGCAAACTAAAAGGCATAATCAACAGATACAATCAGACAATCAGGTAATTTTTCTTCGCTTTTTATATTATTTGTTGATGTTGTTTTCTCGTCAATTAGTGAAGGACATGAACTGCAAATAATGAAAGATTTTTGTTTTCAAATATAGTATCGTTGAAATTAAAGAAATTATATGTGTGACTTTGAACTCGAGCAGTGACATATATGGTTTATTCGGAGATCATTTACCCGATAGCAATATGAAATTTGGGGTGCTATTACCGCCAATAATCGCATAGTCGTGCAACGAGATGAATACTGGTATGATACAACACAAAGAAAAATCAAATTTTGCAACATTACGGGACTTTCTTCTGATCTGTGTATTCTTTAAAAGATAAAGCGAAAACAAAAATAAAAATACAACGAACATTTGCAACATTAAAGGACTTTCTTTTGACGTTCAATATCATGTATCTCAGAATAGTAATTTTCTGTTGTATACTTTGGTCGGTGTGGAATAATGCTGGGGGTCATTAATGATTGCCAGTAAAAATGATAGAATTTTGCAAAGAATTGCATTTTTTATTGGTGTCGATGGTGGCTGGCGCATTTTGCTTTGACTAGCGGGGTTCAAAGGGGTCGGCGCTCGGGATGGGACAAAATGCCCCGGAAGTCCCAGGTGTTAGGAGCTAAGTGACGTCAGCAGTTACAGAGAGTCAGTATTTTTTAGTTTACAGTTACAGAGTTGACTAGCTAGCATCCTCGATACGTATGGAATTCCATCAGATCCGACCCACCAACTCCTCAATGCGGTAAAGTCACCGAAGAAAAGAAGTGAATAAAGATATGAATATTTTTATTTGAATATGAATTGTTGATGTCTGTCGATTTTATCAGTTGTGAAAAAGCAACTCATTTTGATTTACATTGGGTCTAGTTTATTTCATTATTTATTTTATGTGAAAAAATAACATTTGGTTTGGGCAGATTTTTGCTGAATGGATAGAAGTTTACGTAACGACATATATGAGAGACAAACACAGTCACTTTGCTTGCAGTGTGCTTCGACGGGCAGATGTTTTTATGCCGACATTTTGAAGAAAAGAATGTCGTTGAATTGTTTGTAAGTTTTAATTTCCGTCACCTTTGGTTCCCAGGTGCAGCATTGTTGTCGTCGACGAAGAAGCAGAAATTTATTCTCGTCCATTATGATTCAAATATATAGTCAAAAGTAGTATATCATTTCTAAGTTTGGCGTAAGGCCGAAATTATGGAGCACTTACTAAGGATAGGGCTCACTGCTTAGTCGTAATCGTAGTGCCCAACGCGTCTCAGAATATGTAGACGAACTACATACTCAGTAGAAGTTGAAAAAAAAAGAAAAGAAAAAGAAGAAAAACATTTTATGCAAATCAGGTTCTGGGCTTATTCATTTTTCTGCCTAACTTAGAGACTAACCTAGAGTTTATATTGGTAAAATTGTATTTTCCACGGAATTAATTAAGAAAATATGCGCACAATTGCATAAAATAGAGAAGAGAGTTTCACCATTGAGTCGAATAATTTTATATTACTTTTGTTTGCGTGTATTATTCTGTATTATTGATTGATTTTATGTACTCATGCAGTGTAATAGCCAAAAAGAAAGAGATGCGATGAACCTATTTTTAAAATGCGAAAATGATTGAGAGATGTGCCTGGCCATAAATAGCATAATTAAGTAAAAACCCGAGAAAAAAGGCTTGAAAATTTCAGCTTATATAACATAGAGAGAAGGTAGATAGAATGCAGAGAAGAGAAAATAAGAGAATACAATTTCCGCAAGTCAATGACGCGCTCGTATGTTCGTGATTCTCTCTGACTTACACTTTTTACAACCGTCACTGACGAATAAAAAATGTTTATATTTTTATTTATACATTGATCGACGTTTATCCGTCAAGACGATCGAACGTCATCTT
Source organism: Ascarosepion bandense (assembly GCA_037127315.1). NCBI lineage: Eukaryota > Metazoa > Mollusca > Cephalopoda > Sepiida > Sepiidae > Ascarosepion > Ascarosepion bandense. The sequence goes on from JBBBDQ010000813.1 coordinate 1,288,871, forward strand.
GGTATTTCAGGTTATATATATATATATATATATATATATATATACGATACATATATATATATAATATATATAATACACACACATATATATATATATATATATATATATATATATATATATATGTAATGCATATATATATATATATATATATATGTGCGTGTGTGTGTGTGAAGAGAACTAACAGGCTTAAAATTACGTGTTCTCCAGCGAAGTGCGAGAGAAGAAGCTGCAGGAGTAGAATTGTCGTCTGCATTTGGGTAACCTGACTGTGAATGGGTGGGACCCAGTTGCCAGTCTGGTTGCACGAGTAAACACCTGTTGAGGAGATATCAGTGACTTAAGTTCGTCTGAGCAGAAGCCATGAAAGTATTTATAGAACAGACAAAGGGAGGCCACATTTCGACGATGGGGAAGTGGCTGCAGTCGAGCCGCCAGATCAGTACCTATCACATTACAGACTCTCCTTTGGAGCTTGTCAAGAACACTGAGGAGAACAGCAGGGTCACCTGACCATAAATGGCAGCAGTACTCCATGCACGGACGGATGGTTGACTTGTATATATGCAGGATGGATTCAGGTGGAAAAAAAATCCTGGATCGACAGAGTGATCCAACCTTCTTAGCAGTAGATTTTGCTATGGATTCAATATAGTGGTTCCATTTGAGGTCTGAGGACAGGGTAAGTTCGAGGAGGCGTAGTGTATTACTCTCCGGGAGAATCGCTTGGTCCCTGCTTATGGGAGGCAGGAGAGGTTGCCTGTAATGGTTGACAGACAACAGCTTGGTCTTAGATGAATTGAAGTTGACAAGCCACTTCTTGCCCCAGTTCACCACAGACTGTAGATCCCGTTCAAGGTCAGCAGCGAGATTATGTCTGTCCGCCACGCCACGACAGGTTTCTTACTGGTGCGGGAGTATATTGTATAGTGTCATCTGCGTAGATGCCTACTTGGGACTTGATCTCATCTGGGAGGTTGTTGATGAAAATAAGGAATAGCGTCGGGCCCAGGATAGAGCCCTGTAATACAAAACAAAGTACCGGATATAAGTAAGTAAAAATTATTCAGATAAAAAAATCGTTTTCTTTTGAGTTTGAGATTTTTTATAACGCATATTGACGTCTGTGGGTTATCTAATACCAAAAAGGAGGAGGAATTTAGAGTACTATTTTATTTTTAAATATTCCCCTGTCTTCCTTTTCTTCTATCCATCCTGTGAGTATTAAATTCTTCATGCCCCCTTTCCTCATTGCATGTCCCTGAACACTCAGCTGTCTTTTCCTTGTGTTAAGTATGAGTTTTCGTCTCGTTTCCATCCTCTCCAACACTTTGTCGCTAGTCACGTGCTCAGTCTATGGTATCTTCAGCATCCTTCTGATAAAGCGATCGTCTAACACTCAATGTGATACAAAAGGACAGACATCACATAGCAAGTTGATTTAATTAGATTTGGATAAAAAAGTTGTTTTGTTAGAAAACTCAAGATGTCTTCTGGTTTTGTTTTTTTGAAAAGGTTCTTTAAAATGAAAGAAAGAAGGGTTGATTCGTTTTGTTTTATGGTGTATCATACTTAATACTGACAATATTTTTACAATTTATTCGTGTGAAGAGAATGTGTATACTTTGTAAGAAATTAATTTGTAGATCAGGTTTCATTGAAGTATTTTTGTAAAGAGGGTTTTGTTGAGTGTCACTTGTATTACTGGTATATTTATTTTTTCTTCAAAAATATATTGCTGTAAATATTTATGTTCTTCAAAAATATATTGCTTTTAAAATTTTTTCATCATAAATATATTGTTAGTAATATTTTCTTTCTTAAAAAATATATTACTAGGAATAGATTCTTTTCCAAAAATATATTGCTGGAATTTTGACAATAAACATATATTGATATACTTTCCTAGTCTTTTGACAACAGTTTGGAGGTTAACTATTTGTTCACAGCTGGGAACTTAACAAGTGCTAACACCTCGGGTCAGAGTGGACTTGGGAACAGCAGCAATGTTTTTAATTGTATCACCCCGAGTAAGGCGGTAATGCCACTGATGTACAGGGGGCTACATAAGAGTAAAAAGATTAAGTAGAAGAGAGTGAAGAGGAAGACGAACCAGTTGGAAAGGAGCAAGAGAAGGATGGGAATACAGGTGTGATGCCAGTTGCAAAGGTGGAGAGAAAAGAAAGGATATACGGGGTGGTGAAAGAACTAGATTTAAGTAGTTAATAGATGAGTATTGACATTGCATTTAAATTCCTGGATGTTGTACCCGTCAGGAAAGCAAGAATATGGAAGCGAGTTCCATAGGTGGGAAGTGCGAGAGAAAAAGCTGCAGGAGTAGAATTGTCGTCTGCATTTGGTTAATCTAACTGTGAATGGGTGGGACCCAGTTGCCAATCTGGTTGCACGAGTAAACACCTGTTCTTAAGTTCGTTGGAGCAGAAGCCATGAAAGTATAAGAGGTGTTTCTATGCTCCTCAAAACTTACCAATCAGAGATCTTACTGCCGGATGCTGTTTATCGTCAAGCCCAGACCTGGATATGGTTATATTCTTCTGAGAATTTCATACGATTAATGAGTGGTTGAAACAGCTGTGAAATTGTAAATGGGGAAGTGCGGTTCATATTTCAGTTTAGATATTTACAAATGATATGGAAAGCATCGGTAGGTCATTATGGAAAGGCAATCTTACAGGGCAGTGCTTGTATAAGTCGAAGTTAAGATTAATCGATATAAAAAACAGTCGATTACGATTCAGCCTGGGGATCGAACCTCAAGTCTTTTGGGATATGTTCCCAATTTTTCTAAACTCTAAGCCATCAGCGGATGATTGATAAAACTCTTGAGTATTCTATATTGCTGTTCCGTCGCCATCCCGGCGGTAATTCCCTCTGAGGCAATCAATGCACTAGCGGGTATCTGTGATTGATGGCGTTAGTAGTAGGCGGGAAAGCAATTGGAATCAGAGGATGGAGAAGTGAAAGAAGAAGAAAATGATGATGATTTGAGAGGTGAATAGATGGAATTTACGGTCAATGGGAGACTTGAAATGTGTTGGAGGGGCGAAGAAAACAAAGGAGAGGTCAGGTATGTAGGGAACAGAGGGAAAAGGACACGGCTGCGATGAGGAATTCGCAAACAATGTACAATGTGATAGTAAATGAGAATTGTTAAAAGATGAGGTTTTTCATCATTGTGGTTGTAATTGTTGCTGCTTCTACTAGTAATGGTGAAAAAGAGCGTCTCTACAAGATAATCCGTAACCGCTGCCTGACTATCGCCTCAGGTTTTAACATCATCAGTAACTGAAAATTAATACAAAGAGAAAATCGTCATCAGTTACACACAATAGTGTGTAGTGTTTCAACTTTTTCTTACTGTTTCAGTAACAAACTGTTTTTATAGGTAGGGTTGTTAGCCCTGCGTCCAACCTCCAAACCTGAAAGACTGGTGGACCATTCTTGGTCCCTACGTTTACAGCAACTGGTATTCACAAACGGTCACTTAAGTGCTGACCAGGCTCGATGTTGCTTAACTTCGGTGACGAGAACCGGTGTATTCAATACGATATAGCCGTAGACTAAAAACATGTTTTTTTATTTTAATTATCTCATATGATTATTTAAACAATATATTATGTCTATCCATGTTGGGAACATTTAAAATCAAATTATATATCTTAATAATGGCAAGATGATAAGAACTTGGAGACATTTATCTAATCACAGCGGCTACGTGGCTGTCCACATTCTGACTCTCGGCTTGGAACCTAATCTATTCTTATACACAAAGAGATTCTAAAAATGATCATTTAATGCCAACGTTATATAGTGTTTATGTCGGAACAGCAGTAGAATATCTTATTCAAAATATGTACTACATGCTACTGAAGAATCCGAGAAATATTAAGAAGTTCATTTATCAGTTTAACTTATACGTTCTATAGAGGTTACATCGCACGCAAGACGTTTCTCACGCCCATATATATATATGTATATATATGCGGTGTAGATATAGAAGAATCTATGAAATTTTCTGTACAATAAAGACAGAAGCTGAAAAGACGTGTAAAATCTTCTGTACAATAAAGACGGAAACTGAAGCTGGTTCGTCTGAAATAGGCTCATACTTCCACTTAACCATGGAATAACGTGTCTGTCTTAATTTTTACGTATACACACACACACACACACACATACACACACATATATATATATATATATAGAGAGAGAGAGAGTGAGAGAGAGTCTGAAGATTGCGTTCAAGCATGAAACAGATTGTTGCTGCTCAGTGTAGTATTGGCTCTATCGAGAAAAAAAATGCACTAAAATTTTCATTTTCAGCTTTGACGCTCAAAAAATGTTTTGAGCAAGATTTTGTACGTGGTAGAAAAGATTAAAATATATAATAAAAATAATTTGGTCTTTCCTCTAAATATAAACTTTGACTATAAAACTTTCTTTTTATTAAGTTTAGAGACTATTTCATCATACTATAATAGTTTTTTTGCGAAAAAGGGAAGTGATATACACTACCTACCATAATTATTAGGTCACCCCAGTGTTTTAAAAAATGATTATTTCATACAATGTTTTAGTATTCATTGCCAAGCGAATAATTGTAAGTGAAAATAGAATGGTTCTTTTGTTAATACTGCACAAAAACATGTGCATCAAATGAATTTATAAATAATTAATACTTACCTCTATTGCAGTTTCATCAAAGAAGAAATGAAGAAAATTTAGAGTCATTCAGACAAGTTCATCTATGCCTTGGAAATGTTTGCAAAATAATAATTACAGAAGAACTATACTATTTTCAGCTGACCTATTTACATAAGCGACTCAAGAGTTTTACGTTGAAACACTCATTAGCATTTGATATTTCATATTTGTTATAATATATATATATATATATATATATATATATATGTGTGTGTGTGTGTGTGTGTGTGTGTGTGTGTGTGTGTAACCAAACGACAATCCAGTATACATATAAAACAGTCTAACCAACCCTTAACGTATTCAAACAAATAACCATATCTGTAAATAAAAGAAGTGCATGATCGCCTACGTTCTGAAGGGACACGGTACATAAAGAATAAGTTTAATAATAAATGCAATAGCAGATAATGGTGTACTAGAAAATGGCTTGGAGTTGTGAATCAGCGAACCAGTTCCAGTTTTCGTTGGGTTCGTTATATAGATTTACGCACAAATTATCTTAGGAAAAGCATGAAGCCACCCCCATTACTATAGGTTAATTAGTAAGACTTGTGTCACTAAATATTTATTATCTCCTCCTCTCCCCAAAAGTCTAACAATCTAAACATATATTTTGGTTTAAAAGGCTTGCAAACTGTTTGTAAGTCGAAAAATAATGGACGAATCAATGTAATTTTTGCCTTAATAGCAGAGGAATTTGATTAAGCAATTGCCCGCCTATTGAAATTTGCGTGGTAGTTTGTCAAAGTTTGCTAAGAGCTGGATGCAGCTGACGAGGATTCTACAGCATTATCTCAATACAAAATAAATCAGCACACTCAGACAGGAAAACAGGAAGCAGAAAAGCAGTAATTATAGAGTTTAGAGAGGACAGAAGAGAGTTCAGTGTTATATTTCTTCAGGGCAATGAACGGGATTCCTACACTCGCCTTATGTGGGTCAAGTTTTGATATTATCTTACATACCAGAGACGAGGTTATGTGAACATATTTCAGCTGAGCCTCAGTTCTAAGAGGAAACTCGGGTGTGGGTACGCCAGACGAGTCAAATGCGGAGTTTTATGAGAATCTCTGAGAAAATCACTAGGCCTTATCTACAGATGCCGTGAGAACAGATGCCGTGAGAACTTCAAATTTATTGATTAAGGGTTGGATGGAGAATTTGCTGTTGTTCAGCACACGTTTGCAGAGCCGCCAATAGTCTTTGGAGCCGAACTTGCTGGCAGCTATGCGCTGCCACATTCTCTCAGCAAACAACAGCTTAGCGTCATTCAGGATCCTTTTAAACTCATTACGAGCAGAGGCAAATAGGCGCTTGTTGTTGTCAGACACATGGCTCCGAAAAAGCTGGGAGTAGTGGTTCCTGTTGGCAATGGCGGCTGAACAGGTAAGAGAGAACCATGTGGAGGAATGAAATTTGGGATGGAACTTCCTGATCCGTATGAAGGCATTATTGCTAGCTTTCACCAGCATTTGTACTGAACGTATAGATAATAAAATTAACGGCTTTGCTAGGAGGTTAAACTCTCAATGTCATATTAAGAATGTTTCATGAGAACCTTTCATAAAATTCATGTGTGATGCCTATAGGCCAATTCATGTGTGATGCCTATAGGCCAATTCATGTGTGATGCCTATAGGCCAATTCATGTGTGATGCCTATAGGCCGATTCATGTTTGCAAAGACAGAAGATCACCAACTTATTCGCTCAATGTGCTAAGCAGTCAAGACACAAAGAGCCTGAAAGCTTTGCTTTGCTTTCTCGAGAAAGCCTTTGATCAAGAGCAAAAGGTCAAGTGAAGGAACGATAGATGGTTATGCATAAAACCTACTAAAGCTTCAGCGGTCATAAACGTAATCTTTCCGGCATTTGTGATGGTTTCGGGAGTTATGAAAAATATGGGGGTGTCATACACTATACTTGTTTCTTCCGAGCTTAAGGTCCAATGAAGATGACTATAAATAGGTCTTATAGAGTATTGGGAAACTTTGGATAGAGAGTATGAGTAGAGGATAACTACCTACCTACCAAGAAGACTTTGCGCCATGTCATAAGACCAACACGTGTCAAGAATGAATGAGTTCCACTCTCCCCGATCACGTGACACCGAGCTTATGATCTTCTCGCTCTTTAGGTCTGAATATACTGAATAGAATGTAATAAGGGAAATCAATCAAAGCCCCCGTAACACTATAGAATCACTAGCAAAATCGATAATAGTTTTTGCATGTCAAAGTTTCGGAATCAATCGTAAAATGCTGACGGCGGATTTGTTAAGGATGCGCATCAAGAGTTATATCAAGATTTTTCCAGACATTTTTTCTCAAATAAAGCTATTATTTATCTTAACTCATGCGTATTTTACAAAATCCATACAAATAACCTCAAAAATTTGGTCAATTTTGTATATTCGTGAAATATTTAGAAATTTAAAAAAATATTTTATGAACACCACAGTGATATTTTGCAATACAATGTATTTTTTCATATCATTCTTTTCGTAACATATTTTTCTCTCCCACTCTCCATATAGATGCAAGATCATATAAAAAAGCATCGAAACTGTTGCTATGCTAACGGAGCTAAAGTAAGCAATGTTAAACCTTATGGCACAGAGTGACCGTGAACTCTGTCGAGCATGCACGTAATGTAACGTTAAAACGTTCTCTTTCCGTTTTTATAGCAGTGCTTGCAAGGAAAGTGTGTAGAGTGTGGTTCACTCGCCCCATTACAGAGACTCAGTCAGTGACTATATATATATAGTTTATAAAGGAAAACTCAACACGTCATATTAGTTATAAACTATAGTTCATTTCAATGAACTTAATTAGCTCATATTAAGAAAATCTTGTATAAGATCTCTATATGGATTTATCTATTAATAATTTATATTAAGGAAATCTTGTATAACTCATTGAAATGAACTATAATTTATAACTAATATGACGTGTTGAGTTTTCCTTTATAAACTTCATATTTCTCAGGTTAACACCCATCGAGCTCTCTATATCGATTTACCTATTAATAATTGATATTAAGAAAATCTTGTTGAATTATCCTCACCGTTTACGGACTGACAACAATATATATATATATATATATATATATATATATATATCATAGATGTAGTACAAACCAATGGTTTGGTAGTTCACTGTTTGTAGTGATTTACTATATTAAGAGTGCTTGATAATGAATAGAGCATTATATATGATATGTTTTTCGTTATAAACTTATAATAAAATGATAACCATATATATGTAGAGAGAGAGAGAGAGAGAGAGAGAGAGAGAGAGAAAAGGCAACAGGAAGATATTCGATGTGATTTTCAAGGGTTAAGTTTTAGCGTGAAAATATATTACTGGGCCGTATCAGTTGTGTATACGGAACTTTGACATTGTTTGTCGAAACGAAATATATAAATATTAGTCAGGTCGTCAAATATTATCCTAACACCAGCGAAAGCTTTCTCTGCTAGACAGCAATCCAACCTGTCTATATTCCTTTGTGGTTTTTATTTCTTAATAAAAGTATTTCTGTCTGTTTCTCTCTCTCTCTCTCTCTCTCTCTCTCTCTCTCTCTCACTCACTCACTCTTCTAGGCACACATTCACGTTTATCAATATTGATTGACAATAGACAACAGCCAGTTTCGAAGGTAATCAAAAATAGAACAAACAGGTAAAAAATAAAAAAACGTTATATAAAAAAGATGAACGTGAAAGTGAAAGTGAAAGTAAAAGTAAAAGTAAAAAGAAAACATTCAAAATAAGTAAACGGCCAGGAAATGAAAAACTGGTAAAGAGAGTGTAAATACTTCGTAAAAACGACAATGAAACATAAGAAAAAAAGACAGGCAGTTTTTATATGTACCGTTTGATAACACAGATTTCATATTAACCAAATATCTGAAAGTGATATTTATTTTTGTATAATAAAAAAAACATTCACAAAAGAGCAAAACGGAGTTAGATGAAGGCTGGTTTTCATTTACCTTATCTTAAAATCTTAGCTTGCCAGTATCACTGACCTAAAAAAACATACAATGCGAGTGGCCCCGTGCTGTAAAATATGACGGCAAAATATTTATATCGATATGCCGTCTGAAATGACGGCAACATATATATTGATGTACCCACAATTGAGTATCTTATATTAAAACATAAAAAAAAATCGAAATCCCTGAGAGAGACAGGATGGATAAGAAAGAATAAGGAATGAAGAAAATATTTGAAACTTTCAAAACCTTAATTTAAAACAGTGCTCAATATAGAAATAGAGCTATAAATGTTTATTATAAATTATACTTTAGATCATGTTTAAACTACAATATATTACAAAAGTGTACATTTTGTTTCAATATTGAAATAACAATGTCTCATCAGGTAGTAAATATTATTTTAAAAAGAGATGGAAATTCTCTTTCTTTTATTGGCAATCTTTTTTGTGTGTGTACGAGGTAAAATCATCCTCATCATCATTTATTCATCACACCCAGATGGTGCATAGGGCAGCAACTATTTTTGCTGTTTCTGTAACAAACCGTTTTTATGGGGCAGTGTTGTTAGTCCTGCACCCAACCCCACAAACCTGGAGGACCGGTGAACCATTCTTGGTCCCTACGTTTGCAGCACCTGGTATTCCCAAATGGTCACCCATTTAAGTACTGACCAAGCTCGATGTTGCTTAACTTCGGTGATGGGACGGGAACTGGTGTATTCGACACGATATATCCGTAGACGTACACGGTAAAAGGTGTAAGGAAAATGGGAAACCAGAATGAAGAATCACACCTCTCTGCTCAGGGGTTAGCCAATCCCTGTCGCAGATACTTTCGTAGACATTGTTGTGTTTGAGGTTGTCTTTTGTTTATGATGCGAATATTTTCAAACAACGTTACGGTCTTAAAAAGTTAATGACATATGACGCAATAGATATCGAATATGTACCTTCACTTTTTCGCCATAATTCGTGATACCTAAGCTTTAAAGTGAATTTTGTCAAATAAAAATATTTTTAATCATTCATTTATAATTTAATTGAAAGCTAAATAGTTAAATTTACTATTTTCACTAAACAAAATCCTCTCTAATGTATTTTTAAAATAAAAACTATATTCATTGCAATCGAGTTAATTTTTTTAAAATAACTGATTAACGCCCATTTTAGCCTTTTTCCATTTCAATGTAACTGTCTTTATTAAAAAAAATCTTCAAAAAAATAAAATGCACTTTCTAAAGTTTTATTTGAGAAATAATTGATTTAAAGCGAAATGAATATGATTTGAAACAAGTTACAATTACTTTAAATTAAATAAAAGAAAAAAACTGATTTTAAACCGAATATTATTAGGAATCTATATATCTTCCAACACCCGACAATCTAGCCCTTGTCAAGCCCTGATAAGTCTTTTACATGTTTATTGCTGTCCCACAGAGAATTTGTCAGTTAAACGACAATTTAAGAAATTAAGGGTGAAAGTTTGTTTTATAAAATTTTCAGGTACTTTATAATCTTAAAAATGTTATCCGAAATCTAATTTTAGGAATATTGACATTAAAATTACTATAGCAACCGATCCCATTTTCTGATAACGTCATTCATACTTTCAAAATGAGCATATTTTATGCATAAAATAATTTTGAATTATTATTAAAATCTTGGTGCGTAATGATTTGTATTAAACTTTGCAATTTTCGATTTGTAAATATAGACTTTGCTTAATAATTTAATAACTTAATAACCTAAAGCAGAAGTATTGAAGAATATTTAAAAAAATATTGAAAATTTATGAATTCGTATAATTGAAAAATGGAAGTAATTCTTCTAAAATTTCGTTGATTAGATTTTTTCTTCAGACTAAAACGTCCTTAATAATCTTATTAAAAAAAATAAAAGTTAGTGATTATATCATAGAAAATTATTAAAAAGCCTAAAGAAAAATGCTTGCCTTGGTGAGAAACTAACTTGTAACTTACAGATTGTGTCTATGCAGTAAAAGAAAACTAATATTGTGACTCCTTTTCAAAATATCGGCGGTAATAGTCCTCTACGATTTCTTATTCCTTTCTGGATATTAGCAGTTCTTCACCTTTTGCCAAGGCCCTCACCACACGTTCCACCATCCATTAGCAAAAGCACGTGAGATAGAGGGAGTCAACGATCCACCTATCTTTCCTTCCCTCGATATGCTCCTTGAGTGTTAAGTTTTCCATACCTTCTTTCCTCATTATATATTATATAAAGAAATTGAGCTATCTCTTTTTGATTCTGAGTAACAATTTTTGTTTTCTTTGACATTTCATTTATAACTTCCTCCTTGCTTCCTCGCTTCATTCTTGAGATTCTCAGTATCCTTCTGTAGAACAATGATTATCTTGCCTCCAATTTTCTCCTGATCCGTAAGAAGATTCTTCTGTATTCACTAACATATAAGAAGATGAATATCACATTGCAATACAGTAATAGTTTAGGTGTTTCACGTTAGGAATAGAAAGCGAAAAATTAAAAAGAGAAGGAAATAAATAAGAAAAATTAATGAGTAAGTTAGGAGTAAGAATCAAATAAAATTAAATTGAACTAAAGGAGGACGATAAGTTATTAATTTTAAGGGACGTCCTAAACTTGAACTTAAATAATGGTAAATACTTTTTTGTTAGATGCATTTTGTTTCCTGATTCAACCGTTCTTTAACTCGCCCGATATCTGCTATTTTCTTCCCAAATTCCTTGTCCTTCCAAATTACTTTCCTTTCTCATCGTTCCCAGACTCACCAACCACACCTCCGTTGATCGTCTCCTCCTCAGTAAGTAATTACACAAAATTAAATTGTCCGACCTGTTTCGAATAATCACAGTGGCGGTTGTAGAGGATGGGAAGTGGGGAGGTGGCAGGGCTCGTTGCGTTACCGACCAAATCAATCGATTCATTCTGAGAGAGCAGTAACAGAGAATGCGTCTTCAGCACCACACACAGACTATGCCCACTTCTACCAAAGCTGACATAAGACCCCAACCAAAGGCTACTACAAGCATTCCCATCAAAATGTGCCTCGCCAAAATAAAATAAAAAAAGAAAGTAATCTGACCTAGAAAAAAGTTGGCTTCAAATCCATATGAAGTGTTGGCATGAGAACCATCACTAAGTATTCTATTGATAGAAACAATTCCAATATATTTACAGCACTTCACATTTACTCTCTTGTATCAATTAAAATTGTCAGCTGGATTAGTCGAGCTGGTGAGGATAAAATAATCGTGCCGGTTAAACAAACAGCGCAGCATGAAATTTAATTTAAGTGTTATCAAAGATGACGGAAAAACTTGAAGCAACTGAAATGTGGTTCTAAAGAAGGATGCTGCGAATATCATGGATCGAGCATGTGAGCAATGATGAAGTCCTGGAACCAAAAAAGAAATTCATACTGAGCATCAGGAAGAGACAGCTGAAGTTCCTGGGACATGCAATGAGGAAAGAGTGCTTGGAAAACCTGATACTAACAGGCCAGATAGAGGGAAAAAGAAACGGGGGAAAGTCGCGGATAACATATTTGAAGGACATAATCAGGTGGATGACGGAATGAGGGTTGCATGGTGTAAGGCGTGCTAAGAGCCACCAGGGAGAGGGAGACGTGGAAATCCATGATCGCCTACGTCCTAAAAGGACAGGGCACATAGAAGAAGAAGAAACGGGAAAAGAAAACCATCGTGCTGAGGAGAAAAAATATTTGGAATCTAACAAGAGGGTCGTATGAAATAAATATTACACAGAGGACTGGCGGGGGGACAGAAGGAAATAATTTAATCGTAGCGGCATTTGTATTTGATGCACAAGGCGATGAATTCACTTCTACAACCATAAAATGAAATTATATTTTTATTACTAGTTTATTATTGACTTACTTTCATTCTCCCACAGTATCAATGGCTCTCTCTCTCTCTCTCTCTCTCTCTCTATATATATATATATATATATATGTGTGTGTGTGTGTGTGTGTGCGTGTGTATATATATATCTATATATATATATAGATATATATATATACCCACATAAACAGTCATTGATACCTACATATATTTCTAATATGAGTAAAGCTAAAAAAAACTTACATTCATTAAATACATTTGTCATTTTATTGCAGTATATAATGTACTTTATTTGTTTATTTTTAGTACATTTCATTATAAAAAGCTACTGTTTTAGGGAATCATAAATTTCTAAAAACACTCAAAATGGTGGAATCTTAAAGATTCCAATTTAAATGTTCAGGCCTATTTTTTTATTTAAAAAATAAAAAAAACAAATTTGATGCACAGGGCGATGAATTCACTTCTACATCTATAAAATTTTGTTGCATCATCACACGTCGGAAAATTAGAAACACTCGCATACGTAGATACACGCGCGTTCGCACTCACACAAATACACACACGCACTTTGAATCTACGAAGAGTCAAGACCATTCGAGACTATGAAACTCATATATATGTAGAATTCATCTCGTAGCTTCGATGTGGCATAAGGCCGAAAATAAAGGGCAAAAACTGAGGATCAAACTCCCTACTAATAATTCTAGTGAGACAAGCTTGCTAACCATTACACCATGTTGCTAAAGAGGCTAGAAAAATTTCGGCACTTTATGCTAGTTTGAAAATGGACTAACTCCACCTACCATATATATTGACAAATGTCAGACCAGACGGCAAAAAGGATACTATGCCGTATCTGATCTTGAATGACCCAGTCCTTTATTTTTCAGCCGTGACTGAGAGTTCAACAGCGTTTACACGGCCTTGTGTTGGTGATGGATAATTTTTAGCTTATAATCCTTCTCCACAGATACAATGCCGCTAGTCCATCGCTATTTATTGCTATTTTCAGCGAAAAGTTTCTGACGAGCTCTATTCCGTTGTTTCACCAGCGCAGACCACACACACACACACACACACACACACACACACACACACACACACATATATATATTTTTTTTTCTAATCATATACTGTTAAATATAAGAGACAATGAATGTCTATTATGTTTAATCATGAGCCGTTCTAAACATCGTATTTTGGCTTTAATTTCAGTTGAAAATAAGGACAAATATTCTCCAACATATCGATAATTTTTTATTAAGTTGGTTCTAAGCTTTCGGCTCACATGAGCCATCGTCAGAGAGGTTATAAGGACGTTAACACAAGAACATCCACCATCAGGGACGATTTTATTTTGTGTTGACATAAAACTTCGCTAAGCAACAGCAGCAGTTACCAAAAATAGCAAACGCAGTTCGCAAATTTGCAAAGCGGTTCTAAAACGTCACACCGCGTGATAGTGCAAAATGACAACAGAACCATATATTCAAATGCAATGTAATGTTTTATGAACAAATTTAAACGTGATTTTATTAAGTGTGGGTTGTTTGGATTTAATGTAGATGGCCTTCAGTATCTGGAGGTTCTTTTTACTGTGTGTATGAGTGAGGATTATTGTATTTTTTGACTAAAATCTGTCTGATATTAAGGTTTTTCTAAGAAATGTTGTTTAATTGTACTCTGATCAGAAGGTGACAGGTAAGTCTACGGGAGAGTGTGGTTGTAGTAAAACCAATATATGTAGTGGGTTTATTATTACTACCAGAGATACAATCTCTGAACGGACATGTAAATTGATACACTACATTGGTTTTCTGTAGAGGATTTAGTTGAGTGCTTGTAAGGTTACTAGAGACTATGAGGTCAATTATATGATGATGAAAGAGAGTGAGTTGGAAATAAATATAGATCACAGCCGAGTTTCAATTCCAGTTGAATTCGTTGGATTAATTTACGCAAGAATACACCTGGGAAATGTATTAATCCCCCTCTTCCCTTCAGCTATGGGTTAAATAACAGGACGGATTTGGTTCTATAGCCTTAGTTGGCAACCAGTCTACCGCAGAAAATAATGGTAAGCTACTGCGGGAAAAATCTTTTCTCTAGTCAGTCTTGTCTCTTTCGAGACATGATCGTCCAAGCGTGTACCAAGTATGGCACATAACTGACTGACTGCCTGCCTGATGGATCAGAATAATATAAATAATCAATAAAAACATTTATCAATCTAACATGTTTCACTTTTATTAAAGACTAGCAGTATAGCCCGGCGTTGCTCAGGTGTAATGAAAGTTTTAAAACTAATCTATGGTCCTGGAGCTCAGACTCTTTAGACGTTGGCACGAAAGACTAAAAAGCAATAGTTGTTTCCAGTTAAAGCGAAACCGTAGACTGAAAGAAAAATGAATGGATGTAAGTCAAATTTTGATTTCCTGGTATCGATATCAAATAAGTTTTTTTCGTCGTAAACTGGATTTTGAAAGTTAAATAAGACCTCTAAGAAAATGGTGTCATGGCCAAGACTAAGAACTACAATTATAACTACTTAGAGCCATACCCGAAGCAAAAACTAAAATAAAAGGGCTGAAAAAATACAGATATACAGGCAAATAAACACACACACACACAAACATCTTGCCTTTTATATATATATATTGTCGATTTTCTGCACTTTTGTAAGAACTGCAACCTTGAAACTTTTGAATATCGTTTCTTATGTTTTGTCTATGAGTGTATCAAAGTTGATTAAAATCGGACCACTCCTTCTATTACACGATTTTTTCCATTATCGATTTTCGATATTTATCGGGGGTACCTCGACAAAAACCGAGCTAAGAACACTCGCAGACATTTATAGTACAACTGTGCAAATTTTCAAGAAAATCAGTTCAGAAGTTTCGGAGTCTATAGCTAACGGACACATACAGACACACAGAAAGACACAGACAAAGTTCCATTTATAAATAAGTTTAGATTAGATTTATCAGAGAATGAGATATGGAAAAAAAAGAAATATATTTTGGTACTTTTTTTTTTATTCATGCATTGTTTGATATTTATTGGTTAATCATGTTCCACGTACATTCGACTTGTTAAACCAACATTAGTATAATATTTGTCGTTCCGAATTCAAAGAGAGACGAGGTGAGGCATCTATTCGAAGTTTCTGGAATCCGAAAATATTGCTTTATGTATATAAGTGTATAAAAATTCTAATTTGTGTATGTGCGATTCAGATAACAATGTATATTCGTTAGTGTGTGTGCACGTGTATGTCTGTCTATATATCACATCACTAACTATTACTGGATCTGTTTTTAAAGAATCTAACATATTTATCTAAATCAAACGTTTGTACGTAAAAACATTCTCAAATCAACATGCAAAAAATCAACAAACGTAATGTCTATCAGACATACACTTACGAATATACATTATCTTCTGAATTCCAAAAGAGAAAAACAAATGAAAATAGTCCCGCTGTGTTAAAGTGTAATAGGAACGGAATTCATAATTCTTCAGGCTGTTGTCGCGGAATCATTTACAGAGCGGTAAACAGAGTCAGAATGTTCACGAACTGATTTTAGAATGTGGAATGTAAATAGACATTATGGAATTGGTATAAACAATCCTCTTCATGCGGGAAATATTCAGTATTCATTTACTGATCAGCTTGAACGGTTGAAATTTATAATAAAACAATTCTTTAAGTAGCTTTTGTTTTAAACTTCTCAAGAACACAAAATGTTATTGGTCTTTTTTAATATATTGATAGGAGATTCCTTCGAAATTTTGAGTCTTTGCCTGTACAAATTAATTGGAAGAGAACAAATAAGCGCTTTCTAAGATCTTTCATACTTTCCCTGATCACGTATACGCCGTCTCTTGGCTTTTCTTTTTCTTTTCCGACCGAATTTCATTTACGATTTGATCTGATAAATCGAGTATCATTCTTCAACTTGATGGCACAACTGGCAATTGAAAGGCTGACACCAAGAATATCAACGATCTCTCTGTAAGGCTTGTCAGTGCGTTCGTGCAGCGTTACAATTTTCGTCCCCTTCCTTGGAGAAAATTCCAGAGTAGAAAATGGTTATATGTCTGGGCGTGATAAAAATCTAATGCAGTCACGGATGAATGAATATTTTTCAACGCCAAACAAATTTCATCAAAACATGAAAATAGATTAATATAACTGCACACAGCTAAAAATCACCTAATCTGTATAAAAATTGAAATCGATTACAAACTGTGACTCCAGTGGGTCTAAAACCGACCGTGTGGTAATAAAACAGAAAAGCAGTTTTTTCATTTAATTTTCACAAGAGCATAAAATAGATTCATTTTACTGCAAATAACCTAATCTGAGAAAACATATAGAAATTAATTACACCCTGTCACTCCAGTGGATTTAAAACTGACAGTATGATGTAATAAAGGAAACTAAAGCAGTTCTTTCAATTAATGCGCACAAGGGTGTACAAGTAAGTCGATTTTATTAGTATTGTCTCTTCTAGTTACTTTTGTTAAAAAAATTTGTAGCCAAGCAGACTTCACATGTAATGCACACTATTGCTTTGAACATTGTCGGTACGGCCAAGATAAGGGAGCATGTAGTCTGAGCAACGCAGTTTCCATATGCAATCGTTCGGCCTTCGCACTGGATAGAACAGTCCAGTCTTACGACCAAAGACTGGATTTTTACCAAACAAAGCAACACTTTTATCTTGCTAGATAAACAAATACCTACGACAGTGGCATGTGTTACATATTTCTGTAATGGTTGCATTTCTTGGTGTTCAAGTGACGTAGTGTGGTTATGTGATAAATCTTGTCTTAAATAATTTCGTTTTAAACCTTTTTCAACCATTAATCCGAGAAAACATTAGGTATAATGAATGATTTGAAAGTAATGCACGACATCCACCATTGAAAGAGCATTCCCGGAACTTCTTTTTAGGAACCGCGTCTTATATGGTTTGATCTTAACGCATTTTAAAAGTATAAATTTGATACTAAATTCATTCACTTTAAGATCAAATTAAGATAGATGATTTAAAAAAAGAAAATAGCCTACAACCTGTTGTTAACCAGAGCAAGAAATGGCTTGTTGTTTTTAACGCCTCCAAAACAAAACTGCTCACTATTACCAATATATCCCGAGTAGGTATGTACGCCGATGACACCACAGTTTACTCTCGCCTCGATAAAACATCTGGTGTGGGTGACAAAGCTAACCTTACAGCCGAGGTTGGAAAGGACGTCTAATCCGTAGTGGACTGGGGTAAGAAATGGCTCGTAAATTCTAATGCTTCTAAAACGAAGCTACTATCAATTAATCCTACCTCCCATTAACATGGACCAGGCTTGCCTCCCAGAGAGTAAAACACTATGCCTCCTTGGTCTCACACTTTCAGCGGACCTCAAGTAGAATGACTATATCGAATCCATTGCTAAATCCGCTGCTATGAAAGTCGGTTCTCTGTGCAGGGCCCGGGGTTTTTTCCGTCTGAATCAAGGTACAGCGGAGGGTCTGTAATGTGATCGATACCGACCTGGCAAATCACCTGCAGTCTCTCTCTCACCGGCGCGACGTGGCTTCCCTGTGTCTCTTCTATAAATACTTTCACGGCTTCTGCTCCGATGAACTTAGATCACTGGTGCCCCCTAAATAGGAATTTGCACGAGATACTAGATTAGCAACTAGATCCCACCCTTTTACAGTGAAACCGATAAAATGCAACCGCAACTTCTACTCCAACAGTTTCTTTTCTCGCACTTCCCGACTGTGGAATCCCCTACCACATGACTGCTTCCCCGACGGCTACAATCTCCAGGAGTTTAAATGTAAGGTCAATAGACACCTCCTAACACACTAACTCGCTTCCATTCTTTCAGACACTCTTCCCATCCACCCAACCCCCAGCCTCCGTATCCATACCCATCTATCACTCCCCTTCTGACATTTCCTATATCTAACCACTCTTTCTATTTACCTTCCTCTATGTAGCCCCAAGCGCAATAGTGGCAGTGGAATGCCTTGCTTGGGGTGAAATGATTAAAAAAAAAACTCGTGTTAACGTTTTGATATAACCGTAAGGTCAGTGCTAAGCATTTATTTTGTTGTCCGCCTCGCTTGTGAAAATATGTTTCTGCTTCTTGCTTTCAAGTCAACGTTGTTCTTAAAAACTCTAAATGCAATTGCAGTCGTTAAATTCTGTTTTTCTAATTCCTATCCTTTTTTTTTGTTCTTTTTCAATAGTAATGTTCTTCTCACACACTCAGTAAACCTTTACGTCTGAGTGGCTTTAAGGGTTGGTTGGCTAGGGATGAAATGATTAAAAAGTAATGAATAATAAAACATAAAAACATGTAAAATAATGGTTATTTTGCTAGAAGTATTTCAAAAAGAACCCTGAACATATAAAAATGCGACAGAACTTTTATATTAAAAATTAATTATCAATAACTGCTTTTACCTATTTAACCTGTATTTGCCTATAATTCTGAGATGTGGTAGTATTTACATTATTTACATTCTTCGGACTATTGTCCTCATATTTATTGCCATGTTTTACGACGTTTCGGCCGTTGTACACCACGGCCTTCGTCAGGGGCTAGCAATTTTGAACCGAACCCTTTTATTTTGATCACTGTGGTATATCATTCTCGTTCCATATGCCATGGCACTTCCGGTAGTCATGTAGTTATCTAAACTTAATTTAACTATCGTGTTAATTGAAAATAAGTTGATATGCACATTGTGTCAGTAAGTTTAATCCTTAATTATCTCCTTAAGAAAAACACAAATATGAACAAGGTCAAAATGCGATATCTGATGAAAATTATCGGGACTGGTGTTAGAAAATGAAAGCTACAGGACATGTCAATTCGAAGTAGTCTCCTTCTGAAGCCACATATTTAATTCAGCGTCGTTTCCATTGAAAAGAGCATTCCCGGAACTTCTTTTTAGGAACAGCCAGCGGCTGACTCATTGCATTCTTTTATATTTCCTTGGTGTTTGAAATATTATTTTTCAATTAGGATTAGATTAAAAAAAAACAAAAATAAAACCCAGTGAAATCTGATGAATAAAGTGATTATACCTGGGGAAAATGTGTTTAGCTAAAACTTACTGCACGAGCAATGTTCACTAATGAAACACCTGGGTTGAAGTGGGACGGTCACACTCTACACACTTTCCGTCTAAGCCCAACTACAAACAAGAAATAAAAGCGAGAAAGCTATAACTTAATGTGTATGCACGACAAATTTTGAGGTCAATCTTTGACAAACGGATTTATTCAGTGATTTTTTAACAACACCCCTAACTATAGAAACAGATTTGATGCTTATTGATAAGACCTCGTTTTAACATGGCAGAATTCAAAATTTCCAGACCCAATAAAGCTATTTAAGGAATAATATTTTCTCTAAAGTGTTATTATTACAAAGAAAAGAAAAACTGAGACTACGTCATTGTTTCTCTAAATAACGTTTAACCGTCAATCTACAGCTGGAAAGAAATAATAATCTCTTTTTCATTGAACCAGCGTCATCTCTCTACGTACATTTATATAAATAAATACATATATAGACTGTTATTAAGTCTCGTATGAACATAAAATG
This sequence comes from Ascarosepion bandense, assembly GCA_037127315.1. Classification (NCBI taxonomy): domain Eukaryota; kingdom Metazoa; phylum Mollusca; class Cephalopoda; order Sepiida; family Sepiidae; genus Ascarosepion; species Ascarosepion bandense. The sequence goes on from JBBBDQ010000813.1 coordinate 1,309,093, forward strand.
AGAAAATTATCTGATCAGCATTAGAATTGCCGGCTAACGCTTCCGCGCGAATCGCAACTATTTTAGTCTGCTGATAAAACACGCTACATTAGCAAGTTAGACGTTTGTGCAACACACAAACACCCACACATACATACACACACACACACACACATATATATATATATATATATATATATATATATATATATATATATATGTGTGTGTGTGTGTGTGTGTGTGTTTCAATTTATTAGTTATACGTTATTTTTAATGGTTAACTGTAATTGAAAGGTTGCACTTTATTTTTTTATTTATTAAACAGTATATTTATTTATAGCTACCGATCTGAATATTAAAAAAATTGTTGGAAATTATACAAATGTAACGGGTCTCCTCATTGGATGATGAATCCACCACATTGTTTTAAAACAATCCTGCTGATTGGCTGAGTTGGGCCGACCTCGTTTTGAAATTTTGGCGGGCTTAGAACGGAAGGGAACTTTTCCGGCCTCTTTTGGTTAGCCGGCTCCGACAGAGCACGGTCGCATTTTAGCACCGCTCCTATCTTTTACGTTGCCGCGGGGCCTACAGTGGGCGCCCTCATGTCTCTATTTCCCGAGACAGTTATACCAATCAAGGTATTTTCATTAGGCTAATGCCTTATCATTTTATTCAGAGAGACTTTCTCCAAATCAATCGTACCTTTTGAGGTATCCTTTTTGGGCAATTGCCTTACTTGTTCGAGAAAACTTCTCAAAGAATTCATCATGTCGAGTACATCGACCCCCCTTCGACCGAATGGAAACTGCTGTAGGAATCTGACCTCAGAAGATTAATTCCTGATCGTCGCGGAATTTGCAGCTCCATACGTAAACTTCACCCCCTTCCAAGGCGAGGCCGAACCCCCCTCAAGTCTTCCGAAGGAAGCTAACTACCGCCTCAAAAAGAGACTATACCAAGCTAAGCAGTGGCTGCAAAATCAACTTATTTTGCAAGACTAATAAACATGTTGTTCAACCCAGGTATGTCTTGTTATGTTGTTGATTTCCAAACCACTGCTTGAGCTCTGAGCTATGTGTGAATAATTTCTCACAAAATATTGTTACAAAAATGTGCTCACTCCGGCCTATATTTATAATAAGATTTCTCGAATATTCAGGTTGTTAGATGAAAATAAATAAATACGCAGTTTAATAAATATCTAAAAACAGAGTATCTATTTAAATATTAAAGTTAACATTTGAATAATAAAAATGCCGGATTAATAAATTAAAAATCCATTCCTCTATATATAAAGCGTTTTAAAAAAATGATGTATTTCATACTATTTTTTTACTATTTATTGCCAAGTGAATAATTGTAAATGAAAACAAAATGGTTCTTTTGTTAATGCTGCATAATAACATGAATTTATAAATATTTAATAATTACCTATATTGCAGTTTCATCAATGAAAGAATGAAGAAAATTTAGGGTGATTTAGACGAGTTCATCTTTGCCTCTTTGCCTTGTAAAATATTGCAGATTAATAATAATAAAGGAACAATTCTAATTTCATATTAAATATATTATTTCTTTTAAAAACCTTGCGGGACCAAATAATTATGGCGTAGACAGATCTGTTTCGCCGTATCACAGCTCATCAGTACGGTAAGACTCCGATTGCTTTTATACCCAGGATTGAAACCCGATCGAAAAAGGGTCAGTCGGCGACTCTACCCCTGCACTATGGGTGTCCGGTGGAAATAGGCAGACTTTTTAGCGCATATCATTATACGCGCCCAATAGCTAGAGCGCTCTAATTCATTTCATGCGTGCGTGTGTGTGTTATGAAAATTAATGTCAAAGTGGAAAAAGGTCGTGTGATACGATTTGTTCTATAGGATGCTTTCGTATTGAAACGGTTTATATATTGATGTAACTACAGATTTCCTTTTCCTTGGTAGATCTTGCATTAGCACAACTCGGGATAACTAATAACAAAAGTTATGAAAATATAAACAAGAAGAAACTAAATTATATTGACCTGACACTAGCCAAACACATATTAAAAAATAAGATAACGTTTACATTTTAAATTACTAAAATTTCAACGTTTTCTCTCCTCCATGACATTGTTTAATTCTTTTTCTTCGTATGCAGTGTCCCTTCAGGACATAGGCGATCATGAACTTCCTCTTGGCTCAATCTCTTGTCGCTCTCAATAATTTTCATCTTGGTACCTCTCCCAAAACCCACTTCGCCACCCATTTCTTCCCGTATGTCACCCACTGCATTCCCCTTGCTCCCTTTCCTCTTATCTGTTCTGTGAGTATTAAATTCTCCAGGTTTTCCTTCCTCGTTACGTGTCCCACGAACCTCATATGTCTCTTCTGGATGTTAAATATAAGTTTTACATCTTGGTATACGTCCCTTTAGTTTGAACGAATCGCGAAATACGAAACAGTTTTCTCACTTAGGGGTTAATTTTCTAACATTGATTCTGGTATACAAACATTTCTAAATCCTTCTCTCTCTCTTTTTTTTTCTATCTCTCTCTCACATACGCACACACAAAGGCTTACGATCACCTCACTTTTAAAGACCATTTTCCGTATTATCTCCGAAGTTAAGCAACTTCGACACTGATCAGTACCTTTATGAGTAACCGATTTGTAATACCAGATGCTGTGAACTTGGTAAGGCGGGTGCTACAGTGGATAACGATTCGGAATTGTTAATTGATTTGAACCTATGGAAAAACCTATGGGAAAGGTATAAATCCACTTATTCTCCCCCATCTATGGGCTAATCAGTAAGAGCTGTATCACTAACATTTTATTATCGAAAATAATTCTTAAATATAAAAATATTTTCTGGCTTTAAATAAACTGTAAAGGGTTAATAAAAAGTAAAATAATCAAACAAGCAAGAAAACATACACACGTATTTCTATATTTATGCGAAAAAATTGCTTTTGAATGTGAAATTTTAATCTTAGATTTTCCATAAGTGAAACACCTGTTTCTCGCAATGGGAAGCTGGTTTTACAACCGGATGCCATTCTTCCAACCAAGACAGAAATAATGATGCGATAAATTGAATATCATCTGGTGTAAAGACAAATAACAAGTACAGAAAAGGCGATTATAAGGAAATAGAGAATGTAATGTCAAAAATGTATCCAGGCTAGAAATTTGGAGAAGAAAAATCTGACAAATTATAGTATAAAAATATCATGAAGAATTTAAAGAAAAAATAAAAGACGCTGAATTAGCAAAATAAATCAAGAAGAATTTTTTAGTTTTGTTGAGGTTTGAGGTTAAGGAATATGATATGGACATTTTTATATTCGTTAGCTCAAACAAAACAAAATAATATGTTGCGTTGCTAGAAAACTTAATAAAAAATTAATTAAATCTTTCTTATTCGCAGTATTTAATGCTCTCTCTGTCTCTCTGTCTGTCTCTGTCTGTCTGTCTCTCTCTCTCTCTCTCTCTCTCTCTATATATATATATATATATATATATATATATATATATTGCATTCAAGTATTAAACAGACGGACTTCGGTTGGTGTTGACCTCAATCTATACTTATATATATATATATATATATATATATATATATATATATATATATATAACCGGTGACAGTTTCTTTCATGCTTGAACGCAAGCTTTAGGCCATGTATATTGTCTTTTGGCTCAATTATTTATATATGCTAGCCATAGTGCATTATGGGTAGTAAGGTCTGTTGCGTTATCCTAACGGTTATTAAATGGGTGTAATGGTTAGACTTCAAATTATTCTAGAGTCTATTGCGTATAAATAACTGTGAATCCAATCGCCAATATTTGCAGCTATTAACTTTATACTAATTATTTATTATTGATCAATTCATCATTAGTTATTACTACGCTTTCCTTACCACTTTTTATTAATTTGTAAATTCGAGAAATTAGTTTATTTACTTAATTTTTTTCTACATTTTTTTTAGATTTTTTGTTGCTTTTTTGGTCTTGATTATCTTATTTTTTTACTTCACAGTAATGGCTTTGTCTAAAGAACATTACATCGTCTATTGAACAGGTGTAGGGGCTCATCCCTTGTTCCCTGTTTAGGATGTGGTCTCCGGCTTTCTCTTTCCAACCTTTTCACTCTTTTCTTTTTTATTTTTTTCGATTGGAGTAGATAGACTAATCTATCGCCCGGTTTGACACTCCACCCACGTCTATTGAACAGATGTAGAGGCTCATCCCTTGTTTCCTTGTTTAGGATGTAGTTTCCGGCTTTCTCATTTCCAATCTTTCCACTCTTACGTAACCCCCTGCTCATCAGTGGCGTTACCGCCTTGCTCGGAGTGATACGATTTTTAAAAAAAAGAATTGGGAAAAAGGGACACGAAGAGACTAAAATAAAGGTAATGAAAGACGTAATGAATGAATAAATAAGGATAGGACGGAAAAAGAAAGAAAAAAATAGAAGAAAAAATAAGAAAGAACAACAAGAAGAAAAACAAAAATGCTAAATAAATAAAATAAAGTAGAAAATAAAAAAGGAATAATTTGAGAAATGTTGAAGAAAGTAAAAAAAGAAATCGAGAAAAAAAAAACTGAAGAAAGCCAAAAAGAGGATAAATTAAAATAATTAGAGAAAGAAAGAAAGAGCGCGTGATGAAAGAAAGGAAAAATGAAAAGAAAAAAAGAAAGGATAATGGAAGAATAAAATCTATGCTAAATAAACAATTAAAGAATATGAGAGAAAGAAAAGAAAAAAGTGTGCTAGAAAAAAATAAAAAAATATAAATGAAAATTTAAAAATCTTGAGAAACGTTAAAAAAATGAAAGAAATCGAGAAGATTTCAAGAAAGGAAAAAAATAAAAACGGTAAATAAATAAAAAACGAAATGAAGAAAAAAGAATTAAGAACACGTGAAGAAAGAAAGAAAGAAAGAAAGAAAGAAAGAAAGAAAGAAAGAAAAAAGAAGGAAGAAAAGAATGAAGATTCTGAACAAATAAAGAAAAGAACAGAAAAAGCTAGGCTATGGACAGAGAAAGAAAGAATGAAAGCAGAAATAATGAATCGGAACATCTAAAATCACGAAGAGAGAAAGAAAGAAAATGGACAAAGGAAGGAAGGAAGGAAGGAAGGAAGGAAGGAAGGAAGGAAGGAAGGAAGGAAGATTCTGGACAAATAAGAGAAAAGAAGAAAGAAAGCTAGGACATGGAGAGAAAGAAAGAAAGAATGAATGAAAGCAGAAAGTTTGAATCGGAACATCTAAAATCACGAAGAGAGAAAGAAAGAAAATGGACAAAGAAAGAAAGAAAGAAAGAAAGAAAAAATAAAGAAAAAATAAAGAAAAATAAAGAAAGAAGGAAGGAAAAATTAATGAAGGACGGAGAAAGAAAAATGCTCGAAAGAAAAAAAGAAGAAATCAAGAAAGGTTGAAGAGAAAAGAAAGAAAAAGTAAACTGAAACAAAGGAAGAATACAAAACGGATGCCTGATGAACTCTTTCGAATTGGCTCCTGGCGCCATTGTCAAAGTAAGGACGACTGATAAAAAGCGAAAAAACAAAAAAAGAATAAACTTATTAAATGGAAAAAAAAAGGACAAACAAAGGAATCGGGATTTACTCTATCAGCGGATCTCATTGCTATAAATACGGCCATGAATTTGAGTTTGCCTTAAAGTACATCAATTTATGGACCAATCCTGGCGCTTATTCAGTAGTCAGCGCCCGACTTTGTTCATTCATATTTGTTTTTATGATTGCAAGCATGATATATTTATGACTTACATTAATATATTTCCCTCACAGCAGTTCCCCCTTACGACTCCACCCACAATTCCATTCGTTCTTTCCTTTATGCTTTGCATGCGTATATAAAGACATACACTTATACAGATATACACACACACACGCACACACATTATATATATATATACTGATTGATTGTTTCATACTTAGTTTTTGGTCACAATAGGGTTAGACCAGTGCACATTTGTATTAAAAAGTGTTCAGTACAATTAAATTGTAGAACTTTTGAATATTTTCCATTTGTAAACGTGTTATTTATATGGGGGATGTAAAGATGAATCAATAATTGTGTAGACTGACAGTTCAGCTGAATTTTGATACGAACCTTTTGTTATAGTTTTGATTTCTATACGTTTAATGCACACCATTTAATTAAGTGCGTTACCAAAAAGGAGATATGGATTAAAAATAAATATTTGTGTAAAATAAATACTCTAAATTTATAAAAGGCGGCAGTGCCTTAGAATGAAAAACAGGTATATATATATATACCTGGTGAGCCAGACAGACCTACCTAGGCTTCACCTAAACAGATTGTGAGGGAAAGCTTTTGCCAACGTGCTGAGTCAGTCCGAATTCTTTTGACTGATCTTTATGTACTTAGCTCATTCTTTTTTAAACCATTTTTCCCTTCTTCATAGATCCGTGGAAGGTTTTTGGACAAGAGTATAGTTATTATCTCTTTGTATATATATATATATATATATATATATATATATATATAGAGAGAGAGAGAGAGAGAGAGATAGAGAGAGAGAGACAGTGAGAGAGAGAGAGAGAGTCAGTCAGTCAGTTAAGTGCCATACGTGATACACGCTTGGACGATCATGTCTCGAAAGAGACTGGGCAGAAGATTGTTCCGCAGTAGGTTGCCATTGCTTTCTGCGGTAGACTGGTTGCCGACCAAGGCTATAGAACCTGTCCTGCTATTTAACCCATAACTGGAAGGAAGAGACGGATTAATACCTTTCCCAAGGGTATTTGCGCGTAAGTGAATACAATAGATTCAACTGGAATTCGAACTCGGCTCCCTGGTTTCTCGTTCCGGGCCGATATCCACTTAGAGTTATGTGGCATATTATGCACATAATCGAACAAAATTATTCTCTGATTATTTTGCTTGAAATGCTATATATATAAACCTAAATCATTGATAAAGAAACACAAAACCTGAAAGGTGGGTAAAGAAGAAAAGAATAAAATGAGTAACCAACGGTCAATCAAACAAAATCCAACGGCGAAACTAGAGGAAGAAAATCGGTAAAGAATCATACACTAAGAAACAAACAGACCGAATGAACGACAATTATGTTAAGAATAATATAGAGTTCCGCTCATGTAAGGTGGATTTTCATAAATTTAGTGTTTCTTCCATTTCCCGCATTTTGTGATATGCGATGTTCTTAGTCAATGTCTTGATTGAGTCGTCATCTGTAGTGGGGGTCTGCCTGAGCGTTTTTCATCAATAAGGCTACACTCATCAAATCTTGTGTATACTTACGCCTTGGTACTGGGATTCAAATGATCCCACTCTGTCACACTTGTAGATTCCCTATCCTTCGATAATTTTTGCGTATTGAAGTAATTGTGGTTGAATCCGCCTATTTATCTGACATATATGTCTGCATATGTGTATAACTAATTTGTCATATGTATATCATTGAATGTAAGTCTTTTTTGTACCTATATATAAAGCTTGCTTGTATACATGTGTATATCTGGTCTTTGTGTATACGCGTGTATATCTGGTCTTCATAGGTGGGTATATATGTGTGGGAATATGGATGGATGTATATATATATATATATGCACACACACATATATATGTATTTATTCATGCATATATGTATGTGTGCGTATATTAGTATGTATGTATCTATGTGTATACGTAATCGTGTGCATGTAGGTGGGTGTGTATGGATATTAGCTTATGGTACAATAAACTTTTTCTTCTATAAACTTTGCGACCCTTACAAGATTAAACTAAAGATTTCTATTCTGGGTCGGATTACTTGAATCTCACTTTCTTTGAAACACGTTTTTAAATGTTCTGTGGAAACCTAAAGCAAACGAAATCGTGATCTGAAGAGATGAGCATATTATATATTAATTTATAACCACTTTAGAAGATGTGTTGAGTTCTCTTTTTGTCTATTATATTGCTTTGGATAATATCCATTGAGCTTTTTATACAGGTTCCTCATTATTTTATAATAAATAGATCTTTTTCAATATCCTCTCCGCTTACGGACTTGACATCATTATCTATCTATCTATCTATCTATCTATCTATCTATCTATCTATATATATATATATATATATATATATATATATATATATATATATATCAGCATGCGGTGTAGATATAGAAGAATCCAAAGGACTATCCTGTACATACAGTTGTAGGATAACTTTCTAAGTGACCTCCAACTATATTTGTATATAAACACATATAGAGCAAATATAATAAAGATTAAAGCAGACGCGTTATTCCATGTGTGTGTGTTTAATGTAGATTTCGAAGTATCGTGAATTCACCACTATGATATTGTCACTCCTGAGAGCTTTTTAAAAAGATCCTCGTGGAATGAGAATTTTATAGCGATGCCATCACGAAACTTCGAAGTCTGTTAAGTTAAGTGACAAACATTTTCACACTAAAAAAATCAACGTACTATTTCGATATCGAGCCCTTCACAAAAAAAATCTGCTTGCCAAAATCTTTTTATCCGTAAATCACAGGAAAAAAAATAATATTCTTGACACTAAACACCGTCACAACTCAATTCTGCTCCGATGAACTTAGATCACTGGTGCCCCTATGTATGAATTTGCACGAGATACTAGATTATCAACTAGGTTCCACTCTTTTACAGTGAAACACACAAAATGTAACCGAAATTTCTACTCCGACAGCTTCTTTTTTTGCACTCCTAGCCTGTGGAATACACTTCTATATACTTGCTTCCCCTAGAGCTACAATCTCCAGAAATTTAAATGTAAGGTCAATAGACACCTATTATCACACTCATTCGCACCCAGTCTCTCAAACACTTTTCCCATCTACCCAACCCCCATCCTCGGTATCCACATCCGGCTATCACTCTCCTTCCGAAATTTTCTATAACTAACCCCTCTTTCTCATCAGTTTTTTCTATGTGACCCCCTGCACAATAGTGGCAGTGGAATGGCTTGCTTGGGGCGAAATGATCAATATATATATATATATATATATATATATATATTGATTGTTTAATTACTTAGTTTTTGGTGAAAATAAATTTAGACCAGTGCACATTTGTATCAAAAATGTTCAATACAGTTATATTGTAGAAGTTTTGAATATTTTCCATTTGTAAACGAGTTAGTAAGCGACCTAGGTTTCTACCATGAGTGGTGTCTTTAGGCGATTTTCAATAACTCTTATTGAAAATCGCCTGAAGTCTCTTATTGAAAATTGCCTGAAGACAATACTCATGGTAGAAAACTAGGTCGCGTAATAACTCATTTAAAAACGGAAAAAACATATATATACATATATATACACACACATATATATATATATATATATATATATATATATATATATGTACGTTTTAAGTTTTGTATATATATATATATATATATATATATATATATAATGGAAACTTATAAAATCCTTTAGGAGATTAAGTTTCCGACGGGCCCCTTAATCCATCCTAGATAACTTGATCGTGCGATAGAATGTTAAAAAGATAAAGGAAACATAGAATAGAATAGTTAGAAAGGGAAAAATATATTTATTTCAATTTTGTACTGCAGGAAGATAAAAAGAATAGAATAGAATAAGACACATGGTGGTAAAGGAAGACTTTGAGAATATAAGACTCACAAGACATATTTAAGGCAAAAAGAACAGAGCAATACCACGCATATCCAGACTAACGAGCTTATATAAATAGATGACAGAACAGGGATTAGTAAAGATAGCAAAAACAAAAAGTACTACAAAGGAAAGTATATTGTTAATAGCCATGAATGCCCACGCCCTGAAAGATACAGGGAACTTAAAAAGAGAAAAAAATATCTCGATATTGCTAGAAAACAGAATATGTTGAAGAACAAAAATATCGTTCCATAGTAATCGGAGCGCTGGATGCTTCTGCAAAAAGCATGAGAAAACGATTGCAGGTGGAAATAATCACAAATATTCAAACTGGAAAAAAATTAAAATAGCACTAAACTAGCCAACTACGCATAACATTTGAAAGAAAAAAGGCAGAAACCTCAACCTGACGTGGAAAATATTTTAAAAAGCCAAATCCTGCAACGATGGGGATATCTGCAGATTGTGCCAAGAAGAAAAGTTGGCCATAATATTATTTCCAAAACGATAGAAACTACTAAATAAAAGGTATATTTGGGATGTTATGAAGGCAGTTTTAAAACACGATGGAATAATCACAAGTCAACATTCAAACTAGAAAAACTTAAAATAAGAACTAAACTAGCCAACTACGTTTGGAAATTAAAGGAAACAATGGTGAAAACCTTCACATGACGTGGAAAATATTAAGAAAAGTCGAACCCTTCAACCGTGGTGATATTTGAAGCCTGTGTCAAGAAAAACAATTGGCTATAGTATTATTTCCAGAACGACAAAAGCTACTAAATGAAAGATCTGAAAAAAGGTCCGGGTGTATACACATTAGCAAATATAATAATAAACACAAATAAAAGATTCCCAATAACAAACTACGGTCTTATTTTGAACTTGTGATTATGCACTTATAAATGCGTTAACCGTTAACATAGTCGAAAGAAATCACTTGACGAAACTAAAAGGTCAAAACTATGGCAGCGTAACCGACTGATCTTCCATACTTAAATATCTATAAGCTCGACATTTTGAATCTTCATTTAACCATTTATTGAGAACTTTCTAATACAACTTTTTACTGGTCAAATTTAATTCAAATCTGAACTATAACGATTTAGTAATTTGATCTTGTTCTGCAATTGAGCACTGTTATTACCAGTGTATTTTAATGCTCACGAAACATTTCAAAAACATTTCAACTGACTACATTCAAGTGATTCTTTCCCGATACAACAGTGAAATACCTGAAAAACTACAATGCAGGAATTTAAATTACCGTACTCACTGAAAAACATACCTATTCCCAAAAGGCAAGCAATTTATTATACAAAATCAAAAAATTCCCCAACAAAATGAGATGGAAGGCATTATTTTCTTTACAAAAATACCTAAATCACAAGGAAAATTTTACAAATTTCAATTTTAAAACCAGGCGTTACCAACCTGGAATTGACGAACTAGCCAATCTTTGAAAGAAATATGAGTGATCTAAATAACAGAATCAAGTTCAAAAACGTAAATAATAATTTCTAAAGATTACTAAATACCGAAGTAAAAAGAATTAAAAAAAATCAAATATCCTAGTCAAACGAGACAAAACAAGCAATATCTACACAATAAGCCTGAAGGACTACATGAAAGAATAAACGAAGAACTCGCCAAAACTTACAAGAACACATCAAAACTCTACATAGAAAAAAAAGAAGCGACAAACATCACAGATAAAATAGGTATAATCGACAGTGTCCAAATACTAAGCGGCAAGCCGATATTCCGAACCATCAGTAAGTCAGTTAAGTGCTATAAGTGACACACGCTTTGGGAGATCATGTCTCGAAAGAGACATGAATGACTGGGCAGAAGATTATCCAGCAGTAGGTTGCCATTGCTTTCTGCGGTAGACTAATTCCAACCAAGACTAAAGAATCCAGTCTTTTCTATTATTTAACCCATAACTGGAAGAGACGGATTAATACCTTTCCATAGAGTATTTGTGCGGACGTGAATGCAAGGAATTCAACTGGAATTCGAAATCGGCTCCCCGATTTCTCGTTTCGAGTCGATATCCACTGCACCACAACGCACATTCATAAAAGACAATAAGAACGCCTTTCCCAACAAATCCTCGTTTCGACTAATGAACCCAACAAACATTGAATTAGGAAAAATAATCCAGGAAATCTTAAAAATATGTGTGATTCACTAAGAATTTTTACACAAAATAAACAATGGAAAGACACGAGTGAGTAAATTTTTGGTTAAGAAAATTAAAAACAAAGAAAAATGTTTTCATGAAATATGACATTAAAAACATTTACCCGTCAATTTCTAAAACAGGATTGCCTGAAGCTTTAGAGTTTGCTAAGGAATTTACAAACATACCATCGTAGCACATAAAAATAATTTTACATTGCCGCAAATCCGTGTTGTTCCACAATGGCGAAGTAAGGATAAAGAAATCTAAAAAAGTTGCATTTGACGTACCAGAAGGTCCATTCGACGGAGTCAAGTTTCCGAGCTAATGGATCTATTTATTTTACACAAAACAACCGAAATAGTTTACATAGAAGACCACGGAATATACAGAGATGACGGACTGATAGTATTACCGAACAACAAAAGAAATGACAAAACAAAAAAGCTTTTTAAACTTTTCAAAAGATTCAATTTTTATGTAGAGGTCAAAATGAATAAAAAATGTTGTGTAATATTTAAAAGTAGAACTCAGTTTAAAAACCGGCACCGTATCTCTAAACAAGAAACCTAACACAAAATTAAGATATGTAATCAACGGATCAAATTAACCCACTAAAATAATTCAACACTTCCGTAAAGGTATAGAATATAGACTGTTTAAAAATTCCACTTTTGAAATAATCTTTGACGAGAGGAAAAATATTATGAAAAAGCTTTTTAAGAAAACGAAATTGTAAATTAAATTATAAACCCCAGATGAACAATGAACCCCAGATGAACAACAAAGAGAATGGTATGAGAAAACGTAATATCAGTTGGTTTAACCCGTCTTTTAATTTAGAAATAAAGTCTTAAATAGGGAAAATATTTTCGAACTACTTAACAAACACTCCTCAAAAAAGCTCTGACTTAAACAAAATATTTAATAGAAATATGTTAAATTAAGTTACAGCCGTACTTCTAATTTTAAAAAAGCACATAAAAATAAACAGATCAGACATTGGCAATGCCACTGGTAACATAAGGCGTTATAATGAAGCATTCAGTATTCTTTGACTGGGCAGCCAGTGATGTTGTCTGTTGAAATTGATAATATCTCTAAGTAATTCTTTTAAGAGATAATTTGAAGATTGCTCTAACCGGAAATATAAGCATATCATATCTGTCGATAAATCTGATGTGTTCTAACGCGTTGGAACACGAACGAATAAAATCGGCATTAACATTCCAGACAACCCAATATAAAATGGCGACAATTTACCCATCGGAAAATTAATTTATTTTGACGTTTGATTGTCTATATAAAATGTCGGAGAGTGCCAAGCAGTGATAAGTTTGTTTTGTCTGCTTGCTTTGCGGCATATCAACTTCTCATGGGTATTTATTGATGAAATTAAGTTTTTCGAGATCATTACTAATTTTCTTTACAAAAATGTATTGCTAGTAGTTTTGGTAGTAAAATGAATTTTATAATAAAGTTTTTACATCTGTGTGAGTTTAAATCTCTGCCTATAATTATGACCCGAGCAGGTGCTACCAACCCGGGTCAGAATGAACTTGGGATTAACAGCAATTAAGTATTGTTTACCCGCTCCTTCAAACCTGCCGATCAGAGGTCTTGCTGACCGATGTAGTTTATCGTCATACCAAGGACGAAATAGAGTTTGTCGTGCAATCATTAGAACCAAAGAATAGATGGTACAAGAAAGTGACAAATTTAAAGACAGGATGAGGATGAAATTTACTAAAATCAAACACTAGAAATTCGAAAAAGAAGCGGCGTCATTAGAAAACATCAAGCATTCATTGACCGAGAAGCCAGTACCGCTGAAATTTGATAAATTTTTGCTCTTAGAAGAATTTTCAGGAAAATAAGTTTCTCACAGAAGGATGCTGCGAATATCATGGATCGAGCATCTGAGCAATGACGAGGTTTTGGAAATGATGGAAACGAAAAGGAAATTAATACTGAGCACCAGAAAGAGACAGCTGAAGATCGTGGGATATGCAATGAGGAAAGAGGGCTTGGAGAAACTGATCTTAAAAGAGTAGATATAGGGAAAAAGAATCAGGGGAAAGCAGCGGATAACATATTTGAAGAACCTAATCAATTGAATGATGGAACGATGGTTTGGCTGAATACACGTTTCGAATTCTTTTTCTCATTTATATGAAAATTTGAAAACGAACTCCCTAGGCGCTTTCTGTTTCTCCGATCTAATTATCAAGGAAGTTTTATTGTGTTTATAAAGATATGTTGCATTGTACTTTCTTTGTTTTCGATATAAACTCACGAATAAATGGACAGATAAAAAATGGGATATATTAAAATAATATCAGAGAGTAGAAAGATGACTATCAGAGAATTTAGTTGAAAGTTCATATGCTGCGAATCTCATGGATCGCGCATGTGAGCAATGATGAGGTCTTGGAAATGATGGAAACAAAAAGGAAATTAATACTGAGCATCAGGAAGAGACAGCTGAAGTTGATAGGAGACGCAATGAGGAAGGAGGGCCTGAAGAACCTGATACTAACAGGCCAGATAGAGGGAAAAAGAGACAAGGGAAAGCAACGGATAACATATTTGAAGGACCTAATCAGGTGGATGACGGAACGAGGATTACACGGTGCAACAGGAGAAGGCGTACTCGGAGCCACCAGGGATAAGGAGACGTGGAAAATCATGATCGCCCATGTCCTGCAAGAACAGGCCACATAGAAGAAGAGGAAATCCAGCAGCTGTTATCATTTTTCTAGTAGTGATGGGGACAACTTTCCTTGCTTGTTTTTTTTAATTAGTTTGGAACGTGAGCAACTTGATTGGGTTATTGTTTCCTCTTGATGTGATATGCATTTTTTTTGCTGTTGCTATAGAAGTTCATCAAATAAGGTGGTTTCTGTTATTTGGTTCAGTTCTTTTTTGGAATTCTATTGTACAAGTCTATGAGGTTCGAAGAGGGATAGTCTACGCTGAGATTTACAGCCTTCACTCGCTGAAAACTATTTTAAAACTATCTTACAGAAATCGATTACGCTTAAACAGAAATTATTTGTGCCTTGGTCTACCCTGAACTGGAGTGGTAGCATCTGTTAGGGTCCCAACTATGGGCAAATAGTTAACCCCCAAACTCGGTTCAAAACACTATGAAAATATAAAAATAGACTTTTATAGAAATATATCCATAAAAATAGACTTTTGTAGAAAAATATTCATTTTTGAAAGAAAAATATTACCATAAAACATTTTTGAAAGAAAAAATATAACCAGCAATACATTTTTGAAAACAAAACTAGAAGACATCATGAGTTTTCTAAAATAAAAAAAATTAAAAAGTTTTTCATCAAAATTTGACTAAATCAACCTTCTCACTATAACTGAAGAACATTTAAAAATATAACTTAAAAGCCGACCATTTTTGGCATAAAATAAGCCACAGAGATTGATATGACGTTAAACAAAACTCAAACACAAAAAATATTGGTATATAACTTTATAATGTTTTTCTTTTAATACATTGCTCGGATATAATACTCATGATGATCAAGGAACTTTACTCGATTATATCATGGAATTAATTCACACTCAACTTGATAAACGAAAATATCATGTACCATATATACAAAATACGACAGATATATTGTGATCATTTCATATTTTTGATATCACGCACGCGATTTTTTTGTTTCTGATTTTGTAGACTGTACAGTATATCAGGGTCAGTTGGGCAACATCTGTGAGAAAAAGAGTACGATAATGTAATTCATTCCGAAAGAAATTTACAAATGACATGTTAAACTGCTTGGCATTCGATCCGGTAATTTCAATACTGACATTTCAAAGTGTTTGCGTCAATCTAAGGACAATGCAGAGTATTCGGAAAGAGTTGAATAATATATCTAGTTAACATGTTAATTGGAGTGATCATTAGTAATAGTGACGTTATGCGGCGACCTAAATCACCCGCCTTGAGGAGTTTGTGCTGCCCTGGGTCAAGAGGGTGGTTGCAGGATGATCCTATGTCTAAAAACAGGACTCTAGACTCTGTCACTCATGCAGGGGAGCCTAGTCATAGCTGTCAGACAATTTCTGCATCTATATCACCACTTAAATCTGGCGATATAACTCCCCAGATTGCAGCCCCATTGATATTATGCGTGAGTGCAGTTGAGCGAGAGACCAACAAAAGTCCTCGTACAAAGTCCACCAAGGAGGAACTTTAGACAGGGATTATGGCAGCATACACCAATTTAAACAAGGGGACCATCCAGAAGAGTTTCAGGAGATTCAGACGTCGTCTAAAGGACGTGGTTGAAGTCAATGTCGATTAAATTGAATAAATTTACTCTTTAGTATTTCAAGATATTTATTTGCAATTTTGGTAAATATATCTGTTAAGTTGAGATGTCAGTATTATTTTCATTCTTGCATCATTTGAACCACAATTTTTTCCATCGCACTCTATATCTTCCACGTGTCTTTTTTTTTTGTTGTTTATCTTGACTTTTAGAGAAACCAAGCAGAAGGAAAACTTATCTATCAATTAGCACTCAGGCAATATGAAGAGATCGTATTCGTTTTTAAGTCACTGAAATTGAAAGTTTTAAGTTTTATTTCCTTACAAAATAATTTTAAAATAAAACAATAGAAACAAAGAAAAAATGTTAAAGCATCCACTATTAACGCAAATGCGGTCAACAATAAATATAAATGTGATTTTTGATATCTGTTAGATTTTTAAATGAAATTTAGAGGGGAATAATTTATTCTAATTTTTATTTGGGTCGTAAGTGAAAGTAAAATTAATATTTTGTAGGATTTGTGTCACTGTTGTGGGATTTTCCCTTTTTATATGATAATGGACTCGACTTGAGTATACATAATTCCATGAGATACTAGAGACATCGTAGAGATCCGCAAGATACCGAACGATACCGAAGTTACACAGGGAATACCGCGTCAGTAGTTATAGTAGCTCTGAGTTACACTCAACCAGAATAGGATTACGCGGATATACTAATTCCAGTACGGCTTCACTTCAAAGAATTCTTTATATATATTTGTTACTAATCGTATTACTGGATTTACTAACCTACGTTCCATTTTGTATCTTTACGTTTAATATAACCTATTTTTCTATCTCAAATACCTGTTTTGCTGTTCATTATTTTGTGTGGTTCCTCACCCGGAATCCACAACAGTCACTTTCCGTGAAAATCTTAGTGATTAAGAAAACAAACATTTGAGCAGGTGAGCAATGACGAGGTCTTGGAAATGATGGAAACAAAAAGGAAATTAATACTGAGCATCAGGAAGAGATAGCTGAAGTTGATGGGAGACGCAATGAGGAAGGAGGGCCTGGAGAACCTGTTACTAACAGGCCAGATAGAGGGAAAAAGAGACAGGGGAAAGCAACGGATAACATATTTGAAGGATCTAATCAGGTGGATGACGGAACGAGAGTTGCGTGGTTTAACAGGAGAAAGCAGACTACACAATATCCCTTGCACTAAAAATCACATTTTTACTTAACATTTTTATTACAAACACCATAATGCTTCAAGACTCTAAAATCTAACTAATCCCATATGTACAATTTCTCTGTGGGGATGGAGAATAACAAATTTAAAATTGAAAACCCCGATTACTATTTATACAATGAATAATACTATTTAAAAATCTAAACAAAATTGCTGTTAGTAATAATCCCGCCCATAATCCTTAATAGTGACAGAAACATTAGTTAGGCGAAATTTCAGCGACTGTGTAAAAATCGATCAATCAGTCATTCAATCGTACCCACACTCACGCACTCATCTGATTACAACAGCAAATCCGAAATAAACACACTCGAAAACGAAATTTACCCTGCATCTACCAGGGAACTAACATATCTTGTCACCTAACGGGGAATCGGTTAGGGGATTAAACTAAAGAAAGTGGGACCAAAATATATAAATGGGGCCAATGATCATACATACACTAGCTAAATTTAAACATGGAGAAACAAAACGAAAATACAAACCTAAACTCTCCTATTTTCGGGTGGAGTTGAAAATGATCAATACAGGATACCCAATATCTTAATACGTAACCGGCATCACACTCCAAGTCAGCTCTTTTATGATGCGTGCAAGATTCATCCACATTTTGCCAAATTATGGAATGTGAGAACCGTTGTCTTTCCGTCTTGATCTTGGCTTTAAGCTGATATTTAAAGAACAAGATCAGTTGGAAAGAGGAAAACTTCTCGTCTCCATAGGATTGCTTCTGACGCCTCGCCCATATTACGACTCGCATAAAACCTAGTAAGCATACGAACACATAATGCTCTACCCTAATCAACGACGGCACCACATTGCTACAAAGAGAAGCAACTTCAAGAACAAGGAATTTTCCTCGCATTATGCTAATCATGAAGTCTTCAAGTCAATTGCACAAAGGTACTACGACCCTGCAGTGGAAGAAGAGGTGAGACAAAGTCTTTGCCAAAGATTCACAGCCACAAACTCGATTCATATTGATTGAACTTGCTCCCTGTCACCGTCTCGTACCCTTTGATCTATTTGCTGACTTCGTCAATCTCGGCTCTGCTCGAGACAAGAGCCGAAATGTTGGCAGCATAGGCAAAAGTCGGATCCAAGTGCCCAAAACCAGCTGCCAAAAAGACAGACTCCAGAAAACGATGGTCAACCCTATCGAATGCCTTGGACTGATTTACATTGATCAACGCAGCTTCACTGTCGACTTTCTCGATGATCAGGCGTATCAAATTAAGGTTTTCCTGAATAGACCTACTCTTCAAAGCACAATTCTGCACAGGGCCAATCAGACTAGGAAGGACAGCCTGAAAATGGCTAGCCAAGATCTTCGCTAAAATTTTCAAGTCAGTATTTAATCTTCAAAAGAGGAAAATTATCTATGTCACCCCAACGTTCTTTTTCTTGCAAAGCAACTTGATCACACTCCTGGTAAAATGTTGTGGTTTAAACCTCTGCTTCATCCAGTTGTTGTAAATCAGAGCCATTAAAGGGACAAAAACGGGCGCCTGCCTCAAGACCATCTAATCCCGGTGTTTTGTCCCGGCCAACCAGCTTCAGTTCATCCCAGACTCAGACTCTGTCACAGGATCCTCACACCCAACCTTTTCAGCCGGAGGAAGTCGTCTAAATAGGCGTCGAACTGAGTAGTGCTCAGATCGGCTTCCTGAATGTAGTCACAAAAATCCTTAACTAAGCCCAGGTTTGTAGTGATGGTCCGCTTATCTGGCGATTTGACGCAGGCGATATACCTTTTGGCAGCATTTCTCAGTTCTTCTTCACGCAATTCAGCAGCCATATTCGTTGCCTCAGAAGACATTCTTTTTAACCTAGCTCTAAATACGAGAGCATGATACTTCTTGATAAGCAAGGAGGCCTGCTCCGCCCCAGCTATGGCTACGTCCCGACTAACACGGGATTTGATCGCCCAATCAACTTTTTCTACTCCTGCAGTTTGTGCTGCTAACCTAGATATATTAAGTCGACAGCTACATTTAGCAGCAAACGATCTAATTTTAGATTTTAAAGAAACCCATCAATTATTCCCAACTACAGCCTCCATCAATTTCTGCTCTATCATTGGTTTCAACTGGTCCTGGAAATCTTGCTCATCAAATAATGAACAATTCAATTTTCAGTAGCCATCCAATTAGGCTTATCTAAATTTACACGATCCCGGACGAGACTATAATCCGAGTGAACTACAGAATGAAACCTTGAACAAAATAATAGCCTAACATCAACACTCTTAACTAAGACTCGGGTGATATGGCTAGCACGCACCACCGAAGCCGAGATACCCTTATTAGTCACACTAAATTCCAAGGGTGATCATTTCGGTACTTATTCACAAGGTCTAATTTGTCGATATAGTCCCTAAATGGCTTCATATCCGGGTTGTTAGTATACATTATTTTCCTAATGATATCTATATATGGGGTCAAGGATGAAAGTGGAGAGTCTGTTGCAGAAGCATCACTTGCTTCACGCAGCATTCTCCATACATGTTGGGGACTTTGTCCCGCCCGGACTTTTTACCATGGGAAAATTTCTCGGATCTTCCACGTCCTTTTGGTTGAATTTAAAAAAAAGATTAATAGTGTTTCATAGTTCTTTCCTTTTCGATAATGTGATAATGCTTTCTCTTCTTGGTGCTTTGAAACCCTGCACACATCTTCCCCTAAATTGTAAGATGGTTTGGAGTTTTTTCTTCTCACTTGTGTCTGAGAAGGGGTTTTGCTGTTTTTTAGATGATTTTATTTTTTCTCGCTGACCTAACTGGAGTACATAGAGGTGACTAATATGGAATGGTTTTACGAGTTGCATGCATAGTTTGTGATTTCGAAAGGCTGGCCATTATAAGTAAAGATATTGATATAGATTTTGAGAGCGGCGGTGGGGCCATAATATGTCTTTTATGGGAAGATGGTGCCGAAGAAGAAGGTTGTGTTGCTGAAGTTTGATGAGATTTTCTGGTCTTGAAAGCTTCATTTAGCTTAATTAACTTTTCAAAACTGGGTTCCTATTTTTGCTGCATCTCTTTAGCTTGTTTGCGTAGCTGGCAGGGTCATCGCATTTAGAACTGGTGGAGGGAATGGAACTTTCAGTCTAGGCTTTCGGGGGCTGAGACCTCTCTGTACAGCGCTTACCTTTAGCCTTGATAGCAGCCAAATATTCTACCTCTTCCTTCTACTTGTCGGCTGGTGAAGACTCTTCGTAAAGAGCCGAACTTTAGACCCAACCAGGCGTTTTACGGCACCGGTTCCACTTGATTGCATGCCAACTACAAACAAAACGGAAATAGCAGACAAGACCGGAGTAAAGTTTGGGTGGTTGGGGTCCAGAACTGCAGAGGCCTTCATATCTGGCCAGGAAGAGAACAGGTGACTAGTCTGCCCACACTTCCAGCAAGTTGATTTACGGCCTGGCACAATGACCGATGTTATCTGGCCCTCTACGACCAGATAGCCGGGATGAAGACGAAGGCATTGCGGTCTATCATAATTTGGAAACTCCACCCCCGGAGGAAGCACTGAGAATCCGGCCGAACTTTTTCAAATACGCAGCTAAGCGCTCCCCTAAGCCTTGAGGAGGAACCTTGTATACTGCCACTTTGGGCCTTTTCGGTCCTTATTACATGATCTTTGTTATTAGGCTATGACTGCAGACAATCGCCGCAGTCAGCAAGCGTTGGTAACAATATGTCCCACGTAAAGTACCCTCTCCCTTTAATCACTCTTTGGGGTTTGAACCCCAGAGACGTCAAAGATTTGATCACATTTTTCTTTTGTGGTACAACTGATTTTGCGAGTTCGCTTGTCAACTGTGAGGATGGACACAGTTTTTTCTCAACCTTTTAAAATTCTAAGGAGTCTGCCATGTGTTCATCTTCTTTGATAAGGTGTGCGTAAACTTTGTCTTTCCTCCAAGAACCCCATAATATTGATTATGCACTTCGGTGGGGATTTCCAGTAAAAGTGCGATTCTTCGACTACTACATCGTCATTACTGCTTACACTGGTCTGATTCTGGTCGATTTCCTGATTCTTGGTCAAGTCTAGGTTTTGGCCATTATCGTCCACCGTATGTTTTTTAATAGTCTTTTTTCATTGGGTTTCCATTCCTGTAGACTTTTATCTGGTGGATTTTTTGTGAACTTAACACATTCTTCTTTTAAGAGACCGAAATTTGTCTTCCATATTTACTTTTTTGACTCTTTTATATGTATTTTTGTAGACATCCAAGGAAAATTAAAAGTGAGGACAGAAATATAAATAATAATTAAATGAAATAAATGAAAGTAAAGCAATAAGCGAGAAAAAATTAATTAATGATACAAAAAATAGAAACATATGAAAAGAAAAACAACTTTTTAACGTATAAACGTTAACAATTAAACGAAAAAAGATTTAACGATATAAAAAGTGAATTTACCAGTAACGAAAGAGAATTAACAAAAGGAAAACGGACACGCGGTTAATTTTTTTAGTTACACATTTAAATAAGGAACAAAAGAAAATAACGCTAAAGACTGAAACAAATTTACAATAAAAAAGCACGTTTGAATATTAAGGTTTGCCTAAAATAATATGGCTGGCTAAAAAACTAAACATAAATAAAACGGTCTATCTTCTAAAAAATGTTAGGGTGCTAAACAAAAGGACGTTAAATAGAGACCAATAAATAATTGTAAAAAATAGCCTAAAACGGCACGAATTAAAAGTTAAACTCGGTAAAAAGAAGACACGAAAAAGAAAATGAAATACGAAACAAAGGTTTGTAAAACTACATTAAAAAAATACGAATGTTGCTTAAAAGGCTACTTTCTGTAAAATGAAAGAAATGGGAGGAGGGAAGGAATATTAACAAAAACTCAAATATAGTCAGGTGTTTGTCACTGAAAACAAAAACAATAATTCAAAAATGAAATAAAATCTAATAGTCTCAAAACAAAACGAATATGGCGGCCAAAGGCTGGGCAGATATTGAAATAAAAATACAATAAAAATGGAAAAAAGTAAGACGAAAAATATTTTCATGAACAAAACAAGAAAATAAAATAACGAAACTTATCTATGCAGTTAAAAATCTTCATGTTCAGAGAGAAAATAATGAACCAATCATAGTCACATATGGTCAGTATAATCAAGCATAGTCACATATGGTCAGTATAATCAAGCATAGTCACATATGGTCAGTATAATCAAGCATAGTCACATATGGTCAGTATAATCACTTTGCTTCTTACTACAATAGTGTCCAGGTATATAAGAGAATAGAAACATCTGTATACAACATTTATGGAGGGTGATGAGCGATGTAACGCGTCGGTTTAGAAAAGTTAGTATTAATTTCTCATGTATATTATTTTTTCGAGATAATGTTCATTTGCATAAATTTTAACTGTTGCACCCATACGCACACACACATACATACATATATTTATCGTAATCAAACAGCGTTACAGTAACCCAAAATAGAAGTGACAGAATTTTCAAATACAAAAATTCTGAACATCCCTCTACACTTTAAACAATTTAATGAGAAACGTCTACAGATCTTTTCCTTCACACACCTGCACATATACATGTATATTAACTAACGTTATCGTCCAACACACACCAAGAGACAAGTGTTTCTACATAAACATACGCATGCACCATCACACACTTTACTGTCCAATGTATTCCTCACACACTAAAATTTGTCCATAGCTTCAATATACGTTACACGTGTACCAATACGCACACACACGTATACATATATACTAAATAACGTTACCGTCTAACATACACCTAAACAAACAAGCGTTGATATACATACACTGCGCAAAATATTTCAGGCACATACATTTAAAAATAATTGTCTATTACTTTAATACACATGATATATTTCTGATCACTAAGAATTTATCCCAAATCGCAACATACCAGTATACACTCTCTTTCTTATTTTTTTCAGTTTTCTCTCGGTCTTTGAAAAAGTTTTGTTATTAATGAAGCATGTTAAATTGAGATATGTTTCTTATTTTTTCTTTTAATGTATATTTTTCTTTTAATATATATATATATATATATATATATATAGGCAGCATTTTTTCATTGATAATATATAAATAAATAATATAGACAAGTTTTGTCGATTTATTTTATGTAAATTCTTTTCGTATCGTCTGATAAGATTAATAGCTTAATAGTATTATCGTTGAAAGAAGAAAGAAAATCACAATATTGGTACATGTTTTTATAATCATTTTTTGAGCTTTAGACTTACATCAGCCATTATCAAAGATAACAGTTATATTCAGTGTATTAAACAGTTCGCGGACGAACAATAGTAGTAGTCGTCTATTTTGTTTGCATGGAAGATTTTCAAAGCATATTATATATTATATATATAGAAACTAAGAAGAAAAGGAATCTATCAGTAAGGCAGCAATAGGAAACACTTTTCTAAATTACATAGAAATTATCTCAAGTCAAAAAAGAAATAAATCTTTTGAAAATTACATCACCGCATTACTCTGCTGAATTCTCTCCCATTGAATTAGTCGGAGAATTCGAAGAGAATACTTAAAAAAATGAGTGTGAGCTTTTTTAGTTCGTGAAGATTGCTGGGAAATGTCAGACAACTGCCGTTTCTTTGAAAACTTTTGGCAAATGCCTAAAATTTATAAATTTTATCTTTTATTTTAAAACAACAAACGTATATCATTTAAAGTGTTTTTTTCTCAGCGTTTCAATAACCCATGATGAGAGTAGGTAAACAAAATTTATTTTTAACGCAGTTCGCATGGCTTCTCACGTACGTCTTAATCTAAATAGGTAATATTTTTTAAGAAATGGATATAAAGAAAACAGGTTTCAAATAATGCTGAAGGCAGTGTCAATAACGGTAAACAAAATTTATTTTGAACACCGTTAAGTGTATCTTTACATCTTGACTCATTCGCTTTAGACTATTTTTCATGCAAGAAAGCACTAATTTAGTACATGTTTTGATCATGTTTCCGAAATATTTTCTCCCAGTATCCGAAATGTTATATTTTCGTTATTCGAAATGTCTCCCGCGGTATACGAAATCTTGTATATTAGAAGCAAACCATTAATTTATATCTAAAAAACAAAAAAAAAACGCAACATTCCCAGACATCTAAAGCAACTTTCTTTATTACGCGATATCAAAAATTGAAGTTTGACGTCTTTAGGTGATGTGTAAGGCATGCAATAAAACGATATGTTTTCTTCGTTCTTATTATCATGTGTATCTTTACAACTTGACACATATTTACATCTTTAGATCTTTACACATACACTCATTTGTTTTAGACCATTTTTCATTCAGAAAAGCACTAATTTACTACATGTAATAATGTAAGCCTTTTATGCATTAGAATATGTTTTCATCCGTTATTCGAAATAATTTCCTCTGTATGAGAAAAGTCGTTTTCATCGTTAAACGAAGTGTATATAAGAAATAAGTTTGTGATAATCGTAATGCCTCAACAGGCTCTAGGTTTCTGCAGTAGTCTCTGAAGAAAAGTAGATTTTTCAAGTTTTGTAAATTAACTCTAAGTAGTAAACATCGAACTGTCTCGGGAGACTATGAAGTCTACTATAAAGAGGCGAGGGTTATTAATCACTGTTGAGAGAAGAGGACACAGATTGTTTATAATGCAACTATGATGAGAAGATGTTATTTTGAGTTCTTAAGATAACGCGCATTGATTGATTATGATGACGTGATCAGCCACACGTCTCTGCATCGCAATTTAACTTTTGAAAATCATAGGACTGTGAAGTCGGTGATATATATATATATATATATATATATCTGCAAAACATTTAACTGAATAATATGAAATAACATTTCAATTTAAATATATGTACATGTCATATTTATAGGAAATTTTACGAAATCCGTTACGAAATGGATTAACTCCGACATATTTCTTATTTATTTGTTTAAACATTATTTTAATGTATAATCTTATTTGAGTTGAGGCTCTGTTTTCTTTTATAATTAAGTAGTATATTTTTTACATCTACTAACTTTAATAATTGAGAAAAGTATAACAAATTAAACATCTACTCAAATATGAGTATCAATTAAAAACAATGTTTAAACATACACTACCGGCCATAATTATTACGCCACCCCAGTTTTTTAAATGATGTGTTTCATACTATTTTTAGTATTTATTGCCAAGTGGATAATTCTAAATGAAAATAGAATTTTTTTTTGTTATTATTACTTTACAAAATTTTACAGGGCTGCCAGGAAGCCTTCACTTTGGCCAGCCAATAAGAAGAAGAGACTAGCATAGGGAAGAGAGCACAAAAGCTGGACACCAGAAGAGATCATTTGATGCACATGTTATTGTGTAGTATTAATAAAAGAATAATTCTATTTTCATTTAGAATTATTCACTTGGCAGTAATAACTAAAAATAATATGAAATTCATCAATTTAAAAAACAAATGGTGTGACCTAATAATTATGTCCGGTAATGTGATAAACTGCCAGTGTGCGTCAAACTAGAACCAAGGGTCAATGGCTAATGTTAACATCAATGCAATATTCAGACCAAGTTCAAATACCCTTTATTTAAATGAGTATTTGCACATGGTTTAAAGATCTCATAGAAGCATAAAATTGTTCATCAGCATGCAGTATTAATTTTCTATCTCTCGACTTCTCTCTCTCTCTCTCTCTCTATATATATATATATATATATATATATATATAATCAAAAATTGAGTATAGTGAAAATAGCCAGACCATATCACGGAAGCAATATATGCAGATTGTACCAAGAGGTAAAGTTAGCTACTATGATGTTACTAGGACGAAAAGAAATACAAAATGAAAGATCAGAAATTATGTCCAGATGTAATCATACCTGTAAATAAATACAAGGATCATGCAAACATGGATGAAAGTGTTGTAAGTTCCTTGAATAACTCCTCCATAATTTGGAAAACTTTCGCTTGTTTGAAAATTTCAGCTGTTATTGAAAATCGCCTGAAGACACCGAAAGGTTGAAACCTAGGTTACGGAAATAATTCATTTCCAAATGAAAAATACTGCAATGTTCCACAATATAAACGTACTGAACACTTTCTATTTCTAATGCAATTTTGTAGTGGTCTAAATAAATTATGACCAAAAACTAACTAAGTATATATATATATATATATATATATATATATATATATATATATATATATGTTTTTATTTTATTTTATTATTTATTTTTTAATTTCTTTGCAATCTATTTAAAAAGGAAAAGTAGACTAATTTTTCTCCAGTTTCTGAAAGGTTTTTTTCTGTTGCTGAGGTGATGTGTCGTTCCCCGTGGGGATCTTCATATCGAAATGGCCATTCAACATCTTTGAATTAATCCTTTTTAATATATATATATATATATATATATATATATATATATATATATATATGTATTAGGCAGTACATATAAAGTAACATTTTATATTATATATATATATATATATATCCGAGTGAATACAATTTAGATTAATTATAAAAACTTAAATACAAAAAAATTCCTGTACTACCCCTAACCTGTTTCTCTAAGAAATCCTAAAGGATATAGTCTAGTCACAAAATAATAAAAACTTACATTCCAGCTGCTAATGTTAAATCTGTCTAGAAATCAAAGACACTCATTAATCAATCATTTTCACTACCCACGCAACTCTCTTCAAAAATTCAAAGGTCAATCCACAGGACTTGTTCTCTTATCACTAACCCCGCCACCGCCAACATCCCACACACAACTGACCAATTATAAGAAAAGAAATTAAAAATAAATATTTAATAGAAGGAATCGGTTTCCAAACTGTGATCTAATTAAAATTTATAATTTAATAGAAAAAATCTATTTCCTAAATCCAGAATTGAAATTAAATATACAAATTTACATTAATTATAAAGAATCTGCTTAAATACAAAAATATTTTGCACAAAATAAGCATCCCACCCCCTATCGACTCTTCTAAGAAATCCAAAGTAGTCTAGTCGCAAGATAATAAAATTTTACATTCTAACTGCTAATGTAATAAATAAATGTAATAAAATGTAATAATAAATGTAATAATAAATGTAATAAAATTTTACATTCTAACTGCTAATGTTAAATCTGTCTAGAAATCAAAGACTCATTAATCAACCATATTAACTACTCACTTTCTTCAAAATTCTAACGGTCAATCCACAAGACTTATTCCCTTATCACTAACTCCCGCCAACATCCCGCACACAACTGACCAAATATAAGAAAAGAGGCTTTCCATTCCTAACCACAACGCCTAATGAGACATTGAAGTTTCAATGTCGAAACAAATTTGTTGTTGATATATAACAAATTATGTACATGTTCTAAAATATAATTTATAATAAATATACATATATATATATTTATATATATATATATATTAACTATATAATATAAATATATTATATAATTATATAACTATATAATATAATTATATGGTTATATATCCATTTTACATTGCGACATGGAAATTTCTATGTCTATAAATCCCCCACCTTTTTATCAGGATAATAAACTTTACAACAAATGGTTAGTTGGAACAAAAGAATCGAAATTTAGGGGTTTTTTGGAAAAAATCTTTTCTTTAAGAAATAGACTAAAGAGGATAAGAAAGGAAAGAATAGGGGATTGGAACTAAAAAGGAATATCACATCAACTGTAATAAAACTGAAGGAAAATGATAAGATCAGATTAATGGGAGGTAAAATATTCAGGAAGAGAAACAGACAAGAGAAGAATAGGGTCAGGGAAAAAAGGAAAAAAAGACGAAAAAATTTGGTTAGCATGTATTCTTCGAGGTCAAACCCCAAAGTGAATCTCCACTCTGATTAGCCACACAGAAAAACACCCACATACATTCACAGCAAACCAAAAGAATTTGTCATTTAAATGTAAATCATCTGCACAACCACACCAACATTGCCTGATGATGAGAACCACTCTCAAAACATAGAAATTTCCATGTCGCAATGTAAAATGGATATATAACCATATAATTATATTATATTAAGCTCATTAATACTCATTATATTGAACACTGTTTATAATAAAATAAATGCCAGGGCACTCAAAATTTAAAAAAATTGAGTCTTCTTCACTTGGAATTATAGATAGATAGATAGATAGATAGAGTTGAATATATGGATTGGAATCCGACAAAATGAATAGATAGATAGATAGATAGATAAATAGATAGATAGATAGATAGATAGATAGATAGATATGAACAGAGTTGGATATAGAATCATACATGCACACATATGTGTGTGTTTGTGTGTGTATACATTTTGAATATCTAGATTAATTTCTCAAAAGAAATATAGACATGTAAGTACACACACAGTAGACAGAAATATAGATGGAAAGGAGAAAAGAATAAACAGATAGATAGATATGAACCGATGAGGATAGATAATTTGCACCCTTTAAAATGACTTCTTTGAAAAATGCAATTACCAGACTTTTTCACAAATCAATCTTCTTAAATTTGCTGTTATTGATTACGAAACTTGACACAAGTCAATAAAAGCCTGTTTAAATTTTCTTGACGAGATTGTTTTATTTTCTACAA
This sequence comes from Ascarosepion bandense, assembly GCA_037127315.1. Taxonomy (NCBI): domain Eukaryota; kingdom Metazoa; phylum Mollusca; class Cephalopoda; order Sepiida; family Sepiidae; genus Ascarosepion; species Ascarosepion bandense. Next base: position 1,338,119 of record JBBBDQ010000813.1, read on the forward strand.
GCAACTGCATGCACTTACAACCACATCGAACCATAATAGGAATCTTTTACTTTGAATCAAACATAATTATGTATATATATATATATATATATATATATGAATGACTGAAATTTTTTCAAGGTTTTTATCGTAAGTGTTAATGTAACATACTATACATATATAAAAACAAATTAACTCTTCCAGTCTATTATGCCATTCATATATATCTTTTTATTTATATATTTGGAATTTATTTTTAGTTTTACTCCGGGTTAATTTTACTTTCATATTTAACATGTTAGATGAGACGCCATTAGATTCATCCACCTATATATGGGCATGCAGTCAAACTACGGTGAGCGAGCACACACCCAACTAGATGTAATATATATATATATATATATATATATATATATATAACGAAGAATACTTGGTATATTAGTCAGGTAAATTCCGATAGAGACGAACTCAAAAGAACTCAACGTTAAATTTATTTATTTCATTTAACAAAGTAATATAATTTAGACATTTTTTAGATATTCTACAAGTTCATGGCTAACAAGTATTTTGCAACATTTGGGTCTGATGAGCAGCAAGATCAGCTGCGAAATACGCATTACCCATGAAATTGTAGAATATCTGAAGTTTTTTCTAAATTATATATATATATATATATATATATATATATATATATATATATATTTGCTTTTCTTTAATCCGAAGTGGAAGAATAGGAAAGTAAATTGCAAAGAACCTGATCCTAATCAATATTAAAAAAGTTTAACATTAAAAAGTGATGCAGGCATAGAGCTCAATGTATTAAGAATACAAAGCCAATATAAATTAGAGAAAATTTTCCAATTCCTAAATATACCATTTCAACACCCTGTAACCCCGCGATTACCAGCTCTTTCCTTTTCCACTTTGTGACCGTTGTTAACCAAAAAAACCCTCCACACTCTAAGTCAGGGCCTTCGCCATTTGGAAAAACAATGTCGCTGACATGACGTAGATTCTCTATTAAAGACCCTATGTCGTAATGTACATCCGACACCTTTGACTTTTGAAAGTTTTCTCTAATTTATATATATATATATATATATATGCATGTTTAATCAAAGATGACATACAAGGTGATATGGTTAAGATTTTTATGTAATTTTTCTTGTAATCTAATAATTAAATTATTTTCTATACTTAAATTATTTAAGAATTGTCCAAATGTTTGAGTTTTCTAAACGTTTTTATCTATACTTTAGCTATTTTCAAGAATATTTTTTTTATTTTTAACTTAATGCAGAAATTGTTTTTCATATATGTCTGTAAATTAATAAAATTTGATTATATTCTAAACACAGTAAGCCCATTGTGGCTGTGTTCATAGTAAATATTGTTTAGTTTTGGTTTTTTCTTTTATATTAATAAGGCTTCGATTATTTTTAGCAATTTCTACACATGCATGATGCTATTAGATTTGTATTATATAAAAGTATGTTACGGATAGAGTCTGTAGATCACCATGTGTACTTAAAAGACACCTAATGAAATTACATACATAAATACATATATACATACATACATATATATATATATATATATATATATATATATATATAAGTTGTTAGTGGTAGAATAATATTTATATGCAAGAAATAAAGTTTGATACTTACAGACATTTTCAAAGGTGGAACATAAAAATAAGACAACGAAAATGACGGCCCGGTTTCACTCCCAAGCCTCGTCAGTGTCAGCTGTGAATTTATTTTAACTTTTTTAAAATATTTAACAAATGAGATGAAAGATTATTAAAAGAGAGAAAAGGGGTAAAGGGCAAACACTAGATAGTAACAATGTGTTGTCCAAGTAGAAAATCTCTCTGTTTACAGAGAGACGGCCTTCTAGATCTAATGTATAATGTTTCTAATGCCTGTAAGTGAAATGGGGCGTGTGAACCAGACAAAATAGGGAACTGGTTCACACTGAAAACAATCACCCAATTTCTGCTAGTAATAATGTGTTCATTGATTACTGACCCTGAAACATTATCCAGTTGACTTGTACAAATCCTGCTTAGGAATTCTTAATAGTACATTTTGTTTAATTCTGCAAGCCAGACGTTGCGACGTCCTTCCAATGTAGTCTCTACTACAACTAAAAAAAAAACTTAATAAATATATAATAAAATAGTACATGAAATATTGTGTAGAGGATGTAAGTCTTTTTGCATAGATGGAAAGACAGAATGACTACGAAATTAAACTCTAATTTAAGCAGAGAAATAATACGAACGAACAGCTGTAGAAATCCGCCTAGCCAAAAACTCTCCACCTGATTGAAGGAAGCCGTAAATAAACTGGGCATTTCTCCACAATATACGGCTTATCCTTAGAAAAACTGTTGATTATAGCAGGCATTACACTATTTAAAATATCACTCGGATATTCATTTTGTGATAAAGGGCTGCGGATAAAATCTAATTTCACGTCCAAAAATTCAATCCGTGCAAATTTTAAGAGATTAACGGGATTAATTATTTGCTTTCTTCGACAAAGTTATTCCCACCGAAAACCGAAAACGTGGCTTTTCAAAACATAGAAGTCTGAAATTCAAGCTATATATATATATAAGTGGACATTGAAGTCAACATCCAGATGTAACTGTTTCATGTCAAACGTAATCGTCAGGCCACTGATACTATGCCCGTTTTTATACTCTATCCTAGAACTATATTTTATCTCACATATATATATATATATATATATATATGTATGTATGTATGTATGTATGTATATGAATGCATGTATGGATAGAATAAGTGAAAGAACTGGTAGGAAAAGTGTTTTTAATTTCACATGTTTCACTTTAACAAGCTTTTTCAGAAATTTTTCAAAGACAATCTGTTTATATATTTTAAAAAATTTAATTTTTGTTTAAATATCCAAAGATAGTAGGTTAATTGAGGTTTGATTTCCTTGGTCAGATACATATCACGTATAATAAAGCAACAGATAAGTATTTGTAAATGTAGAAAAAAAATTACGTCTGTTTATACGTGCGTGCCAGATGTAATAAAATCAAAAGATGTTTATTTTATATATAAATGTCGATATGCACAAATAATGCATCTGACAAAGCTATTTAACTTATGAACGAATTAAGTGGGTTCAGATTTTGGTAACATTACTATATGTGTATATGACAACAAGAGATACATTTTCTGTAAAAATTGTACCGAAATAATCTATACAATTGTCAATCGATGACAATTTCTTTTATTTAAAATAAAATAAGTGGATGAGAGAGTCATGTATGAATGTGTTTCTGAGTCGGTTAAGTTAGTATGTGTGTGAATGATAAAAAGAAATACATTTGTTTAAAATTTTAACAAAATAATATATACAATTATTAAGTGAACATTTTATAAATAAATTAATTTTCGAAAATAAGTTAACGGTTAAAATCTGTCAATAAATCATGTATGAAAATACTAAATATCTATGTATTAAAATTACTGCAATAAGTATTGTATATTATATTATTATATATTATATTATTGTATATTATATTATTATAATAGTAATGATATAAAGTATGTGCGTTATGGATATCGACAATGGATATCGACACGGAACGAGGAATCGGGGAGCCGAGTTCGAATTCCAGCTGAATTCCTTGCATTCACTTACGCGCAAATACCCGTGAGAAAAATATTAATCCGTCCCTTCCCGACAGTTATGGGTTAAATAACAGGACAGATTGGGTTCTATAGCCTTGGCTAGCAACCAGTCTACCGCATAAAGCAATGGCAACCTACTGCGGGATAATCTTCTGCCCGGTCAGTCATATCTCTTTCGAGATATGAGTGCCCAATCGTGTATCACGTATGACACTTAACTGACTGACCATCTTATATAATTAAAATATTACAATTAAGCAATATAATTAGCATACAATAATATATATCAATATATAATAAACTGAAGAAAAATAATGATATATAATAAAAATATGATAAAATAATAATAATAATAAATTATAATGTTATATAAAAATAAAAATATAAAACTAACTTTCTTTTATTTTTATGGTGAATTCTTTGATGAAAAATGACATAATAATAATAATAATAATAATAATAATAATAATAATAATAAGGAGCAGCAAAATATAAATGTAAATAAGAAATAATATGGAAAAACATAATTATAATTGATTAATTATGAAGTAAAATAGAATGTAGTGCATATAGAGAAAACAATATAATGTTATGAATATGTGGAAGTATCTTTAAATTATTTAATTATGCCTATTGCTATATGCATTTGGGTTTCATGGAGCATAGATTTGTGGAAAGATGCAGAAGTGATACAGTGTCTTAAACGACTGTTCATAGTTGGTAGTAATGCTCTAAAAATGTTTTCAAAACACTTCTTTCTTAAACGGTTATGTTCTTTTTTCCTAATTAAACTAGCATTAGAGAAATCAAAATTGTGTCCTACGTCATTTCGATGTAATATTAGAGAGTTAGAACATTTTGTGACTAAACTCAGTAAAATAGAACCTACCATCGAATTCCCACATGGACTTAAAACTAACATTTTTACTTTTCCTTGACATCTTAATAATACATATTGGGAGGTATGTCCAAACGTAAGTCACTTTTGGTTTCGTACATCCTTTCTTTTAGATTTTGTGATGTTTCCCCTATATATACGTTTTCGCATTGTAGACAATTAAACTGGTGTTTGGTGTCTTCTTTAAACTGGTAATACCACCAATAAAGTATTAAGATACAGGAATATTTCACCAGAAACAAAGATGTGAGTATTTGATTGCTGTGTGATGTCAGCTCTTCAATATGGCAGCGAATGTTGGACAATATCAACAAAGATGAAGAAAAATGAAAACATAATAATAATAATAATAATAATAATATTTAACTTTTGGCTATATTATTAATAATAATAATATCTAACTTTTGGCTATATTATTTAAATGCAGCACATAAAAAACTAGCCAAAGAACTTCAAGAAATGGTTGACGATCCCATTAAAATTCCTGCATGGATGACCAAAGGAATTACATTTCTTCTACCCAAGAATGGTGACACAAACAGCCCGAAAAATTACAGACCAATTACATGTCTTCCGACAACATATAAACTATTAACATCTATTTTAACAAAACAGACATATTTATTCTTAGAAAGAAATGACATGATACCGCTTGAACAAAAAGGGTGCAAACGTGGCTGTTATGGTTGTAAAGACCAATTGCTGATTAACAAAATGATCCTGGAAAACTGCTACAGTACAAAGAAAAATCTTAGTACAGCCTGGATAGACTATCGAAAGGCATTCGATAGTGTGCCACATGACTGGATTTTAAAGACTTTAAATATATACAAGATATCGCCCGTCATCATCAATTTCATCAAACAGTGCATGTCTATATGGAAAACAACCCTTTACCTCAATCATATAAATGGAACCTATAAGTCTGATAAAATAGACATCAAAAGAGGTATATTTCAAGGTGATTCTTTATCTCCCTTACTATTCTGCATATCATTAATAGCACTAACCAGTCAACTTAATAAGACAGAATGTGGTTATAAAATAGGACAAAAGAAAATAAGCCATCTATTTTACATGGATGACTTGAAGTTATATGCTAAGAATGATAATAAGCTGGAAGGTCTTCTGCAAACTGTAAAATGCTTCAGCGAAGACATTGGAATGAAATTCAATTTGAATAAATGTGCTAAAGCTACAGTTTTACGTGGATCAATACAAGAAACATCCTCAATTAGCCTAGATCCTGCTGTAACAATAAAAGAATTGAAACCAGAAGAAGCTTATAAATACCTAGGTGTAAATGAGAGTGAAAACATTCACCATAAAAAAATGAAAGAAATAGTGCGTAAAGAGTACTATAGAAGGCTACGAATGATATTAAAAACTGAATTAAATTCACAGAACAGAGTTATGGCCATTAATAGCCTTGCAATCCCAGTTGTCCAATATAGCTTTAACATCTTAAACTGGACTCTAAACGACATCAGGCGAATGGATGCTAAAACAAGAAAGCTTCTTTCTAAGCATAAGATGCATCATCCAAAGGCTGATGTAGACCGTCTATACATACCCCGTAAAGAAGGTGGAAGAGGTCTTATTCAGCTGGAATTGTCATACAAGACAACAACTATTGGCTTACTAACATACATAGAAACAACAAAGGATTGGATGATACAATTAGTAAGGCAACATGAAGAAAGAAAGAAAAAATATTCAATAATAAAAGAAGGCAGTAAATTCAAACAAGATTTACAGTTAGTAGATTCTGTAGAAAAGCAGAACGGAAACCAAGAGCCGGCTATTGCGGCAAAGAATATGAAAATGAAAGCCAAAGATAAAGCTCTTGAACAGATGAAACAGCGCTGGCAAGACAAACCTCTGCATGGCCAATATCCAGTACGTGCCAATAAATCCAATGTTGACAAAGTTAATACTCATCGATGGTTACGTGCATCTGGATTAAAGTCTGAAACTGAAGGCTTTATTCTTGCAGCACAAGACCAAAGTCTTTTCACGAGAAACTTTCAGGCAAATATTATGCATAATAATATGGATCCAAAATGCAGGTTTTGTGATAAACACCCAGAAACAATAGACCACCTAATCTCAGGCTGTTCTGTGCTTGCCCCAAATGAATATAAAAATCGCCACGATAGAGTTGGGCAATATTTACATTGGGCAATATGCAAACATTATGGAAAAGCTGTAGGCAAGCACTGGTATGAACATCACCCAGCACCGGTTACAGAAATAGAAGATGTAACCATTCTATGGGATTACACCATCTACACAGACAGAAAAATTGAAGCAAACAGGCCAGACATTATTGTTAAAAACCAGAAGGAGAAAACTTGTCTATTAATTGATATGGCTTGTCCAGCGGATTGTAACATAGCAATCAAGGAATTTGAAAGCTGTCAAAATATAAAGACCTGGCAATTGAAATAGAAAAAATGTGGAAATTGAAAACAAGAGTTGTGCCAGTGATAGTAGGTGCACTTGGAATGATAAAAAATGGAACAAAACAACACATTGAAAGAATCCCTGGAAACCCCAGCTTAAGAGATATACAAAAAATTGTCTTATTAAATACAGCCCACACACTAAGAAAAAATTTATCTATGTAATGCTGGAGATGATAGTGAAGATAGAAAAACATGAAATGGAGCCATAACAACACGCCACTACCTGCCTTAGGTCTCCCCGCAGACTTGGTTGGTAGTGAGACCAAAGCAGAAATCGAAATATGATGAAAAGTGACATCATAATAATATGTAATAACAGGGAGAAATATATAAATAACAATAATAATAATAATAATAATAATAATAATAATAAGGAGCAGCAAAATATAAATGTAAATAAGAAATAATATGGAGAAACATAATTATAATTGATTAATTATGAAGTAAAATAGAATGTAGTGCATATAGAAAAAACAATATAATGTTATGAATATGTGGAAGTATCTTTAAATTATTTAATTATGCCTATTGGTATATGCATTTGGGTTTCATGGAGCATAGATTTGTGGAAAGATGCAGAAGTGATACAGTGTCTTAAACGACTGTTCATAGTTAGTAGTAATGCTCTAAAAATGTTTTCAAAACACTTCTTTCTTAAACGGTTATGTTTTTTCCTAAGTAAACTAGCATTAGAGAAATCAAAATTGTGTCCTACGTCATTTCGATGTAATATTAGAGAGTTAGAACATTTTGTAACTAAACTCATTAAAATAGAACCTACCATCGAATTCCCACATGAACTTAAAACTAACATTTTTACTTTTCCTTGACATCTTAATAATACATAATAAAGATAAATTAGAATCTAAGTTTGCAGTAAACCTACTAATAAAAACCGAATTCATTAGTTTCTATTCCCACCACAACTAAAGAATTAAATCTGGTTTAATTAAAGGCGTCTACCTTAGAGCCCTCAGTATATGCAACCTTAATTATTTATCTGACGAAGAGAGATTTATTGAACAAACATTTACACTTTACCACTACCCAGAATACTTCATCTTAACGCCAAAAGCATGCTTATAAAATCTTCAAACCAATATAGTGATTATTCCACAAAATTACACAAATTTTATAATACTAATTTCCAACACCGTTTTATATGAATTCATAAATAAATTAGCTATGCCAAACATTAGAATCGTTGCCACTACTTCCAAGATTATTGGTGATATTATTAGATTGAAAAAGAAACCCAACATCAATTTAAATGCCGGGATTTACAAAATATATTGTCTGCAAAGTAAAAACCTATAAATAAGGGAGACATCGCAAAATCTAAAAAGATGAACCTACGATGCAGATTTACAATAAAAATGGGATTTCTATTTAAAGTACGGGGTATCCTCTATAGTAGCATTTGAAGTAATAAAAATCTCGGATTAAAAACAAATGTATTGCTTAGAAAACAAAACAATATATATACCAACCTCTGTGTGGAAAATACGACCATAATATATTCATCAACATACAAAAAATAAAAAACGAAAGCACTAATAATAAAGAAAGACACCAACTTTCGATAATATCAACAATAAAGAAGGCCAAAGCGTTCTGACCATGTTCAGAATTTAATTAATACAAAAAATATTCCTTTCTTTATATATACACATATACGAAACTGACATATTCAGCTAATATAACATCCTTGATAATGTATAATATATCAGCCGAAAGCAGTCGCATCCATAGAAAATTTGAACGGTTTTTATATTGTCCATGTTTAGAAAAGAAATACTTGTACAAAAACAAGAAATATTAGTAGAAAGTTTAATCGCAGTGCCTTGTCATTCAGTTTAGTTTCATACGAGATAAACGCTTGAGCAATAATGTTTCTTTCGGGGCATGAAAGACTAGGCATAATATTTTCCTGCAGTAGGTTGCCATTTCTTTCTGCGATAATCAAAGTTGCTATGTCCTGTCATGCTATTCAAAATATGTCCTGCTATTCAAAAGGAGATGGATTCATAAGTTCTTCAAGAGTATTTGCGCATAAATAAATGCAACGAATGCGACAGAATCTCCGATTTTTCATTCTGAGCCGATATCTATTAAACCACTTGTCAGATGACTAAAAATTTATATATATATATATATATATATATATATATATACATTTTTGAAGCTACACCATTCAAACTTTCTAGGGACACATATCTATAGGGAAGCCAAGTCGGCACATACTTTTTGAGTTTATGTTCAGCAATTTTCCCTTTCGCACATTTTGGCTAATGGAGCCGATTGTTTACATTTACTCCGTAAAACATCTAAGATCTAAGATGGTTGCTAAATTACGTCACAGAAATCAAATTACCAGTGTCAAACGCGACTAAAATATTTTTTTATTAAAAAAGAAATATTGGGCCTTTATATTTAGTTTTTATTCCGACGTTTTAAAAATTCATTTGATCAACAAAAAACTGTGAATATTTTTACACGTAATTTTGAAACAAAATAAATGTTTGTTTTTTTAAAAAAGGTGTTTTTTTCAAACAAAAAGCAAAATATGTAAAAAAAAGTGCCAAAGGTTAATTTAATAAATCTCTTACTACTAAAATATTCTGATTTGCACGGGCAACGACGGGCTATGATGCTAGTATATATTAAAAGAAGAGATACCAAAATAAAAAAGATAAAGAGAGACTAATTTTAAATGCAACAGAACAAAATATATTCTGTTTTATTTTTTTGTTTTTATTAATATCATTATCGTATTAATTTTAGGGCACATGGCCCGGTGGATATAGACGTTGGTTAATTTCAGTGACTTGACCTAAAGAGTTATGAGTTCAATACCAGGCTATAGCAGTGGTGAACAAGTAACTTAGAGAGTCGGGTTCAAGGGAGATAACTCATTACTGCCAAACGTGGCTTCGCACAGGGAATGAGAATTATATACCCCAATGATCGTAATAACGGGTTCGGTTCAAAATTCCTAGTCCCTGAAGAAGGCCGAAGCGTACAACGGCCCAAACGTCGAACAACTGTCAACCAAGATGAGGACAATAGTCTGAATAATGTAAATAGTGTTAATTTTAGGTCTTTAAATACAATGTTTATGCAATATATTCGACGCGTTCTTTTTGTATTGCACGCGTTCTGCGCGTGTAATTGAGGCGTTTTTTGACGCAGCTGAAAACAACAGTTTCATTTTCCAGAAGAAAATAAATTGGAGTAATTACAGGAGACAAGACAAAAAACAAAGCGGCACCAAAACTTAAAAAGGCCAAAAAAATAAACAAGAATAATAATAACTCGTTTTAAGCCGGGTAAATTTCACGATTTTTCTGTTTTAAATTTCTAAAGAATTTTAATTCTTGACCTAGATGAATAAACCCATAGTGAGTTCTACAACAATAAAAAATCCGTAAAAGTTCCCCGATCGCAGCGTTAAATATTTGAGCTTGACAACTTCCAAAAAATATTACAATAACAATCATAAATATGAATGCTGGTCGTTATTTTAAGAATTAAGGAGGTACAAATGAAAAACCTGTAAACTGAGATCATTTTTTCAATTTCACTAAAACAAATGTTAAAGACTTCTATCTTTCCTCTTACCTTTCATTTTCTGATTGAAACCAAGTAGCGTCTTTGATATATCTTTCGTCTTCTCACGTGATCAAAACGGAATAAACTATTATTTATAAGATATTAGCATTATATGTGAGTCATTTCTCTTCCCTTTTTTTTCATTGAAATTAAAAAGCGTCTCTGATATGTATTCTGTCTTTCCACGGGATCAAAACGGAATAGTTAATAATTTATGACATATTGAGTGGGCGTAGCGGCCATGCAAACTAACGAAGGGACATAAGCACAATTATTCTGTAATAATAATAACGAGAAGAAAAATATAATCTCAGAAAATAAGTTTAAATGTATTTCTGTTCAGAAATTTACATTGTTTAGAAATGCACATTTTAGCGAGTGTGCAATTATGTTACAGCATCTCACTTATCACTCAAATGCACGGGAATATTAAAAGTCAGATGAATCTGAAACAGGAATTGATAATTTCACTGACATTAGAAACCTGTAAAATCAATTGGAAACGTTTTGTTTTTTCACTGAGAAACATTAAGGAATGGCTACAAATTCGGTACATGTCTTACAAGTATGTCTTCATAATAATCCACCAATGCATTGTTGCAGCTAAAGTTTCGATGAGAAGCTATATTGCGTTAGGCCTTCACTTTTGTACATACTTTTATTAAATTTGTTGGAAGGATTTTAATTATTACTTTAGAAGATACATTTGTGCCTATCGCTCTCCTTTTTCCCGGAGAAATCTCGCAGAAGAAGGAATAAATTGAATTTTGAAAGAGATGAAGAATGGTCTGGAACTGTTTGCATCCATTAGAAGACATTATGAAAAAAAAAAAATGAAATTATAAAAATTTTCCCACACAAAGTCAAATTGCGAGAAATATTGAAAAGAGGAGAAAACAGATAAATGGAATAATTTGATGATGAAGAAGAAAAAGAAGTCTTGCATTGCTTTTTTACTAATTATTACTACAATTATGGGCTTCCATAATTGTAAAATTCATTTCCAGTGACTCACCCTTTATCATTGTTACTATTATTTTTATTATTAAACTCAAATTCAATTTAATTTTCAAAGCATTGTTCTCGTGTTATTTACGATTTCTTTATTATTTGAATTAATTTTAATAATTTTTCCATGATATTAAAAGCACGAACACAGTATTCTGCGGCTTGATGGGGCTTCACACGTAAAGGTTTTCAAAAGAACTAATTGCCCCTACAATCGACTATGGTAAAAGCTCTTTAAACTCATACCAAATATTAGTTATGTGCTCATTCTTATTCTTCTGCCACTGGATAACATTAGAGAAAACTAGTTATATTCAAACATAGAGATTTCTAAATTTACCTTTGTGACTTACAAGTATTTCTCTGCCCACGGCTACAATAGTACAAATTATCTTTTGTTACAGGTTCGTTGTTAAGCAAATTCTACGTCTTAAGCAATAGTTAGGTAACGTAGATACCTGTGTTTAATTTGCATAACTTCTACTTCCTGGTTTGTATCGACGAAAATTAAGAATAGACATAGTTTAAAAATAATAGCTAACATTTTTTAACTAATGGATGTCAACACAGACAAAACATCCAAATTATCTGGTTGCAATAAGTAGAATGAGTAGATAAAAGGCGACACGAAAAACACTCCCAACCGTAAGTATGACCAGGATTTCAGTTATATATATATATATATATAGGTTTACGGTATTCTTGTTTATCGTTTAAAGTGCTTCGTATACGGACAGAACGTATGTCATTATAAAAGTGTACACTGAATTTAACACCCAGTGGCGACAGCCTGTTTCCAGATTAAACAAAATATTCAGGCCCTGTAAATTACGTTTACACATATAACTGACAGTTTCCGCTGGATGTTGACCTCGATTTTTACACACACACACACACACACACACACACACACACACACACACACACACACACACATATATATATATATATATATATATATATATATATTAAACTAAATCTAAAAGTGAGCCAAACATCGACCGCGATTTCACTCTACGGATCGTCGTATATATATATATATATATATATATATATATGTATATAATCTACATACAAACCTGTTTTGCTGTGTCACAGCTCTTCAGATTAACCGTTTGCTTCATGGCGGGATCAAAATCCGACTGATTCCTCATCAGACAGATATCTTTCCACTGCACTATCGGCGTACGGCAGAGAAAGGCAGCTTTCATAGCAGGTTATTCACCGTTCAATTCACTAACCAGAGTCCGTAACGTAAATCTGCAAGTAGTTAGTGTCTAATTCTCCCTAAAGTGCTCTATCGAGTAGCAAGAGTTAAATTCCAGGACAATATGAATAAAAACAGAAGAAAATGTGTTTTTACTCAGAGGACGAAACGAGTCGTTTAAGATTAGTTTTTTTTTTTTGCATTAATATATACATAGAATACTGTTGCACTTACAACCTGTGGAACTCCCTTCCATATACTTGCTTTCCTGACATCTAAAAGTTCCAGGAATTTAAATGCAATGTCAATTCCCATCTCTTATCCACTTAACTACTGTCTTTTCTATATCACCCCGTGTATCTTGTTTTTTTTCCTTTCTCTTTACCAACGCAATTGTCTTCACACCTGTGTTCCCATCCTTCTCTTGCCCTCTCTCTGCCACCCTTTCTAAGAGGTTTGTCTTCCTCTTTACTCCCCTCCTACCTAAAATTTTACTCTTTTGCGTAGCTCCCTACGCATCAGTGACAGTACTGCCTTGCTTGTGTTAAAACGATTAATATATATATATATATATATATATATATATATGTGTGTGTGTGTGTGTGTGTGTGTGTGTGTGTGTGTGTGTGTGTGTGTGTGCAGTGTGTCTATAAAGTTTGTATGCGCTTTAAAAATTTATAACTTTATTTGTATTTGCGATAGAATTTTTTTTTTAAACATTTCACCCCGAGCAAGGCAGAAATGCCACTGATGACCGGGGCGGGGGGCTACATAACTGTAAAAAGATTAATTAGAAAAGAGTGAGGCGTACAAACTAGTTAGAAAGAAGCAATAGAATGCTGAGAATGCAGGTGCGATGACAGATACATAGGTGGAGAGAAAGGGAAGGATATATGGGGGTGGGGAGAGAGCTAGAGTCCAGTGGTTAGTAGATGAGAATTGACTTTGCATTTAAATTTCTTGAGGTTGTAGCCGTCAGGAAAGCAAGAATACGGGAACGAGTTCCACAGGCGGGAAGTGCGAGAGAAGAAGCTGCAGGAGTAGAATTGTCGTCTGCATTTGGCTAACCTGACTGTGAATGGGTAGGACCCAGTTGCCAGTCTGGTTGCACGAGTAAACACCTGTTGAGGAGGCATCAGTGACTTAAGTTCGTCTGAGCAGAAGCCATGAAAGTATTTAACAGACAAAGGTAGGCTACATTTCGACGGTGGGGAAGTGGCTGCACTCGAGCTGCCAGATCAGTACCTATCATATTACAGACTCTCCTTTGGAGCCTGTCAGGAACACTGAGGAGAACGGCAAGGGCGTCTGACCATAAATGGCAGCAGTACTCTATGCACGGACGGATGGTTGAGTTGTATATATGCAGGATGGATTCAGGCGGAAAAAACATGCTGGATCGACATAGTGACCCAACCTTCTTAGCAGTAGATTTAGTTATGAATATATAAAAATAATTAGAAAGAAGCAAATGTATATTTTTTAAGGTTATATAGAAATTTTATTTAAGTTTCCACATGTCCTCCATCATTAGCAATACAAAGGGTAATACGATTTTGCAGTTTGCGGAAAACAGTTGTTACCTGGTTTACAGTAATGCCTGAAATCACATTAGTTATTTTAGCTTTCAAATCTTCTAATGAACTAGGTTTGGTTGCATATACAATGGTTTTCACATGTTCCCATAAAATATCTAATGGAGTCAAATCTGGCGAACATGGGAGCCAATAAACATGGTCCACCACTTCCGATTCATCTGTTTATTTATCTAAAAACAGTTGCAAATTTTGTGTTAAAAATTATTCAATACCTATACTTACAACTAGGTATATGAAACTTTATAGCATGTTAACATTTTTCACAGATTATTTTTATCACAAATAGAAATAAAGTTATAATTTTTTTAAAAGTGCACATGGACTTTATGAACACCACATATATATATATATATATATATGTTTGTGTGTGTGTTCGCATGTGTGCATGTTTGCGTGTGTGTGTGTGTTGTCACCAGAAATGTAGGAATTGAAAAGATTTTGAGTGCACCTTTGCTCATTTTGTGATATTTGAATTAAAAATTTGGCTAACATAACATTTTCAGAAATTGACGGAATCATGTCTTTACATATTCTTGGGATTAAATAGAGGATATTTTTTTTATTAAACTCAAGTGCCCATGTGGGGAATTGCAGAGAGAATCTAATCGTAACAAAAAAAAATTACAGCTCGAACCTATTTAACATCAGGTAACGTTATGATAGATATTGGAGAGTAGGAAGTGCATTACATAAACCGTCCTATAAAGTTCCATCAAAATAAACGATGCACTCCGAAAATACTGGACCACAGTAAAGGTTCGAGTCTTTGTGTGAAAGAAGTATAAGATGGCTCTGTGAATGGCGAAGATATCTATTCCACTATTAACGTATATTTAATCATATCACCCCGAGCAAGGCGTAACGCCACTGATGTGCAAGGGGCTACGTAAGAGAGAAAATATTAGAAGAGAGAAAGACGGAAACCACATCCTAAACAGGGAACAAGAGATGAGCCTCTACACCTGTTCAATCGACATGGGTGGAGTGTGAACCGGGCGATATTTTAGTCTATCTACTCCAATTGAAAAAAAAAGAAGAAGAAAAGTGAAAAGATTAGAAAAGAGAAAACCGGAAACCACATCCTAAACAGGGAACAAGGGATGAGCCTCTGCACCTGATCAGTAGACGTGGGTGGAGTGTGAACCGGGCGATAGTTTAGTCTGTCTACTCCAATATATATATATATATATATATATATACACAACTCTCTTTTTTATAATAACAATATATATATACACAACTCTCTTTTTTATAATAACAATATATATATATATATATATATATATATATATATATATGTATATATAATATTGTAACTAAGTTGTTGAACTCGTAGGTTTATTAACCTTTTGTTCATGCACTTACTTTTATAAAGAGTGCTCGATACAAATGTAGCGCGTTATAAATTTGTTTCTTTAATTAAAATTAATATAATTTACATTGCGACACGGAAATTAGGGGTTTTCAACGGCTGACAATTTTGCCGTTAAGATTGAAAGAAAAAATCATGTGTTCCACAAAAATATAAAAATATTTTTAAATTTGAGATACCTGGCACAGAGATGCAGTAAAATGAGATTCCGGGAACATTTTTTTTATAAAATAAAGGCCGAGTTTGTCAAAGAGTTTGTTGCGCAAAGTTTACTTCTCGCTAAAACTATAACTTTCTTTTGGTCGTAGCGACGTACTTGGCCGGAGAAAGGTGAATATGCGTTGTCAAATACCTGGCGCGCCCTGAATATTTTCTTGATGCACTCACTGCAACTAAAAGCTTTTAGTTAAGTAATCGCTGTCTGGACACAGCGAAAAGCAATCATCTGCAGTCAGTGAATTGAAAATCTCAAAATACCAGTGGATCTCTCTGCAATAATCTAAAATTTGGACGGAAGCATTTATATTTGAAGATGTCCACTCTCGATGTGTGTGTGCATTCATATTAACCTTGTGCAATTGCTTTCGGCTGTCTATTTCGCTTGTGTTGGAAAAGTGATTAACGGCGTCTGAATCACAGTTGTTCAGTGTTTTGTAAATTCATCGGCTAATCTATTAACAACAGCTTAATGATGTTCATTACCGAAAAATCTAAAAGCAACCTTAGATTTATATGGAATATGTGATGAACAAGAAAACTTAGTCTCTATTTTTAAAAATAGGCGACGTGAACGTTTCCTGAAAAAAGCTCCAAAAACTGTTCAAAATGTTGTCCCCATCTTCATTGTCATGTTTAAGACGTTTCGACCTTTGTACGCTCCGGCTTCCTCAGGTGCTAAGAATTTTGAACTGCACCATTTATTTCGATCACTGAGGTATATTTTTATCATTCTATTTCTATATGTAATACCACTTCCAGCAGCCATGTAACTATTCTCCTTTAACTAAACTCTAACAAAACTTATTTCTGGTAGTATATATTGAACATACAAGTATTTGGGTTAAGTCACTGGAACTAACTAACGCCTATATTCATTGGGCCATATGTCCCTGAGAACATCAGTGTATGAAGTTCTGGGGCTTATGAACCTAATATCTCAGTAATCGTTTTTACCAGAGCTCATATTGCAATCTTAATACATGTTCATTTATTTGTTTTCTATGACGGTTCATGAATATTTTAAGATAATTAAAAACGAAATATATTTTTCAATTTTAAAATAATTGGTGGGGGTACATATTACTAATATTCTGATACATTCCTGCTATTTAACCCATGGCTAGGAGGAGAAAAATCGATTCATGTAAAGTTCAAGTATTCGAACGTAAGTGAATATTACGAATCCGATTTTCATATTTACATTTCGGATATTGTAATCTCCGGCCTTCTTCAGGTGATATATTTGGAATTTCGAACGGAACCCTTTATTTAGTCCACCGGGCAAGATTGTTCTATTTCCTCGTGTCGTGCCTTTTGTGAATATTTTATTTTCAGTTATTTCCCTTTGGTAACTGAACTCACCAAGTATTTTTCATTTCTGCTGTGAACAGATAATTCTTTTTCAATATCTATCTTTCAAACTTTCAATCTCACAAACTTTGGTTTATACATTTACGAATTGGACGGTACCGCCAAAATTGATAGCAATATATTTATGTCGATATACCGTATAAAATGATGACAATATATATTTTGATGTAACTACTATAGAGATGTGAGATGTGGAGCAGTGGATATCGGCTCGGAACGAGAAATCGGGGAACCGAGTTCGAATTCCAGTTGAATTCTTTGCATTCACTTACGCGCAAATACCCTTGGGAAAGGTATTAATCCGTCTCTTCCTTCCAGTTATGGGTTAAATAGCAGGACAGATTGGGTTCTATAGCCTTGGTCGGCAACCAGTCTACCGCAGAAAGCAATGGCAACCTACTGCGGTATAATCTTCTGCCCAGTCAGTCATGTCTCTTTCGAGACATGATCGCCCAAGCGTGTATCGCGCATGGTGCTTGACTGACTAGATAGAAATTTTACATTAAGAAATAAGAAAAAAACATCGAAATCCTGAGCATGATAGGTTAAAAATTATATATATATATATATATATATATATATATATATATATATATATACTATTTATCTCTACTTTTGTAATGAGCACTGTAAAATTAATAATGAATTTTAAAAAAACAGCAAATTTCTTATCGTCCTTTTTCAAATTAGGCTTTGAAAAAAAACAGTATCTACTCTAACATCTACGTATAATTCATTCAGTAATAAATTAGAACGCTCTTAGCTACTGGCGCGTGTTTAATTGGTAGATCACACGCTAAAAGACAGTCGCCTTCTACCGAGCGCCCATAGCTCAGAGGTAGAACCGCCGACTGATGTAAATTTGATCATGTTTCAGTCCTGGTTAAAAGCAATCGGAAGTCTAACAGTATTGATGAGGTGTGATAAAGTGAAATAGATTTATCTGCTGATGACTGTATAGGTATAGAGAGTTAAAGGTTTTAGAATTACGATTTCTCCGACATTTTCTTTTTTAAGAATGTGATCAATACAACAAATATTGTAGAGTAAAATATAATTAATGTTTATCCAGAAAAATGACATCCACAAAATCTGGATACTTCTAACAACGAAAATATATAGCATAATACAGCTTTTTAAAAAATAATCACTTCAACCCCAGCAAGGCAGGACCGCCACTGGTGCACCGGGGCTTACAATGAGAGAAATAAAATAAGGTACATGTGATGGCGAAGATAAGAGATGGATGGGAATCAAGGAGATAGAAAATGGCAATTGGAGTTGCACTTAAACTTTTGAAGATTGCGTCTATCAGGGAAAGAAGGAAAAGGAAGAAAATTTGACAAACGGAAGTGCGAAAAAGGAACTATTAAAGTAGAAGAGGAGTTTACATTCATTATTTCGACGGTAAAATGGTTGTTGCACGTGTAAATTGCATGTGTGGCCGGGAAACCAGGGAAAGATCTTTCCAGAAAATGAACTTCAATAATTAAAAATTAAAAAGTTCTCGCACTACGAAAAAAATTATTTGCAAAGAAACTCCCATAAACTCACACAAAAAATTCAGAAATTCGATTTTTCTTGAAAACTCGTTTTATGAAAAAAGATCATCTCAATCTCAACGGGTAGTAACGACAAGTATGGAACCGCCTTATTACAATACTTTTATTGCAGTGCAGTTTACTGTTTTGTATAGAGAGCCTATACGGCGCACAACTAAGTAGGTTATACAAAATAAGAACAGCTCCCTCAGGTATGTCCAGACATTAGGTTATATATACTTTATCGTACTTGTTTTAGTATAATGAGCCGATGCTGTCTGGGGAAAAGATCACCGACCACCAGACTTCAGATGAATGTTTAACTTACCACATACGAAGACGAAGACAACTCCAAGTTTAAGAAGCGACTACTAATGCAACTTGGTTATCAACAAAGCGTCGTGGAGGAAATCTGATCAAAAGTAGTTGGATTAAAAATAAAGTTGTCTGTCTGGACAGCACGAGTTTCGAGACTAAATTCATATTGGCGTTAATAATTGACGTAGAAGCTCTGATGCTACCAGAGGAGAAGTCAAGTCTCGTTCATGACTTTTCTATTATTCCGGTAGTTTTTCTGTTTAAAGTTCGTAAGAAAGAAAAAACATCCATCAGAGAATTATATCTACCTTAATTCTTCTTCTTCTATGTGCCCTGTCATTTCAGAACGTAGGCGATCATGCCTTTTCACGTCTTCCCATCTCTGATAGCTCCTAGCACACTTTCTCTTGTTACTCCACGCAACACCCATTCTGCCATCCATCCGCTCAGGCCAGTCAAGTACGTTACACGCTGCTCTCCCCTGTCTCTCCTTTCCTCTACCAGGCGTGTTAGTATCAGGTTCTCCAAGCATTCCTTCCTCATTGCATGTCCCAGGAACTTTAGCTGTCTCTTCCTCATGCTCAGTATTAATTTCCTTTTTTTTTCCATCCTTTCCAAAACCACATCATTGCTCACATGCTCGAAACATGATATCCGTAGCATCCTTCTGTAAAACCACATTTCAGTTGCTTCAAGTTTTTTCTTTATCTTCGATGATATTACCCCATACATTCGGCCTCGGTCCATATATACGCTACGCTTAAAAAATCCTTACCCTGTATATACTTGAACATAATGAAAGCTTCTATGATCATTTTTTCTCAAATATCGGGGGACATACTATACATAGGCAAATTGTTTGAAGTGGTTCAAACCATGTAATTTCGGTGACCGGTTGCATTATATACAGGTCATTTTTTCTGGAAGGCATGAGATCGTAACATATTTTACAGTGAGTCATTTTTTCTTACAATTTTGGGATAGCTTTGTACAAATGAATGAAGACCATTTATTTGTTGTCCCGGGTGAGAGGCCCTTGTTTTGTTTTTTTGTTGTTTTTTTTTTTGTTTTTCGTGAAATCTATTAAATTCGAGGCCGAATGTATGGGGCACTAACTGATGATCTAATTCACTCAGTCAGTTAAGTGCCATACGTGATACACGCTTGGCAGAAGATTATCCCGCAGTAGTTTGCCATTGCATTTGCTTTCTGTGCTACTCAATCGTAATTGTTCTCATAGGACAAGCTTGTTAACAATTACTCTACGTCAAACTGTCCAGAGTATACACAATATCTACCTCCTTTGATCTACTACTACCAACATAACGGGAGCGGGAAGGAAACTGGCCAGTTAAAAATACCTTAAAAGAGAAACTAGCAACGTTCCATCAAGACCAAGCAGAACCTTAATTTTCATCTATCGCAATCAATGGCTATTCCCGCAAGGGGTGGGGGACCTTGATTTAAAGGGATATAGAAATTTAAGCAATGTTCTAGTTGTTATATATCGGCAAACAACAAACACGCATATATATAAAAATATAAAGTTATATTTTTATTAATGACGATGAACCGTGTAGCATAGGGAACAGAGAATTGAGAGAGAGCGCTTCTAATGGGTTGACGGGAGTGTAGTCTTATCTGTTGTGTCTCTCTCTTCACCGGCCGATCTCTGTTGCTCCTCTACATCCGTGTGCCGAGGTCTTTTTATAATCTTCCAGAACCGGGACTTTTTCTTCCGGTTTTGCCTCGCCCACGCACGCCTACGTAATTCTCAGAGACACCTGTTCTGTTTGCCTCTGTAGTTATTTCCGCTGCTGCCGGAAATAAGGTCAAACGACATCCGTTCCTTTCAACGACCGGAAACACCCTCGCTTGCATCAGCCTTCCTCGGGTGGGGCCAGATTGTTATATTACATTCCTCGTCCTCCCATTTTCCAAAATGTTCACCTAAGAACATTTTAAGCGCAACACCCTCACACTCCTCCCCACGCCACACAAGCCCGACAATTGTATAAAACATGTGCACGCCAAAACAACAAAACATGTGCATGCCGAAACAAAAAAAAAACAACAAAAAAATATATGGGGGAGCCTACATCGGCAACCCAACAATGTTCGTGTCCATCGTGAAAATTGTTCTACCAGCTCGATGTTTCATTGTTCTTTTTTTTTTTTTTTTTTTTAATATCCATTTTCACAGAATTGGGCAAAGTTCTTAAAAATGTTCATTTTCTTTCTCGACTCTGTCCATAAGCGTAGACGCCTCGATGCACGACCATATGATCATAGGCGGTAACCGCGCCCCAGTTTCCAACTGACATCGAGTAAATGACCTTTGACCAACACCATGCGTGTTTCTGCTCGAGTTTATTGTTACACATGTAACTTCATTTAATTTAATTTAATTTCAAACATACTATGTTTGAACACAGAAAAATGGCCATTATCTGCAGTACATATCATTCATAGTCTGACCGAGAAATGTTCAATAGAAAATGAAGAAAATTACCCTGATTCCAACGTTAATCCGCATGCAATTTACTTGTGGAGGATTAGAGGTTTCATCTATATTAATTTAGTCTAAAAAAATGGACCCGTGACTCGTAGTTCCTTAGTTTGTACAATGTTTTCCCCTCCTTGAACTACTTCCTCTGGATTCGAATCCAAGCATATCTGATTTGTTGACATCTCTCTGTTTAACGCAGAGACATTTGAGTGTTGAACACCCGTTGACCCCGGAGTACTATTCACAACGGATAACTCCCTTTCCTTTCCCGAAGCACTGTTGCTTCTTTCACACTTAAAAATCCGCTTCCTAGCTATTATTCCAAGGATTATCATTACGCCGAGTATGCCAGCAATGACTCCTATCGTCAACTTCTTCGGGAGTTCTTCATATCCTTCACTAAATCTTTCCATATCTATCTGTCCCAAGGTATTTACTAGTTTGCGGATAGGAATCTCCTCCATATCGCGCAATTCTACCGGCATGGTGTCCACTGAAAAATTGGGAAATTTCTGCGTAATTGGGGACCAAACCACTGAACCAGAGACGTATAATTTACTTTATGCTTTAGATACTATTAATAATTTTCCACGTTTGTATCTTCCTAACTATTTCACTTAAACTATCGTTAATCCTCCCACTGCTTCTTTCCCAATCCTATAGCATATCAGCCAATAAGTCTACAAGACTTTTCAGTTGTTCTTTCTTTTTGTTCCGATCAACTGTGGAATCTGCAGGTCTATCCGTGTCAATATAAAGTTTTCAGAAATTAATATATCTTCAAAAGATATTTCCCAAGTCATATAAATGAAAATTCACAGAGGATGTTGAATTGATGGGAACCTGCACAAAAGCATAATTCACAAACATAGAAATGTAAATCATTTTGTAGTGTACAGTCATTGAAAAGAAATCCAAAAAAAAGAAAACCTAACACTGCACAAACCAAAGAAAACATTGTTATCAACAAGTTAATCCAATTATCCACTTTAGAAAGTAGAAGAAACTTCCTTTACATGATTTTACATTTCACTTACTCAATAAAAGTAAGATTAATTAAGCAACATACCAGTAAACTCACTTAACATATATGGTAAAATATTAACAAAAAAAATAAATCATTAACTCAGATGTTTTATACTTACAGAAAGGTAAATATCTCAACTTTATTCCTCCCGTCAACCCCAACCTATGCGCTCTCCGCTAGGCGTACTACTCTCTGCATGTAGTCCTGCACCCCCTCCGTTCTACCCTTAATGTGTTCGACACCGAACAATCCACATTTCTCAATTCTAGGGTCAGATCGGCAAAAGTATGCTGTTCCATTTTTTTTTTCTAACTAGACTTATAAACAAGAGTAAACACACACACTATCAAATCAAAGAGTCACCTACCTTGGCTGATGTCTATAGTCGTGCGGCTGCTTCTATTTTCGTTTTCTTTTTTCTTTCTATCAGGTAGTTTTAAGTCCGTCGAATTTCAATCGTCGCCGTGGCAACCAGCTCGCATCTAACTGTTTTGTTGTCTCAAAACAGCAAGTCACTAGCACCAATTATGCGACTCAAAACAGCAAACACGGATATATATAAAAATATAAAGTTATATTTTTATTAATGACGATGAACCGTGTAGCATAGGGAACAGAGAATTGAGAGAGCGCGCTTCTAATGGGTTGACGGGAGTGTAGTCTTATCTGTTGTGTCTCTCTCTTCACCGGCCGATCTCTGTTGCTCCTCTACTGTATTTACTAGGCTTCCCACGCAAGCCCGGATGTGACACATGGTCATTTTAATGTGGGAATTCCCAGTCTCTACTGGCGAATCCGTGTGCCGAGGTCTTTTTATAATCTTCCAGAACCGGGACTTTTTCTTCCGGTTTTGCCTCGCCCACGCACGCCTACGTAATTCTCAGAGACACCTGTTCTGTTTGCCTCTGTAGTTATTTCCGCTGCTGCCGGAAATAAGGTCAAACGACATCCGTTCCTTTCAACGACCGGAAACACCCTCGCTTGCATCAGCCTTCCTCGGGTGGGGCCAGATTGTTATATTACATTGTGAGTTCTTGACTCCTCGTATTAATCCACTATGTTTACAAAAACCACCTATTGTCGAAAATAGAGTACCTTTTTTATCATTCAACCCAAACCTAGTGAAGGAGGCCTGCAGCGAATGGAAGTGAAAATAAATACATTTAGAAAAGAGAGAATTGAAGAAAAGAGAAAATATAAACGTGTTTAAAAAGACAGAAGATGTTGATTAACGTTGCATTTACATTTTTGAAGATTGCAGTTATCACTGGAGAAAATAAACAGGAGATTTAAGAATTTTAATGTACAGTCAATAGTCATCTCATATCTCACTAACCTGCATCCTCTCTCTCTCTCTCTCTCTCTCTCTCTCTCTCTCATGCTACCTTCTCCGTCCACTCCACTCTCATCAGTATTCTCATCGTTCTCTTACCCACTTCCTGACACCCCCTATAAACTGTCACTCTTTCTCATAACTTTCCTCCTATGTAAACTCCTGCAAACCAGTGGCAGTAAAATGTTTTGCTTGGGGCGATATGATTACATAAAAAAGGGAGTTCCACAGATGTTAAGTGCGAGAAAAGAAACTGTTAAAGTAGAAATGGTTGCCTTTAGCTGGCTCAACAGTAAAAATGTTGGACCTAGATACCAATCAAGTAGCACGCGTGAATTCATTTATTCGGGGCACAAAAAAAAATGCTTGTTAAAGCAGTTTCCATGAAAATATTTATGGAAAAGACAAAGAGAAACCACATCACATCAGTGAGAAAATAACTGCAGTCGAGGTGCCTGGCCATTAATGATTGCACTAAAGATCCTTTTTTTCATTTTGTCGATAACGTCGAGATGTACAGCAATAACACCAAACCAGATATGGCAGCAGATTTTCTGAATGAACATGATGGGCTCTGACGATAATTTTTTTTTCAGGCACGATGTAGTGATCTAACTTTTTTCTTTTTACAATAGCTGCAGCAATTGATTTGATGTAGTCACTCAACTTTGGAGGGCAGGTTGCCCTCCTGGAACCTAGTTCTCTATGGTGGTTATATGAAAACAGTTTTAGTTTGAAGGAGTTAAAATTTACAATTCATTTACTGTCCCTCTTACCGACTGATTGAAAGTCCTTTTCCAGAGTAGTAATGTTTACTTGGTCAGATCTGATAGATTTGAGACACGAGTAAATGGTAGTGTAATCTGCATTGATGTCTAGTTGATAGCTGATGACATCAGGAAGTCATTGATGAAGATCAGAAACAGCGTAGTTACTACTGCCATTAATGGGCTAGAGCTGCCCAGATGTCCTTTTCCTGTTACTCTAAAGTCGTCTACGCGTCCTTGTGGATGATGAATTATTTTTCACCTTAAAATCCCCTTTCCATATATTAAAACTTGAAAGGCTCTCACGAATCTATCGCTATTAACATCGAAAAATTTTAGACTATCTACATTCCTGAGTTTCACCAAATCAGATCTTCACAGCTAAGGCCCTCCATGCGATCTATCTATCTATCTATCTATCTATCTCCATTTGTTCATTATCTATCTATCTACACTATCGGCCATACTATTTTTAGTATTTATTGCCACGTGGATAATTCAAAATGAAAACATAATTCTTCTTTTGTTAATACTGCACAATAACATGTGCATCAAATGAACTGTTCTGGTGTCCAGTTTTTGAGCTCTCTTCCCGATGCTAGTCTCTTCTTTTTATTGGCTGACCAAAGCAAAGGCTTCCTGGATGCCTTTTAAAATTTTGCAAAGTAATAATAACAAAATAACCATTCTATTTTCATTTAGTATTATCCACTTCGCAATAAATACTAAAAATAGTATGAAGGACATCACTTTTTTTAAAACTGGGCTCCCCTAATAATTTTGGCGGGTAGTCTATCTATCTATCTATCTATCTATCTATCTATCTATCTATCTATCTATTCCGTTCTGTTTTATTGATCGATTATTCAGTCTACCTTACACTGTTCATATATCATCCCGTCTTGCCACAAGATCAAAAAGGTCATCTTTTCAGTTCAATTGATAGCGTTAACACAAGTATTCTTAATACAGTCGTCGATTTCGTCTGTTATAGGCAGCGGCGCCAGAAATTACGAGGTCTTCCAAACATCAAGGCCCATATAAGAGGGACCAGAGGGGTTGCAAGGTAGAAATCTAGGGAATCGGAAATCAGGATGAAGCAAGGTTAAGGTGAGAATGGTTTACGTTCTTGTTTCAACAGGCGAGAGAAAGACGGCGGCATACGTAAGTCTAGAAACTTTGACAGTGAAATCGAATCAACTGATACACAAATCAAGTGAATAGCCGTCTGCCCGGGTTATCTCACTGGACCACGGTAATTTTCTAAACTTGTACGGGTTAGTGAGCGTGCCTGTCTGTCGATGCTGGCATGAACCATACTCTTTAGGCTGTTAGTAATGTGTGTTTATGGTCGTTTCTACTTAGCATTGGTGCATAATACGGTCTGTTACTTTGCCGCGAATATCCCAGTTGTTCACAAAATTTAATCGTAATATCCTAAGCTTATACAAACTTTATTAAGTAATTCCCCAAAAAAATTCTCAATATTCAGATTGGTCTGCTTTGCAGGAATATCGAAAAAGTATAAGAGTATTTTTTGTAGAATGTTTGTCTTCTCGATCTTCTTACCTGTGGAATTATTTTCCGAATCCTTACTACCCTACCCTCTGAGGTTTTAACAGATTTAAGGCAATACCAATCGCTGTCTTCTGTCTTTCTGAAGTCTGTTCTTTTATTGGCTTTTCAGTTGATATCGACTCGGAACAAAAAAATCGGGACGCGCAAATACATTTGGGGAAGGTATTAATCCGCCTCTTTCCTTCAGTTATGGGTAAAAAAACAAGACAGATTGGGTTCTATAGTCTTGGGTGGCAACCAGTCTACAGTAGAAAGCAATGGCAACATACTGCGGGATAATCTTCTACCCAGTCAGTCATGTTTATTTCGAGACATGATCGCCCAAGAGTGTATTACTTATGGCAATTAACTGACTGACGGACTTCTGACAGTTACATTTTATTTATATCTTAATTTTCACACACACACACACGCACACACACACATATATATATATAAGTATAATTAAATTTGTTTTTTTATTCAAAATTAATTGAATTTACATTCTAACACGGACATTTCTATGTTTCGAGAGTACGTCGTCATTTGGCAATATTAACTCAGTGATTTACATTAGAATGTAGAAAACAATACTCTTGTACTTTATAGAGTTAATACTTGTTATACGCTTGTTCTTTAAAAAGAGATATATATATATATATATATATATATATATTATCTTTTTAAAAAGATAATATATATATATATATATATATATATTATCTTTTTAAAAAGATAATATATATATATATATATATATATTATCTTTTTAAAGAACAAGCGTATATATATATATATATATATATATATATATATATTTGCTCTGTAATATTTTATTACATGGAGCTCTCTTCCTGTATCATTTTTTAATATTAAAATAAAATTTTTAATATTAATTAGGATCGGGTTTTTGGAATTTACCTTCCTGGTTTTTTCCCTTGGATTGAAGTATCTGAATTAATATATATATATATATATATATATACTTGTTTCTACGTATATATAGTGTTAATAAGTTTAATTTTCTTTCCCATTCCTGTCTTATCTTTATACATAGAGAAATATACATAGATTACATACAAACGCACACGCCCGCGTATGCGGCCGAGAACACGCAACCATATATGTTTGTGCGTGCGTGTGTGTGTGTGTGCCGAATGGAAGAGAGAGAGAGAAAGAGAGAGAGAGAGAGAGAGAGAGAAGTCCAATAAATGATCAGTGTGAGTTCACTGACAGTAATGAAATGGAAATGAAGACATAATCTCGGCATTTACGAGATCGAGAGTTGGCGAGATCTCATCTTGAGGCGAGCATCCGTGACATTAAGGTGAATTACTGACCAATGCTGGAAGCAATCTGAGTTAAGAAGAGCGATAAGCGCAACTCACCGGAAGGTCAACCACAAGATAGACGCGCACTGGGGTGGGGGTCGAAAACCACGAACAAAAGCGCCCTTTACTCAGTATTCTAGTTCTACGCTTACGAGAATTTTGTAACTTTTAAAGTATACTTCATGGAAGACTGATTAGCGCCACGTTTACTTTGATAGTAGTGTTGGTAGCCAGGGAACTCTTCCGTAGCATTTAGGAACCGAATGCTGGTGTTGGTTGACAGAGAATATTATTTCCGAGAGCCGAACATAAATTTTCATTTTATATTGTAATAAAAATAATCACAAGCGCGCGGGGGCACGCGCGCAAACAGACACACACATACACGCACATATGCAAGCTAGATCTGCCGTTACAGAAATTAGACTGATTTTAACACAGGTTTCTATCTATCTATCTATCTATCTATCTATCTATCTATCTATCTATCTATCTATCTATCTATCTGCTTTCATTACGATTGAGCTCTCTGGAGAAGAAAATTTTAAAAGCAGTTTCCACTTCGGCTATAATGCGTGACTCTTCAGAAATGAATTGAGTTCTCTCGGTGACTGGCGCCTGTATACACTGCTTGCATACAAGACGTTAAAATTTCCCTTCTCTGACCCCATGAGCCGATGACTTAGGGAGTAGAGACTCCGACTGATACCAAATCGGTCGTGTTTCGATCCCGGCCAGAAGCAAGTGGATATGTCTAGCCACACAGATTATCTGTGATACATCAAAACGGGCTTGTATGTGGATGACTAATCTATCTCTCTCTCTAGCAACTAGGTCCCACCCTTTTACAGTTAAACAAATAAGATGTAACCGTAAATTCTACTCCAACAGCTTCTTTTCTCGCGCTTCCCGCCTGTGGAACTCCCTTCCACAAGTCTGCTTTCCCGACAGTTACAATCTCCAGGTGTTTAAATGTAGGGTCAATAGACACCTCCTATCACACTAACTCCCAACTATTCTCACAACACTCTCATCTACCCAACCCTCATTCTCGGTATCCTCACTCGCCTATCACCGACCCCCTGTTATTTCCTATATTTAATCAGCCTTTCTCCACTCTACGTAGTCCCCTGCACAGTAGTGGCAGTGACATGCCTTGCTCGGGGTGAAACGCTTATAAAAATAAAAATAAAAATATATATATATATATATTTGAGCAGAAACCTTTCTTTTATTGAATACGACCGACAAAAATGATTAAGTTAATCCTTTATTGATTTTTTTTAGCAGTCCAACATTTTTCTGTTTTTTAGGAGTAAAAAAATATAAAAGTTGCCCATAGTTTTTTTTCCTAGCGCATTCGGCTACTGCTTTAGCGATTCTCGAGAGTATTGTATCAGGTATATTTAATCGCCGTCTATTGTATTACATACAAGTTTTTAGTCAGTGAAGGTTATTGAGGAAAATTGACTGTTTGGAGCATTTGACCCTAGTCAATTCAACTGTAAAATGACAACTTGTTTTCAAATTAATCGGGCATTTAATTGCTATACTTGATACACTTTTGGCGATCATGTCTCCTTCGATCCATGACTGACTAAGCGGAAAATTTTCCCGCAGTAGATTGCCATTTCTTTCTGCGGTAGGCCGGTTGCCAACCAAAGCTATAAAACCCAATATATCCTGCCATTTAACCTATAGCTGGGAGAAGAAGAGATTAATTAATAACTTTCTCAAGGGTATTTGTGTGTAAGTAAATGCAACGAATTCAACTGGAACTGGAACTCGGCTCTACAGAAGCGCTTTCATAAATTCTAGTTACCACTGACAAAACTTATCAGAAGAATTATCATGAAAGTTTTTATAGAAAAGGGCACATGAAAGATACGTTGCGTTGCGATGGTGGGAAAGTAACTGGTGTCAATTTGCCAAGCAAGGGATAAAAACATTGGAGATTCTTCTTCTTTATTTTATCAAGTATTTCGAAATACATAGCTGACTCATCAGACCAGATGTGGTAGAAATAAAGACGAATTTTAGACATATAAATTTGATGAATTTTTATGCGTGAAACTCTCTAGCTAGATGAAATGAACGAAGGTTTTTAGCAGCAGACCTAGCAGATTATCCAATGTAATCTTTCTGCTTCATACCAGCCGAAAAGATTAGCTTGAGAAAGTACTAAGTATCATTTTCCTGAAAATTATTTCAGCCATGTTGATCGAAAGCAAAATGGGGTATTTCAGACGAACCCTGAAGAACCCTTTAGGTGAAGTCTTGGTAGGTTTGTTGGCTCACTAGGTTAATTTACTTATATATATATATGTGTGTGTGTGTGTGTGTGTGTGTGTGTGTGTGTGTGTGTGTGTGTGTGTGTGTGTTGAGCTAAAAGATGGACTTATTCGAGAAAAACTTCCTCACCGAAACAGTGACCCAACCTTTATATATATATAACGGTTGGGTCACTGCAACGAGGCAAGAAAGTTTTTCTTGCCAGAAGTTCATCTTGTACATATCAAAAATCCACCATCGAACCATGCATTGAATACCTTTGTCAAATTTGTCTGGTCAGGCGCCCCTGCTATTCTACTCGGAGTTCTCGACAGGATCCAGTTGAGAATCTCCAATTTAATCGTTTTCGATCTGGCATTTTTTTTACCGACGGTATGAAGCTTCCCTCTGTCTCTTCTACAAATTTTTTCATGGCTTCAGCTCTGACGAGCTTAGCTTCCTACTGCCCCCTTTACAAGAACTTACTCGAGCAACCAAACTGCCAAAAAGGTCCCACTCTTTTACAATCAATACAACCAAATGCAACCGCCACTTCTACTCTGTCAGTTTCTTTTCTCATACGTCCCGCCTGTGGAACTATGCTGTACAATCGACAAAATCATAATCAAAGGTTATGTGCAAAATTAAGAAGACAAAATAGTGACAATTTTTCAATCGCAACCTATATATATATATATATATATATATATATATATATATATATATACTAGCAGTATAGTCCTGCGTTGCTCAAGTGTAATGAAAGCTTTAAAACTAATCCATGGTGCTGGAGCTCAGACTCAGCCTAAAGAATATTTGTTTGAAATTTAGTGAGAATCGGATAAAAATTGTGGATACCGACAGATAAACAGACACACACAAACGACATGCATTTTATATAAATACATTAACGATTTTCTGCACTATTGTAAGAACTGCAACCTTGAGACTTCTGAATATCGTTTCTTATGTCTTTGTCTATGAGTGTATCAAACTTGATTAAAATCGGACCACTCCTTCTATAACCCAATTTTTTCGATTATCGATTTTAGATATTTTTCAGGGGTACATCGACACAAAACCTAGCTAAGAACACTCGCAGACACTTGTAGTACAACTATGTAAATTTTCAAGAAAATCGTTTCAGCCGTTTCGGAGTCTATAGGTAACGGACACACACACAGAGTCACACACACACATACACACACAGACACAGTTCCATTTATAAATAAGTTTAGATATGGTAACTGAAATACAACTCTCTATATTGTGCTTGAATGGCCAGCCAGGTGTTCTGACTTAACATATTGTGACTATTTTCTTTGGGGTTGGTTAAATACAGAGAGTCTGAAAAGGTTTATTTTTTGTTGCTTTCTATACTGTGTTGTCTACAAGTAGTAGTATTTTCAAATTTAGTCAAGAGTTTTAGTCTAAAAAAACAGGCAAAACACCTGGTCTCTCCCGTAAATGTGTGCTATTTAACGTGGATCTTTTGTTTTCATGTTAGGAATGCTTGTAATATAGTTGTTGAGGACCCATAATAGGTCCGGAAGAAAACAGAACTCGGGGTATTAGTGAAACAGATATATATTTACAAAAAACAAGTCAGAGTATTACACGTCAGGTGGAGACCGGGGAGACTCAACCAACTCAACCTTTCAGTAAATAGTCCTACTTGATACATAGTCTCCTGGTATTTTATAATCATGTGAAGAGTTCATTATAGTACAAAAGGTTAGGTCCCATTTTTTATAAATTTTTACAAATAGATATTCTTAATATCTCTGTGTAATCTGCACTGATTTTATTGTTGAATCGAGATGGGTGTGTTTTCTTCTTCCGCTGAGATGGCTTAAGATGTTTGTCAAACTCCTGCTTAGAGAACGTCGTATGATCAATGTATTTGTGATCAGATTTTTATATTATTGTCGGGTACACGGACGCATTTTTAAGCAATAAAATTTCAATATAAATATAAATAAAAAGCGAGATGAATTTGTTTAGAATCTATTTTCTATGATCAAAAAAGAAAGGGAATGTCATGCGTCCAGCCTCTTCAAGTGAATCACGTTTTTTTTTTCTCGCTAATGTATATTTTGTTCTTGCAAACAAATTTAATTTCCTGGCGATGAGAGTTCATCGTCAAAACACAAAATGTAGAATTTTTACAAAATTTATGAGCGTCACACAAATACACGTATACACACATACACACACACGCATACAAGTGTGTGTGTGAGCATTTTTAATTAAGATTGCTTTATTATTCCATCAACAAAGTAATACGGATTATAAGTGTACATGTTACTATTAAATATCTTATATTTGGTTTATATGTAGATTTTCATGAATAAAGTGAAAAAATATTGTTACCGTATAATGCTTATAATATAAAAAATGTAATCGGTAGACTAGGGTTTAATTTACGATTGGAGCAACTTCATTTTTGTTTAATTTTTTGAAACTTATCTAAAAATTGAACTCGAAACACTGCACTGGAACTTAGTAACATTTGAATTATTTTCTAAGTTACACTTAGAGTAATGGGAGGATTGTTATTGAATAGTTAGTATTAAATTGCGTCAAAAATCAAATTTTTATTTTCAAGACGTGATGCATACATTAAAAAAAAATTCTGTCGTAAATCGTACAAACGTGAACGTTTTTAAGCAGGGCGTTTAATTTCCATCTTGATATTTGATACGATCTTTTATAAAGTCAATTAATCATCATGGTCAGGAAATCTTACTACTTGCGACAGATCGATATACACACACACACACACACACACACACACACACACACACACACACATATATATATATATATATATATATATATATATATAAGCTTGAACTGTAACTTCCCTAGTGTGACGTATTTCCACCAATATATGATTAAATCAACACCCAAATGAAGTAAAATGGTATAAATAGATATTAACAAGTAATAATACATTACGAATTGAAAAATAAACAATAAAAATAATTTAGAAATTAAACGTACACAAACGCACTGGGTCGTTTATACAGGGTCCTTATACATGGGGACATAGTAGACTACCAGTGCACTTGTGTAAGTTAACAGTTATGGATATGGGTGTGTGCGTGCATATGCGGTCTGTTTTGTGTACATATGTACATACATATACATATATATATATATATATATATATATATATATATATATATATATATATATATATATCTAATTGTGTTTGGATATATGGGCTTAAATATGTACCTAATTATTTCATATAAATCTTGTGTATATAAATATATGCGAGACTGAGAATACGACAATTTATTTAACGTGTTATGGGAGTGCGTATATACACCGGACTACGTAGAAGCCCTACGCCTATGTAGTGTATATATGTGTGAGTATGTAAACGCCAAGACCTAAAAAGATAAAAAAATTAAAAAAAAGAAATCAGTGGATATGTAAACTTAAATAAAATCAAAGGGTAAGTATATGTGGGAATGTACACATAGGTATATGTGGATAAAAGTTAGTATAGGTAAGTGGGTTGACCTGTTGGTGTCAAATAGACGCTTAAAGGCGAATTGGTTTATTTCAGAGGTCAAACCATCTTAGACGGTCAAATTAATTTCAAACGGATACTACCCATATTTGGAACTGGACTCTATCTCTCTTCTTTCCTTCCTCCTTCCCCTTACATTTATGGTCAATTATTTATTTGTTTGTAATCTTATGTTTATTATTATTATTTCTATTATGTTCCCTCTTCATTTTAAGAAAATGTTCATTCCAGCAGAAATTTTATGCCAGATGGAGGAAATATTGTAAAAGAGTCTGATGATATGAGCTAATTAAGCTCATTTAAATGAACTATAGTTTATAACTAATATGACGTGTTGAGTTTTCCTTTATAAACTATATATATATATATATATATATATATATATATATATATATATGCTTAGATTAGGCTTTGATATGTAAAAATATATTGATTGTTTATTCTTTTTAAATTTCTATTTTCGAGTATCTTTTGCTTTATTTCGATTTTTTAATCTCATGGGAGAATCAATGCATTCGATTCGGATTACTTTTCGTCATCTTCTTTATATTTCCGGTTTTATATATATATATATATATATATATATATATATCATCGTAATGTAGCTTAGTAGTTAATGTTAGAACTTTAACCTAAATCAGAAAATATTTTAGAATAATACAAGATAGTTTGCTTATATTGCATAAATAAAATATTCATATAATGCAAGTTTAGGTCAAAATATAAATATCATAACATAATCTTACAAAACATAAGTACAGTGGTACAGTATCCAT